>JAPYXD010000425.1:0-744474 GCA_030998225.1 Diplolepis rosae
TTCTACAAAATGTTTCACATTTTTTGTAGGGACTATGCGTTCGACCCCATCCACTATATACCGCACTCGCAGAAATTTAATTTTCATTTCACAAAATTTATGTCACAACTTGCTCTGTTTACAATTTAACCTTCCTTGTGCGAAGTAAAATTGAAACGGAACACTGTGTTGTGCGTTTGAACGTCTTCGTTCATAAAAGAATACTGACCGTCATCTTTGTTCTAGATTAGGTATATTTTCGAAAAAGGATTCTCATTTTAAGCGTCCATCTTTATGCTGTCCTTTTTTTATGGCTCTTTCCTTGATATTTTCTCATCCCATATGTTGGGATTTCCCCAAGATTCAAGCTGCTTGAAAGAAGTGAAAAGTAAATGTTACCTGTTAAGGGCACTGCGGGTGGTCTCTCGGTTCTGAATCTTTTGTATTAATAAAGAAGCAAAGGATAAATAGTATAAAACTATAAACTATACCTATATGGATAATATTAAATTTCTTGAACATTGAAAATTTGTTTGAAATCATAGCCTGATTTTTTCCTACTGTTTGAATTTATAAGAAAAATGACACAAAATCCTGGCTCAAGTATATTTTTGTCATATTTCACTGAAAAGAAAAGATCCCCAAGGTCGATTTTTTCTCATTTGGAAGAAAGCATAAGAAACATAAAAGTTAACTATTTATTCTAAAAAGACAACCAAAATTTTCTGCTATTCATATACTGGACTTGAATTGACCCTTAATTAATAATTGAAGATATATGTTGATGTTGATAGCTTTAGGGTCCAAGGTTAATAAAAACTCAAAGTTTTACATAATCAGACGTTTCCGCTAATCGGAGCCCGCATCAGTGATTAATTTTGAATCTAAAAAATACACGGAAAGATTTAGTCGCTTAAAGTTTGTTACTTTTGAAGACTCTTGGACACGGAATTTTAAAAGACGCAGTCGCAGAAAATTTCAGTAACTTTCATCAAATAGTGTTCAATTTTTTCTACCATTTAATTAACTTCTTCTGTTATTTAATAAAAAAGTCACAGAAATTTTCTGCGACTTCGTCTTTAAAACTTTTCCGTGTACAGAAAACAGGTTGCTAACATAGGACGGTAAGAAATCTTTACTATTTTATTCTACCAAAAAGACTTTGTGTTACATTATATGTAAATTTGAACACATTTCATGTACACTTGCAACATCCAACTTAATTTCTTTCCAAAATTTACAATATGTAATCTTCAGCATGATGCTACGCAATTTTACCAGTTTTTTTAACTCAGCTTGTTTGCAAAAATGACTGTATACCACAAAAAATGTTAATGTTTTCCAAACTTTACCCCCACCTCCCCATGTCACACATGGTCACAAACCTTCGCCTCCCTTCGATGTCACGTCACACCTCTTAATTTTATAAAACATTTTTCGTTAACGCGTACAAAATCCAGTAAAAAAAGAAGCTATATCGATTATTATTGTAGATAATGTTTTCAAAACTTTTTTTTCAAATTTCGTGTGTACACATTTAATGTGTGACATAACGCAGAGGGCAGACCCCCCTCCCAACATGTCACACACGTCACAGTTTACAGGTACACCCCCCCCCCCCATACACTGTGTGACGTATTATGTTAAATATGTTATAGAATTGGTAGCATATATGTATCAGTTTTATTGGCGTATTTTTTTGAATCATTAATATACATGATTTCGGCAGAAATGTTATAGATTCAATAGCATTCTTTTCTCAGTGCACAGTTTTTCAAAAAAATGTTTACACCTAAATATATAAGTCAAATTGTCAGTTTATTCAAAAAATGTTTTTTTCAAAGTATTTTATTCGAAAGCAATATTATTCTCAATCGCTTTACACCAAAGAAATATTTACACAGGTATTTTATATTTAGACTCAAACTAAAGAAAACTTTATGTATAATATTATATGAAAACTTATATACAATTCGTGTACATTTTGAATAATCAATCTCATTGTCCATACCCACAATGAAATTGGGAAAAAGTTTAGTATGATACAACGCATTTTTTAAACTTTCTAGCTCATTGTAAAAAATTATCAATTTTTCAATCTTTTCAAAAGTATTTTAATCGGAAGAAATTACAAGGCAGAATTTATCCTCACGTACATAATAATATATTATTTTCCAAAAGTCCCCTCTGCTTAATTTATACCAAAGAAAAAATGTTTATTTTCCAAATTTCACTTTATACCAAAGAAGTTTTGTTGCATAATTTCATGGAAGAATGTAGGCAAAATTTTATACTTAGATATTCAAGCCAAAACTGTTAGCTTTTTCAAGTTTTTTGAGTATTTTATTCTGAAGCGATGTCATTTCGAATTTGTTTCATACCAAAGAAATATTTACTGACACTTGCAAACTTAAACAGAAAATTGTTAATTTTCATAAAGTTCTTTTCAATTTCTTTCTGATGTTATTCAAAAATTTGCTTTATAAGAAAGAAATATTTACTTTGAAGTAATTTCAAAATTTCTTTATCAACTTGTAGAAAATAAATATAAATTACTTAAAATTTGTTATTAAAGAAATTCTAGATTAGCAATCTTTTTTCTTTATTTTTTAGATTTAAAATAAATCACTGATGAGGGATCCGATCAGAGCCGAAACGTTTGATTATGTAAAACTTTGAGTTTTTATTAACCTTGGACCCTAAAGCCGACTATTAATATCAACATACATCTTCAATAATTTTCTGAACTCAATACTTAAATTGAATTTTAATTTTCACTAAGCAAAATTTCAGAGTTGAAAACTTACTTCTAAGCCATTATAATTCTTGTTGGCTACCGCATTCGTTTCAGAATCTAATTTTTTTCACGTTTAAAATAAATTTTCAATGCAAAGAAAGATCATGAATAAATGTAAATAGTAAGTAATATGTATTTGTAATATTATAATGAAGTAACCGATATCTTTGAACTTTTTTTACACTTTACTTAGATCCCTGACATTTAGTAGAAATTTTGTATAGCATTTCGGCGAGACTGGGCTTGCCACTAATACCTAATATTTAATATTTTATTCTGTATATCTAACAATTATTTGAATCTTTTGACATATTTCAAGCTTTGTTGCTCTGTTAGAACCTAAGGTTGCACCTTCCTCTATAATTAACCACATAGCGAAAATAATAAAATTTCTGTATTTTCATAATGCTTACCTTCAAATAACATTTCGAAGATGCCATCTGATTTTTTTCACATATTTTGACTTATTTTTCAAAAAGATGCAGCATGCGTAGTTCATTGATGTGAAATTCATGCCCATAACCATGTTTTTAGACCTTTATTTGCCCATAACTTTTAAATTAATTTTCGTGTGAAGAACCACGAATGGAAAAAATTTTCACAATTAATATACTATTACAGTGCACTGAATTTTTGTTTCTTATTTATTCCAACTTTTGTAGAGGGGTTAACATTTTATGAACGCATAGTAGTCGTGCATAATGGATGCAATAATTAATTTTTTTAACCCCCGACCACCCCCCGCAAAAATTTGAAAAAATTATGTTAAAGACCTTTGTTAATGACTAATATTTAGAGAAAAAATCAGAATTGAACCGTGAATTTTAATGCGAAAAAATCGCATGCAAAAATTTTGAAATTTTTTTAACCGCGAATTTCGCATCTGAAAATTTGCAAAAAATTTATAATGATGCATAGTAATGGCAAGTAGCAGTGTGAATTTTTTCAGAATTTTAGAATAAATAGTTTTGCTGTAAAAGTAAAAAAACAAAAATTGCAATATCTGTCATTCCTCATTAAATATGGCGGCTGCGGACCTGCAAATTTCTGAAAACTCATTTCTTGTCAAGTATTTTGATATGGTTAATGCAAAGCTTCATTTGGTTTAGGGGCACTTTCAACATGGAAACCCGGCTATGCCCTTTGTTAAATGCATTATATTTCTGCATTTCAAATTTTTTTCATTGATAATAAATTTTTTTCTTTCAAATTAGCCCTTCAGTAATAATATTACTATTTTTGAAAGCAAAATTATCTATTTTTGCCTGAGGTATAATTTTTGTGAAGGAACTACCTTAAGTTTTTAAGTTCTACCTTTTGTATTTTTATAGAAATAAATTATATTATATTATATTAAAAAATTTAATTTTCGGTTTTCAATAGTATTTTTTTTAAACTAAAAAGAAAAATACATCTTAGAAAAAATATAGCGACCCAGATTTGTAGATATTTTTGTATTAAATAATTCTGTAAGGTAACCTTTTTTCGTATCTCGTATAATTTACTTAAGAAATGGAATTCAGATATTGACTTTTTTCAAGTTTTAACATATACTGTAACTTTTCTAATTTTAGTTCAATCGAAAAATATTATAAGGATAATTAATACACATAAGTGAGCATTGTCAGAAACCGGTATTAGAATTTTTTATTTTTTCAAAATTTTTTACAAAAACACAAAAAATGCTCTTATTTTAACAATTTTGGTCGGGTTTGACTGGTTAACGAACTTGTCTTTACTTTATCGGCTTCGATAAAGTATGCTAATGCTCAATTCAATCCAGTAATTCTATCGAGAGGCATATCGAGTATACGACCTACTACTACTAATGCGGACAGACACTTTCGTAAAAACCGTTTTTTCTAACTTAGGGGGACTCAAAGCGTGAAAATTTGATGAAAATTTCGAGTCATTTTTCACATAAAACTAATACTTTCTACCTACTAAGCACAGCGTTCCAGGTATACGGATCGATGTTCTTTTGCAGATTTAAAAGGTTTCCTGTCGCTGCTGCTGGCACGAGTTGTAAGGGTCAGTTACATGCTTATGAATTAAATTAAGTAGAAGAATATAATAAGGTTTATGAATGAAGAGTGGTACTGGCGAAATTACAGTTATCATGGGGTAGTTACATGTAGAAAAATTAATATCTTTCTACTTATTAATTAAAGCTAGATTTGTTCATTAAACTTCTTGGCTGGAAATAATAATTAAGATTTTTTTTTTAAATTTCATATGTAAAAATTGTTTCTCATTTGTTTTTAACTTTTTATTTATTTTATGCAAATCGTAATAAAATTCAACTCAATATAAATTAGTCGGCTTTGAAAAATTCGATTAAATCTCAATTTAAATTGGAATCGAAAAATTCAACGTGATTTTTGAAACCGTTTTAAAAATCAGGATTGACATTTGATCTCAGTCACAAATTTTAGGGTATAAAATCTGGCCAAGGCTATGGAACACAAAGAATTCGTAATAAGCCTTCCGGAAAGTAAGAAAAGAGACCTCTCTTTTCTTTTAGCTATTAGAGATACCTGAAAGACCTAAAGGTCAGTGCCGGATATTTCTTCGGTCGTCTGGGTCCGGGCCCGGCTTATGTTATTTGTCCTCAATTTTTATTGCTTCATAGATATTCGAAAAAAAGCAAAATGAGAAATAGCAGGCCTTTTTTGTAATATTAAATAAAATATCCTAAGCGCCTATGTTGCCCTTAACTATATCTATATCGCACACTAGGACATGGTCTTTGTATGGCATCTAACTCAAATACAGCACTGCCTGCATCACATGTTTCGTTTTCGCTTACCTACCTTGGTTACTCTTATTCTTTTTTAAATATTATTTTTAAGGCCATTAGGCACCTTTAAAGCTAACAGAAAATTTCAAAAGGCCATAGCTCGGAACCTGTTACTGGTAGAATATTAGTTTTTGTTCATATTTTGGACTTGCATTGACCCTTAATTAATAATTGAAGATATATGTTGATGTTTATAATTGGCTTTTTTGGGTCCAAGGTTAATAAAAACTCAAAGTTTTATATAATCAGACATTTCGGCACTGACCGGAGCCTTACCAATGATTTATTTTGAATCTAAAAAATATAGAGAAAAGGTTGCTAACATAGGATTTCTTTAATAAAAAGATTTGAGTAATTATCATTTCTTTTCTACAAGTTGATAAAGAAACTTTGGAATCACTTCAAAGTAAATATTTCTTCCACATAAAGCAAATCTCTGAATAGCAACAGAAAAATATTTTTGAAAAAGAAGTTGGAAATAAAAAAAATTAACAATTTTTGCCTAAATATGTAAGTGCCAGTAAATATTTCATTTTTATTTATTAACATTTTTGGATATTCGTTAGATAGGAAAATTTTCAATAAAAACGTAAAAAACGTTAAAAGAAGAACTATTCTAGGGTAGATTCTAAAATGTATATCCCAAAATGTTAATTTATTGCAAATTCTTCTATATACCAAAGAAATTTCGATGTACAATTTCGCACACAAAGCTAGGCAGAATTGTATACCTTTTTTCTCAAAGTGATTAATTCAAAAGCAATGTTATCTCTAAAATTTGTTTTATACTAAGGAAATATTTTATGGAGAACTCTGAAGTTTTTAATCAGTGATCATTTCGTGTACATTCTGAATAACCAATCTCATTGTCCATATACACAATAAAATTGGGGAAAAGTTTAGTATGATACAACGCATTTTTTAAAGTTTCTAGCTCATTGTAAAAATATATCAATTTTTCAATCCTTTTTAAAGTATTTTAGTCGGAAGAAATTCCAAGATAGAATCTATCCTTACGTACATAATGTTATACTCTTTTCCAAAATTTCCCTGTGCTTAATTTATACCATAGAAAAAATTTTAATTTTCCAAATTTCACTTTATACCAAAAAAATTTCGTTGCATAATGTCATGGAAGAATGTGAAAAATTTTATATAAAATTAACTAATTTATCTCACTATGTACAGGAGAAATACCATTCTGAAAATTTAGTGTTTAAACAACAGCGGATATTTTTTTAAGTTTGGCACTCGGGAACATTTTTTATTTTTCAACAGCTCACAGTAAAAGCAGTTTTGAATATAAAATGTAACCCTTGCACTTGAAATGCGCGAAAGAGTACAAGCTTTCAAAAAAGTTATAGCACACATTTCGTTGTTTTTTTTGTAATAACAATATAGTACATTTTTATAAACAATAAATTTTTTTTAAATTTGGAACTAATTTTTTTCCGATTTTTTTGATTCTAAATCTTTGTTGAAGTTTTTTCAATATGCAGGCGAAATTTTGGAATGGAAAAATGAAAACTATAGGTGTAATTAATTCATAAAATCTGTCCCGCGCGTTGCAACGAGCGAGCTCGCACGCTGCAACTACGATAAATCTTGATTAAGCATGCTCGGACTCGAAGCACGTGTGGCAGTGAATGCAGTGACCGCTGTTTTATTTTTCTGTGAATGTTCCTCAAGTGTTCACCTATTTCAAATTAATACAGAAATTCCAAGCTCTCGATTTAAACATGTCTGCTGCAATCCGTTTAATAAAAAAAATCATAGTGGAAAAAAGCAAAAAAAAAATTTGCGTCTTAAGTGCATCATTTAGAGTAATTTTGTCGTAATACTTCACTCATCAATTCATCATTATAACTAATGATTCGTTTTGAAATAGTCTACGCACAAGTTTGAATGTACTTACAACAAACATCTTCCATCTCCATTTCATTTTCAATTCATTCATTCAATTTTTCAAGTATCGAGGATGAAACGCGCCGCAAATTTTTTTTTTGCTTTTTTCCACTATGATTTTTTTTATTAAACGGATTGCAGCAGACATGTTTAAATCGAGAGCTTGGCATTTCTGTATTAATTTGAGATAGGTGAACACTTGAGGAACTGAAAAAGAATAAAACAAAGAAAAGCTTCAGAATGTGTTGAGTTGACTCTAAGACAGTTGCTTAAACTTTATAATTCGTTATTGAATGAATACGCAAAAAAATTTCATTTTCTCAAAAAGTCACTATGTCCCAGCTTTACTTAACTTTTGATTAAATTTTCACAAATCTCGGCATGGGTGCATCTCTTTTTCTCCGCGTTCGATCGAAATATCTCTTGACGGTATCGGTACGCTTGGACGCAGTTAAAGAAATTCCTATCCTGACTGCAGTTTTGTATTAAAAAATCTCAAAATATATTTAAAAACGGCCTCAAAGCCTGCTGAACAACTTTCTCGCTGAAAGTTCTCTTAACTCTAAACTTCCTTGCATACTTTTTTTCTTTGAAGATGAAAAATGAGAATTTTTCCAGCCGCAACTGTTATAATAAAAATTATTAACAAATTGAGAATTATGTTATGTTGAACAGAACCATCTGAAGCTCTAGGGTTTTTTGAGTCTGTTGATAAAATTTCAGACTATTCCAGACAAATTTGTACGAAAAGCAGCGAGTTAATTGTAAAAAATCGATTGATTTCGTACATTCAAAAAGTACGGTTTTCTTCGATTATAAAAAAAACTAGAGTTCTGAAACAAAAATCTATAGGAGAAAAAATATGCGGAATGACATTTAACATGTACCACCATGTTTTTTGGATCATTTTTCCGAATTTTTTATTTACATGAAAAAAAAAGTTCGCGCATTGCGGTATCCCCTCTTTTGCCTACTAGCCCACGCGTTCTGTCGCTTATGGAATCCGAAGCCTCAATTATAGAAGAATCATTTTACAGAACAAAAATACGTTTTAGAAAAAGACTCTAAGCCGAAAGCAGTTGAAATTATGCGTTAGACAACTGTAAGTCGAAAGCAATATGTCAATTCCATAAATTGATGTCACAGCAAAATGAAATTTAAGATGTTTGTAAACATTAATGATAAGTCTGACATTAATAATCATTTTTGAAATGTTTGAAAGATGTTTCTAAACGCAAGTTTCTGTTGAATTCAAATGACCCACTATTATCTTACTGTAATCTTTTTTCGCAGAAATTGCAAAAGGCCAATGTTAGTATAGAAAAATTAATGCCTATAATGATATTATAAATTAATTTTTAAGAAATTCATGTCAGTAATTAAACCTTTTTAATATTTATATTACATTTGTTATAAAATTTAATCATTTTTAATACAATATTATTAAATTTTGAATATTATCAATCAGAATAGAAAGTTCAAGTTGTATAGAACCTTAACTTTAAATAAACGCTAATATGTTGTTGGATAAATTAAATTCAGAGTTCATAAATGATAATCTTATGAGCTTTTATTGAAGTATTTCTTATTATTTTTAAAACATTTTTTTATGAAAGACTTGTATAATTTATGATTTCTATTCATTCGGCCAGCAAATTTTTTTATGATATATCACCGTAGTCGATAAAGTAAAATATTTTTATTAATATGACTTTCCGTCAAATTTACTACAATATAATATTCATGCAATTCAATATTTTATCTTAACATTACCATATTTCATTTGATCAAATTCATTACTTAATACATTTATTTGGCAAATTTACATTATTCAATTTTTAATTATATTTCCAAATTTTGCGCACCAAATGCTTGAGCATTGCGCTTGAAGTCGCCTTTAGCAGAGTTCAAGAACAGACATTATTTTTTTTAAATTCATAGCATTAATAAATAAAATTATTGCATATATCTATTACCTTTTAACGTTAATTTCAAAGTCGAATAAGAATACAAACAAGTTAAATATTTATGTTGTCACATATATTTAATTATAGTTTAAATATATAACGGTTACGTTAAAAGGAACGGGTAACTGTTATTACCTACAGAGGTAGCTTACGAGGAGAGATTTCACGATATCTCAATAGAGGTCTCTTTTGCTTGAGCGGTATATATAACTAATAGGGATCTACTATTATCAATATAACGCAAAAAATAATAAGTTTTATTCTAGAGCTTAAAAATCTAAGAGCATCAAAAAGAGTTTTCAAATAGTGTAGATGTAAATATATAGTATATTACTGATTTACAATCACAATTACAATTTCGAATTGACTAATATTGAAGGTCTCTAATTTGATATTTTACCTCTTACAGATGATACCTAATTTTGAAACTCTTGAAACAGAACTTATTTAATATTTATTATTATTCAAACGTTATTGAAAATTTGAACCTTGATAAGCTGATCAATGAATGTTTACTATTTTTATTTTCAATTTTTCAAATTTGGAAGTAGCGAGTAAGTGTTAAACCAGTTTGACTGTTTTAATTTGCAATTTGGTATTGATCACTATACAAATTAAAAACATGTTTATATTCAAAAGTTTGCAATCTTGAATTTTAATGTTCCAGAATTTTTTAATTTTTTAATTTTTGGTATTTTGAATTGTTTTTCACTGACGACCAGAAATTTTCTGTATGAACGTACTATATTAAATTGAACACTTATTTATGTATTTCAACTTTTTTTAGCAAATAACATATTGTTGAATTTGTCAAAATTCGCAGTCTTTGAATAAAATATTTATAAAATGCTAGTTGCAAAATTGAATAAAAAATTATTTTGTATTTTAATCCTCAATACGGACAAAGGAACCCCGCTGGTGAAGTCCTGTGGATGCGGTTAGGAGATCTTTACGCTACCTAACAGGAAAATGCGCAGTGGGGATAAAGTACTCAAGTAGTATGAAATCTAATAGGCTGTTATTAGGTATACAATAGAGAATATTAAAGCTTTTGGTCACAAACGGGATACCTGGCTACAGGTAAACCTCACTAGACTGCACTAGATGAATTCTAGACGATCTCTAGACAAGGTGACCGCCATAAAATTCTGCTAGATTCAGGCTAGACAAAAATGTGTCTAGAATGAGTCTAGGATCGTCTAGATTTTCGGTAGGGTTTTAGTAATTTCCCCAGATTTTTCTGTAGAACTAGCCTGTGCCTATAGTACATTCAAATACATCGCGGGACGTGACACGTGTAATAAATACAAAATTGAATATAAGTTGACTTTTAACTTATGTAAAATTTGATCATTTTTATTTTCAATCCATTGAAAAAAAAACTTGCAGAAAAGGAGATATATTACTTACTTAAAGAGTAAATAACTGCATTCGATAGTTTTATATTCGTAATTATTATCTAAAATTTGTAATAAGCTTTCTATGATTAACCTTTATCAATTTGAATTTTGTACAAAATATTTATATGAGCAGTCTGTTATTTTGGCCAAAACTTTAAGAGTTATGTCCTCGTAACTGATGACTTATCGTATGAATCAGCGCTTGCACTGCTGGCAATTGAAAAAATTATTTATGATTTAAACCAACGATTTCCGAAAATTATTACGCGAAGTATGACGATAATTTCTGATGGAGCCCCAAGTCATTTCAAAAATCGGTTTTAATTGAATGAATTTAAAACATTGACGCTTGAAAAGAAATGGTTGTTTTCCGCGACAGGACATGGAAAAGGGGTGTGCGATGGCATTGAGAGGTTGGTTAAACATTTTGCGACAAGACACAATTTAAGTGCAGATGAAACACAGTATATTTAATCTGCAAAGACATTCATTGAAATATTTAAGATAAAAACTCCAAAAATAAAAGACCTTTTTTAGAGGTTAAAGAATTAGAAGGTTTTCGAAGCAAGAACAAAACGATTTGGAAAAAAACACCAGCATATAAAGGTATTCGAGAGACGCATGTCTGGAAAAATGGACTCGGAAAAAACAAATATTACAAAGTGTACACGGCAAAAACTTGTGAACATGGGTGGAAAATTGCTAAATAGAATTCGTATTCGTATATTGTGTACTAAAGTGGAAATAAATTTTTTATAAATATGTATCTAAAGTTCAATATTTCCTAACAATAAACCATTCCACGATACTAGAATAATAAAAAAACAACTATACATCGTTATACCATACACGTTGATCTCGATCAAAGACTATGGAATATGGAATTTTATTGATATTTGAATAACATTCGCCTAATATAAACATTTTTGAGATTACGTGAAATTCTTGGAAAATTCTCAGTAAAATTTAAAGTCAATAAATCTTCGAAGATTTAAATCAAGATAATAAATGAAAACATGTTTCGGACTTATAAATTCGATCAACTGCATCAATTAGAAAATTTTGCCTTTGTGTAAAGCATTTCTTTTTTTCATTGAAAAGTCAATGCATATGAGCCACTAAAACGTTAAATGAGAACATTTTTACCTACTATCACCATGTCATTAGGAATGTAGATTTTCAACCTTAATCTCTTATTTCTTACTTTTATTGAATAAAATATTTTCCACTTTATTTTTTAATTGATATAGTTGATTCACGTATTATAAAACTTTTTGAAAACTATTTTATCCGAAATAAATATTTTATATTTGTATTTGATATAAGGGAAATCGTGAAGTGTAATTTCGTATGCAAATTTAGATGTAATTTTGTTTTTTTTAATACTGAAACCTTTTATTCACAGTTTTATAATGAAATTTATATGTTAATAATATTACGTATTTCAAAAAGCTTTCAGAGTATTTTATTTGAATGAAATTTTTTTCAATGTTGCTTTATACCAGAAAAGAAACTCTACTGTATAATTTCGAGTGTATAATTAGATATAATTTATGTATTGCTCAAGTATTTTAATAATTTATTTTTGAAACTCCAATGTCACATTTTATCATTTCTTAATATATAATTTTCTTTACTTAATTTTCCAATTAAATTATTTGATTTGCAAAGCTCAAAAATATTGAAATTGATATTTTGTTTTGAAACTTTGAAAATTTATTGACTTTAAATTTCAATAGAAAATGATTTTTTGAGTATTTAAATCATTCTAAAATGTGAAATAAAATGTTTAGATATTCATTCCAGGTGAATGTTTTTAAAAATATCTGCTTCTAGGGCGGACAAGATTGCAAGTGGGTCGGATGGAACAAGGGACAGGTGACTGCTCCATTGCTCCATCCGTGTTTCTCATTGTGAATCGCGTCGTGAGAAGGCGTCATGAAGGCTCCTTAGAGTCAAAATCCGGGTACACTAGGGGGTGTTTCGGGACGTAAATTGGGCCAACGAATCGCGAAAAAAAATTCAAAAGCTGTATTCCACCGGTCCAGTTCGAGAGTGAAACGAAGTGTCAACCACTGTCTTTCAAAGGACAAAAAAGCTAAAAAGCTTGTGCGCGTATCGACCCGATTTGTAAGATCGCTTGTACAAAATTATCATAAAATTTCGTGGTAGCCTTTGGAGGGACATCTCGCGGCGTGAAGGTGAAGTGATGCTAAGTGCCGCTCTTTGTCTCTCTCAACTGACCTCACAGATAACTTACGCGACAAATTTTGCAATAATTCTTGTGACAGCCTGATGTTCTCTATTTGTAAAATTATCTGAATTCTCGCCCGTCGACTCTTCCCGCTCGAAGGTCAGGCGATAGTATTAAGGTTATAGCTATTTTCTGTTAATTGTAATTTTAACATTTGTCAAAAATAAAATCACCACTATCCTAGTGAATAAAATTGTGCTATTTTCACTGTAAATTCGAGTTGAAGTTCATTTGAAAACCTTGACACTTTCAGGAACTCAAGGCTAATCAGATAAAGGTATTTCCCCAGGAAATAGAGCTCAGGGGACGATGCCCCACAATAAATAAAATTAATAAAGAGGTACAAATTACTATGGCTGTTTGGTCCCTCCGTCGAACAAACCAGTGAAACTACTTTTCCTTTTCTTTCCCATGTCATCTTCTTTTCAGTTCTTTGACTGGGATAGTTTCTTTTGGAATTTTGTTCAACTCAAAATTACCTGTTTCTAACACCTGCAACTATTTTTCATTATAATTTTGAAAAATTAATTAATTCACAATTATATCATACAACGTTCCTTTCATATTTTTATCGCAGGCAATAAAATTCAGCCAATCACTAAAAATCTTTTATGGTCGTAAGTATCAATGTACCGTTGTAAAAACTCATACTTTTTTAGACTTTTGACAAAAAGTTTCAACAAAAAGTTTTGAAGTGAATGAAACTTTTGAAGCTTTAGAATTTTTTGATATTTTCATCACAGTTCCATATCTAGAGTACTTAATTTATATTTAAAATCTCTTTTTGAATACTATAAGTATATTATACTGTAAAATATAATAAAAATTTATCATAATATCGAATTAAAGTTGAATATAACTAACATAACCTGAAGCATATAGACTACCGTCGGAAATTGTGCGCACGGTGCTTGTGATCGCTATTAAAAATCACTGCTGACTTTGAACCACGATATCTCGGTGAAAAAAGGGGATAGTGCATTTTTAAAAATACAGTTGAAAAGCTTATGAAATTCCATGTCTAGTGATGCTCAATAAATATTTTTTTGAATTTTTGAAAATAATACAGCACGTGAGGAGTTAAAAAAAAAATTCAAGATTTTTTCAAATTCTCTACCTCAACTTCAACTTTTTGCATGGCCTAGGAAAAAATTTTCCAAAATCTGAAAATTTTAAGACATAAAGTCTAAAATCTTATCTTTAATTTAAGCCAAGAAAACTTGAAAAATATACATGGGTACCCGAGATACAATTAAAAATGGTCAATCGTATCTGAGTTGAATTTTAATCGACGATCACGATTCTCGGCCGGTTTGTTGCTCGCCTACTTCGTTGAGGCAGGAACGAATAGGCCACGCACAAAGGTGGCGCTTAAGTGGAGCTCTCTTATATGTTCTTTGATCCAAGAACGTATTTCCTTTATTTCCTTTCCATTCATTCTTAGTTAATATTTACAATGACTATTAAAATTTTTATTAATGTTCTAGTTTATAAGAATTTTAAGAAATAAAAAATGTTTACATATCATTGTTCTATTCGTTAATATGGGGATAATATTGGATTTAAATAATTTTTAATAATCACAAATAACAATAAATATTTTTTTAAATTTAGAATAATTAGAAATAAAAATTACTAATGAACAGAATCAAAAATACATATAAGAGGGCTTCACTTAAACGCCACCTTTGTGCGTGGCCATTTCGGTCCTGCTTCAACGAAGGAGGCGAGCAACAAACCGTCCGAAAATCGTGATCGTCGATTAAAATTCAACTCAGATACGATTGAACATTTTTAATCGTATCTTGGGCACCCATGAATATTTTTTAAGTTTTCTTGGCTTAAATTAAAGATTAGATTTTAAACTTTATGTCATATAAGTTTCAAATGTTGGAAAAATTTTTCCTAGGTCATGCAAAAAGTTGAATTTGAGGTAGAGAATTTGAGAAAATCTTGAATTTTTTTGTTAACTTCTCACGTGCTGTATTATTTTCAGAAAGTCAAGAAAATATTTGTTGAGCATCACTGGACGTGAAATTTCATAAGCTTTCCAACTGTATTTTTAAAAATGCCCTATCTCTTTTTGTCACCGAGATATCGTGGTTCAAAGTCAGCAGTGATTTTCAATAGCGATCACGAGCACCGTGCGCACAATTTCCGACGGTAGTGTAGCTTCTAAAGGAGCAAAAATTTTAAATCTATTTCATGCTTCACATTTATTCAAATTTTAATTATTATCTTTTATCTGGATTATACTAGGTGCGTAACTAAGTCCCCGCTGTGTCTTTTTTTTAATGGAAATGCAACTTTATTGTGAAAAAATTGTTACAAATGAATCATTCAAAGTATTGTCCATCGTTTCCATTCTATGGAATTTGTTATCAACAATCGTTATTATTCATGTTTGATTAAAATTGATTTTTAAAAACGCCTTTAGAGGCAATTATGAATCACTTCTGGTCTAAAAAATCAATCTATGTCTGATAAAAACTCATGAAATGATAATCCATTCATAAAAATGTTTATAACAATAGTTTATATTATATAGTTATAGTTAATAACATAACTTATAAAAAATTTTCAGTTCAAATTGTGACTCTTATGAAAAATCTTAACAATTCATGATAGAATCAGGACGATTTAGAATTTGAACTCAACAGAGAGCCATTTTTAAATATTGATATGAGAAAAATTAAACGGTAGTGACCTGTTCGAGCAGAAAACATATTCGAATCTCATTGGAGGTGCCGTCTGCCATTATATAGTCTTGAAAAATTTTTATGTCACCGGAAGTCCCATTGAGGGGTTCACCACCATGGCTAAAACTCTAAAGAAACGCATTTCTTTTTCTCAAAAAATGCCTGATATGATAATAACATTTTGATCAAACAATTTTAATTAATGAAAATTATTTATTGTCATTTCAGTTCCATAAAGGACTAGAAATTAGTTATCAGCACTTCAATAAGTTTAAAAACAAATTTTTCACCTTCAAAAATAGCCCAACAGGGGATTTGTTAATTAAATTTGTTATTTTCACTCACTTATTTCTATATAAAAAAATCCATAAATTGTTGATCAATTGCTGAGCTATTGGGAAACTTTTCTGGATAGTTGCTTCATTGATTGTAGCTATTTATGAATTAAGATAAGTATTAATAAAATCGGGTACTCTTTTAAATAAAAAAAATTTCATTTTTGTTGTTAAATTTGAAAAATGAATAAATAAGAACTTTTTTCAAAATTGTCCTTGACAGCTGTATTTGAAATTTCATAAGCTTTAATTTCAGAAAAACCTCCAAATTCATTAACAAATGGCTTTTGAATATCAATTTGTCCACGGACTTTTTTTTTCTTCAACTGTGCGGCACCAGTTTCTGGCTATGCGCCGTAGTTTCACCAGAGCTTTTCAAAACTCTCTATTTAGAAAAACATTGCATGTCGTTCATTATCGAAATTAAATTAGGAAATAAATGAAAAATAGACAGAACCGAGCATGGAAACAAAATATGTTCGGTCCTGCTATGAATTTATATGGTAATACCACACTCTATCCAGATAGATTTTTTTTATTTACATTAATTGGTTGTTTAGTGTAGCGTTTTACAAATTATTTTTAACTATCTCAGCTACAAAAGCAGCAATTGAAATAAGATATCCTGAACAAAGAACCAAGAAAATCGCCTGATGAACGTCGCTCGAGTCATCCATTTGTATGTCGCAGTATTCTGCGTTATCAGTGTTACGCAGGAAACTTTTGGAAGTTTCTTTATTCCACCCATCCACGAGTCCAGTGTCCGTCATCATAAGCATTAGCCTGTCAAAGCGATCAACATATACTGAACGAGGTTCTAAGAAAAAAGTAGTGGGAAAAGTCCATAGCCTTTGGTCTACTGTCTTTATCTTTGGTTTACCACACTTATCTTTAGTAGCTTCAATCATTAAGTTAGCGACTGCGTCCCCCATAATACAACTAATGTTCCTGTACCTTACCATGAGCTCTACGCATTCCTCAGTAGACATATTGGACTTAGTGGCCTTTTCTACTAACTTCTTGACTATTCCATCGTTGCCTCTTGACACAGCATAAGCTAAATTTGGACTTATAATCGGCTTCAGTTCTGATACATAAAGATCATCTAGAGTAGCAAACTCCCTCTCTGTTTTTGTTTGTAAGATTTTGTGAGCAAAGGCAGCAAAAATATTAGAGCTATAAACCGCACTAGCGATGATAAGACATCCAAAGACGATTCTTTCTTTCACTCTGGTAGGTTCTCTAGGAACCGAGACTCCTAATACAATACTCAAAATCTGAGTAACATTCCAATAGCTTTTTCTAAAGCGGAAAAAGTGAATTGCACCCACTATAAACGTCAGAAGGAGGATAATCAGCACAACATAGTAAAAGAACTCCCATCGAATCAAGAAGGACTTGGAATCAGAGAATAGGATCGGCACTACTGCGCAGAATCTCCTCATCTCATTCATGTTCATTATATTTGTAAACGTTCCATTACACGGAGTAAGAACAGGCAACCTCACACCAATCATTCGAATCTGATTATGAGTCAGGTTCCATATTAAACCAGTAGTTTTATTTATATCGCAGTTAAAATTACCAATGTCTTCTGTTTGCTGTGGAGGCATTGCGATCGTGAAATTCATTGCTGATGACAACATTTTGATTATCCGGAAATCTGTACCAGTCTGCGTAGGGTTGCCAGATTTGTCACGCGTTACGTTACTGTAAGGAAGCAGTGTAATGACTCCAAGTTTCATCAGTTTTCCATCTAAGTCCTGCAGCTTGTTTGGAAACCATTCCACTCCTGAGTAGAAGGGAGTTATGATATAAGTATCACTGAATGGATAAAAGATATGCAGTCTTGGTTCAGGGGAATTTTTGTCAGTAATGTCATTGCAATTGTTTTCCTTGTATTTAATGTTATTGGAAACAAAATGATTTTTTTTTTTTTGATTTGGGGAAAGTTCAAGGATTGTGAAGTCTGAAAATTGTTTTGACCAAGCAAATCTCATAAGTTCCTTGTAGGATGAACACTTTTTTTCAGTTAATAATATAACCAAGCATCTTGGTCGGCTCCAAACTTGTGCGAGTTTTCCAGACAGATCTGTTAGCTGTTTCACCATAAAGAAAAAATCTTTTTCTGGGGGAAATATTGTGATAAATAGTGTAGTGGGTCTTGGTTGACGAAAAGCAGGCACATTCATTAGTGCAGAAAGAATTTCTTCAGAATGATCATCAAAACTAAAGACCTGAGATGGAATATGCCTTAGGGCTTGAACAACGTTTCTGGCTATTGGTTCCTGAAGGTCTAATCGGTTCTGAATCACTAACATTATTTGATAGAATGAAAAATCTTTATCTATAAAATGCACCAAATCATTCAGCCAGTTTGGTTGACTTAATTGTCTCGAGTAGTCAACCATCCCGATAACTGGATAAAAATATACTATCCAAAATATTGTTTGGCTAATGACCATTTCAACGATAATGTTTAAATATTCACGGTTACTAATTTTAAATTTTACGTAGAATTTGTATTTTTCATGTCATACGATTTTTACGATACACTGTACTCATAATCCGTAATGAAGAGTTCAGAAATTTTAAAAGTAATCCCAGAAAACTCTATTTCATGTTCTAAACAAGACTAAAGTTTTTGCATCTAACAATTTCAAAGCATGGTGTTCAGAAAGATTGTGATATTAAATTGTAACCTCCAATTATAGTTATAACTGATCAGGAAAGTAGATAAAGTTTGGAAAGTACGACAAAAAGGGTCATCAATAATTCATTAGTGATCGTTTGATCAGATAAATATTTAGAAATTAATTTCGATTGATATCAAGATTTCCATAGTAACTTCCAATGACAAGAACACCATAAATCATGTATTTTTTGCAGGATTTTCTGGAAAAAATTGCAAAATATATTTAAAAAATTTGACTCAATATCAATTTCGTTGATTTAGTGGACGTACAACTTTTTTTACCGTTTACATGATACTTCAAATTTTTAAAATTCTGATTGCGAAAAATGTTTGTTTGCTAAAATAGTTAAAAGATTATTAATTAGTTCCACAATTTTATGTTTTTTGTTCTGATTTAAAAATTTTTGTAAATGTTGAATTCTAAGTGACAAGGACTGAATCATAAATGAAGAATAGGTGAGAATTAAAGAAATTCACCTTAAAAAGTTTTACAAAAATGATATTATCCAGATGATTTGCGCAAAAATGCAATCTGCAGCTAAAACTTGCAAGTGTGACGTCCTAAGTTCAAATAAGATTTTCCTAGCTAAAGTCTAGAGCCAATTACCCTATCTACGTTTCTCTGTTAATTGTTAAATTAACAATTAACCGAGTAGAGGAAAAGCCAAATGAATAGATTAACAATTAAGATAAACGGGAATAATTTATTTTAAAAAAATTACAATTAAATATGACCCAAGTGACCTTCATTTATTTTTTTATTAAAGTGGCAGTTGGTGGCAGCCTGGATTTTCTTCGGTTGATTGTCTGGTTTATCCAATCCTAAAGAAAAACACACCGTGAGTCTCAATGCTTGAGAGAAAAAAAGAAAGTTTAATCAATAAAATGTTTTTTTGACATACCGGTTTGTTTTGATGTAACGCCTATTAAATGGAATGATTCTCTTATTGAGATTATTCTTTGTTGATCCAGCTCCTGGTCAAGTAATTAAATCCTCAGCAGGAGGTAATCACAGGTACCCCCCTTAATTGATAGTCTTGTGCTCTTTACATACATTCAAGTTTATTTATTATAATTTGATACTGAAGCTCAAACCAATTTCATAATAATATTACAGATGATGTAAATTACACATTTTCTCAAAGTCACTCAATTTATTTTTGAATTTAAGTGAAACAGGAAATTAAATTTACTTAAGGCTATATCAGCCTAAAGGAACACATTCTCATCATGGCGCTCGCGCTTCGCGCTCGATTTTCTGTATACATTTCAGTAACTTTTTAATAAATTACATGATTAAAATAATTTATTTTCTTCCAAATCTCTCAAAAAGAAAAAACAATCGTAGACTTTATTTAAGGAAACGATTTTGCAGAACAACGCTTATTTCGTATCTCACATATTTTGGTGAAAAAAATCGAATTTTTTTAATATTAAAAATCAAGACATAAAATATACATCCTGTCCCGAAATGTCTTAAAGAGAATTTGTTGACCTCATTTAGGCAAGCAATTTTCCATCTAAACGTTTTTTTTTGTATCTCTTATATTTTGTCTAAAAAATGGAATTTTTGAATTTTAATCGTATTTTTTGGAAGTGAAACGAAAAATATGTTTTATCAGAAACTGTGTGAGACAAAATTTGTAGATCTTTTTGAAACGAACAACTTTGTATTCCTACGTTTTTTTCGTATTTCGAATATTATTGTTAAAAATTTGAATTTTGGATTTTCAATAGTTTTCTTTTTTAATTAAAATGAAAAATATGAATCTTATGAAAAAATGTTACGATTCAAATTTGTGGGACTTTATGTAGAAAATAATATTTTATCATAACGTTTTTTCGTATCTCGTATAATTTAACTGAAAAATGGAATTTTGATATTGACTTTTTTCGAATTTGAATATGCTGTAACATTTCTAATTTTGATTTAATCAAAAAATGTTATCAGAATAATTTGTAGAGATTTATGAGCACTATCAAAAACCAGTATTGAAATTTTTGATTTTTTCACAAAATTATTTTCAAAAACACAAAAGCAGTGCTCAATCCCTCAATTTTGATTGGATGTGGCTGGTTAACGAACTTGTCCTTACTTTTTCGTCTCCGATAAAGTGTGCCAAAGCTCAATTCAATCTGATAATTCTATCGAGAGTTATGCCGCACACGACCTACTACAGACAGACAGACAGAAACTTTCGTAAAAACCCTTTTTACTGACTCAGGGGGTCTCAAAACGTAAAGATTTGATGAAATTTTCGGAAGTCATTTTTCACATAAAACCAATACCTTCTCATCCATGATGAGAATGTAAAAATAGTTAATATTATAATCATTATTAATATAAAAGTTGAAATAACATTGCTATTATGCAGTTGTTAAACATTTTTAATAACAAATATAATAATAATAATAATAATAGATAAAAAATAAGGTAGCAATGAATGTTACATAACATAATAATGCAAATGTATTATTTTATCATTATATGTAATATAGTAGTTATGGATACGTGATACCTCCCCCTTAAGTTCGATCGTGGAGGTGAGAGAATAGAGTTGTAACGATCGAATCCTTGGAAGAGGTAATAAAAGGAAAAAAACGAGTTAATTTTGTTTATATTGTTGAAAAACAATAGAGTAGGTTAGAGTAAGGGATATCACGTATATGACTCTTATCAGATTAACAAAAATAATAATACGTGCATAATAATGAATATATACTATATATATTTTTTTTTTAATTGGGTCAAAGGTTTTTATTTCGTATCGGGGCTGTAGGCCAATAGTCCGAAGAAACAATTACCAGTCAATGAATATTTGATACTTTGCAGTAGAAATGTCTGCGACGATGGAATTTAATTTCAATAATCTGAAGAAGAAGCTAAATTTATATCATTTACCCCCAGATCGTGAATGATTCAAGTTAATAGTGTACGAGCATTCTTATGTAACTTTTCTAAACATTGAAAACTGTATATAAGGCAGAAAAATGGAGGATGTTAATTTGATTTTATACAACATAAATAAAATAGAATTGTGAATGTGTAAGGAAGTAAGTAATTACAAATGTAATTTTTTTGATGCTTTTATATGAATTTTTAGTCGCTTAAATGGTTGAATTTTTATATTATTAAATTGAAAAACTTTTTCCCCAGTAGAACGAAAACTAATAACATTCTGTATCTGCCAAGCTCTTTTTGAAGTAATTTAATAACATGTTTAGATATTAGTCATTAATTTTTTAAATTAATTTCTTATTTTCTCTGGGCTTTAATATTCAAAATCCTGGATTCGAATCTTTTAACGTTTTAGTAATGATAATAAATTGTTCAACTCTTTTTTTACGGCTATTCAAAGTTTCTCTTGTAGAAATTTCCTGAATTCTATGTGTTGTACGATTTACAGTCATTCTGTTATGTTTCTTTCGTGCTATTATGGAAAAAATTTTAATTTCAATAAGTGGAAAAAATAAGAGCACTTCAGCAATTGTTGAAAACCATCATAATATCAAATGGATCTCAATTATAACATTGAACAATGTAATCATGATTTATATTCATAAGTATAGTCGCGCACACCTTTTAAAAATATTTTTAAACTATACCACAATTGTAATTGTATATATTTTTCGTCAAAATCGACATAAATTACTATCACACTTTATACGACAAAAGCATGTTTTTCTCGCTTTTTGTAAAGTTTGTCATTTAAGCCCTGCGGGCGTAAATAGGGAGTGTGGGGTGCTTAAATGACTACTTTTAAGCACTGCATCCCTATTTGCACAAATGACAAACTTTATGCCCGCAAAACACGCGTCAAAAAGCGAGAAAAACATGCTTGTGTTGTATAAAAAAATTTTATTCACTTTCATAAACAAGAAAAGTTTAATTAATTTGCGAAGAATGGTTTTTCCTTTTTTACGTCCAGGAATAGGGTTGTTGCATAATTTACAACAATAAAATACATTTTTCAATAATATATTATCTACTGTTGACATCAGTGAAAAAAAGTGTGATATAAGTATTTAATAATACTAAGGGATAGTAAGGAATAAAACTGAATGATACTAAATGTGGAACAAATACTTTATTTCGGAGAAAATTGTAAAATAAAGTATTAATTCTTTAAATATTATAATGACGTTGAGTTGTTGAATCGCTTTAATGAAAACAACGTAACTTATACTTAAAATATCTTCAAACTTCAAACTTCATTACCGATTAAATATTACTCCACTAAACTCTGCAGACTTTTTTCTAAGTTATCTTTGGTTATGTATTTTTGTTAAGTCGCTAGTTTTCATTTTCTAATTTTAACCAATATTCAAACAAATTAATAATAAACTTCACAGTTTTGCCTATTTCCTGTATTTCCTGGACTTCTTTCTACAAGCATCGTTAATGATGTATCTTTTGGCTATAAACTGAGATCGTGTTATTATATAAAAGCTTACCACCGATTTTGTAAAGTCATGTTTGGGCTCCAGACGTCCAACCTTGGGAAGTTTACAATTATGGAGACTTTCTAGAATATTATCAAAAGTGTCTCGACTTAGGACGCCTTCAGCTAGAGTGTGCAAAATCAGGTTCTCAATGTTGTTGGTTGGTGTCTATAGGTCGTCTGAAGGATACTGTAAACGTCCTCGATTATAGGAGTCTATCATTTTGAACCTTTCGTCGTCGCCTGATTTTTTCGGGCTCTGAACGTTTTCTATGCAGTTGCTGCATTTTGTCAAGCTTTTGCCCCGAAAGGCGACGAATCCAGCGACAAACCCTTGTACAAATTCAGGAGTCCCGCACAAACGCTAATTATGGTCTTGCACTCGTTGTAAGAAGGTTATAATATGTTCAACAGCATGGTCGTCGTTAGATATAATCTTATCTATAATTACGCATAATTTTTGGCGTCCTTTGTCCTCATGCAGGTCTTTAAAATTCAGCATTCTGATGAGAATATCGACGACTTCAACAGTGCTTCCTCTTCGTGGTTTGATCAATGAATAGGTACTGAGTAAACGGAAAACTTGGGCGAAAATTCTTGAGTCTGGGTGGTCATTAGAACCGCGGACTTGCCTCACCAAACCGAAGAAACTCTAAAAATACAAGGAAAAGACATTTCTAAAATTTACCAAACGCAAGGGATTCTCTGTGATAAACCCTATATTTAAACAAAAAGGTCCAGATTTTGCATACCTCCAAAGCATCTTGGTTCAATCGGCAGGTCATAAGGTACTGCAAATTACATTTATCCTTCACAGAGGCAAATATCTCCAGTGTTGCTTTCAAAGTGAATTTCAATCCATGACTTAATGGACATGGCTTAAGAAAGGCGTACCTTTTCTTTCCTTAGCACCTTTCTCCCAATGCAGTAGGTACTGTAGAAAGTTTGATATAGCCTACGTAGAAAAACAGATATTAAAGGAACACCAGAATGGAAAATTAGAAAATGGCTACCTTTCTGTATATACAAGTTATTTGCTTCATTGCAGTGTACATAGGTTCAGAAAATAGCTGAAACATTTTCATTCTTTTAACATTGACATATTGACTAATTCTTGCGAGCATTGTTACATAGGTATATTTAAATACTTACATAGAAAGCCATTGAAACATTCATTTTTTGGTAATATTTTGGATTGAAATGGTCTGGAGTTAATTTAAAAGCTACTTTCATGGTATAAGAATGTTGACACTCAGCATCAACAACAGCCCTCCAGTGTTTTTTTTAATAATCCCATCCAGAGTCTGCGAAAACATGTAAAATTCTCTATTATGATATTCATATACTCGAAATAGGTAAACAAAAAACTGTAATACCTATAAATTCAGCTTTAAATTAAAAAATTGATTCAAGCAGAAATTTATGCAAATTTTCATGTAGATCACCCTACAACAAAAATTACATTCTACAGTGATGAATGTTCACCAATCCATACTCTACTACAAATGAAGAATCTATTATGTGATGATTTTGTTATGTTAAATATAATTGGTATTCCGAAATGAAACACAAAAACAATCTTAGTCAAATAAGAAGTTCTTTACAACGTGAGGGATCTATTTCCAAATTCTGAGTATATTCCAAAATCAATTTCCAAATTTCGTTCAATCAGTTTTCATAAGAACTTTGTCATTGCAGACAAAGAATGTAAAAAATAGTGATCTCAAGATAAACCAACCAGTAACTAAATTACTACAAATGTAACCAAGAAACTTGTATAATCCATTATTCTAAATGAAACACTAACGATATGTGCATGAGGAAATAGATAAATTTTACCCAGGTTTCTTCTCTTAATACGATGCAGTTCCTCAGGTTTTTAATTAAGTGCGGAAAATCAGACAAGAACCAGAGTCCTTCCTCCGTATTGCATGGATTTTCACAAGTATTCCGACGGCGTATAGTAGATTTATACACTCGATTACTAAGTAATTTAATACTTTTCCGGTTGCACAACCCTTGCTGAGAAATCATGCTAATGCTTTTACCCATTTTCCAGCAAAAGGTTGATACATCAATATCAAGGCATGGTCTCCCAGCTCGCGACTTTGATGAACGAGAGTATGCAAACGGAGGTCAGTAAATCCATTGAACTTGAAAGTTTTCCTGTCTGACGAAACGTTAGGAGTCAACTGTATTTTATCTGAAAGTAACACTCCTGAAAGAAACGAAGATTAAAATATGTATATCCTCGTACTCAATACGACTTATTACTGATTTTATCATTACCTCTTCTTTCATTTTCGGTCAGGTCTGAACACTTCTCCTTTAATGATTCAAAGACATTAATGTTAAAACCGTAAGCTGAATGCATTTTATTGATATATGAATTTAGCGTCTGCATGGTCGGAACAACTAATATATTTATTTCAAGAATATGCTCATTGAAAACCTTTGTCCGACAGCGGAGCGAAAACGCTCGTTTTAGCTCAATTTAGCTCACAAAAATGACAGATAACATATAGCAACCAACAGAACATCAGTTACTTCAAACCTGCTTTGTATATTTTAAAACACGAAAACTCGCTTTCGCTCGGCTGCCGGACAAAATAGTATGTGAACCTCGAGCAAAAACGGGCGTTTCTGCTTTGTATAAAGTTGAAAACCCCTCGGCTTCGCCTCGGGGCTCAACTTTGTACGCGGCGCGCAAAAGCCCGTTTTCACTCACAGTGCACAATATACTATTGTTCTTAATTCTCACCAGTATACATTCATATATCCAAGTAGTATCGTACCGTTTTCCTTGTGGACTTTTAATTTTAGACCCTTGGAAGCAGAAATATTGTGTAAAATAACAAAGACAAGTTTACATACTTTTGCTTTCATTCGTTTCAGTTTTTCTTTTAGTGGGCGTACTTTTTCAACTTTTTTCTGCATGGCTTTCAACTTGGCTTGTTTTCTTCTGAAATTATTACGATCTACAGTTCTTCGGTGCTGTATACGACATGGAATGCAACGTCCGCTTAGCGAAGTTCTTTCTAGAAAACCTGGACATTCCTCAGAGCTCAAGTGAAGAAGATAGGTGTAACTATTAATCATACAAAATTACTTCAGGAAACATTTATTTCATTTTACCTTATCACATTATCATTCCACAGCAGGGCTTTATGTCTTCTAAAACTTGTAAATTATAAATGATATCCTGGAATAAATGCACATTCCTTATTCCCGGCACAATCCTCAGCACGTCTTTTATATACACGTGCAAAAATATCTAACTATTTATTGAAAAGAACTACATACGTCACTGATGCATAAAGTAGCAAATCCTCACTAAAATTATATGCTGAAACGTACTTCTACAGACATTTCTGTATCGACAACGAGCTTCGTCTCACTATAAGATAATTTATCCCATTCCCCTATGATTATCTTTGAACGGTTACCAAATCCTAACGACCAATTTCGGGGTAATTTTCTCTTTTCCAGATCATTTTGTAATTTTTGGAATATGTAAATGGGACTTCTCTCCTAGTACAAAAAAAGTTTATTAACAGGTTATTGACCGCTGAATAAATGTAAGTTCGACAGTTGAAGAAAATCATTCACTTATGATATGCATTTTAATCTGTGCTTGCGCTTCCAATTTGAGCACATTCATGAGAGCGAGATTTGTGGTCAAAGATACTTTTTCTTTTACAGGTCATACTGGCGTACTTAACGTGCTCAAGTGTCGTTTTACAATCCATAGTTTTATCAGTTAAATCCAATGAGATAGAAATACTGTTTACATCGGACGGATACTGAAAAATGCGTAAATATGTAGCCTCTAATATTTTACTATCAGCGAGATTGACATTATACATATATAAAAGTGTCAAAGATGTTTCATAATACCCCGAAATAGGATACATCTTCCTTACTAACGACTTCATCAGTATTGCAACATCTCGTATAATTTGCATCCTCGACAGCCTTTAAATCTCTTTCATTGAACCTACGAGGTGCAAGCACGTGATTTTCAAATGGATTTCATAGCTTGATCTATACAACTTCTTGAATTTTTAAAATTATATATTCTTGAACATATTATTCGTCGCAGATTTTTATACGTTCAAAAAAAAAAACACAATTAAAATTGTTTTATATGTTTTATGAAAGATATGGCTCAAATTTGAAAGTTTTCAAAAACTTTTATACATCAACAGAACATCGTTTTCATTGAACCTGTCAGAAAGGGCTTTTTCCCATTCCCGCTTCAAATCATCCTTCTGCAATAATAATTAATTAACAGCTTTGAAGTTAAAAAAGTAAAAACGTATATCTTCGTCGAGTACTTATGAATTCAAAATAAAATGCTACATATTTTTCCTTACCCTCAGAACTTTGAAAAGCCTTCGCGGTGGAATATTTTCCTTTTGTACAACGTACGAAGAGTACTTGCATACTGCACATTTTCTTTTTCTTTTTGCACTCGACCCACTATTTTTCTAATTCTAAAAACAAAACGAAAGCCCGTTATGGGAGGTTATGTTAATGCCGCGTGTATGCGTAATATTCGTCGGTGCAACAATTCTTAAGTACTTACCTCCTCCATTGAAGAATCACTTCAAACTTCAATGTCACACACGTCTATAATGTACAAACATAATATTTGTATTCAAATATAAAATATGCATATAAAAATATAATATCAAATACTGTAATATTTATGCATTTATATTTACAAGAACTGCGACCATTTTCTGCCACTACAGCACTAGCACCATCCTCGGGAAGTTTGGTTATCATTAGCCTACTAGTAAACTTCGCTCATTTTCGGTTACACTACTTTGGTCTCCTTATGTCTATTCTCCATGGTCAATCTGCTAAAAGTAATCATCGAACAAGAAGCCATTAATTAAAGAAGAAGAAGAAGAAGAAGAAGAGGCTATGTAGTACGGTCTGACATCACTTATTACATTCTACGACTTTATCAAAAAAAATAATTTTTACAAATTTTTCAGAAAAGGCCAAAATTCTTTGCTTTCTTCTGCACTACTGTTTTCTCTAAAAAATTCGTTTGAGTTATTATTTTAGCAACAAAGCCGTCAAATTTAACTAGTGAAGTCGGACCATAACACAGGGCATTGAAGGCAGTAGAAACCCTTAATATAACTTCTGGAAAGTGTATAACTATTAAATAAGTTTTAATTAGAATCGAGTAATCATTTCTTGTCAATTTAGAACATGTTTGGTTATGATGACATTGTATATAGAATTTTGAAAATCAAGTTCATTTTGCTAATTGTTTTCAACACGATTTATGAAGGACTTAAATAGAAGAAAATCATAAAAATATTTTTGTAAAATTTCTATAATTTGAGTCAATTGGTTTCTAAGAGCTACTTTTTAAAGGAACTGTAACACGAATTACTTTGACATACTTTATAAATCTATAATGAACCCATATAAAAACGTAACGTTATGTAAATTTAATTAATATAGCGCATTTTTAACATTAATTTTTAGATATAAAATGTTATTCCAAAACATTTACCCAATACTTTTGTTACATATTGGGTCATTAAATATGAAGTTGGAAGTTTTTTTCATTTTAATTATGACCCTTAATATCTTTGACATTTCGCATTACAATTTGTTTTTGTTTTGTACATTGTGTAGCTACACCATTATTTTTTCGAATACACTTTGGAATTTACGATTATCTTTTGAATAGCATTTTATGGAAAATATTTTTAGAAATCATGGATATGTCGAAAATTCGTGCAATCTTCGGATATTAGTTTTGTTGTGGAACCAACGCATCGGAGACAGCTTGCAAAATTAATAGTGAGTTTGGAGAAGGCTATCCTAGCGTTAGTACAGTATCGTTTTGGTTCGCGAAATTTCGTTCTGGGCATTTCAGCGTTGAAAATGAACCACGTAGAAAACCCAACCCAAAGTGAATTATGATGATCTGGAAGCATTTGTAAAGAGTGCCACATCTCAAGCTGCTCACGAGTTAGCATCGAAATTTGTTGTTTCTATCCCAGCTATATTGGATCATTTGCGTCAAATCAACAAAGTAGAAAAGCTTGACAGATGGGTTCAGCACAAATTAAATGCTCATCAGATGAAAAAACGTTCCGATCCTTGCGTTTCTTTGCTTTCGCAGAATAAAGGAGAGCCTTTTCTCCATCGTATCGTTACTTGTGATGAAAAATGGATCCTCTAGGATAATCATGAGCGTTCATCAAGCTGGTTACATAAGGATGAAGCACCGAAACACAGCTTAAAACCAAAAATTCATCAAAAGAAGCTCATGATTACTGCTTGGTAGAGCAACCACGGTTTGCATTGTTAAAGCTCTATAAAACCTGGTCGACTATCACAGCAAAGACCTACTGTAAACAATTGGAAAAGATGATAAAGAATCTGGCAGAACAATAATTGAGATAAGTGATCTGAGACAGGACAATTCTCCTACATGATAATGCTCGCCCACACTCTGCAAATTTGATGCAATTTAAAATACTGGGATTGGATTTGGAAACTATCGATCGTCTCCCGTATTCACCGGACCTTTTACCAACTGATTATCATTTGTTTTGGAATTTGGATAACTTTTTACAAGGAAATATATTTGATTCCCAACAGGCTGTCGAATATGTCTTACGCGCTTTCATCAGTTCTTGCTCTTCGGGCTTTATGCAAAAGGCATCAATAAATTACAATGAAAATGACAAAAATGTATCGATGCTTCAAAAACGTACTTTAAATAATCAAATAGTATTAGGTGCGCAACTAAGTTCCCGCTGTTCGTGAATAGATGGCTCCAGCAGTGAGTGCTGATCGATTTTGACGTATCCAAAACGTCATGAACCAAGCTTAGATATATTGTAAACAAATTGTTTTGAAACTTTAGTGGTTTTGTTTTGGCGCCATATACTTTTGGTTGTGTGAAAATGTCTGACTTTGTGCCAAATAATCATCATTTTCTGGAAGTGTTGATTTTCTTCTTTCATCCGAAGAAAATAGAGGCTGAAGCGCATGGAGAGCTCTAAAAAGTTTACGAAAATGCTGCTCTAAGTGAAACAACATGCCGTGATTGGTTCCGTCGCTTCAAAGAGGGTGATTTCGATGTTGACGACCGTCCGCGTGAAGGAAGGCCAAAAACCTTCGAAGACGCTGATGTTATTAATTATGAGGTGTTGAAACCGAACGAAACCATCACTGAGGAGCGGTACCGAACGCAATTGATGCGTTTAAGCTGAGCACTGCACGAAAAATGGCCACAATACGATCAGGGGCAAAAAAGTGATTCTACATCATGACAACGCTCGGTCTCACGTTGCCAAACTCGTTAAAACCTACCTGAAAACGCTCAAATGGGAAGTTCTACCCCACCCGCCGTATTCCCCAGATATTGCGCAGTCCGATTATTAATTGTTCCGGTCGATGGCACATGGTCTGGCTGGTCAGCAGTTTCGCTTATACGAAGACATCAAAAAATGGCTTGATTCGTGAATAGCCTCAAAAAATGAACACTTTTACCGTAAGGGTATTCGAGCTCTACCAGAAAGATGGGAAAAAGTTGTAGCTAACGATGGGCAATACTTTGCAAGATTCATTTGTAACCATTTTTTCACAATAAAGTTATATTTTCATCAAAAAACAGCGGGAACTTAGTTGCGCACCTAATATATTGCATTACAAGGGATGAAACACAGCGATTGCAACGAGTGTGGAGTTAGCTGCCAGGGCGAAGCGAGGTCTGCAATCACACTCGTTAAATCCGTTTTTTTTTTTCGAGTAATGCATATTATTTGAAGAAATTTTCTGTGAAAAAAGGAACGCTTCCACTCCGCTGGGTATCGAGCCCAGGACCTTTCGATTGCCGGTCGAATGCTCTATCATCTGAGCTACGGAAGTTCCACAAAACTTTTCTCACAGAATCTATTTACGCCTCATGTGGCTACGGATAAAACGGAAACTATTTTTTGATTTTTCCAAATCATTTCAGTAGATTATGTTGATCATTAGAAGAGTGTATCACTATCAGTGACAACGGAACTCTATTATATCGACCTTATCAACCTATGATTTAGAATTAATTTAACGTTATGCGTTCCTTTTTTCACAGAAAATTTCTTCAATTTATATTGAAAAATTCCATCTCGTTTTAAATAACGTTAAATTAATTCTAAATCATAGGTTGATAAGGTCGATATAGTAGAGTTCCGTTGTCACTGATAGTGATACACTCTTCTAATGATCGACATAATCGACTGAAATGGTTTGGAAAAATAAAAAAATAGTTTCCGGTTTATCCGTAGCCACATGAGGCGTACATAAATTCTGTGAGAAAAGTTATGTGGAACCTCCGTAGCTCAGATGATAGAGCATTCGACCGGCAATCAAAAGTCCTGGGCTCGATAACCAGCGGAGTGGAAGCGTTCCTATTTTCACAGAAAATTTCTTCAATTTATATAGAAAAATTCCATGAGTGTGATCACGATGCTCGGCACTATTTTCTCGCGCATCAGTACTGTAATGTTATTTACATAGCGCCTATTTTAGAAAGCCTGAATTTCGCTACCTGTATAGTGAGTTGAAACTGCGAATTTTAACCCTACTATTAAAGTTTCAACCCGCTCTACAGGTACCGAAAATCAGATTTTCAAAAAAGGCCCTATGAAAATGTTATTTTATTCGAAGAACAATAAAGCAAATTTCATATCCGAACTTGCATCTTTGTACTCACCATGTCCATACTTCACCTTTGAGCCTCCAAAAATAGTGGCATTTTCATGATTTATTTTTAGGCAGATGACAAAACGTAAAGAAATTAAAATTTATAGAGTTTATTAATTAATATATTAACCTTATAAATAACATTTTTTTACAATAAATATAAAATGGGCGCTGAATATTGCCGTGTTCAGAAATTTTTTCCGTAGGTCGTCCGCTGTGTCACGTCCCGCGACGTCAGGCCGTGCAAACCTAATGGAAAGCTGGTGGACCGCTAGCAACTAGCGCCGCTTATATCCCTGCACATGAACTGCCATTATGTGTGCACGGTTAGTGCATATACATGCATACTTAGGTTCTTCAAATGTGTTACAGAGAATATATTCAAATATAATTAAAATGAAATTGAAGATTTAACGCAAAACTGTGAAATGTAATTTATGAGTGAGAAGTTAATAACAACTCACTCTTGAATTACATTTTCACAATTTTGCCTTAAATCTTGGTTTTGTCGTAATAAGTAAAAATCAAAAATATCTGTCATTTGTATTTTTATTGATTTTTATTTTCGTAAATATACAGAAAATATACGAAATATACTACAGTAAAACCCCGTTTATCGCAACACCCGTTTATCGCAACACCCGTTTATTGCAACTTGTCTCTCCCGTTTATCGCAATAAACCTTACCATTTTTTTCCCCCTCTTATTAGAAGGAGGAGTGATCACGTGATTCTTAAGGATAGGCGGGAATACCCCTCACTTTTAAATTTGTGATGCATATATTTACATAAATTTTTGTATATTAGGGAGATATGAAATTATTTGTAGCCATTAATTTATTAAAAGGATTTTATTACATTTTTTTAAGCGTCTTTGGAATCCGTACTTATTTTGAAAGGTACATTTTTTTTCTCATGAAATGCATAAATGTTTTTGAAATTCTTTATTTAGCAGGTCGTTCCAAACTATCGTTTATGTATATATTGCTACATATTTGTGTTTTATATGTAACAGAAAAATATATAAACTTTTCACATTTCAATGTATATTATTATGACAAATTATAGCATGAATTGTGCCTAGTACAGCAATCGCTTTACCAATTGTGAATCAATTGTTTTACAAAATGCGGGAATATTTCTACTGAAAAAAATTCAATCATGCATTCGAAAATTATAAGAGAAATATGTAAGTTTTAAAGTAATTAAAATTTATTGTTTGTACTAGTCGTTTACGTACCATCGTTCAGTTCCACGTTTTCACTCATTTATAATTGCACATATAATGACAATAAAAAAACGCATTCGAGGTTATTGAAACACGACTGTAAACAATGATAAACAGCGAAAGCGCGTGAAACTATTCGTTTAGACGCATGTGCTGATAATCAGTTGTTCAAGCTGGTGGCGAAGAAGTGGGAACCCCTCCGTTTTTGCGATAAACGGGAGGCATTTGATTGGAAGGTGTTGCGATAAACGGGGTTTTACTGTAATAATAAAAAATGTTATGAAAAATGATAGTACTGCTGACTTCAACGAAAATCGGAGAGACAAAAAATATTAATTTTACAGCTTATACAAGGCTTCAATAAACATAATAATATAATTAAAAAACTCCTTGGTTTTATCGACCTGAGGACTCGTGAGTCCAAAAATGGCGGCTAATCTATCCCCTATTGAAAATTCCGACGTTTGAAACGACATTGGAAACGTTATCGTAAGCGATATCGTAAACGTTGTTGTAAGTGATATCGTAAACGACGTAGGATTTTGGGACCATATCCGATATCCTTTACAATGTCGTAAATGATACCGATTACGACCGTTTTTTTTTATTAAATAAGACAAAATATTTTATTATTGTTACAATTTAAATCTATTTTACTGTATCAAAAGAATATAAAGGCAATGGAAATTAATAAAAACATATTATATGTGTGTATTTAATTTCGAACGATTGTGAATATTTGTGTGCCGTTCCGAATTTGCACTCTTATTAAACTTTCATGATGCCGAAAAATCATAAGTAAATATCTGTTTATAGATAAAGCAATATGATAGTAACAGTTTCCATTGTTTTTATATTCCTTCCATACAGTTAAATAGATTTAAATTTTAATAATAATAAAATATTTTGTCTTATTTAATTCTGAAACGGTTTCACCAATGGCATGTAACTTGATGTAGCTCAGAAAGAGTATACAACAATGGCGGAACTCATACGAAGCCGTTCCCCTTGCACTCCATCCGCTTCCGACAACTAGCGCCGCGTATATCCCTGCACCTAAACTACCCTACGGGAACACCCAATACATTAGAGGTTGATCTGCCCTGCGCGACGTATTTGAATGTACAATATTTAATACACACAGGCTGGATTGAGTACAAATCTATGAGAAAATCGATGAAGGGGAATAAGGAGTAGAGAAAGTAGGGAGCAGTATAGGGCCCCTTCTCCTCTAAGAAGATATGACTACGTCACGATTTACGCTGACCGTCAATTTGTATGGAAAAATATAAAAGAGACCCACAACAAGAGCGAGCAGTTAATTCTTCGTTTGCTTCGACACTTACATTTTCCTTCGAAATTATCACCGGTCTGGCGACAATAGTTCAGTACGGTATTTCCAATTTAACTCCGAAAATCTCTTAGTTTGAGATTGAGAAAATTCGACCGGGAGAATTTAAAATCCAAGTTCGGGAGTCGTAAAAGTCATCGTGGACTTGTATAGATCTTTGTAAAGATCTTTGAACTGTGTCATAAATTAGAATCACCGCCTTTTCGGAATATACCTGTGCGGCCTATATCTCCGTCTCTTTCACACACCTTGACTGCACTTGTGGGGATCCTGCGAACCACGTACTCACCTCCGTCTGGATTAACCCTCAATATAAAGGTACCGAACTTCTCTCTCTCTCTCTCTCTATCTCTTTATTCTCTGTCTCTCTCTATCCTACGTACCAACCAGCCTGTGCCTACATTTATATATGAATTGTGTTGACAAATGTGTATAGTGACTTTTGAATCAATTAAATAAATTCAATTTGTATTATTTGATGATCGTTGTGTCTTTCATTGACTTATCCTCATCCCTAAGCGAGGATCTTTCGATCCTAACTTAAAACGAGGAACCGTTAATCAAAGTAAATATTTACTCAATCGAGGCTTCGGATTCCATAACCGACGGAGCGCGTGGCCCAGTAGGCAAAAGAGGGGATAACGCAATGCGCGAACTTTTTTTTTCTTTTAAATAAAAAATTCGGAAAAATGATCACAAATACGTGGTAGTACGTGTTAAATGACATTCCACATATTTTTTCACTCATAAATTTTTGTGTCAGAACTCTAGTTTTTTTATAATCCAAGCAAACCGTATTTTTTGAACGTACGAAATCAATCGATTTTTTATAATCAACTCGCTGTTTTTCGTACAAATTCGTCCGGAATACTCTGAAATTTTACCAACAGACTCAAAAAACCCTAGAGCTTCAGATGGTTATGTTCAACATAAGAAAATTCTTAATTTGTTAATAATTTTTTGAATAACAGTTGCGGCTGGAAAAATTCTCATTGTTCACCCTCAAAGAAAAAAAGTATGCGAGGAAGTTCAGAGTTGAGAGAACTTTTAGCGAGATAGTTGTTCAGCAGGCTTTCAGGCAGCTTTTAAATATATTTTGAGATTTTTAAATCCAAAACTGCGGTCAGAATGGGAATTTCTTTAACTTCGTTCAAGCGCACCGATACCGTTAAGAGATAATTCGATCGAACGCGGAGAAAAAGAGATGCACCTATGCCGATAGCACGCGATTCGACAGAGTTGCAACATCATTTTTGCCAATTCGTTTTCTTTATTTATATCTATTCTGTAAAAATCATTTAGAAACACTCTAGACGAATGGGAAGAAATTATATATATATATACACTTTATATTGACAATAATGCAACAAAAGTTTGATCATTTATCGTTAGTTATACGTCAAAGTAATCTTTATTACAGGTTTGGCAGTTACAGATTGAACATTTAAGCTCAAATTTTGTCGACATTTTTAGGACTAATACATTTTCTAAGATAAATACCCGAAATGTTCGTGAAAATGGAAGGCAAGCAACTTATTATTAAAAACATTTCAATTGACAGATGAAAATTATCTCAATCAAATATAATAGAATTATGATGTTGATAATGTTATTTAATTGTTATTAAAATATTATTACTTTTTCACAGGCTCAATAATAATTTGTACCAAATGTACCTTGTTTCTGGCTTTCTTCCGGATATTCCGGTCCATTTTTCGGGATTCTTGGATCTTTTCCTTCCAACTTGAGGATTTGTTTCTTAGGATATTTTCACGACCACAGTTATAAATTTTATAAATTTGTTGACTTTTTTAATGTAATAAGTTACCGCTGTTAGCGATTAATTATATGTTTTCTCTTCGAAAGTAAATCATGAATTGACTTAAAAAGAATAAAAACAAAGAAAAGCTTCAGAATATTTTTCCAGAAATTTTATTTCGAACCGGCGTAAGCGTACAGGGAAAATTCATTTGTGAAAATTCAATCAAAAGTTGAGTAAAGCTGGGACATAGTGGCTTTTAAAGAAAAATAAATTGTTTTTGCGAATTCATTCAATAACGAATTATAAAGTTTAATCAACTGTCTTAGAGCTAACTCAACTGTTCTTCCATTTTCACGAACATTTCGGGTATTTATCATACAAAATGTATTAGTCCCAAAAAAGTCGAAAAATTTTGAGCTAATGTTCAATATGTAACTACCAAACCTGTAATAACGATTATTTTGATGTATGTTTTACTATAAATGATCACACTTTGTTGAACATAACCATCTGAAGCTCTAGGGTTTTTTGAGCCTGTTGATAAAATTTCAGAGTATTCCGGACAAATTTGTACGAAAAACAGCGAGTTGATTATAAAAAATCGATTAATTTCGTACGTTCAAAAAATACGGTTTTCTTGGATTATAAAAAAAACTAGAGTTCTGACACAAAAATTAATGAGAGAAAAAATATGTGGAATGTCATTTAACACGTACTACCACGTATTTGTGATCATTTTTCCGAATTTTTTATTTAAATGAAAAAAAAAGTTCGCGCATTGCGTTATCCCCTCTTTTGCCTACTAGGCCATGCGCTCCGTCGGTTATGGAATCCGAAGCTTCAATTGTGACGTAACAATCTTCCTTTTTTCTGGTTCATCGGCCGGGAAACACAAGTCAAATGAAATTTAACACATCGATTATTAATAGTGAATAAATAAATGATTATGAAATATTATTTCAACTCGAAAACTTGAAGTTTCAATAAAATAGATTTGTTATATCACAAAGGGATTTGACTTTAAGGCTAACCTTAACGATTTAATAATCAAATCATTTATTTGAAATTTTATAATTTTTATAAATTGTATAAAATAAAATAAGTTTCAAAAATCACGCAGGGATCTGACCTTGAGGCTAACCTAAGTGATTAAGTAACTTATATTATTTAAAAAATTATTCTAATTTGTCAACTAAGTTATGATTTAAGTTTAAAACAAACATAAAAAACAGTACACGAGAGTATAAGTCCTTTTTGGGTACGTCCCAGGTGCGAATTTACCGTCGGCCCACGGTCGGGCCAACTGCTAGACGGTGGATCCAACTTTGTTTGCCACTGGTCGGGCCAACCAGCTAACTGATAACAGTCAACCGGCTTTAGTTTCTCAACGTCGGCCCGACATTTGGTCCCATAGATGGGCCATCTATTAAGATGATGCCAGCCAAACCTTGGGCAAAAATATAAGGCCGACTTTGATTTTTAAAGGTTGGTACTACATTGGCAAGAAACGACCGACCGAGCTTGTAACCAATGTTAGGGTCACTCTTGGGAACCAATAGTCGAGCCAACTAGAAAAATAATAATAAACTGACCTTAACTGCTAACCGTTGGCTTGGCAATACTGCCTTGCAAATGAAAAATACGTATCTAGGCAATCTAATATTTATTCATAAGATTTATTACATTTTAGTACGTTATTGATACATTATTTGTAATCGCACGCTTGGATTAAAAATTTCATATTTGCTTTTGGATTCGAACCCTCTAACCTACCTATATTATCTACATAACTAAACGCATTCCTAACGCCTAAAGCCTCTCGGCTATTCTCGCTTACCATATTCCGATAAAAATCTCGCTTATAAGCTACTGCTGTAAAGGCCGTATAAGATAGTATCCTGTTAATGAGCAATCTTTTTCTTTCAGGTATTTTAATCAGTTATGGGTTTAAAATTTTTACACTTTCAATGACCGAATTGAAGTTCTATAAAACACAGTATTTTTGTATGAAACTTGGAAAAAAATTTTTTATCAAAAACATTATCTAATAAAAAGTTGTATACTTTAGAAGTATACATTCTTGCAGTACGCTAGTAATAATTTACATAGTATACAACTTTTTACATTTTAATGGCAAGATTTTTTTTAAATAAGGCAATTTCCGCACGGGTAAAATCTAGTTCATAATATGCCGACGATTGGTTGAACTATGATCCAGAGGTGGGCCGACTGAACTATCACGGTCATCCAAGGTAATTCGCCAAGTTTAGCCCGACAGTCGGTTCGAATCTAGGCCATAGTTGGTCCGACAGTTGGTCGTGCAATGGCAACGGAATCTAGTTATTAATATGCCGACGATTGGTTCAACCGTGGCCCAGAGGTGGGCCGACCGAACTATCACGGTCATCTAAATCAATTCGCCAAAGTTGGCCCGACAGTCGGTTCAAGTCTGGGCCATAGTTGAGCTGACGGTCGGACACATCTTTGGTTACCGGTTTTGGCTGCCAAAGTTGTTAAAACCGAAACTACCACAGTTGGCCCAACTATGGTCACCAAACCTTGGTCGCCAGAGTAGGGACAACCGTGACCCGATGGTCCAACTCTGGCAGCCGACCAAAATTCGCACCTGGGGTTGAACGCTCACCATTGATTACGATCATTTGGGTAGGCAAAGTTCGAATTGCCTTAGATTGTATTGTTTGTTACTTTAATTTTAACTCTGTTAAGGAACAGAATATTTTTATTTGCAAAGATTGTCCAAGGATCTGAGCTTCAGCCTAACTTGTCCAATCTAGAGAAAAAGTAAATTGTGCATAACTCGAATCTTATCTGATCCTTGTTATAACAATTTTATTTATTTAAAAACAATTTATAATTTAATAAATTAATAAAATAAATCATTATAATTTACAAAAAGGCACACGTAGTTGGTACAAAAATATATACATAGATATATTGTTATAATTTTGAGAAATGTATTATTTAACACTATAATTTCACAAAAAAATTGAGCGAATATTTATTGTATTTATTTGAATATTTTATAGAATTATATTTGTACTCTATTATTTTAATTCCTAGTAAAAAACTGAAAATTTTATTTATTGTTGTAAACAAATGAAATTAATTAAATTATTTTTTACATTCTCATCATGGATGAGAAGGTATTGGTTTTATGTGAAAAATGTCTTTCGAAATTTTCACCAAATCTTTACTTTTTGTTTAAATTATTATTATCATTATTTTATGAATTGTTTTAAATTAAAATTGTACTTTTACTAATTTCACATTATTTACAAACAAAATGTTACATGTAGTTTTTTAAATTGTTATAAACAACTGATAATTAACAATAAATAATCTATGGTTACGCTCAATAATAAGAAACTGTAAATTTATAATGACTCCATGTCAAATTCAAATACCCCTGTAGAAGCCGCCCAAAAGGTTATTACGCGTAGTAAAGTCAAACAAGACAATCAACTCGCAAAAATTGTGGATCAGAATCAAATAGATTCCTTGCAACTAAAAAGATCAGATAAAATCAAAGGAAATTTAGTCGATAATAAGTACAAAGATATTTCAAACCCTTTTCCTGCTGAACAAGAATTAGATGATGAACCTCAGCTAGACGATTTACGTTTCGACAAGACTAATTAATGATCAAAGCATATCAAGTGAAAATTCTAGTAAAACTGGCGGGTTTCGTTTAAGTTTCTGTCCAGATTTAAGCGTTGTAAAAAGATCTAGTAATCAAGATCAAACTCTAACGAACTAATTTTTTTTTTTTGACGAATTCAATTTGATAAGCTCAACAGTAATAACAATAGACAATAAAACTTTGAAAGAAAAATTGGAAACCTCTTTGGCACGCGAATCTATAATTAGTGACAACAACAGCGACGACGACAAAAGCGACACAGAAGTCATAAATCAAGATAATCCAGTAATAGTAAATAACGAAGAAATGGCCGTAGTCATACTCAACAGCCAGCAGGTATCCTTACGTGACGCGCTAGAGGTGGTCCCATTGTTCGACGGAAGTAACTCCCATTGTTACATTTTATTGAGGGTTGCATGGAGGCAAAGGCAATGCTACCGACACCTGCAGCTCAAGAAAACCTCGCAAAGTTATTAAGAGGTAAATTAACTGGAGAAGCTAGAAAATTCATTTTTAGTTCAACTTATGCAACAATATAGGAATTATAATAAAAAATGCTGGTTTAAGATCAATGAGGGTCAAATATAAAGAAGAAAACTCTTTATAGTGTCAAAATTGTTGCGACGTTTCGTTGGCTATGGGTTTGCCAATTTTAATATTTGGTGTTTTTTTAATTTACTAAAGCCTGATGAGGTTGGCAAACCCATAGCCAACGAAACGTCGCAACAATTTTGACACTATAAAGAGTTTTCTTCTTTATATTTGACCCTCATTGATCGTAAACCAGCATTTTTTATTATAATAATATGGAGGGTGACACTACCATTTCTACAATATAGGAATTGATAGAAAAATTGAAAAGAGTATACGCCCCTGCGAAAAGCGTGTACCAGTTACAGGGAGAATTAGGTAACAAATTTATAAGGGAAAGAGAAAATGTCTTTTCCTATGCCGCCAGAATTAAAGAAATTGCTGACAGAATAGAAGATGCTCACAGACTCAATAATGGCGGTCAGGTAGATAATGCTTTTAAACAAAATTTAGAAAGAGATGTAATACAATGTTTTATACACGGCTTGCATCCTGAGTTAGAAATTCGTGCAGAATAAAAGGATACTTTTAGGGAAGTTATTAGCGACAGTATTGATATAGAAGGAAGATTAGCTGCAAATTCTGCACTGCGAAGAAATAGACATACGGATTATTTAAAAACAGAAAAATCAACTAATAATAAAAATAATAAAACCACCCGATTCAGCATAGCACTTGAAAACAAAACTATTTGTTTAATTTGTAAAAAATCAGGTCACACAACTGAAAAATGTTTTGATTCAAGTAAAGCTCAAGAAGCAGTTCTTAATAAACAACGAAATTTTTTATGTGCCTCCGGCGCGGAAACTCTTTTTTCCGTTACAGCTGAGAGTAACAGAATGTTGTGTATTCCGTTACACAGGAATATAATGTAAAAATTGAACTGCGCATGCGCATATAGTCTTAGAGCGGAGCAGAATCTTCTTCTTATTCTTCTTCTTCTTCGTACAGCGTTAGCACCCTAATGACAAAGCCTTGTACATTTGAACTGCGCATGCCTTTTTACAATACGCTAGTACTACACAAGATCGAGAAAGTCAAAATGGCCGGAACAAGTCGCAAAATCTCAAGTGCAATGGACGAGAATCATGATGAATACTAGATTAGATTCGAGTGTACGCGCAAAAACTCGTATACGCACCGAAGTCACATAAAATAGAATACGTGCCAATGCACACAATTCGGGTAATTACGAGACTCGCATAAAATGCTCGCAGGACTGATCGCGCCTCGGCTTCGATCTCCTGCGAGCATTGTCGCTCGTCACGCAATGACGCCCATTGTGCGCCTAGGTACGTAATATACTATTGTATCCTAACCAACAAAGATAAAATAATTTCAATGGTCACAGAAGTAGCAATAATAATTTTGCAAGATACGACCAAATAACTAATCACAAACAGCTCATCTGGAAAAAGAAACGGAACTTTTTGTATATCTTCATGACATAGTTATATAGGCAAATACTCTAGAAGAGCAGGAAATCAAATTTAACAATTTAGCAGAAAGACCTAGAAAAGCAAATCTTCATTCACAACCAGACAAATGCGAATTTTTACGACCAAAAGTAGGATATTCAGGTCATATAATTGATAAAAATGGAGTACGGTCAGATCCAAAAAAGATAATAGCTGTAAAAAACTTTCCAATCCCAAAAACACAGAAAAATATTAAACAATTTTTAGTCTTAGCAGGATATTATAGACGATTTATTGATGGCTTTTCTAAAATTTAAAGTGCTCTAAATCAACTTCTAAAAGAAGATATACCTTTTAATTGGACAGAAAAACAACGAGCAGCTTTCAACATTTTAAAAGCAAAATTATGTGAAGAACCACTTTTACAACGATCTGATTTTTCACATCCTTTTATACACACAAAAGATGCCTCAGGATTTGCAATAGGAGGTATTTTATCACAAGGTAAAATAGGTAAAGATAAGCCAATAGCATATCCTTCACGTAGTCTAAGTCATATTGAGAAAAAATATGATACATATAAGAAAGAAGCTCTTGCTATAATATTTTGTGTAACTCATTTTCGTCCTTATTTGTACGGGAGAAAATTTACTTTAGTGATTGATCACAAACCTCTAGTTTGGTTTTGGAGATTGAAACTCGCAGAATATGATTTTGATGTAATTTACAAAGCAGGAGAAATGAATGTAAATGCAGAGGCTCTCTCAAGAAACCCTATGATGATAACAAAGAGAAATCTAGATATTTACAAGTTGATGCCAATGATACTTTTATGACTTCTCAAGAAAAAATGTTTTCCAAGAAAACTTTTACAAGAAATAAACAAGAAAACTCAGAAAATGAGGTAAAACCTGTAAAACAAAGAAACTTGAATAAAGGAATCATACCAGGCGACGTACATCGTTTTAGCGAAATTTCGGAAGACCAAATAGTAAATATTGACTCAAAAATTTCAGAATTTTTCCAAGAATTTCTTAGTGAAGAATCATTTAGTGAGATTGGTAAGAATATTTTAAAATACACATACATTTTAAAATACATACCTCTTGTGAAAAAACCTCGAGGTCAGTGTTGCCGGAGTAAGGGCTCTTAACATCCCGGCAGCTCGATAGAAAATTCCCAACTTTTCCCGGACAAATTTCAAAACTTCCCGGAACTTTCCCGTAAATTAAAATCGTCTAAAACTTCTTAAAATTGTTTAAATATTTTAAACTCTGTTAAAAATATGTCTTATCCTAGGTTTTCATAGTTTTTAAAAGATATATATTTCTTAATTTCGAAAAATAATGAAAATTCTAAATCAAATAATTGTCCATCGATCACGTTTAGAAAATACTGTACAGAAACATAACCTTACTTTTCTATCTTTTCACTCCTATAATCAAAGAGAATCAAAATAATTATATAATTTATACTTACAGGCATACAAGGTAATTTGGGATTCTCTTTTCTAATCAAAAATATATCCATTTCCGAATTCTATATTTTAAAAATCTATTTCAAATTCCATTCAATGGATTCTTTTTGGGGACATAATACTTTTATCCAATCAACATAGATACTGTGAGAACCTTTAGATTATTTTTACACATAAGCGACTAGCAAGAGATGTGACTCATTCATTTGAAAACCTGAAAAATCTGTTTATCTCACTTTAGCATATGACGTCAGAAGGAGTTAGAGTGAAATGAATAGCAATAGGCCTTTTCCACTTGGTGGCATGAGAGCACTATGACATATGAAAGCGCCCTAAGGGCCTGCAACCAATAAAATGCTTCATTTTTTTATAACAAAACTCATTATGATTGGTTGTGTTTAACGAAAGATCTCTTATTAAATCTTCTATGCAAATTTAATACATAATAAGGCAATTATAAGACAATATCCCGGAAATTCCCGGAATTTTTTGACATCCCGTAAAATTTCCCAAGTCAGTCAAAATTTCCCGGATTCCGGGAAATTTCCATGCAATTGGCAACACTGCTCGAGGTAGCAAAGAAAAAATCTAATTACAAATTGAAAAAATATTCCCTCTCAAACAAAAAGAAAGAGAGGTAGATCAAGAAAACAGATATATGAAGATAAATTATCAGAAAAATATACGCAAAAAGGAAGCCGAAAAAAAATAGAAGCAGATTCCGACTCTGATCCTGATTATTTAGATTATTTGAAACAAACTCAAGCAAAAAATAAATAAAGAAGAATGCCAAGAAGCCAAAAAATATTAATGAATTTGAAAGCGAAGAAAGTGAGAATTATTTTTCAACATCAGAAGATGAAATCAACGACATTGGAACCCTACACGAAGGAAATGATGGAAAAAATTATGAAGACAATTTCGAAGAGAATTTTGAAGATGATCTTGAAGAAAATTTCGAAAAGAATTTTGAACAAAATTTTGAAGAAAATTGTAAAGAAAATTTTGAACAAAATTTTAAAGAAAATTTTGAAGACAATATTGAGAAAAATTTTGAAGAAAAGTTTGAAGAAAACCAAGAAGAACACTTGGAAGAAAAATTTGAAGGGCCTTATTTTGAAGAAAATTCGAAACTAAACCGAAGATCTCAAATAAATTGTGGAAAACGCGATAATGATCATGGTAATTATAATCGTCCACGCCCAGAACCTCCTCCTATAAACTCTCAAACAGAAAAAATTATAACGAGGAAAAATATCGTTAAATATCGCGATCAATTAACTATGCGAAAAGATAATTATGCATATTTAGTTACAACAAATGGAACTCCTCGCGACAACGGATCAAAAACTTTAGAAACACGTGAAACTTTACCAAAATTCCAAAGTTTGCAAAAAGGAATAGCAAAAGAAACTAAAAAAGGAAACTATTACCATTTTGCTTTTCTAATTGAAGAAGAAACTAAAGACAATTTAACTGAAAGTTTAAATAATATAAAATTATTAATTTACTCATTACGTGAATTATCTCAAAATTTGAAATTACGATCAATTAGTATTTCTAAAACTTCCAGACTTAATCATATTACTTGGGAAAAAGTAAAATCAATTTTCGACTCAATTTTTTCAAATTCAACTACATAAATTATAGTTTGTAATGGAATAACGCAATATCCAACAAAAGAACAATGAGCTCATTTAATTGATGAAGCTGATTCTTCAGCATTAGGATGCCATATAGGTGTCACAAAAACTTATAGTCGAATTCGCCAAAAAGTTTTTAGGGAAAATATAAAAGTAGACATTCAAAAATATATTCAAGGCTGTTTACAATGTCAACTGAAATAATCAATCAGAGTCAAAACAATAAATCATATGGTAATAACTGACACACCCACTACTGCTTTTGAAAAGACGTCAATGGCTATTGTTGGTCCACTACCTGAAACAAAATCTGGTAACATGTATATTTTAACCATACATGACAATTTCACAAAATATTCTTTCGCAATACCTCTTCCTAATCACCAAGCTAGTTCGATAGCTGATGCATTCAGAAAAAAATTTATTTGCATATTTGGATCGCCGAAAGGAATACTTACTGACCAAGGCTGAGATTTTTTTAAGTAATTTATTGAAACGATTGGCGAAACGTTTTAGAATTAAACAATTTCGTACCACAGCTTTTCACCCTCAAACGGATCATTAGAACGTTCGCACCTTGTTTTAGGAGAATATCTCAAACAATTTGTTGCAAAAAATTCAGAATGGGATGATTGGCTTGAACTAGAAATGTTCTCGTCTATTACTAGTGTACATGAAGGCACAAGATACATACCCTATGAATTGGTTTTTGGTAAATTAGCTCGTGAACCTTCCAGTGAACCTTTATAACAACAAGAAAAATCACCAACGTTTGATGATTCTTTAATTAATTTCGTAACACAACTACACAAAATGCGGACACAAGCAAGAGAGAATCTTATTCCAGCAAAAGAAAAATCGAAAATATATTATGATAAAAAAATAAATTCGTTAGAAGTGAAAATTGGAGATAACGTATTTTCATTAAAAGAGAATGAAATTAAAAAACTAGACAACCATTATACAGGGCCTTATGAAATATTGGAAGCGTTAGGAAAAGGAAATATGAAAATAAGCTATAAAGGCAAACCTACTGTGGTTCACATTAATAGACTAAAACGCCAACATGTACAAGTATAGAAGTAAATAAATTAAAAAAAATCAAAATCAAAATATCTTTGCTTTAATAATAAAAAAATAATATATATATATACAATTTAAACAAGATATAGAAATTTTATTTTGTGGATAAATCGTAAAAATAAAAAATAAATATAAATTTATGTAAAAATATATATTTTTTATGAAAAATATATACAACAAACAAAAAAATCATGAAATTTAGACATAACACATTATTCCAGATATAAGGTAGCACAAAATTTATATAATACCTCAATTAATGAATCAAAGGAAACAAATCAAAACGAATAGGAATTGCAAACCTAATAAAAACAGCAAAGGATTACGCAGCTATAAAAATGATGAATTCCCTTTTGCCAAAAGATAAAAAATGTGAAGTAAATTTAATAAATTCAAATATGAATATTCCATACCGATTCAAGAAATCATCTGCAATGGAGCAATTACTATGATGAGCCTACCCACGTACGAAGTTTAAAAAAAAGATATGTAGAACAGATTCTATGGGACTTTTAAACCACGTAGGAATTTTGAGAAATTTTACGATAAAATATGGATTACGACTCTTCCGTCATCCGTTGGCTCGGAACTACCATCCGCCCATCAAGTTCTCTCGTCTTCATCACAAGCGTGACGAATGACTCGATGCGCGTCCAGAACCGCTCAGACTGGAGCATGACAGGGACCATCGTGTCAGGAGTAAGCCCGAAACCCACTGCCTGACCGAGGGGCTCCCTTGCCACACCCATTTTGCGCAGACGAAGAGTGCGTGCTCTGCGGTATCCACCGGAAAATCGCAGTAGCAACACGTCTTATCGTCTCTCTTCTTAAAGCGCCTCAGGTACGCGTTAAAACAGCCATGGCCCGAGAGCGCTTGCGCCAAGTAAAAGCCGACTTCCCCGTGCATTCTGTTCAGCCAGCTGGCGAGCTCCGCGATCAGGCGGTAGGTCTACCTCCCTGTCTGGTCACCATGCCATCTCATCTACCATTTCTCGACGAGTCTGCGCCTTCCACCCTTGAGGATGGCTTCCTTTGCACGAGCGATTTCCTGCAGGTCGGCGCAGGTAAGCTCCTTGCGAAGCTGAAAGGTTCCCTGCCTTTCCTCCGCCAATAAATCTATTGGCGGGACGCTCGTCAGGACCAACACAGCACTCGTCGAGACAGAGACAGCTGAAACTATTCTCAGCGTGACAAGTCTCTGCGCCGAGAACAGCTTCCTCTGGATAGCATGGTTTTGCAAGGCATTAGCCCAGACCGGAGCTGCATAAAGCAGCTTCAATTGGACCACGCTCGCCACCAATCTTCTTTTCGCTTCTCTGGGTCCACCAATGTTTGGCATAAGCCGGGCCAAGCTTGCTCCACATTGGATGGCTTTGGCAGCTGCGATCTTTAGGTGTTTACCAAAGCTAAGCCTACGATCCAGCTGCACCCCCAGGTACTTAATGCTTGTTTTCCAATCGACCTCATGCTCTCCGAGAACGATCCTCGGGTATTGGAAAGATCTCCTGTTCGTAACGAGGAAAGCCTCGGTTTTCTCAGGGGCCATTTTCAGGCCTCTGCTATCCAACCAGCGCTTTGCTCGCCACAGACTTTCATTGATCCTCAGCTCTAGGATTCTGACGTCGTCAGCGGTGCACACGACAAGTGCGTCATCCGCTAAGCCGACGATGCTCGTTCCAGCAGGTAGGTCCATACGCAGAAAGTCGTCGTACATGACGTTCCAAACGAGTGGACCCACCCGCGACCCTTGAGGAGCGCCACATGTCATCTCTTCTTTGAGAGATCATTTGTCGCCCTCGTATATCACCCACCTGTTGCTCAGATAGTCATTTATCATTCGCAACAGGTAGTCTGGAACCTTTTTCCGCATCATCGCCTCGATACAGATATTCCATCTCGCGGTATTGAACGCATTGCGTATGTCAATGCTAATCAACGCACCGATGCCCATACGCTTACTAGTTCATTTTCTTGCATTTGTGGCGATGTTAACCACAGCTTGGATAGCGTCCACAGTGGACCTGCCTTTCCTGAATCCGAACTGGTTTTCCGAGAGACCATTCTCCCCGACCAAGAGAGCCTGAAGCCGTTGCAGAATTAACTTCTCCAGAAGCTTCTCCATCGTATCCAATAAACATATTGGTCTATAGGACGAGGCAACCCCTAGAAGTTTGTTGCCCTTCCTCAGCAGGACCAACCTCTGTTTCTTCCAGTTGGCGAAGAACTTTCCCTTCCGAAGACAGGAGTTGAAGGCTTCTAGGAGGACCTCCGGGTATGCCCCGATCACCTCTTTGAGTATCTCGTTTGGCACCCCGTCGATACCCGGCGCTGTATTTGCCTTAAGCCTTCCACCCGCTCTCTTTAGTTCCTCGAGAGTGAAGAGTTCTTCGCGCCGGACCACGCAGGAACTTCGGTCCTTTCTTTGGAACGGCTCTACGTGTGGAAACAAGGTCCGCACAACGTACTTGACTCGATCGGGATTATCCAGGCCCAGGGTCTTTCTTCTAGCAACCAATCTCTTGGTTACTATTTTAAAGGCGAGGCCCCATGGTTCCTTCTCGACTTCAACGATCAAGTCTTTACAGCATTGAAGTCGGCTTTTCTTTATGCCTCGCCTCAAAGCTGCTTTTGCCCCTTTCCATGCCTCGTCCAGCACAGCATCACCCTTTGATCGGGTGAATTTTCGCCGCGCTGCGAGGCATTCTCGACGCAGGGCCGCCAACTGGTTGTTCCACCAGTAAATCGAACCCTTTGCTTGCCTGCGCTTGCGGCGAGGCATCGAGTAGTCGCAAGCCGCGACCACCTTCTGCCTCGCCGAGCGCACAGTAGGTTCAAACGACCCAGCAGGGCAGACACAACCAAGCTCATCAATGAGCCTGGTTTCTTCCAGGTGTTCTAGAAGTCTTTCCCTGCTGATTCGTCTCGTGTTCCAGGAGGGGCTCCTTCCTTTGCCGCCCCTACCCATATCCACTGTTTGGCACCGTTGTTCTAGAGTAAGTTCGATGCACCGGTGGTCACTCAAGGTTATTACCTCGAGAACCGACCAGTCGCTTATCCTTGAAGCAAGGCAAGGTGCGGCAATCGTGAGATCAATTATTGACCCCCCCGCTCCTCGTCTGAACGTGAATTCCCTGCCCTAATTCAAGACGATCAGGTCATTCCTAGTTACCATCTCGCCAACCAAGATTCCCCTCCTATCTAGGCGGCCCTAACCCCACTCAGGTGACTTACTGTTGAAGTCACCACCTATAAGGGACCGCCCGATGGCCTCGCTCAGGCTCTCCTGAAGGAGGAGGATCTGGGTCTCAAAGACCTCGAAAGGATCGTTGGGGGAGAAGTAGCAGCTATACACACGCACACCCGCCACCTCCACCCAAACGAACCCCGCGTGGGACTCCAGAAAATCCCCGATGTTCAAATCAGGGCTATAAACAAGGATGCCGGCCCTCGTTGATGCATCCAAAAACCAAGAAGAATTTTCAGACCATTTGTACTGCTCACTATTGAGCAGTACATCGGCCTCCCTCTCCCTGGCAGTCTGCATCAGGAGGTCCTGGGCATCCTTCCCCCTTCCGACGTTGAGTTGCAGGAACTTCAATTCCTGCCTCTCAACCTCCGAAGCTCTTCCTGGAAGACCGGGCCGGAGCCGCCACCAGAAACACGGGCGATATCTTTTTTGCCCCTGTCTAGACACGTCAGGCACCTCAGTGTTGCCTTGCAGCTCCTGGCCACGTGTCCCGCGACGCCGCATCTCCAACAGGAATTCTTCCTTTCGGGGTTGCTGCAGCCCCGGGACCCGTGGCCGTACCCAAGGCACCTGAAGCAGCGGGCGACTTCCGCGTGCTCGTGAATGCGGCACGCAACCCACCCGATCCTCAATTTACCTAGCTGAAGCAGATGCGCGGCGTCTGCCTCAGCCAGCCTGATTACTGCAGTCTTCACTCCACCAAAGCGGGTGAAGAGCCTGCAGGACCCGTCAAGTGCTGGTCTGCCCAATGCCAAGTACAGGGCAGACACAACTTCTTCCTTCTCAACGGTCTCGTCGAGGTCCCTAATTTCGAGGGATCTCGTCGAGACCAGGGCTGAAATTTGCGCCGTTTCCCCGACCGCCAGGTCGAGCTCTTTTCGGAAGGCCGAAACGTCTCCCCCCCTTTTAGAGGACCAGGAGGACTTCTCCCTTCCTGGTCCTCCGGATAGACAGGACCTCAAGTCCTGCTTTCCGGGGGTCGACTTTCGCCGTCATCTCCATTCCATTTTTTTTTGGATTCTACCCCGCTTTCTAATAGGCACTTGTGGGTGTTTAGCATACCGCTCAGCACCTCAGTTTCCTCGTTCACCGAGTTCTTAACGAAGCCAGGGTTATTCCTCAGCATACCCTGTTGGATGACGCTGAGGGCCCTGGTTAACTTTACCATTTTTTCAGTTTGCTCCTTCAGGAGCTTAAGGACGTCTTACCATCCCTCAGCCCCTGGAGGAGTGTGTGAGTGCGCATCTGGCGCCTCCACCTCTTCATCTCCTTTTTTCTTTACTGAAATCATGTTAATGCCGTCGTGTCTTAAGACGGTTCGCCCATCATGGGAGCCCTACCGCAGTAGGGCTACTGTCCCAGCCTGTATAGATCCCTAGTTATGTGCGCCGAAACCGAGAAGCGGCTTATAGGATGGTCGATCCTATCAGCACATTTGAATGAGGCTAGAAGAAGGTTACGTGATAGGCCCGCGCCACAATGATGCTAAAGGTTTAACGTCACCCCTATCGACCAAGCGGTGCCGGGTCCGCCCCGACACCTGACCCAGATTTCAGGCCAGACGGTTTGCGATTTATCCTACGCAGCGTTGGATATAAGGAAATACTGACCAGGTAACCCTTCATTCCTGCGCCCGGGTGTCCATGATTTCAACCCCGAAATTGGCTCCAGTCATTAGAAACGTGAGAGATTTTCACAGTTTGACATGTGGTTCCACGGGATCTTTAACCTTCGCAGCCGAACACTGGAGGGACTTACATTTTTACCCATATTACATCCACAGAGGTAAGATACTGACATCGCGTCCTACCCTGGTCGGGAGGCTACTACTCCTTCCTTGGCTAGTCTATCGGGAATATCCACCAGGCGCCGGCCGCAGCCCATTCACTCAGCAATCCATTTATTCTGGTATGTGTGGGTGACAGTATCATGCTTGTGGTTGTAATGTGATCGGGAGAGGGCATGTGGGAAGTTCAGCGTGACCGTCGCATGCGCATTTGGGGCGATACCCCGATTAAGGGGCCCCCCGCATTCTCTCCGGGTCCAGTCATGCGGCATCAAGGAACCTGTTTAAGGTCCCCTGAAGCTTTTTCTCCACACCGCGTCCTCACGCGCTTGAAGGTTTTGCAGAGAAACCCTCATAGCGCGTGCGCCCGTCAGGCCCACTGCTAGGGAAAAGCCTGTCTATAGGCCTCCTTGACGGCGACAGCCCTGCTGCTGGTAGAGTCCTTTCGTTCGCCACCGTTGGTGAGCTGCAGGACGCGTCTGCTCTATGCATGGCCTCGTGCATTCATCTGGGCGAGGCACTGCCCCCCACCCCTCAAAATACTCTCTCGGATGTTGAGTGTGTTGTATGGTATGGTTTTAATCATTGTCACGATATCCATGCTGTTGTCTAAGTTTTTCCTGTTATTCCGTGAACTATGAATACGCTCCTCTGCAGCTGGCTGTTCTACAACAGGTATCTGCTCTTCGATCACATTATTCTCGACTACTATAAGTTCAACTTCTATTGCATCTTCAGGATTAGATTCTTCGAAAAAGTTATTTTCGCCATTCTCTTGTATTTCGTCCTCATCTGTTTTTTGTTCTTCTGAATTCTGGTCCTCGTCAGTCTCCTTTTCAGAGACCGTTTCAACATCGATCACTGTAATTTAATAGGTTTATTAATTGTACGTTTAAATTATAAATTGATGCATAAACAGTCATTAAGGATCATTAGTTTAAAATCAATAATTCAATTTCCAATTATTACTTTGCGATTTTTGATCTACTTCAATTTATATCACTACAAAGTTCCAATATGTAATCAAAAAGTATGTTCTATAGCTTATACAAATATTTGAATTTTTTGAAATCCATGGCTGCATTAAACAGTATTTATATTTAAGATATTTTCCTATGGAATTTGTCAAAAATATAAACATATGAAAATTTAAAAAATTTTAAAAACAAATTTTTTGGAAAAAAACTCAGAGCGTACGTAACAATGACCATATCTATTGTATCTAATCGTATTAATTGTAATTTTTTGCCAATCTGTAGTTTACCCAGGTGTTTTAAGACATTTTTTACAAAGTCTGATTTTTCAGTCCAGTTAAACCTTAATTTTGTTATTCTTATTTATTGTATTGTAATTTTCAACTCACTCTCATAAGCAATTATAACATACCTAAGGTTAGATCAGAAGTTGAATAAACTTTTTGGCGCTTTGAAGGCGTTCTGTTTTCTGCGGTCATTTTTAGGACCGAGAAAATCTGAAATCAAATGTTAGTTCCAGTGCAAGAAAATGAGCGAACTGAACTTAGTATTTTTCCACAACCAAATGCGAAAGGCAAATAAAGTTATCATTCTAAAGACTGAAAAAATACTGCACAAAATATAATACAGATAGACACTTTTGCAAAAATCGTTTTTCCTGGCTCAGGGGGTCTCAAAAGTCACCCAATAAAAAAATGTCAAAAAATTCCAGAAATGTGAACTTATCTATGCAATTTTAAAACTTACGTTAACCATATAAATTAACCGCGTAAACTTCCCAAATCTCACAAAGAAACTGTAGCTGCAATTGACCTAATCAATACTAAATAAAAATAACAATATACAGCGCAATATAGGAATAAAATCTAATCTAATTAATCAAATCTAATTAATATATTATTATATTGAATTAATTATTTACATTAATCTTTCTAGAAGAAAATAAAAGAAATCAGCATTCACAGCAGTCGAGTAGCACGTTGCGGCGTATAAGGAAACTATGAACGCGGGAAGGAGAGTCAAGATTGTGACCCAATCAAGTTACGTGAAAATTACAGTAAATTTTAAAGTAATTTTAATGATACTTACTAGCCAATCAAGAAAGAGAGTTTACTTCAGAACAAAGATTTCACATTTCAGGGGAGAAGATATTGCTGATCATTTACTGGCTGCCAGCGAAGTACACTATTACGGTTTTCAAAAAGCTGCATCAGGCATGTAGAAGCCCTTCTTCCACGTCATTCACATAATTTATTAAAAAGTTCATCTTAATCCTAAGATAAAAACAATCCTGCTTTGTAAGTATAGACACATTTTCATAGAAAGAAAATTAAATCAGTGTTTTGATCGCCTAAAACTTATCATGTGTTCTTAACCTAAATTTAAGGAAGCATCGTTTCTTTCTTTTGTTTCAATACACACGGTTTTGTTTGAATCAAAAAATTTGGTTTTACAATATGATGTATCGAAATGAAAGAAGGTCGAGTTCCACGAGCTTGGTATTTAAATACTAATTGGCTGTAAAAATACCATTTGGGTATGAACAACTGCCCATTGCAATTCTGATTTTTGTTTTTTTTTATGAAATAAAATAAAAGCCGCTATTTTAAAATAAAGATTTTTATACAATATAAAAATTGTATCTTTTTCTGAACGATGCATTTCATTACGTTCGGGAGCTAACAATACAATATACTATTTTTTTTAGGTATATGAACAAATATATCCATTTAGAAATATAAAGAAGGTTAAAGAATTATCGTTTCGAGAAGTAGCAGCTAGTTTTAGCTTCATGACATTTTTGCACACAATTTAAAATCATTTTGTTTGGTATTTGTGTTGATAAAAGTTATGATAGATTTCAATTTAGTGGAACTGATTACTTCAAAAATGTGGTTAATGAAATATTTCAGAATATGGAACATCCGGAGCAGGATCGACGAGAACAGACGCATGCTGTTGTGCAATTCCTTCAAGAAAACCAGAGTGAAGAAAATGTCGTTGACCTGATTCACTTAAATTGGTTAAACGAGAATGGAAACTCTTGTTCCTACCCGAAGACAAAGCAATATAAACATCTGGAGAAGTGGGTTCGCCAATGCAAAAATCCGAAAGCCTCTTGGCTTCAGGAGCAACAAATATTTATAATCAAAAAAAGTGCGTAGATATTCAGGCTGGCAGATAATCAACGAACTTTCTTAAAAACAATGTAAGTATATTATCCAAATCACGTTATTGAACACAATTCGCTTTATTTTATACCATCTTATGAAAAAGGATGAAAACGCTTTGAGCTATATTTGAGAACTCTAGATCCTGGCAGCACAACTGCAACAGAAGGATTGTCTAACGAGGATGCTCTAACAAAGCAATACGTGTCCAATATTCTCCGACGAAAAACAACTGCAGATGCAAGTCAAAGTGGTAAATTTAATAATCACTTCTTGAATAAATAAAAGTTTTCAGATGCTAGCTTCTGACATTAAAGTAATCTAAGTTCTGCGCCCTACAACACGGTCAACTTGTGCAGAGACTACACTTATAATAATGATTTTTTGTAACAAAATTAATTGATTCTATTTTTTATTGAGTAGATAGGTGATACAGTTTTTTAAACTAAGAATTCAGCTTTTTAAAGAAATTAAAATCAAAAACATAGTAATTTTAGGCTTCGAGCAAAAACTTATTTTACTAAATATTCAGAAATAATTAATTATCATATTCAAATGAAAATCTTTAATTATTTAAAAAATGTATTACCATAAAATTTCCGGTGGTAAATTATTCTATGAATGTAATATTTTTTAGTACCACAGGAAAAGTGTAATAATAAAAGAAGAAAGGAGAGCAATAACGAACAAGGTACTGTTATTTTTTCAAATTACATATTATCTGAATATGTAATTCTTTAAATTACATATTATTTAAATATGTAATTCTTTAAATTACATATTATTTAAATATGTAATTCTTTAAATTACATATTACATAATACTTATACTTAATTAAAAATAATTCAATAGTTTGAAGCATTGGTAATTTTTATTGTAGAATCTGCTGAAATTAAGGCAACCTTAATGCAGTACTATGAGACTACAATGGTGGAAATGGAAACGGTACAAGAAAGCATTGAGTACGACATAGAGCTGATACTACAAGAGACTGAAACTAAACTCCGTTTGAACTTGGATTGCCCACTAGGAAAAGGGCTGAGCGCAGACCTGTGGAAATTGGAAATCACTTTGTCCACAGTAGATCACACCATTTTTGAAACTTTTGATAGTGCTTTGGCGAAATCACTTTGCCCATAGTAGATCACACCATTTTTGAAATTTTTGAATACGAAGAAGTGGTGATGTTTCGTCATCATGATGTTCTGGTTGAGATTTCTTTTTGAAAGATTTTTTGGTTCGTCGAGGACAGTCGATGTCTGGATAAACTCTCACTTGACTTTTAGGATTACCTTTGGTTGTTCTAACCGTTTCTCCTTCTATAGTGCACCTTTCACAAGCGTAGAATCCGGTGTGTCCTTTAGTACACTTAACAAAAGCTCGCGCCAGTGTATCACGAACAAAAGCTTTTAAATCGAAATCATATTTTTTTGAACCGATTGCAACTCCGTGTTTTATAAGCTGTAAACTAAAGTGCAACAATAAGAGGGTTACAAAAATAATCTGGGTGAACGACTTGCATGAAATTTGATGTAATTTCAATATCTGATTTATTGAAGAGGGGTAAACCGTCTATATTAGCAATGACATTAATTTTTTCCTCGTTGAAATCAGATTTGCCTATCCTTGATTTCAATCCGGATTTAATACCAAAGTAAACATACTCTCCAAATTTTCCCTTCTTGGACAGCATTTCCATGATCACACCTTCTGTTCTCTTTGTCTTTAGCAAAGTTTCACAGTTTGTGGAAGATCGTTATGACCTTCTGGTCTTAACAACTGCAATAGTTCATCAATAACTGTGTGTGGAAGGAATTTCAAATTATAAGTAGTCCATTTCACAAGTTTTTCACGTAGACTTAGCTTTTTGAAAGTCCGTTGTAAAAGAAGTTGATTATCGCTTCCTGCTTCTCCTATTTCGCTTCCACAATCTGTACCTATGTCTGATAAAAGATTGTGCTCAGTTCCTGTTCCAATTTCCAGACCATAAACGGATGAATCCGAATTTAGAGTTTGCGATTCTGTTTCAAAGAACCTGAAAACGTATAATATGACATTGAAATTTACAGAAAATTTTGAAGAATCTTCAGTTATTAGGATGTCACAACGATTGTCAAATCAACGAATCCGAACTATTTGCAGAATCGTCTTTACGTTGTTCTGAATGAAATGCTTCAAAAGTCGAAGAAACATCTTTCAAAGTTATCAGTAAAATATTAATTGAAGATTTTAAACTCAAGAAATACAGTATTTAGTTTTTCCAAAATAAAGAACTAATAGAATTTTTTACATATAAAATTAGAAGATTAGCAAAGAATTTTTCCAAATGCCATAGAAAAATTCAGAGAGATCTATAGAATAATCCAAAATATTCCGGAGGATATAGAAGATTTGAGAAGACGCTGGAGGAGAGTACAAGAAGAAAAAAATTGCTGCAAATGAACAAAAGTAATCTGTTAAAATAGAAACTGCAGATATCCTGTGCAATCTTTAAAAAAAATTCAAAATATCTTTAAATTACATGATTGAGCCTGTCAAATTTACAGACCAATTTTTGTTACTGAAATCTATAAAATATTACAGAATACGGCTTTTTTACCAGATGAATCCTGTTAATTCAACATCATTTTCCCCCTTGTACAAGAAATTGCAATTATCTTGCAAGGTTTTGTGAAATTTTCCTTCTAGTCTACAAGAAAAAATCAAATGGAATTTTATACGATTTTTGGAATTCTTGACGACCCAAAAATTTACCAGACGAATCTACAACATATTCTAATGAAGTTTATAATTATTTAAAAATTCTGAAAATATGTATAACTTATTCAAGCGAATAAAGTTTTTGCATTCATTACTTGTAACTACTTAGCAACACCCTTCAAAGTTGAAAAATGTAGAATTTTTTAATACAAATATAAATAGAGTTTAAATTATTACACTTGCTTCAAATCTTTAGGGTTTGCAACTTTTAACTCCTGATCAGCTTCTTCAATGAGGCTTTTGGAAGCGCTAATGGTGTCGTCACCACAAATGCTGTTTTCGCTGTTGCCATCATCATCAACTTTTTTACGCTTGAATTTCCTGAATTTTTTCAGCCTTTCATATGCCGACCTTTTTCCAGTCATATTTATCAATGTCTACGAGTGACACAACAATTCGACTTCCCAATAATACGAGCAGATCTACCACGGTCGATAGCAGATCTATTGAGATGATTCGAAGTAGGTTATATTCAACCAATGTTAAGGGTAAATGCTACGTCAACGGACGGGCCATCTATTGCCCAGAGTCATGCTGACCGTACTTCACAGATCTTTTTAAAACAAAAAACTAGAGTATATCCAACGGACAACCCATATTTGGGCCGAGGTTGAGCCGACCGTCGGGGGCATCATGGTGATTTGTGGCTAGCTGACTGCTGTATCGAGAGTCGGACCGACTGCATTTTTACGGTCGTGCCGACCAATCTACCACCGTTTATCCAATTGGCGGCCCGAAGTTGGGTCAAAATAGGGCCGACGGTCGGCTTTTCGCTCGCCGCCTACGTCGGTTGCCAACGTTAGTGGGACCACGGCAGCTTGAAAACATCTTAGTCGGCCCAACTCTGGTTGCCGTCGATCGGTTCCCAAAGTAGAACCGACTTTGGGCCGTTGGTCAAGCTCTGGCAGCCGACCGAATTTCGCACCTCGGTATTAATAAGATCTTATGATTTTAGCGATAAGGATTTTTACAATAATACTTGTAAAGAAACAAGAAAAACAAAGAATCAAAGTGTTCAAACTGATCCAAGACCGAAATTAGTATCATGGAAATATTCATGTAGATATTGTAACACTCAAATGCATTCTACAAAAGAGTGCCGTAAACGGAATTTTTTTAAAGCTGATAAATCAACACAATTTCCCCCTCCACTTCCACCTCAAAACTCCTTAAAATTTAGTAGTCTATTTTCCCCTTTTTTCCAAAAAACTTCTAGACCTAAATCCAACCATATATAAATATCCAATTTTATCCAATACTAATCCTTTTTTCTTTTTCAGCCATTCGAGAAGCATAATGAAATTCGTATACCAACTACCTTCTGGCGTATACTTAATGTTAATTCTATTTTTTACTTCTGAAAAAAAAAATTTGTATATCAATTCACAATTTTATCACTCATCTGGTATTTATTTTGAACCAATTTCAAAAATACGTCTACTTTCCGAAAATTATAATTGTATCTCTTATTTTCACATTTTGCCACCAGAAAACTGAAAATATAAAATAGTAGATATTTCTCACAAATTTTATGAACACTGTGTACTTACAAATATTTAAAATAACTTTAATATATATAATCACCACACTCAGCTTGAATTTATAAAAAAACCTTCCTAGACTTCAACTCTAACAAAGAAGACCCTCACCTTCCAACATCTCTTTTTTCTATGGTCATTCCATTTTCTGAAATAAGATACTTTACTTTCAATAACTACTTAATTTTTACAATGAACGCACCAATTCCATCTTCTGAAGAATTTCAAGTATTTAAAACACATTCAACCCCAATATATTTTAACCTCAATACTGATTATATTACACCTATATTCATAAAATCTCAAATTTCTTATATCGCGATTTCTCCAAATAACGAATCTTACTTCACAAGAAATGAAAATTTCCTCGCTTCATGCTACCAAAATGGACAATGAATCCGAAATGATCAATGAATATCCTTACTTAACACCACTGTTGTCACACCGTAGATTCTTAATGATAATAATATTGGATCTATAACTTAATTCGTGCGGTTTGCTAAGAGATGGCGTAACTTGATTATTATTCCATCGTTCCAATATTCCGAGCATGCGTTGGAAAGCAACTGTCATTTTGCGTCATTTTCAGTATATGTGATTCATTTTAAGTGTAAACAACAATAATTTTTTTTCACTCAAATATGTCGAACTTTGTGCCTGAAACAGTGTTTTTGCGGGGAGTTCTTCTTCATTACTTTAATATGAAGAAAACTGCTGCCGAAAGTCATCGTATTTTGGTGTAAGTTTATGGTGAACATGCTCTAGCTGAGCGGACGTGCTAAAAGTGGTTTGCACGATTTAAAAGTGGTAATTTTGGCTTGGAAGACGAAGAACGTCCTGGGCAGACATAAAAGTTTAAAGATGAAGAAATGGAAGCATTACTCGATGAAGATTGTTGCCAAACACAAGAAGAGCTCGCAGCATCTTTGGGAGTCACTCAAGCAGCCATTTCAAACGGTTCAAAAGCAGCCGGATACATTTAAAAGCAAGAAAATTGGGTTCCACATGAACTCAAGCCAAGAGACATTGAAAGGCGGTTTTTCATTTCCGAAATGGTGCTGGAATACCACAAAAAGAAATCATTTTTGCATCAGATTGTTACTAGTGATGAAAAATGGATCCATTACGACAACCCCAAGCGAAAAAAATCATATGTGAAACCCGGCCAACCAGCCAAATCAACGGCAAAGCCGAATATTCATGGCGCGAAGGTAATGATCTGTATTTGGTGAGATCAGAAGGGTGTGCTGTATTATGAGCTGCTAAGACCGGGTGAAACCATCAATGAAAATTTCAAATCTTTCTGTGGAGAAAAAGACGCGAGACGGCTCTGCAGGGAGAGGCTTAAAGTCCATCTCGAGACGACCAGGCTCATCGATGAGCTTGGTTGGGTCGAGCCTGCTGGATCGTTGGAGGACACTGTGCGCTCAGCGAGGCAAAAGGCTGTAGCAGCTTGTGACTACTCGATGCCCCGCCGCAAGCGCAGGCAAGCCAGGGGCTCGAAATGACCAGTTGGCCGAGATTCACTCGCTCAAAGGGTGATCTTCTGCTGCACGAGGCATGGAAAAGGGCGAAAGCAGCTTTGAGGCGAGGCACAAAGAAAAGCCGACTTCAATGCTGGAAAGACTTGATCGGAGAGGTCGAGAAGGACCCATGGGGTCTCGCCTTCAAAATAGTCACCAAGAAACTGGTGACTAGAAGAAAGACCCCGAGCCTGGACAATCATAATCAAGTCCAGTATATTGTGCGAAACTTGTTTCCACACGCGGAGCCGTACCAAAGGCAGGACCGAAGTTCCTGCGTGGTCCGGCGCGAGGAACTCTTCACTCTCGAGGAACTAAAGAGAGCGGGTGGAAGGCTCAAAGCAAGGACAGCGCCGGGGATCGACGGAGTGCCGAACGAAATCCTCAGAGGTAATCGGAGCATATCCGGAGATCCTCCTAGAAGCCTTCAACTCCTGTCTTCGGGAGGGCAGATTCTTCAAAGACTGGAAGAAGCAGAGATTGGTCCTGCTGAGGAACGGCAACAAACCTCTAGGGGATCCCTCATCGTATAGACCAATATGTCTATTGGATACGATGGAGAAGCTTCTGGAGAAGTTAATTCTGCAACGGCTTCAGGCTCTCTTGGTCGGGGAGAACGGTCTCTCGGAAAACCATTTCGGATTCAGGAAAGGCAGGTCCACTGTGGACGCTATCCAAGCTGCGGTTAACATCGCCACAAATGCGTAAGGGATTCTGCGCGTTGGTCAGCATTGACATACGCAATGCGTTCAATACCGCGAGATGGAACATCTGCATCGAGGCGATGATGCGGAAAAAGGTTTCAGACTACCTGTTGCGAATGATAGATGACTATCTGAGCGACAGGTGGGTGATTTACGAGGGCGACAAATGGCCTCTCAAAGAAGAGATGACATGTGGCGCTCCTCAAGGGTCGCGGGTGGGTCCACTCGTTTGGAAAATCATGTATGACGACTTCCTGCGTATGGACTCACCTGCTGGAACGAGCATCATCGGCTTCATGGATGACGCACTTGTCGTGTGCGCCGCTGATGACGTCGGAATCCTGGAGCTGAGGATCAATGAAAGCCTGCGGCGGGCAAAGCGTTGGTTGGATAGAAGGGGCCTCAAAATGGCCCCTGAAAAAACCGAGGCTTTGCTCGTCACGGACAGGAGATCCTTTCAGTACCCGAGGATCGTTCTCGGAGAGCATGAGGTCGAGTGGAGAACAAGTATAAAGTACCTGGGAGTGCAGTTGGATCGTAGGCTTAGCTTTGGCGAACACCAAAGGATCACAGCTGCCAAGGCCATCCAATGTGGAGCAAGCTTGGCTCGGCTCATGCCAAACATTGGTGGACCCAGGGAAGTAAAAAGGAGACTGGTGGCGAGCATCGTGCACTCGAGGCTGCTTTATGCAGCTCTGGTCTGGGCCAAAGCCCTGCAAAACCATGCTATCCAGAGGAGGCTGTTCTCGGCGCAGAGACTTGTCGCGCTGAGAATAGTCTCAGCCTATAGAACCGTCTGGACGTGTGCTGTGCTGGTCCTGGCGAGCGTCCCGCCAATAGATGTATTGGCGGAGGAAAGGCAGGAAACCTTTCAGCTCCGCAAGGAGCTTACCTGTACCGACACGCAGGAAATCGCTCGCGCGAGGGATGCCATCCGCAAGGATGGAAGGCGGAAACTCGTCGAGAAATGGCAAATGAGATGGCATGGCGAGCAGACCGGGAGATGGACCTACCGCCTGATCCCGGAGCTCGCCACCTGGCTAAACAGAGAGCACGGAGAGGTCGGCTTTTATTTGGCGCAAGCGCTCTCAGGCCATGGCTGTTTTAACGCGTACCTGAGGCGCTTTCAGGAAAGAGACGAGGAGATGTGTTGTCACTGCGATTCCCCTGTGGATAATGCAGAGCACGCACTCTTCGTCTGCGGAAAGTGGGGCACGGCAAGGGAGGCCCTCGGTCAGGCAGTGGGTGCTGAGCTGACTCCTGATACGATGGTCCCTCTGATGCTCCAGTCTGAACGGATTTGGACGCTCATCGAATTATTCGTCACACTTGTGATGAGGACGAGGGAGCTCGATGGGCGTCGGGATAAATGCTTAGAAATTAAGAATCACTGTTACCCTTTTAAATCTACAAATCCATTAATTATTCCAGCTCGAACAGTTACAACATTTTATATTAAAATAAAAAATACAGAAAAAAGTGAGGGGTATATACTGCGATTACATATCCTAGATGGCGATTACGTAAGAGACGCAGTTGTAAAAAATCAGAAAGGAAAAGCTTATTTACAATTTGCAAACACAAATGAAATGCCAATAACATTATCAGTCCCAATAGTTAATTTTCAAGACTTTCAAGAACACGAATGTTATAAACAATTCGAAAATTTAAATAATTTGAAACAAACAAATAACGAAGATTTATCAAGTAAAATATTGAATAACTTTTTGAGAACTGGCAATTCTCTAATTAACTCTTGCAAAATTTATAATGTAACAGACGAAGACAGAGTAGAATGTATTAAAAAACTTCTTCAATTAGACCATTTAAATCAATATTTTTTCAAGACAATATAGATTTCCCCCTGTTCACAAAGAAGAAATTACATGACATGTCGATGAATTATTAAAAAATAAAATAATTAAACTCTCACAATCACCCTATAACACTGCAATATGGACAGTTCCTAAAAAACCTGATTCTCAAGAAAAAATAAAATGGAGAGTGGTTCTCAATTTTCGTAAATTGAATGTCAAAACAATTGGAGATTCGTATCCTCTACCTACTGTAAACGATATACTTGATGCTCTAGGTTCAGCAAAATATTTGTCACTGTTTGATTTAGCTACTAGTTGTCACCACATAAGAATGGACCCAAAAGACTTTCATATAACCGCATTATCCACACCTCACGGTCATTACGAATTCGATAGAATTCCTTTCGGCTTAAAGAAAGCACCAGCCACGTTTCAAAGATTAAAGGATTTAACATTAACTGGATTAAGCGGAACGGAACTTTTTGTATATCTTGATGACATAGTTATATATGCAAATACTCTAGAAGAGCACGACATTAAATTTAACAATTTAGCAGAAAGACTTAGAAAAGCGAATCTTCATTTACAACCAGACAAATGCGAATTTTTACGACCCGGAGTAGGATATTTAGGTCATATAATTGATAAAAATGGAGTACGTCCAGATCCAAAAAAGATAATAGCTGTAAAAAACTTTTTAATCCCAAAAACACAGAAAAATATTAAACAATTTTTAGGCTTAGCAGAATATTATAGACGAGGTAGGCCAAGAAAAAACCTACTAACAAATTTGAAAAATATTTCCTCTCAAACGAAAGGAAAGAGAGGTAGACCAAGAAAGCAAATATATGAACATGAATTACCAGAAATATGTACTTAAAAGGAAGCCGAACAAAAGTAGAATCAGATTCCGACTCTGATCCTGATTATTCAGATTATTCAAAACAAACTCAAGAAAAAACAGGAAAAAGAAGAATACCGTGAAGCAAAAAAATATTACTGAACTTCAAAGCGAAGAAGGTGAAAATCATTTTTTAACCTCAGAAGATGAAATCAGCGACATTGAAACCTATCACGGAGGAAATGATAAAGAAAATTATGAAGAAAATTTGGAATAGAATTTTGAAGATGATTTTGAAGAAAATTTCAAAAAGAATTTTGAACAGAATTTTGCAGAAAATTTTGTTGAGGAAAATTTTGAAGAGAAGTTTGAAGAAAACCAAGAAGTAAATTTGGTAGGAAAATTTGAAGAGCCTTATTTTAAAAAAAATTTTAAACTAAACCGAAGATTTGAAATAAATTCTGAAAAAGACAATAATCATCATAATGATGATAATCTCCACCCCGAGAACCTCCTCCTATGAACTCTCAAAAACAGAAAAAATTATAACGATAAAAAATATAGTTGAATGTCGCGGTCAATGAACTATGCGTAAATGTAATTATGCATATTTTGTTACGAGAAATGCAACCCCTCTCGATAACGGATCGAACACCTTAGAAAAACGTGAAACTTTACCAAAATTTTAAAATTAACAAAAGGGAATAGCAAAAGAGATTAAAAAGGGAAACTACTACCATTTTGCCCTTCCGATTGAAGAAGAAACTAAGGAAAATTTATCCGAAACTTTAAATAATATAAAATTATCTCAAAAATTTAAATAACGATCAATTAGTTTTTCTAAAACTTCCAGAATTAATCAACAATCTTCACCTTGGGAAGAAGTGAAATAAATTTTTAATTTAATTTTTGTGAATTCAACTACAAAAATTATAGTTCGCAATGGAATGGTGCAATATCCAACAAAAGAACAACGAGCTCTTTCAATTGAAGAAGCTGATTCTTCAGCATTAGGAGGCCATATTGGTGTCACAAAAACTTATAATCGTATTCGCCAAAAATTTTTTTGGCAAATTTCGGAAAAAAATTTATTTGCATATTTGGATCGCCGAAAGGAGTACTTACTGACCAAGGCAGAGATTTTTAAAAGTAATTCATTCAAAATATTGGCAAAACGTTTTAGAATTAAACACTTTCGTACCACAGCTTTTTAACCTCAATCTAACGGATCATTAGAACGTTCACGAAAATAAATTATGATAAAAAAATAAATCCTTTAGAAGTGAGAATTGGAGACAACGTATTTTTATTAAAAGGAGGTAAAATTAAAAAACTTGACAGCCATTATACAGGGCCTTATGAAATATTGGAAGTTTTAGGAAAAGGGAATGTCAAAATAAGCTATAAAGGCAAACCTACTGTAGTTCACATTAATAGACTAAAACACTCACATGTGCGAGTACAAAAGTAAATTAATAAAAATAAAACAAAATATCTTTACCTTAATTATAAGAAAAATATATATGGGTGATTCCATATCAGATTTACAATCAAAATTTTGATTCACCTGAAATTTTTTTTCCTCGTTCTAGAAAGGAAAAAAATGACATGTATTTTTTTCATTATGATATGCAAATTTTTCAAGTTATTGATTTTTTTATATTCAAAGTGCAAAAAATGATTTTTTCAATACTGCTTCTAATATTCAACGAAGAGTATAGAATACATAAATGAAATATGCCATGGGATCTAATATTAAGTCCATGCTTTGATGAAAACTCAGAAACGGTATTTAGTACTTTCTATGCAAGAATTAAGTAAACAATTGAAATTATCTCAAAAGGGACATGTTTGAATTTAATCATTTTTTGTGTAATTCGTTCGTTAAGTACACAGAACTTTGTGTCAAAATTTGGTAGTGGACCGTTTGATACTTATCGAGAACAAAATTTTTTTGTGTGACCGTGCTCTTGGAGCGCGCAACGCGAAGTATAGAGTCGAGCGCGCTGAAACTAGTCAGAGCCTACTGAGTGATCCTTTTTCGAGCTTTCCGGTTTTCTCCAGTTACTGATTTGTTAGTGTACCATGCTATGACTTTTGGTTAAGATAGTTGTAAAGAAATGTCGGGAAAAAAGTTTCAAGAACGGTGTTCGAATCCTTTTAGTAAAAAATCACACAGTGCAAAAGTTAATAGAACAAATCTGCGTCGTGTATCTGGATCATTAATTGAAAAATTTGATTCGCTGAAACCAGAAGATCTTGTGTATGCTCCATGTAGAAAAAGTTATGCAAAATGGATGTCAATGAAGGATGTAAGTGGTTTGAAACATAATTTTTTCTCAATATATTAATTTTTAAACTTTAACTAATCGTTCGAAATTGTAAATTGAAAATTATAGAAACTATCCTAGTAAAGTTTTTCAATCCTACTTTTGTTGAACTAATTTTATCTGAATCGATCTTTTTAAATTGGTTTTTTTCATTAATGCTTGAACGAACCAAAACAGATTCACTCATGAATGACAAACGGAAGTCAGATGCTGATGATAAAATAAATGACGACACAGAAATCGTAGATTATTTAAATAGTGATGATGATAGTTTCTCGCGACCAAGCTCGTTTTCAGAAGTGAGTTTATTTTTATGAAATCATTTTCTCTATTTTTTCATTAAGTTCATGATTTCAATGAAATTGAGCTTGGTTATTTGAAATTCATAGGATGAGTTCGACCAGGGTTCTCGCACATTTTCTAAACTCAAAACGGAGTTCCATGCTTCAGGCACAAACCAGCAGAAGAAAGTTCAAATTCTTACACTTCTCCCACTACATTTAAGCGTCAATAAAACTGCTCAATTCATGAATACCTCACGTTATTTAGTGCAAAAAGCCAGAGAGTTGCATTCAAAAAGTGGAATCTTGTCTGTTCCCCAAAAAAAAACTTGGTTACTATTTTCTTCATCTTTCTATTTGCAAAGAAGTAATTTACAAAACTATATAATTGTTTTGTAAAATATTACAGGAAAAGTGATTTCTGGGGAAACTGAGCAGAAAGTCAAAGATTTTTATGAATACGATGATGTGAGTTCTGTGATGCCTGGGCAGAAAGTTACAAAGTCCGTCAAAATCGGTGGAAAAAAAATGATTTTACAAAAATGTCTCATAACAAGAAATTTAAAGCAAATTTTTTCAAAGTTCATCAGCGGGAATCCTCACATCAAAATCGGCTTTGCAAACTTCTGTTCCTTGCGACCAGAACATTGCGTTTTGGCTGGTTCAGGCGGAACGCACGTTGTGTGCGTTTGCCCGATTCATGAGAATATGAACCTTATGGCTCTTGGTAATAAGAAAAGCTTTCACATTATTCATGATAATATTTTTTAATATTTCGATCGAAAATTTAACGTTTACAAATAAATATCATTTGCAGGAAGTCACATTGTACGTTTTATGAAAGAACAAAACTATTGTGTGGCCAATTACCGAGATGTTTTGTTATTATCACTGTGTTCAAATCCAAAAGATGAATGTTTCTTTGGGAAATGTCAGAGCTGTCGCGAAATAATATCCTCATCAATGTCATGAAAGAAGTTTTTCAATCACATGGAATCAGCGAAGTATCTTACAAGCACTGGGTTTCACAACCTCGGGCAACATTAGAAACTCTTAAGATTCCAGTTGACGATTTCGTTAATAATTTCTACTCATATGGAAAAAAATTTCTTTCTCACTCTTACATAGCTGATCAACAACCAAGTTATTACAGATTTGTAAAAAAAAATCTGCAATGAGCAATGTCTCGTTATATGTAATTTTGCTGAAAATGACGGATTTGTAGTCCAAAATTCTGTCCCTGGTTTTCATTGGAACAATAACCAAGCCACGCTTTTCCCAATAGTTTTCTATTACAACGACGAAGGCTCAATTAAACACAAAACATTGGTTATTATATCTGATTGTAATAAGCATGACTCGGTGGCAGTGTTCGTGTTTCTGAAAGCATTCAACGATTTTCTCTCGAGCTTTCGTCCAACTATAAAGTATTGTATTTATATTACAATGAAGCAGCTAATTTTTTGAAAAAACGTTTCGATGATTGTAAAACGATACCAGGTACGCAAAAAATACACTGTGTTGAACCAGTTGCGAATCAAAAATCAAAATCAAAATTTATAAATTTCTAAAAATACACTACCGGTCAAAAATAGTTGTTCACCTGCTGTTTTAAGACAAAGTGTCTTAATTTTTATAATAATGAGTTGAAGTTTCTTTTCCCATGATAGCATGGAAGTTAATAAAAGTTTGCATCTAATGAGCCCAAGTTAAAGGCAAAATGATAATTTTATAAGAATATATTACAAAAAACGTCAAATTTCGATCTTTTTGAAAAATATTAATAACACTGAAATTAATTAAGATTTTTAAACGGTTTTGGTCTCATTTTGAAGATCATTTTCTTCATAGTATCTTGTTGACTTATCAAGATATTTTCAGAATTTTTCTTTTGGATTCTACCCTGGGGTCAAACGTGGTACAAAGAAGTCGAAAAATTTCAAATAAAGACAGTAATCTATAAATCAATTAAAAAGATTCAAAATATTACTATTTTCATAAATATTCTTAAATTTAATTAAACTATGATACACATTAGTTTTTAAAAATTTCTTGTTTTTAAACTTTTACGACCTTTTTTTATCATTTTTGACGCCAGGTAGAATCCAGGAAAAAAAATCTGAAAATATCTTGATTAGTTAGCAAAATACTATTTCAGAATGATTGAAATTTTACGTTTTTTGAAATATTTTTTTATGAAATTAATATTTTAACTCTAACTTATGCCCATTAGATGGAAAATTCTATTAACTTTCACGTTATGATAAGGAAAAAAAATTCAACTTGTTATTATAAAAATGAAGACACTTTAGGAATAGCTGAAACAACAAGTGAACAAATAATTTCGACCGGCAGTGTACAAAATTATAAGTCTAGTAGAAATAATTAGATAAGATATCTGTACTTGTCAAAATTTAAATATTTGGAATAAAATCTGAACATAAATTATTTTATTTCAAGCGTTGGGATACTTCGCGTGTTCGCAAGCTCTGCCATCGTTAATGAGATCATCGAATTACCCTGAATAAACCTTGCATGTATTCTTTGTAGCAAGATTGTGCATGTAAAGGGTCTAAAAAGATTAGAAAAATTCAAAACATTATCCATTTGACTTAAATCAATTTAAAATTCAAAGCTTTTTCTACTTAAAATTTATGCAGAAATTGTGTTCAAACCTTACCTAAATAAACTAATAGTATTAAAGCATTGCATATTTATATTCAAAATCTTATAATTATGCAAATTTCCGAAAGTACTGAAATTATACAAGATTTTGTGCTTGAGCCTGGCTGATCTAATTTTGTACTACTGAAATTCCTAAATTGTTAACTAAGTTTGAATTCAAGTTTCAAAGAAAACAAGAAGAGCACACGAGAGTATAAGTCCTATTTAGATTCGTTGAACGGTCACCATTGATTACAATCGACTGGGTAAGGCAAAGTTCGAAGTGTTTAAGTTGTAATTGTTTATAACCTCCATTTTAACTTTGTTAACAAAGAGAATATTTTTTATTGCAAAGATTATCCAAGAGTTTGTGCTTGAGTCTAGCTTGTCCAATCTTGCATCTCTAAAATTCTGTGATATTAAAAACATTTTTTTTGTTTATTAACAATAAACATTTTCTATGATTTTAAAGATTAATTAAGAATTTGTGCTTGAGTCTGGCTTGATTAATCTTGTATCATCGAAATCGGGTATCATCGGAAACATAAAAAAATTCCTAGGACTAGCTGGATACTACAGAAGATTGATCAAGGACTTTTCAGCTAGAGCAAAACCCTCATCAAATTTATTAAAGAAGGAAGCATTATTCAAATGGGGACCAGAAGAAGAGAAAAGCTTCAAGGACCTACGATAAGCTCTGTGCGACACACAGTGGGCCAGAATCGCAAAAACTTGGTCAAAAGTCAAAGAAAGTATTTTTTTTTAGCTTTTTCTGTGTCAATAAGTGTTTTTAAGGGTCCTAGTGACTTTTCTTTTCAATCCGGAAAATTTCATCGCAGAGAGTTGACTTTGCAACACAGTACGAACTTGACTACTTCTGCGCGCAGGGGGATGTTTTCGGAACTGCCTTAAACGTTTGTAAGCATAAACCGTGTTAAATGAAGACATACGCATCCATTCGAGTTCTTGAAACTAGTTTTGCAGCTTTAACTAATGTGTCATAGCGGAGTGTAGTTGAAAAATGAAAATCGTTAACGTATTTATTTATAAATAGTGTTGAAGATGTAGAATAATTCACCTCGATGAATGGTGAAACATTACTTTTTACCAAGGCTCCAAGTGCATTGCTCTGCAGTGTTCTATCTAGATTCTTCGTGAAAACTGTTGTAATAATATTTCGGAGTAAAATTCAAAAAAAAATGTAGCTGCAGATAGCTGCAGATACGGCTCTAAAATCGAATTTTTTGTTCGAACGTTCCGATAAGATGTGAATAATTGACTCGTGAAAATTATAAAAACTCAGTGAAACTGGCATAAACAATAAACGAAAACAGAAAAATAAAGAACAAACAAACAAATTAGTTTGTAAATGAATCTATGGGAAATTAAAATGTTAGAATCGAATAATATGAGGAAAAAAACAATTCTACTTAATTTTTAATGGCAATCTGTAACATTCTTCGAGGATAGTAAATTTGAACCAATATTTTTAATTTCGTTACATTATTTCTCATTTTGAAGGCTCCTGCTCGATATTTTCATACAATAAATAAATCATTTGTGTATAAAACAAAACTTGCTTGATAATTTTCATTTTGATTGGATTCAGTTACATCGAAAACCTTCGAGACTTTTTTTTAAAGTGAATCGTGCACATTTTCAAAAGAAGCATCTGTAATTTCAAATCAATGATTACATATGCTATGTGGCCTTTCAACATTAGTTTCAAAATCTGTGACCTCAAATACTCTCGAAACTCATTTCTCACGCACAAGCCGTTTCATTTTTTTTTTCAATTCATCGGTCATTTTGAATCGATCGTTATGTTTTTCAGAATTTTAATATATAATTAGGATTAAGCGATTCTAAAAACATCGGTAGCGATTTTGTGAGCATTAGTCATTGCAATTTTTATGAAAATATCCGCCATTTTGCTTTCGGAAAATTCAATTGAAGATTCGTAATCAGCGACCTCGAAAACCCTTAATAGTATTGTTTAATAAGGCTTTGGATTAGACCTTCGATTTATGACCAGGTTTTTTAGATTCTAGACCACTGCGCGACAGCCCAAAACTACAATACCCTAATTTTTAAAAACCCTTTACAGTAACCACTGATGCCTCAGATTATGCAATAGGAACCGTCCAGAGTCAAGAAAAGGATGGAACGGATCTCGCTGTAGCATATATGTCTAGAGTGTTAGTTGGACCATTAAATTATTCCACAACGGAGAAGGAATGCCTTGCGCTTCTTTATGTACTCGTAGTAAAGCAATTCCGACCCTACATTTTTGGAAGGAAATTCACCCTTATGAGTGATCATGAACCCCTCAGGTGGATAGATTCTGAAAAAGACCCAGGTCAAAGACTAATCCGCTGGAGATTATAATTAAGATACTATGAATACGAATTTGAATACAAACAAGGTAAATTAAATACTAACGCCGATGCCCTATCAAGAAATCCAGTCGGAGAAAATTCTGAAGAGGGAGACGAAGAAGAAAAACAGCTAATAAACGAGAGGAAAACATCCTAAAACTAGGTTCAAAAACTTCAGAGCCTGAAGCCAAAAATAAACCCGCGGTTCAAACTAGAAAAGGATTCACTTCTAGGATTGCACCCTCTAAACCATATACTCCGAAACCTCAGAAACCAACCCTTGCCAGGTCTAAATCTAGCGCATCAACATCAGCCGAGCTGGACAGAAGCATTATTAGTAAACGCCTGATTCGGCGACGGGTAGAGACTCAACGAAATCAGAATCCAGCATATTATAAAGAAGATAATAGTTTGAAAGAAACAGAAAGGGATCAAGAACCACCCCCAATTTTCAGAAAAAGAAAAAGTGTGCTGTCGAGCTTGACCTTGCCACCTGCAGCATACCCACCATCAACAAAACCGAAAAGTGCACCTGCAAAGGCACCAGAGTGTTCAACCGAATTCTTTCCAGAATTTCAGAATCTCAGTTCAGAATCTCAGAATTTCAGTAATTTCAGTAAACTTTCAGTAATGAAGTATGAAAGTAAGGAAAATCTGGACCCAGGTATTTCATCTTCAGATGAGGACGTCCCCATCAACAAGCTACACGCTCAACCCAGAAAAAGTGTTACTTTTGACCTTGGAATAGCTTCAACCCCCGATGCTTTATGAAAATATACTCCCTCAGCACCAAGGAAACTAAAAGCCATTTCCATGCCATTTCCAGAAAAACTAAATTACGACCCTAGCTTTGAACGATCAACTGATAAAAATAATACTCACAGAATGGGAATAAATATAGGCACCGTGCGAAGTCATGGTAGGGAGAGTTAGATCGACGCCAGCGCACGCAGTGGATAATTTAGGCGTTAAAGGAGGCTGTTTTATATTTCCGAGTAATCAAAATACATGTGCAAATCTAAATTTTGTTTTAATTGAAAAAATATAGCTGAAATGAGCCACCGAAGTTGTTGTGTTGTCAATTGTAAAAATACAAGCAGGAAAAGTGGGTGTAAATTTTATAAATTTCCAACGTCTAAATGGAAAATAAATCAAAGGAATAAGTGGGTAGCTGCAGTAAGAAGGCAAAAGTAAGTAGTACCAAAACCTTAATTTCGGTAAAAGCAATAACAATGAGATTAGCAAACTTTTAGAAATTCGTAAGTTTAGTATAAAAAAACAAACATTTTTTAAATCAGAAATTAAAAAATGTGATTCAAAGTGACTTAAAAATTTTGAAAATTATATATTTAGAAAAAAGAAATTCATGCAATATATTTTGAATTTTTTTTATCAAAATGAGAATTTTTTTTCTCCCTGACACATCCACTATTGCACGAAACTGCTTTATCCATTAAATGTAAACAAATTAATTAATAATATTTGATTCTGTTTCATATAGTGTTGATGGATCACCGTGGGTTCCCAAGCCATATGATTGTATTTGTAGTGATCATTTTATTGGAGGCGGAAAATCTGAAGAGGAGTCAAGTCCTAGCTACATTCCTACGGTATTTCCTTTAATCTACAAGTCTAAAAAAATTAATGAATCTTCTGCTACAAACAGGTAATTAATTAAAAGTAACGAGAACTGAGTCCATTGTTTTTTATATTATAAGCGGCAGTGTTAGTAATTGTGGGGATAAGATTTATACAATGAGTCCTATAAATTTTTTTCCAAAAAATTATCAAAATCTAATTTAATTACGGGGTCATCAAAAATATTATATTGAAATTATATTATGATGATTCTTTCAGGTACACGCGTTTAAAGAACCGCCGGATGAATAAAAAATTATCATCAACATCAAATCCTGAGCCACAAGTTGGTGAATTACTTCAAATTATGGCAGAAAATCTTCCAATTACAGAGCAGAAAGTTGATCAAGAATGCCAAGTAAATTTCTACTCCAACTCTGATGTGAATTCACAAACATTTATTAATACAACACAAGCATGTTTTTCTCGCTTTTTGACGCTTGTTTTGCGGGCATAAAGTTTGGCATTGAAGCCCTAGGGCGTAAATAGGGATGGAGTGCTTAAAAGTAGTCATTTAAGCACCCCCCACTTCCTATTTACGCCCGCAGGACTTAAATAACAAACTTCACGCCCGTAAAACACACGTCAAAAAGCGAGAAAAACATCCTTTTGTTGCATAAAGTACCGTGTACAACACGGGGGTAAGATCTTTTAAAATCTCGTGCGATGTTTACATTTCGAGGCGAAGGCGAGCATTCGCACTCGCCTTAAATGATCAACTTTACCCCCTTGTTGTACAATGTACTATTGTAATCAATATATCAAAGATGAAGTATGTCATGCTGAAATTCAAACAGAAATTATAGAAGATACTAGACCAGTGAAAGTTGATTATAATAAAGAAAAATATGCAAGCAAAGGATGTGGGACTCATACAATATGTGATCATCAAGAAACTCAAACCGAGAATCCACAATTTACTGGATTTTCATCGATAACAAAAAATTATGAGTTAATTGATCTTGCAGGTGTAACTTTTGAAAATTTCGAATTTTTATTAGAAAAAGTGAAGACGCCTGAAAAATGTATAGTGTCAAAAAAAGATAGATTGCTCATATTCTTAATGAAAATGAAAACAGGCTTAACATTCTCAGCATTGGGTGTATTATTTAGTGTTCATAGATCAACGATTTCAAGAATTTTTTTCGAAATTTTGAAAAAGTTAGCTGGTGCGACTAGATATTTGGTATTTTGGCCAGATATTGACGCTGTGCAGGAAACAATGCCTGATTGTTTTCGTCCTGAATACAGTAACACTAGAGTTATAATAGATTGCACTGAATTCAAGATTGAAATTCCCACAAGTGTTGATAATCGTGTTTTTACATATTCTCAGTACAAGAAAAACTTTACTGCTAAAGTTCTAATTGGTATTACTCCCGGAGGTTTTATTTGTTTAAAATCTGACGTAGCTGGAGGACGTGAATCGGATTCTCAACTAACAATTGAGTCAGGATTGCTTGATTTATTAGAAGATGATGACGTAGTTTTGGCTGACAAAGGTTTTCCTGAAATAAAAACAGTCATCGATGCAAGTGGTAAAGAAGTGAAGATGGTAATGCCACCGTTTTTACAAAAAAAAATGAATTTTCAATGGAGGAAACTCAACAAACGTACAGCGTAGCAAGAGTAAGAATTCACGTGGAAAGAATAATGCAGCGCTTGAAGACTTATCAAATATTAAAATAAAATTCCTGAAAATTTATTTCATTGTATAGATGACATCATGCACGTCTGCTGTGTGTTAGTTAATTTACAGCCTACAATAGAGAATATTTTCCCCGAAAAAATAAGCTATGATTTAAAAACTTCAATCATTTTTAAAAAATTGGTGAGAAGCGATAGTAAGGAAAAATCCTATTACAAAAAACATTATTAAAAAATTATTTTTCGTAATTTTTAAATTTTTTCATTATAAAGAGTGTCTTTCCTTACATATGACACGGCTGATGATATAATTTCCAGTCTTGAAATCATAGAAAAACTTCTTTTTCCAGAGACTGATTTTTGGCACGACAACTACCTTAACCTTATATTTACTGGTTTCTATATCATTTTTATTATGGAAAATACTTACTTTTTACTGCTGATTTCACACAAATACTTCACAAGGAAAAACAATCGAATTTTAAAGTGAATTAAATTGTTTTGTTTTTGTTTTTTTAATGATAATAAACATTTTTATAACTAAGTCCCATTATAATACATTGTAAAAGTTCTCGAACAGCCTCCTTTAGTTCACTCATGCTATGGCGCTGCAGTCACGCACAGAGCCTATACCTACATACTCAGCCGAACTTACTACGGATATCACTAGTTCGCCGTCTGACCATTCGCGACCGTCAATCACTTGCATCCCTCCAGCATTGCCTAAGGCCTGTGAAATGCCCAGTGGAACTGAGACGCACAGTAGTATAAACCTGCAGGTCAGACTAAATAGCAGCCGAGAGAATCTCACTTATTTGAAAAGTAACTATATACTTTTTCGCTCAGATGACTGTGAGTTTGTCACCCCCGTAAGCAGACTACTTGTGGACTTGGGAGCAGTTGACCCTCAGGACCTGAAGGATAGGAAACCAAAAATAGGATAAGTGTTTATTATTCGTCGCAGACATTTCAATGTATATTCACTCATAATTAAACGTAACATAATTATACATAATTATACACAATTTGAGAATAGCTTTAGAGAGAGAAAATATTTCGGCGTTTCGTATTTCAATATATGAAGACGTTAGTGACATATTACCAAAAGGGAAATTACGTGAATTACTAACACAACAATTCGTTAACTCCAAAATAGAGATAACAATATGTTTATTGAAAGGCTAATTTGAAAGAGAAAAGATTATTTTTCATGAAAAAAATTTGAAACACAAAAAAATAATTTTATTAATAAATTTTATTTTTGCCCAAACTTATTTTCATATCGCTTCGAGCCAAATTTTTATAATGCGATTCTAATAAATCACGGTTCATCTTTTTAGGAAAAAGATTCTCTACAACATGACTGTTTCTTATTTTTGAAATCGAATTAATTATTATCAAATAAAGCAATTTGTTTATAAAAATTTTGTTTTGAAAAATTGTTTTTTTATAATTTCAGCCATTAACGATTTAATTTTCAAAAATTGGAAACGGTCAAGTTGTCGAGAATCTTTTTTCTAAAAAAATGAACCGTGATTTATTAGAATCGCATCATTTTTAAAAATTTGGCTCGAAGCGGTGAGAAAATAAATTTGGGCAAAAATAAAAACAAAACAAAAAATTCTAAGGGCTAAAATTCACAAACCCATGTTAATCACCGATACACCTCTCGACACCTTTGACAAAGTATCCCTAGACATAGTAGGAAAATTGCCTACTACCCCTAACGGTAATAAATATATTCTCACTATGCATGACACTTTATCCAAGTACTGCATAGCCGTCCCTATACCTGATATTCCAGCAACCACTGTCGCTCATGTAATAGCAAAGCACTTATTCTCATAATATGGAGCCCCTAGGGCTATACTTACAGACAAAGGAGGAAGTTTTACCAATAATCGACTCAGAAAATTATCAAAAATTTTCGGAGTAAAACAAATTACCACTTCAGGGTATAGACCACAATGAAACAGATCTCTGGAAAGGAGCCATGCAGTATTGATGGACTACATAATGGCATACGGAGAAACCTTCGATGATAGGGACTGACTTCTACCCTTCGCAATGTTCGCATACAAGACATCAGTACACGAAGCCACTAAATTCACCCTTTTCGCAATGGTATTCGGTAAAATCACACGCACCCCCAGTTCATTCCCAGATCCCGAAAAGCAGAAAAGGGACATATTATGAATTCAGGAATATTAAGATTAATTGCAGGGTATATCGCCAGGACGGAACACATAACTTTGATTGGAACCCAAATAAATGTGAATCCAGAAGAATTCATCTATAATCCAGGATTTTCTTTTAAAATATCAGAAGTTTCCCCAATAATTTATGAAACCATGTATATTCCAAAAATAAAATCATTTTTATGGGAAACTGAAAAAGATGGAAAATTGGAAAATCTGCACACAGAAGAATCACTCTCCGCTATAGAAGAACAACTTCGCGACCTGGAAAATAATTATTATATAATTAACCCAAAAATATTGGCTAGGAGGGTCAAGCATCCTAACCTTATTAATAATAACAACTGTCATATACGTCACACAAAAATTTATCCGCTGACAAAACACCCCCATTTAAGAAAGAAATAAATCACACCCACCGAGAAAAACCATAATGAATTATAATCCAATCATATGAAGAAGTGCAATGGGACACCTTAGAGAATGCAGCGTATCACCAGCAGTCGAGACTCCCGACAACATGGCCAGAGCGTAACTCGAACCGCCCAGCGACAAGAAGACCCGCGAACGCCTGGAATGAATCATACACTCTAAGTAGTTCTCCTGTACCCATATGAATTCCTGTTATCATTAAAAAAAATTCTATGGTGGCCCCGTAACAATGGCCACCTAATATACCATATATACCACAAAATGAAGCATTGTTACATAAACAACTACCATGAAGGCACAAATAACACCCATATGTATGCAGGACAGAGAACTCCACATACGGTATGTTATCCGGATGGAAAATTGTAAACAGACAATCAAATTCGGGAGATTCCGTTAACAATAATTAAATAGTAACATCGGAAAAATGAAAGAAATAAAGCGTATTACTAAGTATCTATAAACCTTTAATTATGTGAATCAATCAAGATTGAGCCACATAACCAAGGGTTTTTTCGGAACTATGATGGCACATACCAGGGGTGTTAGTTGAAATTTGCCGGTTTCACTCAGAGATGTCGCTAGAGATATGTATACATTTCTATGCTTTGGCATCTATGTCATATTTTTCTATGGACAATAATCTTCAAAAATACACAATTACATTCTGCCAAAATAATAGCATCATAGTTGAAGAAATGGTAGTGTCACCCTCCATATTAATATTATAAAAGATGCTGGTTTGCGATCAATGAGGGTCAAATATAAAGAAGAAAACTCTTCATAATGTCAAAATTGTTGCGACGATTCGTTGGCTATGGGTTTGCCAACCTCATCAGGCTTTATTAAATTAAAAAAAACACCAAATAGTGAAATTGTCACACACAAGAAAAATACAAATTAAATGAACTTAATATCAAAAACATACACAAAATTATTAAATTGTACCTTTATAAAAGAAGGTTAACTCATGATGAGTAATGTCGAGAATATAAAATTATAATAAAAGTCATGATTTTACTAATAAAATGACGTAATGTCATGGAGTCGACGACACTTTGTCTACTAAATTATTAGATTCAAACAGTTAACTTTAAATATTGACAACAGTTATTGTAAATATAGAATTTAAAATGTAAACAGACATCAGCTGGAAAGCTATCATGAATTTAATCTATTAAGTAATGAAAAATAAATTCTATTCAAAGTAAATATGTCTTCTTTTTTATTTATACTAAATTTATTAAATTTTATATTGATCATCTTTGATGTTAATCTTTTCCGATAGTCAGAGACATAATCAACAATCTTGGTATTTTCCCAATCAAATTCATGGTTGAATTCCAATTGATGTTCACAGACTACGGATTCACTGTTTTTTTTTATTTTTGTGTTCATTAATACGAACTCTGAATGCTCTCTTAGATTCACCAATATAAGTCGCAGTGCAATTTTTACAATTAAATTTGTACACAACATTAGTTTGTTCCCATTTGTTTGTGGAGTCTTCACCTAATTTTATTATTGATTTCAAAGTTTTGTTAATGACTGGGATAGTTCACGTATGGTATTTTTTTGAAATATTAACAAATCACAGGGTACATTTGTGAATAATGAACTGACATCTAGTGAAAGCAGAACATGATTATCATCTACAACGAGATCTTCCATTTTTCTTTTAAGATCTAAACTGTCATTTAAATGTTATTTTGGGACTTTTATAGTGTCTTTTAATTCATCATATAGTATTTTTGCTAAAAAATGCGTGGGACTATTGATCAAAGGAATTATGGAACGAAGAGGTGTATCTTATTTGTGGATTTTAGGTAAGCCATAGCATTTAGCTAATACAGTGTTGGTTAGAGTAAGTTAATTATTGTGGAATTTATATTTCAAAAATTCATTATCATTGAGTCTCTTTAAAATGTTGGAAGTACTGCTTTGTAATTTTTGCAAAGGATTTTTTGTTATTGGGATGTAGGTGGAAGTATTTGAGAGAATGTCAGTCGTTTTTGTATTGTAAGTCGATTTTTTGAGACAAACAGTAAGGTTACCTTTGTCAGCATTAGTAAAAAAAATATCAGGATTGTTTTTTAAAAATTGTTTAGTAACATTTAATTATTGGCGAAATTTCTGTCTTCCATGGAACTATGAGTGTCTTTATTGAAATTGTGCATAATATTATTTGTTACTTTTTCTCTTATTTCATTCTTGAGATCACTGTTGATGTCTAAGGATAACAAAGAGGATTCTACATTTTTAATTGTATCAATAACATCTTGTTTAGAAATTTTTTGTGGAACACTGTAATCAGTCAATTGGAATTGAACTGGAATTGAATTTGATTGGGAAAATACCAAGATTGTTGATTATGTCTCTGAGTATCGGAAAAGATTAATATCAGAGATGATCCATATAAAATTTAATAAATTTAGTATAAATAAAAAAGAAGACATATTTACTTTGAATAGAATTTATTTTTCATTACTTAATAGATTAAATTCATGATAGCTTTCCAGCTGATGTCTGTTTACATTTTAAATTCTATGTTTACAATAACTGTTGTCAATATTTAAAGTTAACTGTTTGAATCTAATAATTTAGTAGACAAAGTGTCGTCGACTCCATGACATCACGTCATTATATTAGTAAAATCATGACTTTTATTATAATTTTATATTCTCGACATTACTCATTATGAGTTAACCTTCTTTTATAAAGGTAAAATTTAATAATTTTGTGTATGGTTTTGATATTAAGTTCATTTACAATGAACAATTTCAATGACAATTTCACTATTTGGTGTTTTTTTTAATTTAATAAAGCCTGATGAGATTGGCAAACCCATAGCCAACGAAACGTCGCAACAACTTTGACATTATGAAGAGTTTTCTTCTTTATATTTGACCCTCATTGATCGTAAACCAGCATCTTTTATAATAGCATCATAGTTGTTTACCTCGGTGAATATGTCGAGTTTCGTTCCAAGTAAATCGCTTTTGCGGCATTCGTTACTTTTCTTATTTCATCAAAAGAAAAAAGCAGTTGAAGATCATCGATTTCTGGTAGAAAATTATGGTGAACATGCTCCAGTGATTAGAACATTTGAGACATGGTTTCTTCAATTTAAAAGTGGAGATTCCGATTTAACAGACAATGAACATCCTGGTGCAGCGAAAAAGTTCGAAGACGAGGAATTGCAGGCGTTATTGGATGAACATGAAAATACTATTTTAGAAATTAAGGATATGGTAGAGAGAAAGATAAACTATGTTTATCTGCTTCATTTGGGCAAAAATTGAAAAAAAAAATTCCGAAAGAAATTAAATATCGATCATTGTTGTCGCATTTCCACAAAAAATGGAATATCGATTCGAAACTTGGGGAAATTGAATAAAAGACAATAAAAAAGGTTTATCTGGTCCTAAATAATTATAAATGTAACAAAAAATTTCAATAAATAAACATAGTTTTATGTCTCTATGTGCACGAGCTAGCAAGATCTGTCATGGTTCTAAATAAACAATTAAATCAAATCATTATTATTGGCCATGGATGGTGGGTCAGAAGTTGCAACTGGTTAAACAAAAAATAATTATACAATGCGCATTTAAGTGAAATTTTTCCATTATTGTGTTAAAGGTTAATGTTTATCGTAAAATAAACCGGGAGATTTTGAAATAGAATAAAAAACCCTGTGGCTCGTTGAATAAACGATAATTACTATTAACCTTAAAATTTTCGGCTCAGTCCGGATGAACAATCTACATATTCGCGATTGAAAAAAGGAAAAATGAACTCTGAGTTAACCCATTAACGCCCAAATTGTAGGTTTTCACATGATCATATTTCATCGATTGCCAACAACGCTAGGGTAATGGAAATCTTACAAAAATTCGTACCCGACTATTTTCGAGTATGCTCTTTCTGATTTTGTTACTTAGAGAGCATAAAAAATAGATTTTCCCAAAAAATTTTGCAATTAAAAAGAAAATTTCGACCAATTGCTGAGGTAGTTTTTCCAAAAAAGTAATTTTTATTTCAAAGTAGTTTTCATCAAAAGTCGTGCAATTTTTATATGTGCTTCAAAACCATGTATTTGGAAAAAATTTATTTTCATTAGTATTTTCAAAATGGTGACTGGAAAAGTGTAAAACTTTGCGTAACATTGAAAAAATGGACTGAAACGGTTTTATATTGTTTTTTTAAGTGAATCGTTGAATACTGTGTTGAACTTTGTGAAAAATCAATCGTGAGTAATTCTTGTACAACAATTGAGGTTAGATCTCCTAAATTCAAAATGGCTGATTTAATATGGCAGAGAAAAATGATAAAAAACGAGCAACCAATGTGGTGAACGCACTGTGAATATATTCTTTGCTTGTGACTTGTATTTTTGCAAGACATGTTTCGAAAGGAAGCAACAAATTTTTGAAACAAAACGTTGGAGTAAGCAACTTTGAAATTTAAAAATGAAATACATCATTAAAAAAACAGAAATATAATACAAAAAAGTTAAAAAACCAAAAATATTAAAAAAAAAAAAATCCAAAAATGAAAACAAAAAACCAAAAAAAACAAGATTTTTCAGAACACAACCTCCACATGGCGAAAATCGGGCAACAGTGTAGAAATTAGCAACTCGCTGGCAAATAGTGTTCGACTGATCGTCTTAAATTCATTCATTAAAAAAATTTTCGCTCTAAACCGATGCATTGTCAGCCATCTTCGATCTTGCATAACAGAATTCTCAAATCTGATTTCAGATTCGTAATCAGCGAGTTTTAAAACCCCTTAGACCGAATTTCAGCGCTAACTCACGCTATTTTCATGGTTCCGTCCGCCATCTCGGATCCGCCATTTTGAATGTTTCAGATCTGAACTCAGATTCGTATTCAGCATCCTTGAAAACCCAGTGGACCAAATTTTTGCGTCAAATCACGTTTTTTATCACTTTCCTCCGCCATCTTAAATCAGCCATTTTGAATTTAGAAGATCTAACCTCAATTGTTGTACAAGAATTACTCACGAATGATTTTTCACAAAGTTCAACACAGTATTCAATGATTCACTTCAAAAAACAATATAAAACCGTTTCAGTCCGTTTTTTCAATGTTACGCAAAGTTTTACACTTTTACAGTCGCCATTTTGAAAATACTAATGAAAATAAATTTTTTCCAAATACATGGTTTTGAAGCACATATAAAAATTGCACGACTTTTGATGAAAACAGGCGGATTCGAGTGGTCAAACGATTTGAAAAAATTACTTTTTTGGAAAAACTACCTCAGCAATTGGTCGAAATTTTCTTTTTAATTGCAAAATTTTTTGGGAAAATCAATTTTTTATGCTCTCTAAGTAACAAAATCGGAAAGAGCATACTCAAAAATAGTCGGGTACGAATTTTTGTAAGTATTGTATTTTTGTTGTTGGCAATCGATGAAATATGATCATGTGAAAACCTACAATTTGGGCGTTAATGGGTTAAGACGGCGAATTCTTAATTCAGAGGAAACAACAAATCTGGATCACGATCAGAATTGAGAATGACTCTAACAAATTCACTCTTTACAAAGCTACGCGCTCACATATTCTTCCAGATTCACATTCATCGCTGATTGTAACCAATCAGTGCACCGAACTAGCGCTACGTCACATAATGTCACGCCAGCCCTATCCAACTCCCTGCCTGCAACTGCGAGAACTTGCTTCCCGCAGTGATTATAGTTTCTATGTGCAAAATTTTGTCACCAGAGCGAGTTGCGCGCGTCACGCTCTGCAAAAGCACTGTGTTAAACGGTTGATTTTCTGAAAAAGTGTAATTGAATAACAATTTAAATAAATATATAATATATGATATAATATATATATTATATAATATAAATATAAATTAAATATCGAAGAAAGCACTTGTATATTTTTTTACAAAATAGATTTGTATAAGAAATATAGTGTCGTTGACGTTGCATTTAAAATCCATTTAGTATTTCTTAAGTTTCCTTAATTTTAGAAAATTTAACTGGAAAAGATAAAAATATTTTATTCAGTATCAGATTTCGAATTGGAATATTATCAATACTGCACAAAAGTTTCACTAAATTTTTGTTCCTTTCCTTTTGGAGGAACAAACGATAATCCTTGTACACCTACCTTCTTGCAAATATACAAGATTTAATCTGTCTTTAGCATTTTGAAACCTCCAAAACTTGAAAACTGTACACTGAGAAAAAAGATTTGATTGAATCAAATAGAATGATTAGTTTAAACAACTTTCTTTGATTTAAAGAAATGATTTGTTTAAATGAAATAAAATTTGTTTGATTCAAACAAAATATCTTTGAACCAAATAAATATTTGTTTGAATCAAATTCATTTTTCTTCAAAACAAAGATATTTATGAATTGACATATGGTCAAAGATATAATTTGTTTGTTTCAAGGCAGAAATTTATTTGATTCGAGCCAATATTTATTTGATCCCAAGATATTTTGTTTGAATCAAATTAATTTTTCTTCAAAACAAAGAAATTAATGCATTGATATATGGTCAAAGATAGGATCGACCATCCGATAAACCGCCTCTCGGCTTCGGCGCACATAACTAGGGATCGGTACAGGCGGGGATAGTAGCCCTACTGCGGTAGGGCTCCCATGATGGGCGAACCGTCTTAAGACACGACGAGTTAAATATGTTTTCAAAGAATATCAAAGGAGATGAAGAGGTGAAGGCGCCAGATGCGCACTCACACACTCCTCCAGGGGCTGAGGAATGGAAGGATGTCCTTCAGCTCCTGAGGGAGCAAAAAAAAAAATGGAGAAATTGGCCAGGGCTCTCAGCGTTATCCAGCAGGGTATGCTGAGGAACAACCCTGGCCATGTTAAGGACAGTGTTAGTGAGGCTACGGAGGTGTTGAGCGGAATGCTCACAACCCACAAGTGCCTACTAGAAAGCGGGGTGGAAATCCAGAAAAGGCCGGAATCCCACCCCGCTTCGAAAAGGATGGGTATCTTTCGGAGACCGAGTTCCGCGTCTCTGGGAGATACCCCGAAGAAGCTGACAAAGGGGAGAAGAGGCTTTCCCCTTCTCCCCCCGAGGAGCGAATCCCAAAGAAAGGAAGGGGCAGCACATCGCACTCTTATGCCGCGGCCACCAGAGGCCAGACCCCACAAAAGGATGGGGAATGGCAGCTGGTGGAAAAAAAGAAGAAAAAAAGAAGAAAAATAAAAAGAAGGAGAGAGAAGTTCCTGCGCCCTCTGCGCAGGAACCTAAGGAGAATGAAAGGTGCCACGGCGCTCCCCAGCCGCCAGGTCTGGCGGCGCTATCAGGGTGTCGGCGAAGGACGGTGAGTCTTACGCTGAGATCCTGAAAGCAATGAAGGCTAGGGTGAACCTTCAGAATTCGGGAGCGACGGTTCTCTCCATCTGTAGAACCAGGAAGGAGGAGATCCTCTTGGTCCTGAGGAAGGGGGGTGACGTCTCGGCCTTCGAGAAGGCACTCGATCAGGCGGTCGGGCAGAGAGCCGAGTTTGGGTCTTTGGTCTCGAAGAGGTCCGTTGAAGTTAGGGACCTCGACGAGACCATCACAAAGGAAGAGGTTGTGGCCGCGCTTTGTATCACGCTGGGCAAGCCAGACCCCGGTGACCAGTGCAGTCTGTATAAGCGCTTCGGCGGTGTACATACTGCGGTGGTCTGTTTAACCGAGGCGAACGCTTGAAGCTTGCTCGAGCTTGGTAAGCTGAGGGTAAGGTGGGTGAACTGCCGCATCCGGCAGCTTGTCAAGGTTGCCAGGTGCTTCAGGTGCCAGGGTTATGGCCATGTGTCGCGCGACTGCCTGCTTCCAGGCAGGAAGGACGCCTGCTGGAGGTGTGGGGGCGCGTCGTACGTGGCCAAGGAGTGCAAGGCTCCGCCTAGGTGCCTGAAATGCGCTTATAGGGGCGAAAAAGATGTCGCTCATGTTTCGGGGAGCGGCTCTTGCCCAATATTAAGGGCGGAGCTCCGGAGGTTGAAGGGTGGAAAGTGAAGTTTCTACAGCTCAACCCCGGGAGAGGAAAGGAAGCCCAGAACCGTCTGATGCAGACTGCTCACTAATGAGCAACACAAATGGTCCGAAAACTCTGCTTGGTATCAAGCTGGATCGCGGAGAGCTGGGACCCTTGTTCGTAGCCCTGATTTGAGCATCGGAGATTTCTTGGAGACCGACGCAGCGTACGTTTGGGTGGAGGTGGCGGGGGTACGAGTGTACAGCTACTACTTCTCTCCCAACGATCCTTTCGAGATCTTCGAGACCCAGATCCTCCTCCTTGAGGAAAGCTTCAGAGAGGCTATTATTGGACGGTCCCTTATCGTGGACGACTTTAATAGTAAGTCGCCCGAGTGGAGCGAAGCCCGTCTGGACAGGAGAGGGATTTTGGTCGGCGACATGGCAGTAAGGAATGACCTGATTGTATTAAATCAGTGCAGGGATTTAACGTTCAGACGAGGAGCGGGGGGGTCGATTTTCGAACTCACATTTGCCGCGCCCCGTCTTGCCTCAAGGATACTCGACTGGTGAGTCCTCCAGGTAATAACCTTGAGTGACCACCAGTGCATTGAGTTTAGCGTCCGGGAACGGAGTCACCCAGTGAATTCGGGAAGGGGCGGCAAAGGAAAAAACCCCTCCTGGAACACAAGATGACTCAGCAAAGACAAGCTACAAAAGCATCTTGTGGAAACCAAGCTCATACATGAGCTTTGTTGGGCTAAGTCTGCTGTGTCGTTGGAGGACACCGTGCGGGTGGCGAGGTGGAAAATTGACGCAGCCTGGACCAATCGATGCCTCTACAAGGGCACGGGCGTACCGCGGACTCAATGTAATGGTGGAACGAACAGTTGTCTGTCCTGCGTCGGGAATGCCTCGCAGCGCGGCGGAGATTCAACCGTTCAAAGGGTGATCCTCTGCTGCACGAGGCATGGAAAAAAGCAAAATCAGCTCTGAGGTAAGGCATAAAGAAAAGCCGACTTCAGTGCTGGAAAGACTTGATCGGTGAGGTCGAGAAGGACCCATGGGGTCTTGCCTTCAAAATAGTCACTAAGAGATTGGTGACTAGAAGAAAGACCCCGTGCCTGGATAATCCCGATCGAGTCAAATACATCGTGCGGAGCTTGTTTCCGTATGTAGAGCCGTTCCAAAGACAGGACTGAAGTACCTGCGTGGTCCGGCGCGAGGAAATCTTCACTCTCAAAGGAATAAAGATATCGGGTGGAAGGCTCAAGGCAAACACAGCGCCGGGGATCGACGGGTTGCCGAACGAGATCCTCAAAGAGGTGATCAGGGCATACCCGGAGATGCTCCTAGAAGTCTTTAACTTCTGTCTTCGGGAGGGGAGGTTCTTCGCAAACTGGAAGAAGCAGAGGATGGTCCTGCTGAGGAAGGGCAACAAACTTGTAGGGCACGCCTCATCGTATAAACCAATATGTCTGTTGTATACGATGGGGAAACTTCTGGAGGAAATGGTCCTACAAAGAATACAGGGTTACATGGTTCGCGAGAATGGTCACTCGGAAAACCAGTTCGGCTTTCGGAAATGCAGGTCCACAGTTGACGCCATCCAGGCAGTGGTGGACATCGTCACTAAAGCAAGAAAAGGAACTGGCAAGCGTAAGGGATTCTGCGCGTTGATCAGCATTGACTTACGCAATGCGTTCAATACCGCGAGATGGAACATTTGCATCGAGGCGATGGTGCGGAAAAGGGTTCAAGACTACCTGTTGCGAATGATAGATGACTATCTGAGCGACAGGTGGGTGATATACGAGGGCGACAAATGGTCTCTCAAGGAAGAGATGACATGTGGCGCCCCTCAAGGGTGGCGGATGGGTCCACTCGTTTGGAACGTCGTGTACGACGATTTCCTGCGCATGGACCTGCCTGCTGGAACGAGCATCATCGGCTTCGCGGATGACGCACTTGTCGTGTGCGCTGCTGTCAACGTCGAAATTCTGGAACTTAGGATTAATGATACTCTCTGGCGGGCAAAGCGTTAGTTAGATAGCAGAGGCCTGAAAATGGCCCCTGAAAAGACTGATGCTGTGCTGGTCACGGACAGGACATGAACATGAAATCGAGTGGAAAAAGAGCAATAAGTACCTGGGAGTGCAGTTGGATCGAAGGCTTAGCTTCGGCGAACACCTGCAGATCGCGACTGCCAAAGCCATCCAATGTTGGGCCGCCCTTACTCGGCTTATGCCCAACATTGGTGGACCCAGGGAAGCTGAGAGAAGGCTGATGGCGAGCGTGGTATAATCGAAGCTGCTTTACGCAGCTCCGATCTGGACAAGTGCCCTTAACAACCATGCTATCCTGAAGAAGCTGTTCTCGGCACAGAGAGGTGTGGTGATGAGAATTGTCTCAGCATACCGAACTGTTTCGACGAGTGCTGTGCTGGTCCTGGCGAGCGTCCCGCCAACTGACTTATTGGTGAAGGAAAGGAAAGAGATCTTTCAGCTCCGTAAGGAGTTCACCTGCTAAACCAACCTGTAGGAAATCCCTCATGCGAAGGAGGCCATCTGCAAGGATGGCCGGCGCAGACTCGTCGAGAAATGGCAGACGAGATGGCATGGTGACCAATCCGGGAGATGGACACACTGTCTCATGCCGGAGCTCACCACCTGGCTGGATAGAGGGCACGGTCATGTCAGCTTTTACCTGGCGCTAGCGCTTTCAGGCCATGACTGCTTTAATGCGAACCTGAAGCGTTTCAAGAAAAGAGACGACGAATCGTGTAGCTACTGCGGATCCTTTATGGAAAATGCAGAGCACACACTCTTTGTATGTGCCAGGTGGGGCGTGACAAGAGAGGCTGTCGGTCGGGAAGTGGGCGCAGATCTCACTCCTGACACGATGGTCTCTATCATGCTCCAGTCTGAACAGATATGGATGCTTATCGAGTCATTCGTCACCCTGGTGATAAAGCCGAGGGAGCTCAATGGGCGTGTGGTGACAACGAGGGCCAGTAGAAATCGCATTGGGGCCTGCACCCGCGGCTCTGCGTCCAGGGCAGACTTGGCTGTCCGCGTCGTTTTTTTAAATTTTTTTAAATCTTATAGATGTTTATTTTAGGGAAAAATTGATTAAAATATCGAAAAAAGAAGTATTATTTCCATAACTACATATTCTGTAAATTTGAAATTGTCGTCTGCTTCGCGCCTCTTTTGCACGGAGTCGAGAAAAGCACATTTCTCAATTTCGACTCGATAAACGATAGTCTGAAATCTAAAACTTGGAACAGTAGTAAACGCATGCATTGTAACGAAGAAGCGTGGAGAATAAGGGGAAATGGGACGAGTCGTCCTCGCATGCAAGAGTGACGAGGAAAGAAAAATGGCAACGTGCCCCGTCTTCGCTCCCTACCCGATTCACACCGACAGGCAGGTTGAGAGTGTGAGACACTGCGTCGGTTTCAGATCTGGGATCACTGGTTTGAATATTCAAACACTCCATTTTTTAAAATTAAATCTCATGTTTTATCATATCTTGAAATAAAATATTCACCACATCATTCTCTTATCGAAGCAGTTAATTTACCATGATAAAAAAATTTCAATTGATATTTTGTTTTGAAATTTTTGTTCATTTCTCGTTATTTTGGCCAGTTTCTTCTTATTTTCTTTGATTAAAAATATCACTATTATATTTAAAATTGCGCAAAAAGAAAGAAAGGCAAACGTTTCGGCCACAAATGGGGGCCCTCTTCAGTGCCATAAATTCAAAAATTAATTCAAAATTTCTGTAAAAGATTATAATATAGGAGATAATTAAAAAAAAGGGTTAACATAGAAAATAAAAACTTATCTCATAGCTTGAAATTCAAAATGAAGTAGTCCAGTATGTAGCATCACGAATTGAAAAATATTTAAAGTTCACTGTGAATAAAAAATCGGATAAAATGAAAAAATATAAAACATTTTACACACGAACCGACCGGAATTTTTTTTTTTTTTAATTTTATTATTAATGAAGGATTCCAAATTGGTTCTCAATGGCAAAACGCGAACACGGTTAACATTTATGAAAACTTTTTGTGAAGACTTTGTTACCGGAGTCTCTCACAGAATGATCTGAACTGTTTTAAGAACCGACTCGAGACATGTGGCTTTGCTGACAGACAATTTTTTTTTATAAGCTATCCTGAGAGGTTCTTTTCCTCCTTGAAGAAGACTATTGTCCTATACCTAGTTAAGAAATTTGAGACGTTTATGATGATTTTCACAAGTGGACGAAAGCGTTTATTTTTCAAGAAAACGATTTTGTATATTAGCTTCACGGACAATCCATTTAACACTGAACTTGCAAGCAAGGTGTTTCATAAATATAAAATATTATAATATCTATATATGTAATTTTATACAATATTCAAAAAAAATTGAAAGTTGTTTATTTTCGCATTCAAATTTATTCCGGGATGTTTCAAAAAATAAAAATATGAATGTATCTTTAAAAATTAATGAGAATACAATTTAAATATTCGTGATATTAAGTATCACATTTGAAAGTATTATTAAATTTAACTAGTTCTGAGAATGGTCAGAACTGTGAGATATTCTAGCTTTATAGTGAATGTGCCATTTTTAAATTTCAAAGTGACATGTTTGATAACATGTCTAGTATTATATTGACGCCAATTCATAGAATTTTTGTACATTTCTCGTTATTTTGGAATAGGGTCAGTTTCTTCTTATTTTCTTTGATTAAAATTATCACTATTGAATTTAAAATTGCGCAAAAAGAAAGAAAGACAAACGTTTCGGCCACATATGGGGGCCCTCTTCAGTGCCATAAATTCAAAGATTAATTCAAAATTTCTGTAAGAGATTAGAATATAGGAGATAATCAAAAAAGGGGTTAACATAAAAAATAAAAACTTATCTCATAGCTTGCAGTTCAAAATGAAGTAGTCCAGTTTGTAACATCACGAATTGAAAAAATATTTAAAGTTCACTGTGGATAAAAAAACGGATAAAATGAAAAAATATAAAACATTTTGCACATGAACCGACCGGAATTTTTTTTATTTTCTTAAATTTTATTATTAACGAAGGATGCCAAATTGGTTCTCTTTCACTATCTAATAGTGATAATTTTAATCAAATAAAGTAATCGTAAGATTTATTCCACCAGCTATATCTATACACACAGGAACGAATGAAAGTTATCTGCGCCTAGACACACATAAACATTTTTTAATTTAAAAAACGTGTTGAATTTTCAAGATACTGATGTTCCACGTTATTAAATTTAATAATCAAAATCAATTAAAAACATACAAAATACAATTACAGTTTATTTTAGTACTCTCTAAATCCAAAATAGTGGATTCCACTTATAAACTAGTCATTTTAAAAATTCATCGTACTGCAGTTCTGTTTGATTGTGTTTTGTCTGTTTATCACGCAGCTTTCATACATGCTTCGCAGTTTTAACCACTATTTGTTTTCATGATTATCCACTAGTTTATATAATTTATTTAAAAGTTTCACAGAATCTAGTTATATGGATTATGTAAGTTTAATAAATTCTTGATACGACATTTTTTCTTAATTCATTTATAATTGCTTCTGTTACGTCAGAAACGTTACATTTCTCTTCTTTAAACATCTCCTCGTTTTATGTAAGGATCGGATGGATCGTCGCTAAGGGATGAGGAATAGTCAGTGAATAAGGAGGGTTGATCATATAAATATATTTATTTACAAAAGTATTTAAAGTAAGCACCATGGAAAAGATGGACATGAATATATAAAAGATAAAATACTTAGTAATTACCCTGCGTTAGAATTTGGTCGGTGATGGAATGAGTCCAGTAGATTGGATATGAATACTTGAGTCGTTACTTGTGGATGTGAAGATAGTTTCAGTCAGATCGGAAATTTGTGGTCCAGCCAGTTAAGATAGTCGATTCTCTGATCCCAGGTTTTAGAGAGAATTTGGAAGGCGATTCCCTTTTACTTTTTACAGTCGTTGAACTTGGCGTCGAATTAGAACTGGTCTGACTAGCGGTGAATAATTTGATAAGGCTGGACTGAACTGCACTGACTGGACTGAACTCGCGGTAAGAAGTGACGACACTGAACTGGACTCGCGTTGGTTACATTTTAGAAATCTGACGTTGACTAACTGACTGAACTGACTTCTATTGGAACCTTCGCCTTTTATTGGCCCAGAGTATGTTAATCATGGTGGGGGTAAAAGACCAGGTGTGATACCTTTTCCATATTTGGTATTGAAGATTAAGATCGGATGAGTTGCCTTCTCCGATGACTCACGTGCCGATTAAATTTATTACCTGGCATTAATGTCACAGCCAAATATATCAATTCCATTTCAATCTGCCTTTCGATTTTAACGATCTTCCTATTTCTTATTAAATCTTGCTGTATCTTGAGTCGATATATTCACGCACGCTGTAATGTTGCCTTGATCCCTACATTGGTTCCCTAATTTGTTTATTGCTCTAGGTGGTAGAGTCACGGGAGGTGACACCTCCCCCCTTAGTTCGAACGCGTGGAGTTAACGATCCGCGATCGAAACTTTGGTAGAAGAATAAATTTAATCCAAGGTGCTTACTCAATCAAAAACATATTTTTAATTTAATTTAACAATTTATAACATAAAAATTTCGTTTATACATAATTATAGGAATTAACATTTTAAATTATTGTTGCGGATTAAAAATTTATAACAAGTTTCACAAAAATGTATAGTAATAACAGAGGATACAATTCTTGAAATATTACAATCATTGATTACATATGTTATAGTGGTAATTAGGTAATTTGACAATTTTTTTTTTTTTTATAATAACTATTTGAACTTAAAACATGATTGTTGATGAAAAAAAGATTAAAAATTGTAAAATTTTTTTAGATATAAAATACTAAAGAGTAATTTCCAAGAATTACGATCGTTGATGTATACATTAGTAAGAAGAAAATTTGACATATATAATATTAATAATAGAGATTTAAAAATATTTGGATCGTTGATTACATATATGAATTAATAGACGTTGTAACTTGATACATTGAAGAGAAAAAACTTTGTTAAAGCTAAAATTGATATCTTCAAAACATGACATTACTATTGTTTATTATTACTTTTAGAAGTTCCTAAAAATTAATTTCATGAACTTCAATTTCATTGGTGTATTATTAAATGAATAAAATAATCATAAGAAAAACAATTTGACATAATAACAGGGTAATAGATTTTACTACAATTCTTGTACTTTTAATTGTTTTTCTAATCTTTTTTGTAAAATTAATAGAGTTATTTGTGCATGAAACATATGAAGAATACTAATTATTCAATTTCTTATTGTTTCACATTAATTTCTATTGGAAAAGCAATTTTTACATTAACAATTTTGTAACGCTATCACACAGTTTATATTTACAGACTCAATATTTGTAGAAAATGTTCTTCGAATAGGATGGGAATCAAGAAACGTTCACTTGACGGAAGAAAGAACAAAATTGAACTTATGTTTATGACCGTACCGATTATGAAGTGCTTATTTATTCTTGTCAGAAAGAGTCTTTTTTCCATCAAAAAAAAGAAGAAAAATGCAAATATTTCTATATTTTTCTTTAAGTGATAAAATAAAATATTGATTGGAATGAAAACTAAGATTTGTCTTACTAAAAAGTTATTAGTTTGTTTTTTGAAAGGTTTGTGGACAAAAAATAAAACTAATTAAATTAAATGCAAAGAAAGTACTTATCAGAATTTTAAAGAAATATAATTTTTTTCTGATGATATTAGAGTATTAGCTTTTGCTGAATAGAAGAGAAAAGTTGAAAAATTTTGATGAATTTGATAAATACTTGCTAGTTTGAGAAGTTTAGTTTACTCTGAAAAAAAACATGAAATATATTGAAATTTTTTATTGTTATTTGAAGGTACAGCGCGCTTCTCGAATCTCTGAAATAGAAAAAATAAGATTAGAATAAAATTTCAAAGGATCTTTTGTTCAAAATATTTCCTGGTTCAGTTATTCTAAATGCTTTGGTTTTATGTAAAGTTTATATTACTTTAAGTTTGGATTCAAATTCAGTTAATCAATTTTGTATATTTATGTGCCAAAACTAATTCATAAGGTGTGAATTTTGTGGCTTCATGTACACTTGTGTAATAAGAGAACATTGCTAATTCTAGCCAATTGTCCCATCCTGAGTTTTTTGCTACAAATTGTTTGAGATATTCATTTTGAACGTGATGTGATCGTTCTAGTGATCAATTGAATTGAGGGTGAAAAGCTGTGGTACGAAATTGTTTGATTCTAAAGCGTTTTGCTAATCTTTTTAATAAATTGCTTGAAAAATCTCTGCCTTGATCCGTTAATACTCCTTTTGGCGATCCAAATATGCAAATAAATTTTTTTACGAACGCGTCTTCTATAGTACCCGCTTGATCATTAGGAAGAGGTATTGTTAGAGAGTATTTTGTAAAATTAGCTTGTATAGTAAGAATATACGGATTTCCAGACTTTGTTTCTGGTAGTGGACCAACAATATCCATTGATATTTTTTCGAAGGCAGTAGTGGGTGTATCAGTAATAACCATAGGAGCGCCGGGGATTGACGGGTTGCCGAACGAGATCCTTAAAGGGGTGATTGGGGTATACCCGGAAATCCTCCTACAAGTCTTTAACTCCTGTCTTCGGGAAGGGAGCTTCTTCGCAGATTGGAAGAAGCAGAGGTTGGTCCTGCTGAGGAAGGGCAACAAACCTCTAGGGGACGCATTAATCCAATAGACATATTGGTCTATACGATGGGGAAGCTTCTGGAGGAAATGATCCTACAAAGACTACAGGGTCACATGGTCGGCGAGAATTGTCTCTTGGAAAACTAGTTCGGATTTCGGAAAGGCAGGTCAACAGTTGACGCCATCCAGGCAGTGGTTGACATCGCCACTAAAGCAAAAAGGGGAACTGGCAAGCGTAAAGGATTCTGCGCGTTGATCAGCATTGACATACGCAATGCGTTCAATACCACGAGATAGAGCATCTGCATCGAGGCAATGGTGCGGAAAAAGGTCCCAGACTATCTGTTGCGAATGATAGATGACTATCTGAGCGACAGGTGGATGATATACGAGGGCGAAAAATGGTCTCTCAAGGAAGAGATGACATGTGACGCCCCTTAAGGGTCGCGAGTGGGTCCACTCGTTTGGAATGCCGTGTACAACGATTTCCTGCGCATGGACCTGCCTGCTGGAACGAGCATCATCGGCTTCGCGGATGACGCACTTGTCGTGTGCGCTGCTGACAACGTCGGAATCCTGGAGCTGAGGATCAATGATAGTCTGTGCCAGGCAAAGCGTTGGTTAGATAGCAGAGGCCTGAAAATGGCCCCTGAAAAGACCGAGGCTTTGATGGTCACAGACAGGAGATCCTTGAAATATCCGAAGATCGCTCTCGCAGAACATGAAATCGAGTGGAAAAAGAGCATTAAGTACCTGGGAGTGCAGTTGGATCGAAGGCTTAGCTTCGGCGAACACCTGCAGATCGCGACTGCCAAAGCCATCCAATGTTGGGCCGCCCTTACTCGGCTTATGCCCAACATTGGTGGACCCAGGGAAGCTGAGAGAAGGCTGATGGCGAGCGTGGTAAAATCGAAGCTGCTTCATGCAGCTCCGATCTGGACAAGTGCCCTTAACAACCATGCTATCCTGAAGAAGCTGTTCTCGGCACAGAGAGGTGTGGTGATGAGAATTGTCTCAGCATACCGAACTGTTTCGACAAGTGCTGCGCTGGTCCTGGCGAGCGTCCCGCCAATTGATTTATTGGCGGAGGAAAGAAAAGAGACCTTTCAGCTCCCGTAAGGAGCTCACCTGCTTCACCAACCTGCAGGAAATCCCTCACGCGAAGAAGGCCATCCACAAGGATGGCCGGCACAGACTCGTCGAGAAATGGCAGACGAGATGGCATGAGTGACCAATTCGGGACATGGACACACCGTCTACTCCCGGAGCTCACCACCTGGCTGGATAGAAAGCACGGTCATGCTCAGCTTTTACCTGGCGCAAGCGCTTTCAGGCCATGGCTGCTTTAATGCGTACCTGAAGCGCTTCAAGAAAAGAGACGACGAGTCGTATAGCTACTGCGGATCCCTTGTGGACAATGCAGAGCACACACTCTTTTTCTGTGCCAGGTGGGGCGTAGCAAGAGAGGCTGTCGGTCGGGAAGTGGGCGCACAACTCACCCCTGACAGGATGGTCTCTCTTATACTCCAGTCTGAACAGAAATGGATACTTATCGAGTCATTCGTCTTCCTGGTGATGAAGACGAGGGAGCTTGATGGGCGTGCAGAGCGCGGAAACAACGGGGGTCAGTAGAAATCGCATCGGGGCCTGCACCCGCGGCCCTGCGTCGTGGGCGGACTTGGCTGTCAGCGTCGTTCAGGGGAGGAATCGCTTTATTTATCCCCTGTCTGGCGCGGCTAGTCGGTCTGCCTAACGGGCGTGTGGCTGCGTATGGGTGTCCCGGGCGAACGGATAACGGAAGAGTCGTACGCGGCTGAAGTTTAAAGCCGAAAGGCGGTCCCGTGGGCGGTGTATTGGTTCGAGAGAGAGGTTTTTTTGGTTTTAACAGGTATACCTAGACCCGTCCTAGGAGAGTCCTGTACAGCGTCTATAAAAGATTTTGCCATTTTTCCTCCTCACCAAAGAAAAAAAAAAAAGTAATAACCATGGGATTTTTAATTTTTACTCGAACTAATTTCTTTATTTGGCATTGTAAACAGCATTGAATATACTTTTGAATATCGACTTTCATATTTTCCCAAAAAAAGGTTTGGCGAATTCGATTATAGGTGTTTGTGTCACCTTTATGGCCTCCTAATGCTGAGGAGTGTGCTTCTTCACTTAAATGTGATCTTTGTTGTTTTGTTGGATATTGCGTTATGCCATTACAAACTATTATTTTCGTAAGGGAATTTGCAAAAACTAAATCAAATATTAATTTTATTTATTCCCAAGCTATATGGTTGATTATTGAAGTCTTTGAAGTACCAATTGATCATAGATTCAATTTTTGAGATAATTCATGTAATGAGTAAGTTGACAATTTTATATTATTTAAGGTTTCAGATAAATTGTCTTTGGCTTCTTCTTCAATCGGAAGAGCAAAATGATAGTAGTTTCCTTTTTTTATTTCTTTTGTTGTTCCGTTCTGTAATTTTTTAAAATTTGGTAAGATTCCGCGTTTTTCTAGACTTTTTGATCTATTATCCCGAGGAATTCCATTTTTTGTAACAAAATATACATAATTATCATTTCGCATCTTTAATTGATCGCGATATTCAACGATATTTTCATTCCTTAAAATGTGGCTGGTAAATTTTTAGTTTGTGTGGAGAGGGCATTGGGGGTGGACGGTTTTCTTCAAATTCTGAATTATTATCATTTTCGAGATTTTCCCTGGTTTTCATTTGTTATTTTTTGTTTTTTCGGAACTTTGTTCATTAAAGGTATCTTCAATATTTTTATTTTCAAAAATTTCTCCAATGTAAGAGTTTTCAGAATTTTCTTCATCCTAATTTTCTATATCAATTACTTCATCTTCAGTTTTTATACCAATTACTTCATCTTCAGAAGTTGAAAAACAATTTTCAATTTCTTCGCTTTCAAATCGATCAATATTTTTTTACTTCTTGGCATTCTTTTTCTTTTTGTTTTTGCTTGAGTTTGTTTTGAATAATCTGAATAATCAGGATCAGAGTCGGAATCTGACTCTACTTTTGTTCGGCTCTCTTTTGATTATATATTTCTGGTAATTCATCTTCATATATTTGTTTTCTTGGTCTACCCCTCTTTCTTTTCGTTTGAGAGGGAATATTTTTCAAATTTGTAAGTAGGTTTTTCCTTGGCCTACCTCGCGGTTTTTTCACCAGAGGTTCAGAAGAAAAATTTTCGTCAAATTTTTCTTGATTTTTATCTTGATATAAATTTTCTGCTTTTTCTTGTCGTCTTTTCTTTTGTGTTCTAGTAGTAATAGTTTTCAATGATAAATTTTCGTATTTTTAGGAAAGCATTGGACTTAATAGAAATATTGTCATAAAAATAAGTCTTGAAGCCATATTTTTTAATAAATTTGTATATTATACAATTTGTATTGTTATCTCGTGCAACATTGAATCGAGTTGTTCTATTATTTCTATTATATATAGAATCATCCATTTTTAAATAATCTGAATTTTTATTTCCCCGTAGTGCGGAAGATGCTGCCAAATCTCTTTCTACGTTGATTGTGTCATTAAAAACCTCTTTAAATGTTTCTTTTTTTAAAAGAAAGTAGATGGCCTTTCCGTTTTTTTGTATGGATAATTAAGTTCGTGAAATATGTAAAATGGATAATATTTAGAGGCTAAAATATTTTAAGACCGAACAAAATTTTGAAAGCGTGCATGTTGCATGTGCCAGAAGGAATCGAACCTCCGAATATACATGCCTATCCGGGGACTTACTGTGATAAACGCACCAAGCCAACACCGCAAACAGCATTTCAAACAATTTTCGGTATATTTCACTTTTAGTTTAGCCGTTTGTTTGAATGAAATTAGGAATTAAAGTGATCTTTATTGAGTGTGATTGCAAACACTTTCGCGAATCGACAATCTTAGATGTTAAATTTACCTATTCTGTATATTTTTTTAGATTTTGTAAAGACTTTAGGCCAGATAGTTAATTTTATTAATAATACTAATAATACTAATAATATTAACAATATTAATAATAATATCTAGCTGCATAGGAAAGTACATTCTCTTTGCATACATATAGGTATTCCCTAATTCTCCTTGTAACTGATACACACTTTTTTCTGGGGCGTATACTCTTTTGAGTTTTTAAATTTATTCCTCGATATTATTATAAGTCGATCCAAAGATACATTTTCTCGCTTTTCCTGATAATTTACTTTTTAATAATCGTGCTAAATTTTCTTGAGCTGCGGGTGTTGGCAGCATTGCCTTTGCCTCATAAGATCCTTCAATAAAATGTGATAATGGAATGTTACTTCCATCAAATAGGGTACTACTTCTAACGCGTCGCGTAAGGGTACTTGTTGATTATTAGGTAGGACCATTTCGTTGTTTGTAATTGGATTAACGTTTTCGTCAGGATTGTTGTAAACAATTTGTTCCATTAGTTCGTTGTCTGTACTATTATCGTCGCTATCGTGATTACATAAAATTTTTTGGCGTGTAAGAGATTTTTCTGCTAAATTTATTTTAGTTCTTTCTCAACTGTATTTCTTGGAATTATCGTTGAACTAAGTAAACTTATATCTTCGTTGTAAATATGAGTAGTTTCGTTTTTTAATGTTTCGTTTTGATCAATTGATCCACAAATAATACTTGAATTAGTTTTGAAATAAGCCGATTATTTTAATCATATAAATTGCTTGTTCCGGGAGTTTCGAATTATTCAAACGTTAAGGTTTTCTCTAAAGAAATATTATCGAAGTGAAAACTGATATTTGTATTCAAAATTATTCTTATTGAAACTAATTTTGGTCTTTGTTTTACCTGGGATACTTGATGTGTGTTTTACCTTGTTTCTTTTATATAATTGTCGAATGGTATGGGTCATAAATGATTTTAAAATAATTGTTACAATCACAAAAAAAAAATTTTTCACATTTATTATAGTTTTTTATTATACACACATAAACAAAATTATAAAATATACAGAATTTTAGTAATGCAAGATTGGACAAGCCGGACTCAAGCACAACATCTTGTTCATTCTTTTGCAATTAAAAATATTCTGTTAGTGCATGAGCACTTGAATTTTGCCTTACCCAATTGATCGTAATCAAATGGTGACTCTTCGACGAATCTAAAAAGGACTTATAGTCTCGTGTGCTGTTTTTTCTCGTTTTAACTCGAATTAGAACTTAATTAACAGTTTAGAATTAAAGAAATACGAGATTAGACAGGCATGACTCAAGCACAAAATCCTACGTAATCCTTGTACTTTCAGAAATTCAGATAATAAAATTTCAAATAAAATAAATCGTTTGATCACTTAGGTCAGCCTCAAGGTCAAATCCCTACGTGAATCAACAGAATTTATTTTATTTTAACACAGTTTGTACGAAATAACAAGAATTAAGGAACTTAAACAATTTTTCAAATAAAATAATTATTTAATCACTTAGGTTAGCCTCAAAGTCAGATCCCTTTGTTATTTGATGAAATTATTCTATTTTAACAAGATATGTGTGTAAAATTTCAAATAAAATAAAATGATTATTTAATTACTCAAGTTAGTCTCAAGGTCAAATCTTTTCGTGATTTTATCAAATTTATTATATTTTAAACAATATGTGTGTAAAATTTCAAATAAAATAAAATGATTATTTAATCACTCAGGCTAGCCTCAAGGTCAGATACCTGCGTGATTTTTCAAACTTATTTTATTTTATACAATTTATATAAATTATAAAATTTCAATGAAATGATTTGATTATTAAATCATTAAGGTTAGCCTCAAGGTCAAATCCCTTTGTGATCTAACAAATCTATTTTATTGAAATTTTAAGTTTTCAAGTTGAAATAATATTTCATAATCATTTATTTATTCAATATTAATAATCAATGTGTTAAATTTCATTTGACTTGTGTTTCCCGGCCGATGCACCAAAAAAGATATTGGGTATTTTACGTCAGAAACGTAACATTTCTCTTCTTTAAAGATCTGCTCGTTTTATGTAAGGATCAGAAGGATCCTCGCTAAGGGATGACGAATAGTCAGTGAATAAGAAGGGTTGATCATATAAATATATTTATTAACAAAAGTATTCAAAGTAAGCACCATGGAAAAGGTGGACATGAATATAGAAAAGTTAAAATACTTAGTAATTACCCTGCGTTGGAATTTGGTCGCTGATGGAATGAGTCCAGTAGATTGGATATGAATACTTGAGTCGTTACTTGTGGATGTTGAGATAGTTTCAGTCAGATCGGAAATTTGTGGTCGAGCCAGTTAAGATAGTCGATTCTCTGATCCCAGGTTTTAGAGAGAATTTGGAAGGCGATTCTCTTTCACTTTTTACAGTCGTTGAACTTGGCGTCGAATTAGAACTGGTCTGACTAGCGCTGAATAATTTGATGAGGCTGGACTGAACTGCACTGACTGGACTGAACTCGCGGTAAGAAGTGACGACACTGAACTGGACTCGCGTTGGTTACATTTTAGAAATCTGACGTTGACTAACTGACTGAACTGACTTCTATTGGAACCTTCGCCTTTTATTGGCCCAGAGTATGTTAATCATGGTGGGGGTAAAAGACCAGGTGTGATACCTTTTCCATATTTGGTATTGAAGATTAAGATCGGATGAGTTGCCTTCTCCGATGACTCACGTGCCGATTAAATTTATTACCTGGCATTAATGTCACAGCCAAATATATCAATTCCATTTCAATCTGCCTTTCGATTTTAACGATCTTCCTATTTCTTATTAAATCTTGCTGTATCTTGAGTCGATATATTCACGCACGCTGTAATGTTGCCTTGATCCCTACATTGGTTCCCTAATTTGTTTATTGCTCTAGGTGGTAGAGTCACGGGAGGTGACACCTCCCCCTTAGTTCGAACGCGTGGAGTTAACGATCCGCGATCGAAACTTTGGTAGAAGAATAAATTTAATCCAAGGTGCTTACTCAATCAAAAACATATTTTTAATTTAATTTAACAATTTATAACATAAAAATTTCGTTTATACATAATTATAGGAATTAACATTTTAAATTATTGTTGCGGATTAAAAATTTATAACAAGTTTCACAAAAATGTATAGTAATAACAGAGGATACAATTCTTGAAATATTACAATCATTGATTACATATGTTATAGTGGTAATTAGGTAATTTGACAATTTTTTTTTTGATAATAACTATTTGAACTTAAAACATGATTGTTGATGAAAAAAAGATTAAAAATTGTAAAATTTTTTTAGATATAAAATACTAAAGAGTAATTTCCAAGAATTACGATCGTTGATGTATACATTAGTAAGAAGAAAATTTGACATATATAATATTAATAATAGAGATTTAAAAATATTTGGATCGTTGATTACATATATGAATTAATAGACGTTGTAACTTGATACATTGAAGAGAAAAAACTTTGTTAAAGCTAAAATTGATATCTTCAAAACATGACATTACTATTGTTTATTATTACTTTTAGAAGTTCCTAAAAATTAATTTCATGAACTTCAATTTCATTGGTGTATTATTAAATGAATAAAATAATCATAAGAAAAACAATTTGACATAATAACAGGGTAATAGATTTTACTACAATTCTTGTACTTTTAATTGTTTTTCTAATCTTTTTTGTAAAATTAATAGAGTTATTTGTGCATGAAACATATGAAGAATACTAATTATTCAATTTCTTATTGTTTCACATTAATTTCTATTGGAAAAGCAATTTTTACATTAACAATTTTGTAACGCTATCACACAGTTTATATTTACAGACTCAATATTTGTAGAAAATGTTCTTCGAATAGGATGGGAATCAAGAAACGTTCACTTGACGGAAGAAAGAACAAAATTGAACTTATGTTTATGACCGTACCGATTATGAAGTGCTTATTTATTCTTGTCAGAAAGAGTCTTTTTTCCATCAAAAAAAAGAAGAAAAATGCAAATATTTCTATATTTTTTCTTTAAGTGATAAAATAAAATATTGATTGGAATGAAAACTAAGATTTGTCTTACTAAAAAGTTATTAGTTTGTTTTTTGAAAGGTTTGTGGACAAAAAATAAAACTAATTAAATTAAATGCAAAGAAAGTACTTATCAGAATTTTAAAGAAATATAATTTTTTTCTGATGATATTAGAGTATTAGCTTTTGCTGAATAGAAGAGAAAAGTTGAAAAATTTTGATGAATTTGATAAATACTTGCTAGTTTGAGAAGTTTAGTTTACTCTGAAAAAAAACATGAAATATATTGAAATTTTTTATTGTTATTTGAAGGTACAGCGCGCTTCTCGAATCTCTGAAATAGAAAAAATAAGATTAGAATAAAATTTCAAAGGATCTTTTGTTCAAAATATTTCCTGGTTCAGTTATTCTAAATGCTTTGGTTTTATGTAAAGTTTATATTACTTTAAGTTTGGATTCAAATTCAGTTAATCAATTTTGTATATTTATGTGCCAAAACTAATTCATAAGGTGTGAATTTTGTGGCTTCATGTACACTTGTGTAATAAGAGAACATTGCTAATTCTAGCCAATTGTCCCATCCTGAGTTTTTTGCTACAAATTGTTTGAGATATTCATTTTGAACGTGATGTGATCGTTCTAGTGATCAATTGAATTGAGGGTGAAAAGCTGTGGTACGAAATTGTTTGATTCTAAAGCGTTTTGCTAATCTTTTTAATAAATTGCTTGAAAAATCTCTGCCTTGATCCGTTAATACTCCTTTTGGCGATCCAAATATGCAAATAAATTTTTTTACGAACGCGTCTTCTATAGTACCCGCTTGATCATTAGGAAGAGGTATTGTTAGAGAGTATTTTGTAAAATTAGCTTGTATAGTAAGAATATACGGATTTCCAGACTTTGTTTCTGGTAGTGGACCAACAATATCCATTGATATTTTTTCGAAGGCAGTAGTGGGTGTATCAGTAATAACCATAGGAGCGCCGGGGATTGACGGGTTGCCGAACGAGATCCTTAAAGGGGTGATTGGGGTATACCCGGAAATCCTCCTACAAGTCTTTAACTCCTGTCTTCGGGAAGGGAGCTTCTTCGCAGATTGGAAGAAGCAGAGGTTGGTCCTGCTGAGGAAGGGCAACAAACCTCTAGGGGACGCATTAATCCAATAGACATATTGGTCTATACGATGGGGAAGCTTCTGGAGGAAATGATCCTACAAAGACTACAGGGTCACATGGTCGGCGAGAATTGTCTCTTGGAAAACTAGTTCGGATTTCGGAAAGGCAGGTCAACAGTTGACGCCATCCAGGCAGTGGTTGACATCGCCACTAAAGCAAAAAGGGGAACTGGCAAGCGTAAAGGATTCTGCGCGTTGATCAGCATTGACATACGCAATGCGTTCAATACCACGAGATAGAGCATCTGCATCGAGGCAATGGTGCGGAAAAAGGTCCCAGACTATCTGTTGCGAATGATAGATGACTATCTGAGCGACAGGTGGATGATATACGAGGGCGAAAAATGGTCTCTCAAGGAAGAGATGACATGTGACGCCCCTTAAGGGTCGCGAGTGGGTCCACTCGTTTGGAATGCCGTGTACAACGATTTCCTGCGCATGGACCTGCCTGCTGGAACGAGCATCATCGGCTTCGCGGATGACGCACTTGTCGTGTGCGCTGCTGACAACGTCGGAATCCTGGAGCTGAGGATCAATGATAGTCTGTGCCAGGCAAAGCGTTGGTTAGATAGCAGAGGCCTGAAAATGGCCCCTGAAAAGACCGAGGCTTTGATGGTCACAGACAGGAGATCCTTGAAATATCCGAAGATCGCTCTCGCAGAACATGAAATCGAGTGGAAAAAGAGCATTAAGTACCTGGGAGTGCAGTTGGATCGAAGGCTTAGCTTCGGCGAACACCTGCAGATCGCGACTGCCAAAGCCATCCAATGTTGGGCCGCCCTTACTCGGCTTATGCCCAACATTGGTGGACCCAGGGAAGCTGAGAGAAGGCTGATGGCGAGCGTGGTATAATCGAAGCTGCTTTACGCAGCTCCGATCTGGACAAGTGCCCTTAACAACCATGCTATCCTGAAGAAGCTGTTCTCGGCACAGAGAGGTGTGGTGATGAGAATTGTCTCAGCATACCGAACTGTTTCGACAAGTGCTGCGCTGGTCCTGGCGAGCGTCCCGCCAATTGATTTATTGGCGGAGGAAAGAAAAGAGACCTTTCAGCTCCGTAAGGAGCTCACCTGCTTAACCAACCTGCAGGAAATCCCTCACGCGAAGAAGGCCATCCACAAGGATGGCCGGCACAGACTCGTCGAGAAATGGCAGACGAGATGGCATGGTGACCAATTCGGGACATGGACACACCGTCTACTCCCGGAGCTCACCACCTGGCTGGATAGAAAGCACGGTCATGTCAGCTTTTACCTGGCGCAAGCGCTTTCAGGCCATGGCTGCTTTAATGCGTACCTGAAGCGCTTCAAGAAAAGAGACGACGAGTCGTATAGCTACTGCGGATCCCTTGTGGACAATGCAGAGCACACACTCTTTTTCTGTGCCAGGTGGGGCGTAGCAAGAGAGGCTGTCGGTCGGGAAGTGGGCGCACAACTCACCCCTGACAGGATGGTCTCTCTTATACTCCAGTCTGAACAGAAATGGATACTTATCGAGTCATTCGTCTTCCTGGTGATGAAGACGAGGGAGCTTGATGGGCGTGCAGAGCGCGGAAACAACGGGGGTCAGTAGAAATCGCATCGGGGCCTGCACCCGCGGCCCTGCGTCGTGGGCGGACTTGGCTGTCAGCGTCGTTCAGGGGAGGAATCGCTTTATTTATCCCCTGTCTGGCGCGGCTAGTCGGTCTGCCTAACGGGCGTGTGGCTGCGTATGGGTGTCCCGGGCGAACGGATAACGGAAGAGTCGTACGCGGCTGAAGTTTAAAGCCGAAAGGCGGTCCCGTGGGCGGTGTATTGGTTCGAGAGAGAGGTTTTTTTGGTTTTAACAGGTATACCTAGACCCGTCCTAGGAGAGTCCTGTACAGCGTCTATAAAAGATTTTGCCATTTTTCCTCCTCACCAAAGAAAAAAAAAAAAGTAATAACCATGGGATTTTTAATTTTTACTCGAACTAATTTCTTTATTTGGCATTGTAAACAGCATTGAATATACTTTTGAATATCGACTTTCATATTTTCCCAAAAAAAGGTTTGGCGAATTCGATTATAGGTGTTTGTGTCACCTTTATGGCCTCCTAATGCTGAGGAGTGTGCTTCTTCACTTAAATGTGATCTTTGTTGTTTTGTTGGATATTGCGTTATGCCATTACAAACTATTATTTTCGTAAGGGAATTTGCAAAAACTAAATCAAATATTAATTTTATTTATTCCCAAGCTATATGGTTGATTATTGAAGTCTTTGAAGTACCAATTGATCATAGATTCAATTTTTGAGATAATTCATGTAATGAGTAAGTTGACAATTTTATATTATTTAAGGTTTCAGATAAATTGTCTTTGGCTTCTTCTTCAATCGGAAGAGCAAAATGATAGTAGTTTCCTTTTTTTATTTCTTTTGTTGTTCCGTTCTGTAATTTTTTAAAATTTGGTAAGATTCCGCGTTTTTCTAGACTTTTTGATCTATTATCCCGAGGAATTCCATTTTTTGTAACAAAATATACATAATTATCATTTCGCATCTTTAATTGATCGCGATATTCAACGATATTTTCATTCCTTAAAATGTGGCTGGTAAATTTTTAGTTTGTGTGGAGAGGGCATTGGGGGTGGACGGTTTTTCTTCAAATTCTGAATTATTATCATTTTCGAGATTTTCCCTGGTTTTCATTTGTTATTTTTTGTTTTTTCGGAACTTTGTTCATTAAAGGTATCTTCAATATTTTTATTTTCAAAAATTTCTCCAATGTAAGAGTTTTCAGAATTTTCTTCATCCTAATTTTCTATATCAATTACTTCATCTTCAGTTTTTATACCAATTACTTCATCTTCAGAAGTTGAAAAACAATTTTCAATTTCTTCGCTTTCAAATCGATCAATATTTTTTTACTTCTTGGCATTCTTTTTCTTTTTGTTTTTGCTTGAGTTTGTTTTGAATAATCTGAATAATCAGGATCAGAGTCGGAATCTGACTCTACTTTTGTTCGGCTCTCTTTTTGATTATATATTTCTGGTAATTCATCTTCATATATTTGTTTTCTTGGTCTACCCCTCTTTCTTTTCGTTTGAGAGGGAATATTTTTCAAATTTGTAAGTAGGTTTTTCCTTGGCCTACCTCGCGGTTTTTTCACCAGAGGTTCAGAAGAAAAATTTTCGTCAAATTTTTCTTGATTTTTATCTTGATATAAATTTTCTGCTTTTTCTTGTCGTCTTTTCTTTTGTGTTCTAGTAGTAATAGTTTTCAATGATAAATTTTCGTATTTTTAGGAAAGCATTGGACTTAATAGAAATATTGTCATAAAAATAAGTCTTGAAGCCATATTTTTTAATAAATTTGTATATTATACAATTTGTATTGTTATCTCGTGCAACATTGAATCGAGTTGTTCTATTATTTCTATTATATATAGAATCATCCATTTTTAAATAATCTGAATTTTTATTTCCCCGTAGTGCGGAAGATGCTGCCAAATCTCTTTCTACGTTGATTGTGTCATTAAAAACCTCTTTAAATGTTTCTTTTTTTAAAAGAAAGTAGATGGCCTTTCCGTTTTTTTGTATGGATAATTAAGTTCGTGAAATATGTAAAATGGATAATATTTAGAGGCTAAAATATTTTAAGACCGAACAAAATTTTGAAAGCGTGCATGTTGCATGTGCCAGAAGGAATCGAACCTCCGAATATACATGCCTATCCGGGGACTTACTGTGATAAACGCACCAAGCCAACACCGCAAACAGCATTTCAAACAATTTTCGGTATATTTCACTTTTAGTTTAGCCGTTTGTTTGAATGAAATTAGGAATTAAAGTGATCTTTATTGAGTGTGATTGCAAACACTTTCGCGAATCGACAATCTTAGATGTTAAATTTACCTATTCTGTATATTTTTTTAGATTTTGTAAAGACTTTAGGCCAGATAGTTAATTTTATTAATAATACTAATAATACTAATAATATTAACAATATTAATAATAATATCTAGCTGCATAGGAAAGTACATTCTCTTTGCATACATATAGGTATTCCCTAATTCTCCTTGTAACTGATACACACTTTTTTCTGGGGCGTATACTCTTTTGAGTTTTTAAATTTATTCCTCGATATTATTATAAGTCGATCCAAAGATACATTTTCTCGCTTTTCCTGATAATTTACTTTTTAATAATCGTGCTAAATTTTCTTGAGCTGCGGGTGTTGGCAGCATTGCCTTTGCCTCATAAGATCCTTCAATAAAATGTGATAATGGAATGTTACTTCCATCAAATAGGGTACTACTTCTAACGCGTCGCGTAAGGGTACTTGTTGATTATTAGGTAGGACCATTTCGTTGTTTGTAATTGGATTAACGTTTTCGTCAGGATTGTTGTAAACAATTTGTTCCATTAGTTCGTTGTCTGTACTATTATCGTCGCTATCGTGATTACATAAAATTTTTTGGCGTGTAAGAGATTTTTCTGCTAAATTTATTTTAGTTCTTTCTCAACTGTATTTCTTGGAATTATCGTTGAACTAAGTAAACTTATATCTTCGTTGTAAATATGAGTAGTTTCGTTTTTTAATGTTTCGTTTTGATCAATTGATCCACAAATAATACTTGAATTAGTTTTGAAATAAGCCGATTATTTTAATCATATAAATTGCTTGTTCCGGGAGTTTCGAATTATTCAAACGTTAAGGTTTTCTCTAAAGAAATATTATCGAAGTGAAAACTGATATTTGTATTCAAAATTATTCTTATTGAAACTAATTTTGGTCTTTGTTTTACCTGGGATACTTGATGTGTGTTTTACCTTGTTTCTTTTATATAATTGTCGAATGGTATGGGTCATAAATGATTTTAAAATAATTGTTACAATCACAAAAAAAAAATTTTTCACATTTATTATAGTTTTTTATTATACACACATAAACAAAATTATAAAATATACAGAATTTTAGTAATGCAAGATTGGACAAGCCGGACTCAAGCACAACATCTTGTTCATTCTTTTGCAATTAAAAATATTCTGTTAGTGCATGAGCACTTGAATTTTGCCTTACCCAATTGATCGTAATCAAATGGTGACTCTTCGACGAATCTAAAAAGGACTTATAGTCTCGTGTGCTGTTTTTTCTCGTTTTAACTCGAATTAGAACTTAATTAACAGTTTAGAATTAAAGAAATACGAGATTAGACAGGCATGACTCAAGCACAAAATCCTACGTAATCCTTGTACTTTCAGAAATTCAGATAATAAAATTTCAAATAAAATAAATCGTTTGATCACTTAGGTCAGCCTCAAGGTCAAATCCCTACGTGAATCAACAGAATTTATTTTATTTTAACACAGTTTGTACGAAATAACAAGAATTAAGGAACTTAAACAATTTTTCAAATAAAATAATTATTTAATCACTTAGGTTAGCCTCAAAGTCAGATCCCTTTGTTATTTGATGAAATTATTCTATTTTAACAAGATATGTGTGTAAAATTTCAAATAAAATAAAATGATTATTTAATTACTCAAGTTAGTCTCAAGGTCAAATCTTTTCGTGATTTTATCAAATTTATTATATTTTAAACAATATGTGTGTAAAATTTCAAATAAAATAAAATGATTATTTAATCACTCAGGCTAGCCTCAAGGTCAGATACCTGCGTGATTTTTCAAACTTATTTTATTTTATACAATTTATATAAATTATAAAATTTCAATGAAATGATTTGATTATTAAATCATTAAGGTTAGCCTCAAGGTCAAATCCCTTTGTGATCTAACAAATCTATTTTATTGAAATTTTAAGTTTTCAAGTTGAAATAATATTTCATAATCATTTATTTATTCAATATTAATAATCAATGTGTTAAATTTCATTTGACTTGTGTTTCCCGGCCGATGCACCAAAAAAGATATTGGGTATTTTACGTCAGAAACGTAACATTTCTCTTCTTTAAAGATCTGCTCGTTTTATGTAAGGATCAGAAGGATCCTCGCTAAGGGATGACGAATAGTCAGTGAATAAGAAGGGTTGATCATATAAATATATTTATTAACAAAAGTATTCAAAGTAAGCACCATGGAAAAGGTGGACATGAATATAGAAAAGTTAAAATACTTAGTAATTACCCTGCGTTGGAATTTGGTCGCTGATGGAATGAGTCCAGTAGATTGGATATGAATACTTGAGTCGTTACTTGTGGATGTTGAGATAGTTTCAGTCAGATCGGAAATTTGTGGTCGAGCCAGTTAAGATAGTCGATTCTCTGATCCCAGGTTTTAGAGAGAATTTGGAAGGCGATTCTCTTTCACTTTTTACAGTCGTTGAACTTGGCGTCGAATTAGAACTGGTCTGACTAGCGCTGAATAATTTGATGAGGCTGGACTGAACTGCACTGACTGGACTGAACTCGCGGTAAGAAGTGACGACACTGAACTGGACTCGCGTTGGTTACATTTTAGAAATCTGACGTTGACTAACTGACGGAACTGACTTCTGTTGGAACCTTCGCCTTTTATAGGCCCAGAGTATGTCAATCATGGTGGGGGTAAAAGACCAGGTGTGCTACCTTTTCCATATTTGGTATTGAACAGGCCGTGCAAACCTAATGGAAAGGTGGTGGACCGTTAGCAACTAGCGCCGCGTACAGCACTGCGCATGAACTACCATTATGTGTGCACGTGTTAGTGAATATACATGCATACGTAGGTTCTTTAAATGTGTTACAAAGAATATATTCAAATAAAATTAAAAGAAAATTGAAGATTTAGCGCAAAATTGTGAAAATTTAATTCAAGATTGAAAAGTTATGTTGATATCAACTCACTCTTTAATTACATTTACACAATTTTGCCTTAAATCATGGTTTTCTCGTCATAAATAAAAATCAAAAATATCTGTAATTTGTATTTTTATTTTCAGAAAATATAGTTGCTTAGCATATTTTGCGTTGATTTTTGTACTACAAGATAATCGAACACTTTGTGGGGTCGAGATAGCTCTCTTCGGTGTTGTGTGAAAGTCTTCTCCAAATACATCCTTGCTGCTTCCTGCTTCTGGGATATCTTCTGATTATTTTTTCTGGAATATAGATTAAAAGCATTTAATTTATATGAATATTTGAAATTTATTTCGTAGGTATTTTATAAAATAAATAAAAATAAATTTTATAAAATAAAACTCCAGTCATATGTTTCGCGAAATTGTGGTGGGAATTTCTGACATTGTGGAATTTGTATTGGCAATTCTCAGCTATTTTTTCATAAATAATCCTTTGCAATTTTATACTATATATGTACTTGCATCTATATCTTCAGTAACATTTAGACAGAAGTACACTGCCGGTCGAAATTATTTTTTCACGTGTTGTTTCAGCTATTCCTAAAGTGTCTTAATTTTTATAATAACAAGTTGAAATTTTTTTCTCTATCATAAAATAAAAGTTAATAAAATTTTGCAAATAACAAATAAAACAAAATAAAAAATAATAAAATAAACTAAATAACAAAATTGAAGACATTTTTTTTTTCACAGAAAAATTTCTTCAATTTATATTGGAAAATACCATCTAGTTTTAAATAACGTTGGATTAATTCTAAATCAGAGGTTGATAAGGTCGATATAGTAGAGTTCCGTTGTCTCGTACAGTGATACACTCTTCTAATGATCGACATAATCGACTGAAATGATTTAGAAAAATCAGAAAAAATAACAAAATGTTAATTTTATAAAAAAATATTTCAGAAAACTTGAAATTTCAATCATTCTGAAAAATATTAACAACTCTGAAATTAATTAAGATTTTTAAAAGTTTTTTGTCTCATTTAAATGGTAGGTTTTCATAGTATTTTGCTAACTAATCAAGATATTTTCAGATTCTTTTTCCTGGATTCTACCCGGCGTCAAAAATGATACAAAAAGGTCATAAAATTTTAAAAATGTGTAGCTACTTACAAGAAATTTTTAAAAACCAATGTGTATCATATTTTAATAAAATTTATAGATTACTGTCTTCATTTGAAAATTTTCGACATGTTTGTACCATGTTTGACCCCAGGGTAGAATCCAAAAGAAAAATTCTAAAAATATCTTGATAAGTTAACAAAATACTATGAAGAGTAACCTTCAAAATGAGACCAGAAACGTTTAAAGGTCTTAATTAATTTCAGTGTTATTAATATTTATTCAAAAAGATCTAAATTTGACGTTTTTTGCAATATATTCTTATAAAATTATCATTTTGCCTTCAACTTGGGCTCACTAGATGCAAAATTTAAATAATTATAAAAATTAAGACACTTTAAGAATAGCTAACACAGCAGGTGAATAAATAATTTTGACCGGTAGTGTATATACTACTTTCTTAGTTTGATATCTCAAAATTACGTGCTAGAATTTTATTGTCATTCCTAAGGAAGTTTTAGATACTTCATCGAAGTTTCTTGTACTATTTTATGTAAATTTTCTTACGATTTTTACATTTTTTCACATTTTCGAAGTTTACTTCGAAATAGGGCTCATATATGTAATATTTTATTTATTGCACTTAAAATTTTAGAAATAAAGATCACTAATGAGGACTCTGAGCAGAGTCGAAAAGTTTGAAATTATATACAATATCGTATGAAATTAAAAATATTGTTACTTACGTGTGCAAACTGCACGCTACTTTCTTCAAAGTCTCGTGTGCCTTCTGCAGGTTTTTCTACTTCGGGAATAAAAATTTCGAAGTCTGATGGGGTAGAAACACTCGCCGGTTTAATGTTCACATCACTTCCACTCGACACATCACTATACGACGGTAAATTTAACGACGGAAAAATGTCGATGACAAATAAAAAATTGTCTTTCTAGTACTTCGAGGTATCCTAACCTCGACAAGTAGGGATTTGAGCATGCTTCTATCCATCGTTGTCCGGCATCTTCTTTCTTCGGAAATCGATGAATTGACACATTCTTCTTCCGACCCCTTTTGGAGGTACACCCACTCACAGCACACTGAATTTCGTACTTCGAATTCATTTTAAATGATTATAAAGCGCGATCGCGTACGAATTGTTGATACATGTATACAACAATGGCGGAACTCATACGAAGCCGTTCCCTTTGCCGCACTCCGCCCGCTTCCGACAACTAGCGCCGCGTACACCACCGCACATGAACTATCCTACGGGGACACCCAATACATTAGAGGTCGACCTGCCCTGGTATTGAAGCTTAAGATCGGATGAGTTGCCTTCTCCGATGACTCACGTGCCGATTAAATTTATTACCTGGCATTAATGCCACAGCCAAATATATCAATTCCATTTCAATCTGCCTTTCGATTTTAACGATCTTCCTATTGCTTATTAGATCTTGCTGTATCTTGAGTCGATATATTCACGCACGCTGTAATGTTGCCTTGATCCCTACATTAGTTCCCTAATTTGTTTATTGCTCTAGGTGGTAGAGTCACGGGACGTGACACTTATTTCTTTTTCACTTAAGTTTTATAAATTAAATTGATTTCATTGAAATTTAAACAACATAGGATTTAGATTTAGATTCCACATAAATTTCTCAGGCACAATAATAATTTGGAATTCGCAATTGTTTTTACACAAGATATTTTTGGATAATAATGCAATTTGTTATTTAAAGAATTTGATAATCTTTCTGTGGAAAAAAAGAAGCTTTCGACTGCGCTGGGATTCGAGCCCAGGTCTTTTTTTAATGTACATTTTAAAATTTAGTTTCATTAATCTTCACACGTAGTTATAATACAAATTTATACTAAATGTTAATTAATAATTATGTTATATATGTCAACAATCATAATTATAATAATTAATTGATTAATATAATATGATAATATATTATAATAATATATAATACAGGAAGGTATACCTATTGGAAATAAATGATATTTTCCCAAACTGTCGAATAACTGTAATCGTTCTATCACTAAGAATGAAATAAAAACGCGAACCTTAGATAAGTACATCTATTGAGCATGAATCAAAACAATTCAGAATCAGGTGCTTTTTGCGAACGAACTCGTGCGGCATTCGAGGCCTGTGCAGTAGTACTCTCAGGAAGGGTACTGACACGTAGGTCATGGGCACAAGCTTTGAGAAGGAGATATATGGGAAAATATATAAACTGAATTTTATGACTGAAAAAAAAGCTTGTTGTCAGGTGGATGAAGTGTATTAAAAACAAGGCAATCATGTAGAGATGTGTTTCTTTTTAAATTGATAACGATCAATTCCACAGACAGGGTGCATATAATTGTTGGATACACCCTCGCATTCATATAAAGTGTACTATGCTTATCCTGCTACGGCCTTACTTTAACTATTTTTCTCCGTGTACATGGATTTTTCTCGTGTAAAAATTGATATAAAATATCCTTTGGATAAATTGGAATGGTATATCATGTGGAAATCCCAGAAGGAATTTCAACTTTTTTCTGATAAGTATAATGTGATGTGAATTCCCCGCTGAGAAAAACCTGAAGGGAATTCCATACTTAAATTCCTGGTGTATTTTCTCCGAATTTATTCTAGAAATTCCTGATGGAATTCCCCGAGGAATTTCTTCGTTTATGCATGATAACAGCATTTTTGCCTTTTTTGGACTCTAAAATTCTTTGATACTATTTCTTTAAGAAATTTCCTTGAGGAATTTCCTAGAGGTATTTCCTGCTTGAAATTTTTTCTGGTATTTCCTTTTATAGCGGGAAATTACATCTGGAATTTCTGTAACGTCCTGCCACTTACCTTCCTTTAATAATATATTTTATTTTCCCTCGTTTTAGATCGGTAAAGAAATCCAGAGGATTTATAAACCGAAACTGGGATGAGGGTAGCTATCTGAAATAAAACTCGAAATTTACTAAATTTACAATTATCAACCTTTATTTTTGATGGGTACAAAATAACAGTGAGACATAAAGAGGGAGATAGAGAGTCATTAAAATTTCCTTCTGGAGGTGATATATTAAAATTGGACTTACTCAAATCCAGGCTGAAACCACTGATAATCCGGAAGGGGTACACACCTTCTAATTCACTTTACGATGCGTTGAAATTCTGACAGGTAGACCAAAATCCAAATAGGGAAACTGACAGGTAGGCACCAAATCCACAAATCTATTTCGGGCTGGACTACTGATGATCCCAAAGGGTGAGTTGTAGATGCACCTGTCAATATATACGATGTGGGGCCTCGGTGGAATTGAATCGTAGACACTCTTGAATGTATGAACAGTACACAGGTTCCACTTCTTTTTAACTCACGAAAAATGTTTCATTGAATTGAATTTCAATGTTATTTCAAATTTATGAGGAAGATACTGACAAAAGATGGACTGAGTTAACCGGGGTTACTTCGAAGAAAAATTTTTAAGTTTAAGATGGTCTGTGGGGAACTCTGTTACTAATTTTTTAAGCAGAGTTCTGGCGTTGAAGATTTCCCAGCGGCAACTATGTACTTTTCGGGAGGAGTTCCGCTTCTGAAGATAGACCCGACGGCAACTGAAAATTCGCAGATTCGCAGGTACATTTATGCACTAATTTTCGGTCGATACTGGCATTTTTTGATCGATACTGACATGGAACTTCTAGGTGCTGACTAATGGGTTTTATATTTTTTGTCGATACTGGCTATGTCAAATTTTGCCCTGCTAATATTCTTCTGATGTTGGCCTGACCTTGGCACGTGTCTGAGCTGGCCTCTTTTCCTTTGGGTTGCCATTTTTTATGTACTGAAGAAAAAAAAGGGGAGACTTCGTTTTCTTATTCTGGTTTCCCCGACGTTCCTCCTTCTTGAGATGATTCATTTTTTAATTTCTATCCTTTGCTGCGCCTGTCGATATTCTTGTGTACTTAGGACATTCCGATGGGGTTCCATTGTTAACAGGTAGTTTAGAGTTTACGATGTTTTCTATTTATAAGTTCACTAGGGGAGAAGCGGCGAAATTGGCGCACCCTATTTTTCAGAAAATGATAACATAACAAAAAATAAAAATAGTTCTATCGTGTGCATTCTTGTATGATATGTATTTGATAGAAAACATTATAAAAATCTAATTGCTTTATACAGTTATATTGCGATTAATCGTTTTTTGGCATAATGGTTATGTTCGAAGCCATTGAGTTAAATCGTTAAATAATAGTAATTCAAGGTGAATTAGATTAATGCAACGATTTTATAATCTTTGATATTTAATCTTACGATTAGGATAGAATATTTGTATGAAAAAATAAGCATTTTACGTAAAAAGTATTTAATTAATGAACGATACACTTGCGGCAAAATTGGCGCATACGAGATTCAAATCAGAGGCGAAGTTGGCACACGTGTTGTGTTTCTGGAAACCGGTGACTGAAGTCAAGTGCTCGGATGTTTATGATTGAAAATATAAAGAAGATAGTAAGTACACAATTATTAATATATAGATATATACATTTGAATGTTGCTGGACTTTTCTGCTAATCTTTTTCTTAAGATTTTTTGTGACATGGGAGGTAATGTGGTTCGCAAAACTGATGTAACGACTTTGTAAGGTTATATTCATTTGAACAATCTGTGGTTAAATTTTTTTTTAAGTTTGAGGTATTAAGGCATTTTAAAAGCGATTTTTAATAATTAATTTGCAGTCTGACAGTGTTTTGAAAGTTTTCTCGATTTTAAGATGTGAAAGCAATGTAGGTAAAAAATTTGTATTTTTGATTGATTGTTTCTATTATTTATAAGTCTTCTAAAGTTAATAATTGTATATATTTCTGATTACAAATTCAAATAATTCTCTATAAAAATGATTTCAATTTGAATATTCACTTAAATATCCACAATTGCCAGTATTTTATTTCACAAATATAAAATATATTTTAACTTTGGCTGGTTTATGTGAATAAAGGTATAAAAAACTTCACATATCTTGATATACTATCTCAAATTTAGTTTCAAATTATAACTACCTTTTTTCATCAACCTTTGCTACTGAAATGTAATTCTAAATCTATGAAAATATAACTAATACGTGGCAAGAGAAGATTATAATATTAGTCTGAATAAAATCTGAATAAAAACCTGCTTTAATAATTTTCAATGCAATCTTTATCCATTGGAAAGTATAGAAAAGATATCCAGCTATTAAATAATTATTTTTTCATAATTTTTAGTCATATACTTTCTTTTTAAACTCGCACTTTCTATTAGGTGCGCCAACTTCGCCGCTTCTCCCCTACTATCTCTCTTTCTATTACAATTACTTTTTCGTACATTCAATTTTCGTCTGATCAATACTTTTTAATAGCTGTTGCTTATGCATGTTTTATGTTAAAATATTTTATTAATTTCACATATTTTGGTATTATGAAATAAATAAATAGCGACGGTCACGGGACGTGACACCTCCCCCCTTAAGATCGAACACGGGGATGCAATGACCGTGTTTGAACTTTTTGAAATGATTAAGTTAACATTCGCTTTTGAGTAGAATTCTTGTTAAGATATAATTTTCGCTGAAATGACTTGGAGCTATTCTTATCGTCTATGGTTTACATTGATACTTTGATAGGTTAATAATTGTATTTTCGCAAATACATTAAATTTGATACATTGAATTTAATACATATACATATTTTCGCACAATTAATAATGATTACATTCACAATGGTTTGAATTAAAAACTTTGGAATATTTAGTACTTAAAAGACACACAATGAAGCTTTTATTATTATTAAGAGATATATCGATACATTGTTTTAAATATTCGGACAAGGATAATTCTAAATGGATACAATATAAAATGTTGATTCAAATGTTTTGATGAGTTTAATATTATATTTGTTTTTGTATATTTTCCATTCATTAAAATTTAATTAGTGCGATGGCGCGTTTTACAAGATTCTTGTTCGCAAAACCTTAAAACGTACATATTCATGGATAAATTTCAATAATTTGATAAATATGTCAATAGAGCTAAATATGACTACACATTATTTTTATTATTTTTGTAATTTTTCAGCTTTGTTATTATTTTTATGGATGAATCTGTATACATACACATACATGATTCGTTTTATTTTTATTTTATCTAAACGATTCAGCATATATATTGATTAAACATTATTTGTCTAAAAACGCTAACCACACATATATTGATATTGTAACTAGATGTATTGTCGAATGGCATTTATTAGACCCATAAATATTTTATTTATTAATATGTATTCGTGAACATGCATTATTCCGCATTCCTAAATTTAAACAATCTAACATATTTTGATTAAACATTTTTCATAATAAAGCACTAGCGATTATACATATTGATATAAGCAAATGTGATTAGAATTTTAATTGACCTTTATTACACACATAAATACTTTTTTATTTGTCATTTTTTGTATTTTTATTACATTTTGGTTTCTTTTTATGAATAAATTTGTATAGTTGCATATAAACTATTTCATTTCTCAAATAATTCAATATCTGCTTCAATCAAACATTTATCTATTTATGAGACATATTCTTTGTTATATAACATATTCTATTTCAAGCTCATCTACATAAATGTTTCTAAAAGCATTTAAAATGTCAAAATTTTGAGTAAAATTTGTTTTAATAATCATTGAATACAATAAATTGATTTCAGTATATTTTCACGCAGATTACTTGTAAATCAGATTATATAATTTCATAAAAGAGAAAAAATTTCTTATATTTAAGTCGCATTCATGATAGTCACGGAACGTGACACCTTCCCTCTTATGTTTGAACATGGGGATGAAATCGACATGTTTAAACTTACTTAAGTTTCATTCATATACTTTATTTTATTTTATTAGCAATGCGTTACATCACGTAATTGCATTTTTTTTATATTCGCTATTAACTGTTATTTATTCCACAAATTTTTCATTTCGCTTCGGAGCAGTACAATTCACTGGTTTGTGACCTCTTTGATAGCAACGTTCGCATGTGCCAGTCCATTTATATAGCATTACTTTTTCGAAATCGTTTTCTATAGTTTTTTTTTTTCAATTCATTTACTGGCTCTGTTTGTTCGCTAAATAAATAGTCTCTGTACAAAATTTCTGGTAACTTTTATGTTGAACTGTGCTTAGACTCTTTTTTTTTCATCTTTCAATAGTACATATAGCCATAAATATTGGTATATTATTAAAAATTTTACACATTGAATAATCTTAAAATTTAAAGCTTTAAAATCGTTTTCCAAGCTTACTTTGTATATCATTTTAACTTCGACTTAAGTGGAGCATTACATTTCTAGTTCTTTATATTCAAATTACGAAACAGATACTTTGTATTTTATTTTAGAGAACCTTCTGCTTTAGAATATCATGGATAAGATTTACTTTAATGAAAAACTTTAAATTCAGTGAAGATTTAACAAGTATTTTTATTTATATATAGAACATGTTTGCTTCCACAGCAGAAGGGAGTATATTATCTTAAGAAAATTTTAGGAAAATTTTCGGTATCGATAATTATCATAGTACATGAGAGAATTTCATAAAGCAAGCAAATTATGTATATGTAAAGCATTCATAAATTTATCGAAAACGTGAAGAATAATTATATTATAGAAAGAGGAGAAGAAGAATTAGTCATTTTCATTTTGTTTGTGTTTATTATTAGTATTTCTTCATCGATAGGGTTTTACTCTTTTTTTTTTTTTAATATTGCAATTAGTGTACTTCAAAAACTGAGTATTTTGTAAATATTCATGTAAAACGTTAAATGACTACCTTCTCCAAAGATTTTAATTGTGCAAGGCTTGAAGATAAAGACTGGTAACATGATCAAAATAATTTTTATATGATAATTGTGAAAACTGACTCATTGTGCAAAAATTTAGACATTTAATTACGAACTTTAATTACGAAAAGAATAAAGTATCTTTCATATATAATGCTTCTCGGATGGCTATGTCCTAAAACGAGAAAAACAGATGGTATTAGTATTTGAATTGAAATAAAATTAATTTGTTCAAATAAATCCATAGGTGATATTTTGATTATGCGAAGAGGTTTGAAAATTTTCTGAATATTGTTAACTTTTTAGTTTCCGTTGTTTTCTTTGAACAATTTTATGAAGTATGGTTGAAGCTTTTACATGTTTTACAAAAGGGTACCAATTTTGGGCGGAAATCTGTTTGAGTGCTCTTATTTTGGAATTTAGTTTTTTGTGTTTCCAAATCCTCATACTTTTGTTTACAAAGGTCGTAACTTTCTTGTATTAATTTTATTTGCTTGAATGCTGCTTCGTTTTCAGTTATTATTGCTATATTTCCTGTAGCTATTACTTTTTGATCTATTACTCTATAATATGATGTGAAAATTATTCTTATATCAACGTTAAAATCCCTGTAGGATAGAAACTTATGAAAAAATTATGCCATCATTACTGGAATTGTTGTATCTTGAGACCAATTTGGTACATTCTATTCGTTAAAATTAAATATTCCTTTCATAAATAAATATAGCCATAATGCTTTTATATCAACTTGACGAACGATTAAATCACATAATAAATCAATGCGTTGGCGATGTCTAGTTTCCATCGTGATCTAAATCCACATTTTTTAAAAATTTTAGAGCCTACATCGTGAGGTTATCCTTTACTGTTTACAAAATATGCATAATTGTCCTTTGTCATTGTTAATAGGTCGCGGCATTCAATTATATTCTTCTGTGTTCTAGGCAATCCAGATGTTAAAGGTTGATCAGGGGGTGGCTCTGGGGGTGGCCTTTCTGCTGTGAGATCGTATTCATCAGAGTTTTCAGAATTATCTATTTCTAGTACGTCCGGTTGTTCGTTTTCCTTTTCATGTTCTACAGTTTGAAAATTTTCCTGGATTTCTTCTTCTTCTTTTTCGTCTTCGCTTGATAAGTCAGAATTTGATTCAGAATAACTTTCTTCTATTAATTCTTCATTTTCATTTTTCGGAGAGTTTTTCTTCTTCTTATTTATTTTTGGTTTTTGCTTAACATCATAATCTGGATCAGAATCTGATTCGTCTTCTGATCCCATAAATTTTCGTTTCTTATCATTTTCAGTTAATTTATTCATAACTTTACTGGGTCTACCCCTTTTTTAAATTGATTTCTGTATTTTTACTTCTTGAATAATCTTTCGTGGCCTTCCACGCTTCTTTTGTACCTTATTTGTTACTTCAACATTTTTTATTAATTTATTTTTTATAGTATCTTCATTTTTATCCATATTTATATTCGTCAAATTTTTTAATTGGCTCCTTGTTTGCATAGCATAACATTTATTCTCATTTTCTAATAAAATTGGAATAGAATCCATGACACATTTCAAAAATTGGGAAACAAATGTTTCCGAAATATTTTGTTCATTGATCAATTCATTTCTATTTCCCTCATTTTTCATTTTATTCATTATTATATTGATCAACCTTTTATTAATTACGTGAAATAAATCTTCTTCGTTTAATTGTTCAATAATTTTTTCATTATTTTTATAATTTGTTCCTTCCTTTACATCATTAAAATCTAATTCAATACAACATTTTTCATCATTGTCATCGTCATTTTTCACTAAATATTCTTTATTTAATAATTGTTTAATTTCTTCAGCTTCACTTTTATCAATTATTTCTACATCAACATCATCATTATTATTATAGCGTTTATTATGTCTAACATTTTTAAATAAAGTTTCTTCGTATAATTGTTCGATTTCTCCAAAATGTTCAGAAATTTTTTGTCCTTCAATATCTTCATAATGTATATCATCATTATATTTTATGTGCCTCAGCCGCGGAAACTCGTTTTTCCGTTACAGCTGAGAGTAAAGCAATGTTGTATATTCCGTTACAGAGGAATACAATGTAGAAATTGAACTGCGCATGTGCATTATAGTCTTACGGCGGAACGCAATCTATTTCTTATTCTTCTTCTTCTTATTTCTTCTTCTTCTCATTTCTTCTTCGTACAGCGTTAGCACTGACTACTACACAAGACCGATAAAATCAAAATGGCCGGGACTAGTCGCCAATTTGCACCCGCTTCGTACAACTAGCGCAGCAAACAACTACAATAAGTACTAGATTAGATTCCAATGTACGCATAAAAACTCGTATCCGCACCACAGTCACATAAAATAGAATATGTGCCAATGCACACAATTCGGGACATTCCGAGACTCGCGACAATGCTCGCAGGACTGATCGCGCCTCGGAGTCGTCTCGGCTTTGCCTCAGCTACGTCTCGGCTACGCCTCGACTACGCCTTGGCTTCGATCTCCTGCGAGCATTGTCGCTCGTCACGCAATCACCCTCATTGTGTGCCTAGGCACATAATATACTATATTATTCTTTATATCCTTATTTAAATTTCCATCATTTGTCAGTATTTGTTTGTTTCCTCCAAAATTATCATTAATAATATTTTAATCTTCAATTACTTTATATTTTAATTCATCATAACTTCTTTGATTATTATTATTCTTAAATAAATTTTCTTCGTTTATAAATTTCTTAATTTTCTTAAAATTATTCTCAGTTTTTTCCTCAATAATGTCATAATCTACTTCTTCGTAGCATGCGATGTCTGTTTCTGATACTTTTTTATGATATTTTAAATCAGATATGCATTTTGCATTTTTTTGTTTGATTAAATTTATCTCAATATTATTTTCATTATTTATATCATCATTTTCAATATTTTCTAAATCAATAGGATTTCTCGATAAAGCATCTGCATTTACATTGGTCTTACCTGCCTTATTTATAACGTCAAAATCGTATTCTGCTAGTTTTAATTTCCACCTGGTTAGTCGTGAGCAAGGGTCTTTCGAATTTTGAAACCATACTAATGGTTCATGATCTGTGACTGAGGTAAATTTTTGTCCATATAAATAAGGGCGAAAATATGTCACACAGTAAATAATTGCTAAGGCTTCTTTTTCGTATGTATCATATTTTCTCTCACAATCATTTAATGATCTAGAATTATAAGCTATAGGTTTATCTTTACCTATTTTGCCTTGAGACAGTATTCCTCCTATAGCGAATCCTGACACATCAGTTGTCAAAATGAAAGGTTGTGAGAAGTCTGGTCTTTGTAAAATGGGTTCTTCACATAATTTTTCTTTTAAAAGTTGAAATGCTTCTTGTTGCTTTTCTAACCATTGAAACGGTCACAATTCACGTCAGCTGATTGAGCCCACGACATACTAAAGGTATAGTACACGCGGCGCAGTAGGAACTCAGGGGTAGTGGTACCAACAGTCTCCGCTAGGCTCGCAGCGCAAGTTTGCCCGCTTTAAACCTGAAACCGCGTGTCTATAACCCAGCGCACTCAATTCTCAGCGGCATCTCCAGCCGGGGTCTCAGGACCTCTAGCCAGGGTTCCACTTTCTCGACTTCGGTCAGACTCTCAGTCTAGAAACCTCTACCTTCTAGAAGAAGCAGCCAAAGGGCCATCGAGGAAGGAGAATAGTTGGTAATTATTTTGCTGAGTGACTCTAGGTACGCTGCCTAGGCTCTAGAGCACTCATTACATTTTTAAAAATTTCTTTAAATTATACTGCTCTCTGGGTACGCTGCCCAGGCTCCAGAAAGTAGTAAAAACGCAGTGTGTCTTTGGGTACGCCACCTAGGCTCCTCAGATACACCGCATTTATCTTATCTTGCATCACTTTCTGGGTACGCTGCCCAGGCTCCAGAAAGAGATCAAGTGGCAACGTTCATTGTTGGGTACGCCACCCAGGCTCCAATAAATGACGTGCTAGAGTTTTATTTTTTCTCTTCTTTGTAACTCCCACACTGGGTACGCTGCCCAGGCGCCAGTGTGTGAGCGTCTTTCAACTAAGTGCATCGTTGTTTAACACATATTCTTTTCCAGCAGCGCCATCTACATATTGAAAATTTAATTGTTTTAATAATTTCTTTAATTATTCAGAGTTGAGTCAGCCATAAAGTGGCATCGATCTTGTATATCTGGTAAAACTTAAAAAATACTGTTTGCGACACTTGCGCCATCTACATATTGAAAATTTAATTGTTTTAATAATTTCTTTAATTATTCAGAGTTGAGTCAGCCATAAAGTGGCATCGATCTTGTATATCTGGTAAATCTTAAAAAATACTGTTTGCGATACTTGCGCCATCTACGTATTGAGAATTTAAATTGTTTTAATAAAATCCTTTAATTATTCAGAGTTGAGTCAGCCATAAAGTGGCATCGATCTTGTATAACTGGTAAAACTTAAAAAATACTGTTTGCGACACTTGCGCCATCTACATATTGAAAATTTAATTGTTTTAATAATTTCTTTAATTATTCAGAGTTGAGTCAGCCATAAAGTGGCATCGATCTTGTATATCTGGTAAAACTTAAAAAATACTGTTTGCGACACTTGCGCCATCTACATATTGAAAATTTAATTGTTTTAATAATTTCTTTAATTATTCAGAGTTGAGTCAGCCATAAAATGGCATCGACCTTGTATATCTTGTAAAACTTAAGAATACTGTTTGCGACACTTGCGCCATCTACATATTGAGAATTTAAATTGTTTCCATAATTTCTTTAAGTATTCAGACTTGGGTCAGCCATAGAGTGGCATCAGTCTTGTATATCCTGTGAAACTTAAAAATATTGTCTGCGACGGCTGTGCCATCTAAATAAAAACTTGGACGTGGTTCCGCGATAGCCGAGCCATCTATACTCGTAGATCATAACCATTTCGATATCTCTTAATGTAGTTAATGCGCCGCGTTCACCATTGGACATGATAAATTCATGATATTGAAACTCAATAAAGACTTTGTACTTTTTCACATAATCCATGTCTATAGTTCTTTCTGACACCTTTGGGTCCACAAAAATCGTTTAAATAAATAAATAATAAATTAAGGACAAAAACGAACTCTCTCACCATATAAATTTTATATCCTTCTTTAAAAGTTGGTTCAAGGGTGTTGCGATTTTAGAGAATCCATCAATAAATCTATAATAACCAGCCAATCCTAAAAATTGTTAAATGTTTTTAGGATTTTTTGGGATTGGAAATATTTTTACTAATTCTATTTTCTTGGGGTCGGGTCGTACTCCTTCCTTATCTATTATATGTCCTAAATAAGCAACTTCTGGTCGTAAAAATTCACATTTATCTTGCTGTAATTTGAGATTTGCTGCACTTAACCTTTCCATTAGTTTATTAATTTTTTCTTCATGTTCTTCCAAAGAATTTGCATATAAAACAATGTCATCTAAGTAGACGAATAATTGATTTCCTTGAAGTCCTGTTAAATCTAAATCCATTAATCGTTGAAAGGTAGCAGGTGTGTTTTTTAAACCAAATGGCATATGGTCAAATTCGTAATGACCATAAGGGGCTGAAAAAGCTGTTTTATGAGAGTCTTCAGGGCTCATTTTTATTTGATGAAATCCGGAAGCTAGATCAAATACGGAAAAATATTGTGCAGATCCCAATTGATCTAAAATATCGATTATATTTGCTAAAGGGTAAGAATCTCCAATTTTTTTTTCATTAAGTTTGCGAGAATCAAGTACCATTCGCCATTTTCTATTTCCATGTGAATCTAATTTTTTAGGTACTATCCAAACAGGTGTATTATATGGTGATTGTAAGGGTTTAATAATTTTATTTTCAATTAGTTCATTTACTTGACGTGAAATTTCTTCTTTATGTACCGGAGGAAATCTAAAGGGTTTCCCAATAAGGGTGATATGTTTTGAAATTGAAAAAAAACACTGAATATTCATTCGGAATTGATCGAAATCTTTTTTATTATATTGGATATTCTATGCCATTTATGATTTAAACAATATATCGGCCAAATGTCCCCCGAGACTTGAGCCAAAAATGCGCCTCATCAGAAAAGATGATTTTTTGATGAAAATTGGGATCATTTTGAATTGATTCCAGAGCCCAATCCGCGAACTCCCGACGCAAACGATGGTCATTAGGCTTCAGTTCTTGGGCCAGAATCATCTTATAGGGATGCAGGCCAAGATCCAATCGCAAAATACGCCAGGTAGTCATCCTGGACAGGCCTAATTCCTGAGATCGGCGTGGCACGGACAATTCACGGTTTTCCTCGATACTGGCCTGTACCGCGGCTATATTCTGTGTATAACGTGCGGTACGCATACGATTTTTAGGCTTAGTATCCAATAGAGTAAATTCACTCTCCAACTTATCGATTATTCGACGAATTGAGAGCGCGGATGGAGCAGAATGACGACCATATTTTGCACGATATGCTCTTTGAACACCGACAAAACTTCTCGAATTTTGATAAAATAATTGGACAATTTCCAAACGTTGTGGAAACGTGAAACTACTCATGATTAAATGGCAAACCTTACTGATGACAACTGACAGCAGACGTCAAAAATTTCAGTTCAAATGAGCCCGATAGGGACATTCAAAATCATATCACCCCTATTGGGAAACCCTTTATATTGTTTTGAAAATATCGGTTGATCATCTGTTGTTGGAATGTTGTGTTGTAAAACAGTTGTTGCTCCCGATGGTTCTGCTGGTATGTGGAATCGATCTGCATATCTTTCAATTAAATTTTCAACATGTTGTTTTTCTTCTTTGTTTAAATGATTCAAAATCGATCAATTCAACAGTTGGTATGGTTAACTTTTGAGGTTGTGTATTTGTATTGAATATTTTCGTGTGCGCCTTATTGTTATTATTAGAAACAATTGCATTTCCTAAATAAATTCCATTGCATAAGTGTAATTGTGGAATAAATCCCTGTTTTTGTTCACTGTTTTTTATTCTCACATAAAAATCTGAAATTGTTCTTGCTTGCACCAATATAGTTTCTTGCATTTCGAAGGGATAAACTTCATTATTTATTTTAAGTTGTTTTTCCGCATAATTTATTTTTGCGTTATTGTTTCTAAAAAATTCTGTACCTAATATACCATCATGTTCTATAGGTACTTCGTTCGGTATCATGTTGAGAGTGGTCAAGTAACCGAAAATATTGATCGTTATTTGGCGAAGTGTTAATACAGGATGTTCATTTATACCTGTTAGTTTTAGGCATTCAAATTCATTTATTTTCACGATTGTTTTGACTGCTTGTTGTTTGATTAAATTCGAACCAGCACCTGTATCTATCATCATGTGTATGGGGTTTTTGAATCCTTCAGCTGATAAAATTATATGAGGAATTGTATTACTTGTGCTTAAATTGACTTTTTCAGTTTTGTTTTCAATTAAATTAGGGGCATTTAATTGTTCATTTAAGCCCTCCTTTGTGCACCCGTTCCGGGAAGGGCATTGGAGTTTTCCTGTTCATTAAATTCTTGTTGTTGTGTTTGTTGTTGTAATTGTTGATTTATATTTATTTGTTTGTTGCAATTCCTAGATGTATGTCCTGGTGTATTACAAAAATAGCAAATAACTTCAAAATTTTGACCTGGATTTGGGTTCTGATTAAAATTTCGATTTTGATTTCTATTTTGACTGTAATTCATATTAAAATTTGGTCTGATTAAAAGGCGGATTTTGATTGAAATTCCTACATTGATTTTGACCTTGATTAACATTTTGACCTTGGTTGAAATTTTGTCCTTGGTTGAAATTCCTATTGAAATTTCTGTTCAAATTCGGATTTTGATTGAAATTTCTATTGAAATTTGGATTTTGATTGAAATTTCTATTGAAATTTGGATTTTGATTAAAATTTCGACTTTGATTATTTTGATTAAAATTGCGATACATATTCTGGTTATTTCGATTAAAGTTTGGGTTTTGGTTAAATCTGTTTCCTTGGGAAAAATTAGGTTGAGGTATGAAGCTATTTATATCTCCATAGTTGTTTCTACTACCTTGCTGGTTTTTTGCACCTGGTATCTCTGTGAGGGTCTCCATTGAGTTCCCTGACCTAGCCTATTTCCATTGTATTGATTATTTTGTCTATTTGAGTTATTTCTTGACTGATTACCTTGTGAGTTTTTATTTGTTAATTGTTGAACATATTGAAAGCAGGTTGCTGCGGTGTGACCTATCTACTGGCAGATTTGACATTTTATTGGTTCTTCTCGTGCTAAGTTTATTTTATTTGTTTTTGCAAATTCGCGGTTATTATGTGATGACTTCTCAAATTCTTGAAATAGTGAATGTTGTCTGTTCCCTCTTCGCAGTTCGTTTTTGGCTGTTAAATTCCTTTCTTCTCGTATTGCTCTTTCTACTATTTCGTTAAATTTATAGGCTGTTCCTATTCGTATTTCTAATTCTGGTTTTAAACCTCGTAGAAAACAATCGATCACGTCTCTTTCCAAGTTTCTTTCAAATTCAGCAGCTTCTTTACCATTATTATTTTGTTTATGACATTCTAGGATTTCTGCTGCTATTTCTTGTATGCGTGTTGCGTAGGATAAAACACTTTCATTTTCCTACATATATATTCTACCTAAATCTCCTTGTAGTTGGTATACAGTTTTTGAAGGGGCAAAAATGGTTTTTAATTTCGAAATGAAGTCTTCTAAATTATTGTAATAATTTCCGATGATAGATCTTCTTGCTTCTCCTGTAACCAATAACCAAAGTATACTCCAAAACAGGGGTCATATGTGCAATATTTCATTTAATATTTTGATATTTTAGAAATAAAGATCACAAGTGAGGACTCCGATTAACCCTCCGTTACCAAACATATGAGGGATTCCCTCAGTAGGGTCAGTTTTTTCGAAATAACTTCTAATTTACGCTTCACACAGTCTGTTCCGTTTGAATACATTCTCACGAATTATTCCTAAAGCTTTTTGTAGCAATAAAAAATGTTCAAGTAGAATACTCATTCAATAATCACTTTTCAAAACCAAAGGTGACGTGAATTCTGAGGGAATCCCTCCATAGTTTCGCTTTCGTGCAATGGAAATAGCTTGAGTTCTTGAGTGCGGTGTTGCCACATTTTGATGTTACATGTTCAACCAAGTAGTCGCAACATTTGGCAACACTGCAGATGTTCTAACACACAGAGGGAAATCCTCTAGGGTTTGGTAACCGTGTAACAATTTTTTAGTTTGGTAACGGAGGGTTAAAGTCGAAACGTTTGAAAGTATGTAACTTCCTGAGTTATCATTTCTGGACCCTGAAGCCAATTATTAACAACAACATCGCATGAAATTATCATTTGAGGGTCGATACAAGTCCTATTTTATTTTTCAATGCTCCTAGACTCATTTTAAAGCTAAATTTTTACCGAATTGCACTAAGTTGTTAGCAGTAATGTATAGTTTTTTTCTTACATAGTACACGAGGTTGAGGTTCGAATAAAAAAGTTGGAAAAATTCCATTATTGTTTCTGCCGAGAAAAAAATTTTCATAAGAAGTAGAAAACAAATAATCATGAATTTTCTATAGGATTCCTTTAAAATATGTATTCATATGATTTTTATTATGATTTGCGTACAGAAGAAATGTTTTCCAATTTTCCCTACTCTTTTTTTACAATTTTAACTCTTTGCACTATGCAAAAAAAAATTATACATTTATGATAATAATTAACTGTTAGTTTGTAAAATTGAGCTCACGGGAAGAAGAACTCGCCGAGCGCTCGAAAAAGGGAAAAGTATTGTCCACTTTCTAAAATTGAAGTAAAAAAAAAAGTTGTAAAAACTCGAAATAAAAAAATATAAACTGATAGAACTTGTCAAAATACAACTTTTATTCCTCAAGTGTTTTTTAGTCCAACATGATTATTACGAAAAAAGAAATATAAAAAGTATTTTTTGAATAACCTAAAATCAATGTTTCAAAAAATAACAGTTGAATTATTCAACAGAATTCCGCGGTTTTCTTAGTTTATTTGTGAATTTGCTACTGAAAATCATGCGATTGTACACAATTTTTTCGTAAACAATTAATCGCGAAATTAAATTTGACGTTTTGTATTTTTTATAAAATTTTTATTATTATGAAAATGAAAATAATTCACAATTGTACACAATATATCTATTAGAACATCATTCTATACTACCTCAATAATAATACCTTAATCTTGCATCTTAAAAAACTATTTCATTTGGATTTCTTAACTGGGACTTTCGTGAATATATCTTGGTAATATTTTTTTCCGCCTGGGCTCAAATATCTTAATAAGGCTCGAACATATTTAATTTTTTCCGCGCTTATTCCAATGGAATTGGCCTAAGGTGTTTCGCACAATTCATCAAATATATAAGGTTTTGGAGGTGGGAGACATTTGAACTTAAATAATTTTATTTTATTGTTACATATTATGAATTTTAATGATTTTCAGTGGCAAATATTTAAACGAATATCCAAATAAATTTAAAAAACCGCGGAATTCTAATGAATAATTTAACTTTAGCGCTTCGTGCGTCGCGCACTTTTTATTAACAACCCTCTCAATTCTTTATTTTTAGTACAAATAATTTGAAATTTTCCGAAAAACTTTCTCAAATACAAATAAATAACTTTGTCACTTCATATTTTTCGAAACATAAAATTTATTCGTCACTTTTTCACTCCGAATCGCGAAAAACAAAGAATTGGCAGGTATTGATTTGTTATTGAATATTTTTAAATGTTGATTGTATTTATTGTTTCTAAATGACTATTTGGCATCAACAGTCAATACTGAATGAAAATACGCAAAATGTAATCCATTGCGTGCAGTACTTGCCGAAAAATCGCAATTTATGTTTTTTGAAACATTGATTTTAGGTTATTCAAAAAATACCTTTTATATATTTTTTTCGTAATAATCATGTTGGACTGAAAAATACTTGAGGAATAAAAGGTGTATTTTGACAAGCTCTATCAGCTTATATTTTTATATTTTGAGTTTTTACAACATTTTTTTTAATTCAATTTTAGAAAGTGGACAATACTTTTCCCCGTTTTCGAGCGCTCGGCGAGTTCTTTTTCCCGTGGGCTCAATTTTGGCTTTGAAATAAGCATAAGAACATTAAAAAATATTGATTATTTCAAAGGTTATTTAAAATTTAAGATAACATTGAAATTTGGACTTTTTTGCAATAACTTCTTCAAAATTTAACGAAACGACTACATTCTGGACTCTTTTTAAAGAGAATTTTGATGGCATTCAATTCATTATGAAAACAAATTTCATCACTCACAGAATTAAAATTAAGATAATTTAAGGAGTGATCGAAAAACAGGTGGTCCCACAATTCTGACCGGTAGTGTATCTCATATAATTTAACTGAAAAATGGAATTTAGATAATGTCTTTTTTTAAAGTTTTAACATACTGTAATTTTCCGAATTTCGGTTTAATCGAAAAAAGTTATTATGATAATTATAGAGAGCACTATCAGAAACCAGTACTGGAATTTTTTCTGGGCATTTATTTTACTGTATACTGAGAAAAAAGATTTGATTGAATCAAAGAAAATAATTTGTTTGAACGACTTTCTTTGATTTAAAGAATTGATTTGTTTAAAATGAAACAAAATTTGTTTGATTCAAACAAAATATCTTTGAACCAAATAAATATTTGTTCGAATCAAATAAATTTCTGCCTTAAATCAAACAAATAATATCTTTGACCGTATATCAATGCATTAATTTCTTTGTTTTGAAGAAAAATTTATTTGATTCAAACAAATATTTATTTGTTTGAAAGATATTTTGTTTGAATTAAACAAATTTTATTTCATTTAAACAAATCATTTCTTTAAATCAAAGAAAGTCGTTCAAACAAATTATTTTCTTTGATTCAATCAAATCTTTTATCTCAGTGTATTCTTGTTTCATTATATTCAAAATTGGTTATATAACCGGATGTAATATTCGGCGATATTTTTTTATACTTTGTTTTACTTTACACATCTTTTTTTCAGCGATCATTTTGAAAATTTAAAATTTTGAAATGCACACCTGATGCATAAAATGTGTAAAAGTAAAAAATACATCCTTTAGCTGACTTCGGATTTTTCAACGTGAATGCTTGACTGAGATTTTGTCAGAAGATCTCAAGCTAACTATAGGTTCGAATCAGATTTTTTACAATGCAAATTCGAAGATTTATGAAGGGTTGGGAAAATCCTAAATTTGTCAGTATACATGGAAGGCTAGTAATTTTTTCTGAATACCTCTGAATATAGAGATAGACTGTAAAGAATTTAAGTCCTAACGTATGGATGGACGATTCAGGTACTTTTGCCCGTTCATAACGAGGTATCCAGCTCAGTTATTTCCGACTTTAGAAGTTCGTACACGCAGCTCAAATCTCGGAACGTATTTTTTGGTAAATAATGAGCGGGTCTAGTTTTCAAAAATTCAGCAGTAGCTTTATCATGCCTCGTGTAGAAGTGCAATTCTTAGATCATTCCCGAGCAAGAATGATAGTTCCTGCTAATAATGTGAAAGACTTCAATTTTGATGTGTGGAAAAACTCTACGAAAAATCAGTGTGAAATGAAGAAGAAAAAGTGGAAAGTGCTATTTACATGGAAACCATAATTTGAAAGAAAGTTTGATGCTGCTTCCTTTGGACAATACTACGATGCCATTATTCTACGAGTTGGAGGTAAGAGCTTAAATAATAATACACTGAGAAAAAAGAATATTTGAATCAAAGAGTATTTCTTTGATCCAAATAAATGGTTGAGCTGGATGGTGACCAATAAATATTTTTTTAGTTCAAAGAAATATTTTTATTGTTTTTAAAAAATGAATAATTAAAACAAATATATGTTTTTCTACTCTCTAAATCCGAATCAGTCAAAATCTACTAATTATCAGTGAAATTTTACCTATTTAAATAGCTAAAAAAAGGTTAATGTGAATCAGTCCAATTTTACTGATTAATCCGTGAAAAGTAACTAATTTAACAGTGAAAAATATTGTTTTAACCAATGAATCAGTGATAAGGAAAATCACCGATTCAATCAGTAAAAATTTGACTGATTCAGATAAAATATTAGATAAATATTATTATTAATAGATAAAAATATTTATTTGGAATGATACATTTCAAGTTTATAATGAGAGCGCATGTTTCTTAGAACGAGAATGATAAATTTTCAATTCTATGGAAAATATGTTTCAAGTTTTATGAAAATGTAATCCTAACAACTATGCCAAACGTTTAAATGAGATGAACAAATTTTTCAAACGAAAAATACCACAGTTTTTTTCAAAAAAATACTTCTTTCTTTTTAAAAAATGTTTTTTTTTTGTCTAAATTATTCCATATTCATAATGCAGGCGAATATTTCCTAGGAGGAATCCAATAAACATTTGATTCTATGAAATACACTGAGAAAAATATATCTTAGTTTCTTCTTTTTTTAGGCGAAATTCTCCTATAATTTATGGCATTTTAACCCCAGAAAATCCTTATAGAACATTTTCGTACATTGAGAAAAATATATCTTAGTTTCTTCTTTTTTTTAGGCAAAATTTTCTTATAATTTTTGGCATTTCAACCCCAGAAAATCCTTATAGAACATTTTCCTATTTTTTATAGGACTTTATTTACTATCGGAAATTGTGCTATAAAATAGGGGGCTTTTTCCGAAAAAACATCATACAATTTCCTACTCAAATTTCTAATTAATACTTTTTCAAAACAGTAAAATATTACTGTTTTGATTCCGGAATTTTTACTGTTTTTTATCGGACCTTCTCCCGTGATTGGAACACTAAAAAGTTGATATAAATTTATCAGAATTTTTCCTCTTTTTTATCGGACTTTTTCCTATTTTTAGCAGACTTTTTTGACGCAAAAAAAGCAAAAATTTCTTTTCCCTTTTATCGATCCTTTTCTCCTTCTTCCCTCCTCTCTTTACAACGTTTCTACCTTCATTTTTCTACTTATCATTGACAACCTGTGTGAAAGGAGAAATTATTCAGACTTTTATTATCATGCGCAATTATGAAACAATGTTAGTAATTATATTAGGCAATTTAAACATTTATGTAGTAAAGTCGAAGAAATCTGAAAATAATTCTGCTCCAAGCTGGGTTCGAACTCGCGCACTCGTGGTCCGTAGGCTATAGAACGTAGACCGCTGACCTGTGAAACCATTCCAACGGCACTTTGATTATTAGTTACATGACCCACAGACTGAGATGCCCCATTTTTTTATGAGTTTTACTTTGAAAAACCGTACTGTTGTTGGTGAAATCGTTTCCCAACCGTAAAAAAACAAATTTGTTTTTCTAAATGTAGATTCTACATAGCGATATACAGATGGTTCTTAGTAATTAAAAAATTTATAAAGCCACTTTTTTAAAATAAAAATGTTATAAAATTAGTGACTTCTTATGAAATCAACTTTATGAAATTTTTTATAAAAATTGTCTTTATGAAATGCGTTTTTTTATAAAAATACGAAACTTTATAAAATCACTGATTTTCATAAAGTTTTGTCTTTTTATAAAGGAACAATTCTTTATAAAAACTCTCAACTTTGTAAAATTTTTATATAGTTGACTTTGACTTGACCTAAGGTAGAATTCCTATAAAAAACAGGAAAAATTCAGATATATTTTTCTCAGTGTATGTTTCAAGTTTAAAAAATATGTCTTCGTAACAACTATAGCAAACATTTAAATTAAATAAACAAATTTTTTAAACAAAAAATACCTACAGTTTAAGAAAAAAATATTTCTTTCTTTTAAAAAATTGGTTTTTTTGGTTTAAATTATTCTATATTGATAATGCAGGCGGATATTCCCTAGGAGAAATCTATAATAAACAATTAATTCTACAACATATGTTGCAAGTTCAATAAGATTTACAATTGTAACATTAATGCCAAACATTTGCATGAAGTAAATTATTTAGTTTAACTGAACGTACTTGCAGTTATTTAAACAAAATATTGTTTTCTTTGAAATAAATGTTCTTTTTGAATAAATGCTTTAATTCTACTGTTCACGAAATACATTTTTTTCAACTAAAGAAATAAATTCAAATTAAGTCGAGAGCGTCTTTTTTTTCCACAGAAAGATTTTCAAAATTCTTTAATAAAGAAATAAATATTTATGTAAACACAATATTTTATTCATATAGAGAAACGTTACATTGATATACATGTATTAACTCTAAATCGAATGAATATCTTTCTAAATTATTTAATGAATGCCTCAATTAAATTAATATTTCCTTGATTCAACTAAACCTAAAGCTTGATTCACTCATGGATAAATTATTTGCTTCAAATGCGTCTTGTTGAATTTAAAAAATAAGACCTATTGAATCAAATAAATATTTCTTTGAGTGCGAAAACAAGATTCAAATAAACTAAGTACTTGGTTTCAAAGACATGATTCGGTTGAGTTAATTCCCTTACAATCACAAGCAAAGAAATATTTCTTTATATTAAAGAAATGCCTCTCAAATGAATTATTTCTTTGAATTAGGGAATGCGTTTCATGCTTCTAATAAATATTTAATTGAATTGGGTAACGAATTGTTTGACACAAAAAAATGGAATCAAAAAGTATTAATTTCTTTATCCTCCAGAATTTCGAATTATTTAACTTCAGAAAAGTGTTCAATCTTATGAATTAAAGTTAAAGAAACAGTATATGACGCTCTACTGAAGTAAAGGCGGATATTTGACACATAAGAAATCATTTTTTAAATAAATACTCAGTACTATATTTGGCAACCATATTTTTTATTGACCTTTTCAAAGCCTACTTAGCGCGCACTGGTCACGTTCTGCCTATCTGTCTACCAGATTTTTAATTGCACCTTCATTGCTTGGTTTTATAAATTCGGTAATTTATAAAAGCAAACTAAATTTTGTATATTTTGTTTGAAAATAGGGAAAAGAGGATATTAATATAAAAAATTATTATAATATTTTTCAGACAGCAAAATTCATATTTTCGTTTGAATAATAAAATTGATATTAAATTACATAGTATGAAACCTACGGGACATTAGTATTCATTATATAATATTAAAATTCAAAAGCGAATTAAGAACAATCTTACTACGATGAATTCAAGAAATTGAAAGAAACATTCTAAATGAATTTCCAAAAACTTGAATTTCCTAATAATCGTATTTGTAGCTACTTTTAAAAGTACTTCCAGCGCAATAAAATTACATGCACGAAAGTAAGAAACATTGATCATTGGTAAATAATTTAATTAAATTAAATTATTAATTGACAAATTTCAAAGGCCAGGTTAAAATTTTTATTATAAATATAATTTAAAAAGTAAAAAATTCCGTATTTCATTATTATTTTTCGAATATACGATTTCATATTTGTAAAAAAAAATAACTTCTACACTCTAAATCTGAATCAGTCATATTTTCACTGATTGAATCAGTGATTTTCCTTTTCACTGATTCATCAGTGAACAAAATATTTTTCCCTGCTAAATCAGTTAATTTTCACTGAAATATTGAGTGAAATTTGACTGATTCACAGTAGCTTCTTTTTAGCTATTTGAATCACTTAAATTTCACTGATAATAAGTAGATTTTGACTGATTCAGATTTAGAGAGTGAATATTAATGTTTACTATATGTGAAATATTTGAAGGAATCAAAATTAAAATGATAGATTGTAAGGAACCTTGATTTAATTTATAATACTTTATACGTTTGCATTGGCTTTAGGGTCTATGAATGAATAAGTCTATTTAATAAGACGTTTTGGCTCTGATCGGAGCCCTCATCAGTGATATTTATCAAAATCTAGAAAATACAAAAAAGATGGTGTAGCTACTTTCACATATATTATCGGAATAACAAGAGTACTTGACATATGATACAAAAAGGAGTACTTTATGTTTTAATTTAAATTTGTGATTGAAAATTGAAGGTTTGTATAACTGATCAGGACTAGAGTTGTTAACTTTGATATTCCCTATTAAAACACTTTACATAGATGTGCTTCATTTCTTAGAATGGTTTGCAGGGATTCCTTGAGAAACCATACAATTATTTACTCAAGTTCGAACCCAAATAAATTCTTTGGTGCGAAGCTGAATGTGGATAGTTTGACATAGACCATTGAGGCTATTTTTTTAAACAATTTTTTCTGAAACTATTTTAAAACTATTTTCAAACTATTTATAAAAAATATTCATATTTTTGTATGTCTTATCCATAACGGTATCTACAAATAAATTCTTTGGTGACAGGTTGGAAGGGATGAGCTTAATGTAGAACATTAATGCTCTTTTAAACTACTTTGAATGAAAAAACTATTTTTAAACTGTTTTAAAGCTGAATAGCTTGATCTAAACCATTAAGACTATTTTTGAACTGTTTTGTCTAAAACCTATTATTAAACTAATCATCAAAAAATTATTTACATTTTGAGACATCCAAAGATATAAATAATTTTTTAGAAATAGGTTAAGAACATAGTATTTTTAGGCAAAATAGTTTGATAGTATTAATGGTCTAAATCAAGCTCACTCCATGTAACTTGTGACCAAATATTTTATTGTGCATACTGTAATGAATAAGACCTTCAAAAATGCAGAGCTGGGTAAAATGGTTCTCAAAATGTATTTAAAATGTAAAATGCAAAATAGTTTCGCAAAATCCATTTAAAATGCAAAATAGAAAATGGTTTCCTATTTTCTATTTAAAATGAAAAATGCAAAATGTATATTTGAAATCGGTTAGTACAAAATACAAAATGGATTTTTAATAATACAAAAAATTACATCAAGAATATTTATTATTCTTTGCGGATGTGTTCATTTGCTTTAAATAACAATTGCTTCTCGAATATTGCGTCCCCCATGGATCTTCTTTTTGGGCGCAAAATCGTGCCTGCGTAACTAAATAGTAAAATAAAATCAGTGTTTCGAAAAATGGCTGCCCGCGCGAGCAGCGCGTGTTGGCTTTCCACTGGAGAAATTCTGCCATCGGCTGTAAACTGGCCCGCGATTCAATATCGAATTAAATTAATTCAATTTCAAATCGCGCGCCAAATTTTGACCAATGGCATCATTTCTTCGGTGGGAAGCCAACATGTGCTTTTACTTGTCCAGGGCAGAACAAAAGAAACACTAGAAAATAGTATTTTAAGTTGAAAATAGGTTGAAAACCTATTTAAAATGGAAAATGCAAAATGGTTTTCTTCTGCCTATTTAAAATACAAAATGAAAAATGGCATTTTGAATTTCAAATAGGTATATGAAATGGATTCATTCAAAATAGTTACGCAGCTCTTCAAAAATGTGAATAATTTTTTGATAAATAGTTTAAAACTAGCTTAAAAATAGTTTCAAAACGAAACAGTTCAAAAATAGTCTTAATGGTTCAGATCAAGCTATTCTCATTCAGCATCACGCTGAAGAATTTATTGGAGATACGGTTATGGATAGGGCATATAAAAATATAGATACATATTTTAACATAGTTTTAAAATAGTTTAAGGTAAAATAGTTCAAAGAAAGCTCTAATAGTCTCAACCAAGCTCTTTCAATTCAGCTTCGCACCAAAGAGTTGATTGTGGATACTGTAGTAGATGAAATATTCAAAAATATAAATAATTTTTTAGAAATAGTTCAGATAGTTTGTTCAGTCAAAATAGTTTAACATAGCATTAATGTTCTAACTCAAGCTCATTCTATTCAACCTGTCACCAAAGAATTTATTTGTAGATACTGTTACAGATAAAACATTCAAAAATGTGAATATTTTTTATAAATAGTTTGAAAATAGTTTTAAAATAGTTTCAGAAAAAATAGTTTTAAAAAATAGCCTCAAATTCGCCACCAAAAGTTGTGCACGGTATTTACGGTCTTTTATTCTTACTCAATATGTTTCTAGCATTTTTCATCATTATTAAGCAAATTTACAGAGGAGTAGGCAAAAAAAGCCGTTTTCAGCTAATTCTACTGGACTAATAATAAATAATTCAATATTTTAAAATATTTTGTAAGATAAAATTTTGTTCTTGTCTCCAACTATTTGACTTTTTAATTTCAGTTTCATCTTGGAAATGGCCTATATATTTTTAAGCAGACTCTGCAAAACATCCGAGACTACTCTTCAAGCCCTTCAGTTTTCGTCGGAAACCGTGCTACTAACATCTTCGGTAATGAGTTACTAAGAAAGTCAGCAACTACATTGGATCCAATGAGAATGGACGTCTTTCGAAGTAAGTATAATTATATGAGAAAGTTTTTCAGGTAAAAGCAAACCCGAAATGATTCACTGTGAATGTTATGCCTATCAACTTTTATTAAAATTTTTTTAATGCTTTAGTTATTTTATGCAAACTAATATTGAAACTTTTTCAGATGAATATGGTCGCTGGCTCAAAGAAGAGTGGTTCGCCAAGGACCAGACAAATAAAGTGGACCATTTTGCCAAGTTTCACCGGTACCTGAATAGAAAAATTCAAAACTCTAAGGCAAAAATAGAAAAGAAGGATGTCAAAACGGTTCCAGTTGTGAATGCGGAAGTAAGGACTCGAGTGAAAAGAAAATGTATTGAAACGTCTCCAGATGGCCATGAAGACACTAGTGTAGACACTAGAGATGAAGCTTCAACTTCAAAAAGAAAACGGGCAGAAGAATCTCCAGATGGTCATGAAGACACTAGTGTAGACACCAGAGATGAAGCTTCGACTTCAAAAAGAAAACGGCCAGAAGAATCTCCAGATCGTGGTCCGAAGATGATCACAGCGGTTGCGGAAGTTCATCGAAATGCACCAGATATTAGTGAATCGAATGTTACAGTAAGAACATCGAATACTTTCAGTATTCGTAGTTTGTTGTCCGAGTCAAGAAATGAAACAACTCCATCAGCTCGTGCAACGAACTATGATTATATAGACTATGACTCGAAAGGTTTTACTGGAAATATAAATAACTGGTTGCATACTAGCATGGGTATTGTTCTGCAATTACTGTAATACTGTACGTTCGTTGATTGCTACACTTTTAGAGAACAGCTGTATCAAGTTAGCGAGTCATTTTAAAAATATTACTCTTATAAATTTTCCTTATTTTAATATAAATGTAAACAAGCGATACAGCACAGATTGTGAATAAACAAGAATGCCTTTGATATAAAAAAAAAATCAAAAACAAATACCAAAAAGTTACTTTGTGATGCAACATTACAATGAAACATTTTTATAACATAATTGATGTAAATTTCACTATAGATTTGAAACATTTGAAGAATTTGAAAATCTTTATGCGGAAAAAAAGACGCTTTCGACTGTGCTGGGATTAGAGCCCAGGTCTTTCGATGACCTCGAATCCCAGCACAGTCGAAAGCGTCTTTTTTTTCACAAAGATTTACAAATTCTTTAATATTTGAATTCATTGGCATTTATTTGCGATATAAGACTTTGAAATTGTTTATATTATTGTATATATTATTATATTATATTATTGTATATATTATTATATTATATTATAGTATATATTATTATATTACATTATTGTATATATGATTATATTATATTATTGTATATATTGTAATATTATATTTAAAACAGGAATTATATCGACCATCAATAATAATATTTGTACCCTAGCGGACCCGTGTGAGAGAACGGTCATAGAATACTCTGACCGTTCTATGACCGTTCTATGACCGTTCTATGACCGTTCTATGACCTCGCATTATTACGGCTAAGAACGGTAAAAAAGACATTAAAAGCATTGCAATTATGATTCTGTGGCGAAATTTGGATTAGAAGGTGTAGCAATAAATACAATTATCTTATTTTTCAGTGATAAAAACTAGAAAAACATAATACCTGCCACTGAAGGCGGCTTCACCTGCTCTCGGTAGCATTTTGCGCGCTAAATTTAAAAACAGAATTAAAGATTGAGAAATGCGAATGTGTAAGGTAAATGAATTTACTAATGAACTTTACGTAATAAAAGCTGCTGAAATTAATTAAATTTGCATGAATAATGTAAAGTCTCTGATGTCATTCAATTGTCATTTTTTACTTTTATGCATGATGCGAATTCATGGACCACAGTCACAAAACCTAAAAATTATTTTCTAAAAAGTATTGATAAATGATTTGGGGTAATTCAAAATACGCAAAATATAGGAAATTTTTTTTATAATTTGACAGTATTTATATGTACATTTATTCAAAATTACATTTCACATCGATTTAATAAAATTAAGTTTTCACATCAAATTGATTCAGAATCTAATTCCAAATAAGATCTATATTACAAATGAATTATATAAATCCACAATAAACTTCTAAAAAATATAACATAATATTACGCTTATAGCTAACACAAAAATGAATTCCATGACTAATTCAGAAAAACTTTTTACAACAATTGCAAGAAATTTTATGATATAAGTACGCACGTGTATTAATTTTAATTGTATACCGTGCTCTTTTGTAAATTCGACATAATTCTGTATAGAAAAACTTTTTTTTGCTATTGACTCAATAATATCAATTCCCCAAGATTTTTCAACAATAATGAATTTTGTTACCTGAAAATTTAGAACATAATAAAGGTCACATTAGCGGATGGCTGTAGACTTTATTTAGTTTTAAACAATAAAAAATAATAATTCCTGTTTTACCGACACTAAAACTTATTTAATTGTTCAAAACTAATTAAAGTCTACAACCATCCGCTAATGTGACCTTTATTATGTTCTAAATTTTCAGGTAACAAAATTCATTATTGTTGAAAAATCTTGGGGAATTGATATTATTGAGTCAATAGTAAAAAAAAAAGTTTTTCTATACAGAATTATGTCGAATTTACAAAAGAGCACGGTATACAATTAAAATTAATACACTTGCGTACTTATATCATAAAATTTCTTGCAATTGTTGTAAAAAGTTTCTCTGAATTAGTCATGGAATTCATTTTTGTGTTAGCTATAAGCGTAATATTATGTTATATTTTTTAGAAGTTTATTGTGGATTTATATAATTCATTTGTAATATAGATCTTATTTAGAATTAGATTCTGAATCAATTTGATGTGAAAACTTAATTTTATTAAATCGATGTGAAATTTAATTTTGAATAAAATGTACATACAAATACTGTCAAATTATAAAAAAAATTTCCTATATTTTGCGTATTTTGAATTACCCTAAATCATTTATCAATACTTTTTAGAAAATACTTTTTAGGATTTGTGACTGTGGTCCATGAATTCGCATCATGCATAAAAGTAAAAAATGACAATTGAATGACATCAGAGACTTTACATTATTCATGCAAATTTAATTAATATCAGCAACTTTTATTACGTAAATGTCATTATTAAATTAATTTATTTTACACAGTTGCATTTCTTAATCCAAATGATTTGTTTGATTTGTTACGGCGGTCGGTAAAGTCGCATCATGTACAAAAGTAAAAAATGACAATTGAATGACATAAGAGACTATACATTATTCGTGCAACTCTAATTAATATCAGAAACTTTTATTACTTAAAGGTCACTATTAAATTCATTCATTTTACACATTTGCATTTCTCAATCCAAATGATTTGTTTGATTAGTTACGGCAGTCGGTAAAGTCGCATCATGCACACAAAAAAAAAAATTACAATTGAATGACATCAGAGGCTTTAAAAAATACTGTTTACATTATTCATGCAACTTTAATTAATTTCAGCAACTTTTATTACGTAAAGTTCATTAGTAAATTCATTTACCTTACACATTTGCATTTCTCAATCTTTAATTCTGTTTTTAAATTTAGAGCGCAAAATGCTACCGAGAGCAGGTGAAGCCGCTTTCAGTGACAGGTATCATGTTTTTCTAGTTTTTATCACTGAAAAATAATATAATTGTATTTATTGCTACACCATCTAATCCAAATTTCGCCACAGAATCATAATTGCAATGCTTTTAATGTCCTTTTTACCGTTCTTAGCCGTAATAATGCGAGGTCATAGAACGGTCATAGAACGGTCATAGAACGGTCATAGAACGGTCAGAGTATTCTATGACCGTTCTCTCACACGGGTCCGCTAGGGTAATGTTGGATAATTGGCTTTAGGGTCCACAAATGAAAAAAACAGTAGTTTTAATCAAACGTTTCGACTCTGATTGGAGTCCTCATCAGTGATCTGTATTCCTAGAATATGAAAAAAATAAATAGTGAATATTGCGCATGTGAGTCTCACTTTTGAGTACAACTTTGGTAATATGTGAAGAATAAAAATAAGAGAAAATTTACATAAAATTGTACATAAACATTTTTTTGGGGGGAACACAGGAGAAATCTTAAGAATTAATGTTGAAAGTTAACACATAGATTTTTTAAAAACATCTGAGATAAGAAACTAGACACTTTTATGTATAAATGTTACTTGAATTGTAGATGCAAGTATATAAATGTGAGAAAAAAATATAACTCAAAAATGCACAAAAGACTTCGGTAAAAACTTCGATAAAACTTCAAAAACATTGATTGAAAAAAACATGAAAACTATTCCACGTTTATGTATAAGTGTATTATAAAATGTAGATGCGTAAAATTGAAAAAAAGCTTAAAAATAAGCAAACAAAACATCGATAAAGACTTCGATGAAAACTTCAAAAATACTTCGATAAAAAAAGCATGAAAATTGTTTGGGATTGCATGGAGAATAAAAACATGAGAAAATTTACATAAAATTATACATAACATTTTTTTGGAAGCGCAAGAGAATTCATAAGAGAATTTATATTGAAAATTAAAACATACATTTTTTGAAAAACATCTGAGATGAAAAAGTAGACACGTTTATGTATAAATGTAACTTAAAAGTGAGTACATAAAATGTGCGAGTGAGGCGAATTTTTCAAAATGTCAAATTGATCTAAGTCAGAGAGGTTATGTTGATATTTTGATCGCATCATATGCAAAAAAAATAAACAATACTTTATATTTATAGTTTGTTTATAGCATTTGTGAAAGATTTGTGAATAAATAATTTTCATTACAATTGCAGGAAAGTTATATCTAAAATGAAATATATTACGCATTTTATGTACGCACAGTGTTAGCTCTAAACAACCGATGTGGATTCGCCTTATCCCAGTACTTTGAACCAGCCTTATGAATCAGCCCGTATTTCACGATTCTAACTTGACCCCGTTATTGTCCTAAGTTGAATTCCTAGGTTAGTTTGCCGAACCGTCACACGCGGTGCTAACTGTACCATCACTGCCTGAAAATTCACAGTAGCATTCGAAGAATTTAATATAAAAAATTTTTTAAATATATTATTCAATGTCATAAACAAATAAAAGAAATCAGACTTTTAATATTAATATTATTTGAATATTTAAAATTAAATGTTCCCCTTTTTATTCATATTTATCTCGTGTACAAAAACTGTTTTGAAACATTCAGCTGATATTAATATTTAAATATTAATATCTCTGTTATTCCTTCATGGCATTGAATAATAACTTTTTTTAAATTAATTATTAATATTTAAATATTAATATCTCTGTTATTCCTTCATGGCATTGAATAATAACTTTTTTTAAATTTTTATATTTAATTGTCTACATATCACTGCATTTATATTATTTTTTTGAGGTAAAATTAAGTTGAAAAATGGAAAAAAATTGAAAAATTCTGAACAAGGAACGAAGTCGATGAGAGTTGTAATTAGATGGAAATCATTATGAATAATTGAAGAAAATAGAATATAAAATGAGGTGAATATTAATGTATATTTTTAAAATAGTTAACTAACATTAATAATAACAGTATAATAAGAACGATTAAATTTTGTTTTCATTTTCAAAACCACAGTTTGTTACGGGCGGTCCAAACTGTGCAATATTTTTTTGGCAAAAGTTTTTATTAGTATACAAAATCTAATTTATGAAATATCAATTGCTTTAAAAGTGAATGAACTGCACATTTTTGAACGTTCGTAACCTCATTGCATTCCAGTGGCTAATGCAATTCAGCATTTTTGGTCATGAGAGCTGGTCTTGAGACCCAGAGTAATTCATATTCTAGTTATTTAAATACATTTAAATTAAATTTTTAAAAGTTTGAATAAAAATTTTAAAAATAAGACTATTTCGCCCTTTTGTTTTTCAGATGCATTAATGTTTTATAAACTAGATTAATTGATAGCGAGAGTGCATAGACACTCAATCGCTATGATCTAAATAAGTATGAAATAAGAGAAAAGCGAAGAATGAGTGTAAAGTGAGAGCGATGATATAAAAACTAGGATGAGCGGAGAAAGAATAGAATAGGAAAAAGAATGAGCAATAGCAGACTCGCGATAGAATGTACGAATAGAAGAGGAAAAAGAGAACGAAGGAGAGAGAGAGAGATATCTAGTACACGTACACCCATGCACTGTTTGTCGCCACAGCTTTCTGCCGTTTGTCAATTCCTCCTTTCGTTCGCCTATGCCAGAGTATGCACATGCCTAATATACTGGTCTCTTTTAGAAAATCTTGATGCGCTCTGCTGTGCATCGCGAGGCTATCATTCATCTCATAATTGCATCTCCTCCTCATACACCTATCCTTGCTCAAATGCTTTAGCCAGCTGATCTCCCGCCACAAAAGCCACGTGCTTTTTGTAACTAAAACCCAACGCTCATCTGAATATTCAAATAATTATGTCAAAGCTTTAATCCACTTAAAGATTATAAGCCTAGACTAATTAAATATATTTATTTCGATTTACTCTGAAATATATTGGAAACTAAAATTGTTTCTACAACTTGATGACCATGCATCAAATACTAAAAATTGATGAGCACATTTCCTTTCTCACGATAGATGTAGAAAGAGGGGAAAACTAATTGCATTCTAAAAATCAGCAAATGGCGCAATAGCCACATCAGCATTTGTGCAAATTCCTAAATCCTCCCTGCCATTATTACCTCTGTCCAATCATTAATTCCTTAATCATCAAAAAACCCTACCATGCTCACCTCGCAATGAACTAGTAAAACGGATCAAGGCAAAATCAAATTTGCAGTCTTCTGAGTGCCTTGATCGGATTCAGACCTTAGAATAATAAAGAAAACGTTTTTCTTTTATCGTGCCCGTCTGCGGTCTAGATCGACAGTTCCTAGGACCTCGTTAATTGATTGAACCCGTAAAACTCTTTCTAACGAAATTATATTTTTGGAATCGTGTCGGGCGGACGTAAAAGACAAAAGACTTCATCTGGACGGAAGCAATACATATAAGATATATTGAAGTATACAAAATATATTTTTAATATATCTTTCTTCGGCGAACTATTTCAAGGTCCAATTCGTTTAATAAAAACCGGCAAAAAGGTGCGCGAAATCGCGGAAAAATTAATACTACCGAATCTCAAAACGGTAGTGATAATTTTTCATAAAATATTGTAATTAGATTTGATAGGAAAATTCTAGCGGCGAAAAGGGCGAGTTTAAAAGCACTCAACCCTTTTCTGGTTAAAAGCCAACCGTTATTTTCTCTAATTAAACCTAACAGAAAGTGGCAAAACAATATTTGTGTGCGCGTGTGCTATGCGCGACTCGCAAATAGGACAAAGTGTGATTTTGAGCAACACTCAACAGAAAACCATTGCCCGGTCTAGGACGAATCAGGAGCTAAGGGAAAAATCTCTCCTTCTCTCTCACACTCTCCTGGGACTGGTAGATGTAAGGAAAACTAGTAGTAAGGTATCGTTCCAATATATGTATCTATTTGTATATCCTTTTTATATGGACATTAAACACTAAAACTGGAAATCTTCCTGTATTCGAAACTTCTTTTCCAAAAAACAAAGAGGGTTTTCTTAAAAGCAGGGTATAGCCTCCTCAATCAGAGGAGAGGGCAAATACGATCCCAGATTTAAAACAAATTTTGGTTTATTTAATTTATAATTTCCTAAATTGAAATTTGGCAGTTTGGAGCCTCAAGCGGGCGTATAATCGAATTTAATATTTTTATTATAATAAATTTAATTATTCGTACGTAACAAACTGATGGTGGCAGAGGTGGGATATTTTTGTCTCGCGCTGTACCTAGCCACGTTACACGTTGCGGAGTCATACTCACTAGCTGCTTGCAACTGTTTGTATTATTTCTGACTTGAATAGTTTCTGTTTTTCATATTGATATTGATCTGAAAAATTTCTTGTTTTAAATTAACTCTCCTTTCCAAAAATAAAATCCTTTTTATTTCCAAAAATTGTGTTCTAGAGAATTCTCCTTTATGCTCTTCAGCAGAAGGTAAATTCTTGAATTTAGTCTTTTATGCTCTTTAGCAGAAAGAATAAATTTCGAACATCAATTTTATTCCATCTTTATTCCAATTTTCTTCTAGTAGGAATTTACACTTATGCTCTTTAGCAGAGTGTCAATTCCAGAATTAAGTCTTTTATGCTCTTTAGCAGAAAGCATTAATTCGAAAAAGAAAATTATTCTCTTTTCCTACTATGGCACCCAAGGTTCCAACCCAAATTTTCAACCCTCGGGAATTCAAAATTAAGGATATAAATAATTTCGACAAATTTTAATTCTTTTTTGAAAATCTACTCAATAAGGCGGAAATTGACTTGAGGAAATTCCAGCAGGAAAAACGAGAGTCTCAAGGAGCGTCCACTTCCAAATAAACTTCAAAATAATCAGCCCAACAATAAAATTTGTTGTCAGGATCTCCAAATTTTTCTTCAAAAAAAAAAATTTTTAATACCGGCGGAAGGAGAATAATATAGCGGAGTTTTGATTGAACGATTAATTCAATCAAAATCCTAGTGGTTCTCTCGCTCTGAAGTACGTACGTTGAGTCACTGACTCTGTTGTCACCGTTGAGCGATTGAATTGATTATTCACCTTTTTCCATAACATAGGGAGAGGAAAATTCAAACTAGAAATTTTCTGATTTGAATTTTCTTAGAATTTCGTCCCCTCTGTGGTACGTACGTTGAGTCATCGACTCTGTTGGCAACGTCGAGAGTTCGAATACTCCTTGTTCTATGTCCTGTCAAAAAAATCCTACTCTTCTGGAACCACCCAAGAAGAAAAAGCGTTCCGGGAGAAAACACCTTTACACACCCACCCAATCAACAATTTATCGAAGCCTAATATTCCCTGTTAAGAGAAGTATTCCTGTGTGTGTAGTTTTACCCGTTGAACGGACTGAAGTGCCTGCACCTGAAATCACGCGCGAAGTCCCTCAAATTACAATAATAGATTTGGAAATCAGTGAGGCCCTTCAACAAAGAAGGCAAGCTTATAGAGAGGAGAATCACCCCCCACGTGAAATCGACCAAGTTAATATCGGAAGGGCCCAAAATAGAGGTATTTCGGAGAACGAAATTTCTGACGCTGAAACTATCATAATTGATTCAGAATCAGAAACTGAACAAATGTCAGAGTAATCCGATTCCTGCACCGTCGAACTTTAAGACGCCAGACAAGGTTCAAAGTCACCCCTTTCGTTTTTTTTCCGCTCCTAGTGAGGACAAAATTTGGAGGCTCTTGAATTTGCCACAGCTGAAATAATAATAAAAAAAAAACAAAGTTCACTGCAAGCTGAAGATTCCCAGTTCTAATATCAGGCCACTATCAAGTACATTTTTTTCTCTTTCTCTTTCACCTGTGTATTGTTTTTTTATTTGTTTACATAAGTGTCTGTGTATATAAAGGGTTTCCCAATAAGGGTGATATGTTTTGAAATTGAAAAAAAACACTGAATATTCATTCGGAATTGATCGAAATCTTTTTTATTATATTGGATATTCTATGCCATTTATGATTTAAACAATATATCGGCCAAATGTCCCCCGAGACTTGAGCCAAAAATGCGCCTCATCAGAAAAGATGATTTTTTGATGAAAATTGGGATCATTTTCAATTGATTCCAGAGCCCAATCCGCGAACTCCCGACGCAAACGATGGTCATTAGGCTTCAGTTCTTGGGCCAGAATCATCTTATAGGGATGCAGGCCAAGATCCAATCGCAAAATACGCCAGGTAGTCATCCTGGACAGGCCCAATTCCTGAGATCGGCGTGGCACGGACAATTTACGGTTTTCCTCGATACTGGCCTGTACGGCGGCTATATTCTGTGTAGAACGTGCGGTACTCATACGATTTTTAGGCTTAGTATCCAATAGAGTAAATTCACTCTCCAACTTATCGATTACTCGACGAATTGAGAGCGCGGATGGAGCAGAATGACGACCATATTTTGCACGATATGCTCTTTGAACACCGACAAAACTTCTCGAATTTTGATAAAATAATTGGACAATTTCCAAACTACTCATGATTAAATGGCAAACCTTACTGATGACAACTGACAGCAGACGTAAAAAATTTCAGTTCAAATGAGCCCGATAGGGACATTCAAAATCATATCACCCCTATTGGGAAACCCTTTATATTCTATTATAGGCATATCACTATACTCATAAGTTTGTCCACCCATAGGAACACAAAAACCTATTTAAAAATGAACTTTTACAACCTTTCAAAATTTACGTCGAATTTTCCGGATTCTCAGCACATTTTAAAATGTCTAACGACAATTGAACACGTAATCTTAGGGAGCCAATCGGTAACGACCCTGACGAATCAAGTACTGAAGCATACCCGAATATCACTAATTCATTATCCGGACCCAACCCTAATATCGCGCCCCCTAATCAATCAATGAATTCAGATGCTAGTGCGGCTTTGGCCTCGGTATTAGAGTTCATGACTCTCTAAGAAAGCACCTATCACATACCACAATTTGACGGTAAAAATCCTCCACTGAAGGAATTTTTACCGGACATCGCAAACGGCGCAGTATACATCACGGAATCCACAGAACCCGGTTTCATAAAAGTTGTTTTAACCCAAGAAAGGGATGGAGTAGATATGCCCATTGCCTACTTTTCCAAGGTGATGAATTCCTGCGAACGAAACTACTCGAAAGCAGAAAAGGAATGTCTAGCGGTATTGTACGCTGTCACGAACTTTCGCCCATATTTGTATGGAAGGGAGTTCGTGCTGGCCTGCTAACGAACAATACTCAGAATCTTCTGACTGAACTGACTCCTATGAGTCTGACGATTCCAATAAATCCTACAATTCTTCTTACCTGCAAAACAACTCTGCAGACATTAGGAGCTCCACATCAGAACCTCCAGACATCCGAAAGATATTAGTAATAACGCGTTCCGGAGCATCGCGGGCAGAACCTAGTCGAGGTGAACCTTCCTCCACCAGTCAGGAACCCTCAGATTCTACTGGACGCATAACTCAAACAAAGAAATTCATACAGTCAAAGAACAATTCCATTTCCAGATTCAGTGTGGAATCTGCGTTGCCATTAAGAAACAAAGGAAAAGAATAAAGACTGAGTCCAAGTTTTTAGTAAACAGTGCCACAGAATGGATTCCAAAATGGGAGGCAAACGACTGGAAAACGTACGAGAATAAACCAGTTGGGAATCGATCCGAGTTTGTAAAGATGAAAACAGCCCTGGAACCGTTGGACGTAATTTGGGAACATGTCCCAAGCCACAAAGGAATCCCAGGAAACGAAATGGCCGATAAACTAGCCAGAGAGGGTATGGAAGCCTTACCGTCTATTGACAACAAAGGAGAAGAGTCACCTCCCGAACAAATGATCGTTGATGTCCTCCCACAACCACTGGACAGCGAAGGCAGCAACGAAACCGATGAGGATACGACAGTCAATGCCAACCACAGAACAAATTAAGAGAAGATCTGCAGAAATCTTTTTCGAAGCTAGATAAATCGATGGAAAACCGAGGGCTCGACAGCTCCAACATAATTCATGAGTCTCTATGGTGGGATCATGAAAATATGCAGGACGATCATCGACTTCAGTGCACCTACGTCTCCGAAGGCGAAGAAGACCGAGAGCTCCTGGAAAACTTAGAAGCTCTCGATCCTTGTGGAGAATATGACGATGTTGAGTTCTCCAATAGAGTACAGAACTTTTTGGAAAAATACGAAAAGGAAATAAGCAAGGAAGCATGCACACCACAAGATTGGAAAACCGCACCCAGTTCCTGTACAAGCCCAGCACAAACCGCAGGCGAACCTTGAACCACTGGGCAGATAATCAAGTCAACGGAATTTTCTGACAAAAATTCCGGGGTGGCGAGGAAAAGCATGGTCCGATTTAAGGATGCTCCTGAGGAAATCGAATATCCCATCCTAGCTCCATCATTGACGTTAAGATGCCATATGTGGACGACGCACCTACCTCTATCGGACCCTACAAGAATCTCCCAAATACAGACCAAAAACCAATTAGCATCTGCACAGATGAACCTAATGTCATCCACCAATGGACAGAACATTTAACTTTCAGACACGACAATTATGCTCACTTTATATCCGAAGATTGCGAGCCTACGAACCCCATAGCGAAATTTCTTGTGGCGACCGAGCGTCTTGACCTACAGGACCTCTGGGGATGCCGCCCTAAGAAGGGACAAGTCCTTGTCACTCCGCACGGCCGACATAAAACATATTCCGTTGTTATAAAAAGACGGCACGTCGACAATGTCGACTGGAAGGATGTGGGGCAAGGATTAAGGAACCTTCGAACGGTTTTAGAAAGGGACAGTCAGACCACCTGCCGTATGGCGAATTCAGGAGAGTTGCAGGGATCGTTACCGCAAAATAAAATGACGGAACTCGTGGCAGAAATATTCCGGGGTGGTAACATCACCATTACGCTTTGCCACGGAAAAATCGAAGTTCCGCCTGTAGAAATTTGACCCAAAATTATCGCTGAATATCATGGCAGCCTTATAGGTGGCCATAAGGGCATTACGAAAACTTACCGCCGTATCAGAGAGCGATATACATGGCCTGGTTTACGGGGCGAAATCAGTGAGTTCATCCGAGGATGCAGAAGCTGCCTTGAACAAAAACTCGTCCGAGCTCGTACCCGTGAACCAATGCTCATCACTGACACTCCTGCTGAGCCATTCGAGAAGGTATCACTTGATACTGTCAGAAAATTGCCCACAACGCCAAACGGGAATAGACACATCCTGACAATGCAGGATAATTTTAGTAAATACTGCATTGCAGTTGCCATACCAGACCAAAAACGACTACTATTGCTCACGCGGTTGCGACAACTCTCTTCTCCCAATATGGCGCGCCGAGATACATCCTAACAGACAGGGGAGGGAGTTTTATAAGCAAATTAATGAAACACCTAGAAAGACTATTTAACGTGAAGCAACTAACTACTTCCGGATATCGACCACAAACCAACGGATCACTCGAGAGAAGCCATATTGTATTGACGGATTACATAAAGCATTATGCTGATGATTATGACGATTGGGATCGATTGCTCCCATTCGCCATGTTCGCATATAACACGTCAGTACATGAGGCCATTAATTTCACACCTTACGAGTTAGTTTTCGGGCGAGTCGCTAGGACACCCAGCTCGTTTCCTCAGGGTACGGAACTCGGGACTTATGGATTTTACTTACGCGACCTGATAGTAAGAATAACCGAGATCCAGAAAATCGCTCACAAAAATCTCATCAGGGCAAAATCTCGTTCGAAAGAGCAATACGACAAGAAAATTAGACCACTCAAAGCGAAAATCGGAGATACGGTTTACGCCCTTAAGGAAATTAGGGACGGAAAATTCGACAGTCGAGCCACAGCGCCATACGCCGTCGCCGGTTTCACAGAAAACAATAATGTTATTCTGGAAACAGAGGACGGCGAACGGATCATGAAGCACAAGGATAAACTCTTGCTTGCTCACTGTTAGGAACATTACGACTAAAGAAAGAAAATCCGAGAAAGAATATGCATTACTAGAACTCCAGCGCAACCTGAAAAAAAAAAGAAAAAAAAAGGTTATCATAATTTTTTATTTTCTCTTCTACATGGGAAGCCAGACAGAGCCCCAGTCTTCTTAGAAGTATAAAATGCATATCCTATCTCGAGATAGTGCTCACCCAGTCGTGAAGAGACAATCTAATGCTCCTCCTTTACAGATTCCAAAATTCAATGACAATGATGGGATATCGATGGGTTGCCTTTCTGTTACCTCTTCTTGCCACCAGCCAGAAGCACCAGGACGCCACGTGTCGGATTACCCCACTGAAAAATAGTACAGGGGTGTACTATGAATATCTAGGAACCGTAAGGTGGACGACCAGTACCTGGAGGATCACCATCTTCATGGACATCATTAAAACCCAGAGCCTACTATCATCCTATAAAAATAATATGAATCATTTAGCCGCACATTGCCAACCAGGGTACGAAGAACACTGCCATCAAGTTATCGCAAGTCATGCTCTTGGATCCAAGGTCAACCTAGCCGAAAGGCTCCAAGGACAACTCATGAAAGAGATAACAATGATGCAACAACGAGCCGAAAAGATCCTCCCCTCTCGTTTACCCAAGGCAATGCGAAGACGACGAGCAACTCCACTACTAGGTTTCCTAGGCGGAATCATTGGACCCGTAGCTGGACTCCTAACCTATGACGACGGTCAGCTCATTGAGGCAAAAATCCAAGATTTAAATGAAGCTCAGACCAACATATCACACCTAGTAGGGCAACAGACCCACTTGGTCAGGTCCCAACTAGAGGAGATGCACAACCAAGCACAGCAGCATCAGGAAAAACTCAAATCGCTCAAGAACGAACTCACCAATCTTAATCAAGAACTAGGTCAGGCCACCAGGAAGATCACTGAGCTTAAATACACCGAAGCCTTAACTCGAGTCCTGCGAGCGAACGAAGCAGCTGTAGAAGAATACATAAGAGCAACTGACAAAATCTTGAGTGTCCTTCACGATGCAAGACGGAATCAAATGCATCCAGGACTATTGACTCCCAGCTAACTGGAACTAATCTACCGAGACATCTAGGACCATCGCCCAGAGGTGTCCTTCCCAATATCCGGACCTATTGTGGACATCGAGGAACTGACCAGCGTATCCACCGTCACCTCATTATACAAGGGAGGAGTTCTTAAAATACTGCTGGATATACCATTATTGGGAAGAGCTAACCATCTGATGTATCAACTACATTCACTTCCAGTGCCACAGGACATCTTAGGAAATAACTCTGGGAAGGCAAATATCCTACCTAAATTCTCCCACATCGCCGTAGAAGAATCACAAAGGACTTATGTTCTAATGAACCACCGGGATGTCGCGGCATGTACCGAACTACCAGCTTATAAGATATGTAAGGGAAATTTACCTGTCAACGAGAATGGAAAATTCAGAACTTGCGAAGCAGAGCTTCTGCTAAATCCATCGCTATCTACCTTCCAAATTTGTAACATTCAAGTGACATATGAAAACCAGTTTGATTGGAGTTTAATAGAAAGTCTAGGCGGATGGTTGTACTCTCTCCAAAAGCCGACCATCGCTATAACAACCTGTCCTAATCAGGCCAAAAACCAAATCACATTAAAAGGAACCGGCATAATCCAACTGGCTCCAGGATGCGACCTTAGAATAAAGGAAAAGACACTCCCAGGTACTACCAACCGGAAGGGAGAAACCGAAATGATCTACGGCTTCATCTGAACATCTCTGCGCTGTCACCAACTCTACAAGAGTTTCAAGGATACATACCTACAACAAACTCTATGTCTGCTCAGACGAAGGAGACAACGCCTGGGAACAAAGTCTTCAAAACTAACAACAAATCCTTGGAGCATCTAGAAGAACAACTGTATGACTTCAGCCTGGCCCGACAAGTAGGAAACAGCCAAATAAGGATGATCCACGGATCCTACCTCGGACTAGGCCTCATATCTATTGGACTACTTATATACATCCTCTTACCCAGGATTTCAAAACTAATGATCAACTGCAATCAACGACGCTCACCAGGGACGAGAGCTGATCGATGTGTCGACTTCAGCACCATTAACATCAAGGAAGAGCAAGAACCAATCCCCGCACGGAACTCTCTGCCACAAACGACTACGGAAACAAGTACCTCCACTCGTGCAGTCATACATGCTGCACCACCAAGGGAACGACCAGCGAATACCCCCGTAATTCAGTTACCATCTCAGACTCTCCAACCAGCATAAGAACCAGATAAAACCAGTCATGGAACATGGCTATTAAAATTCTCGAATCTAAGATACATTCACCGACAAAACATTTTTTTTTTGTGTTTTATATTGTTTTTATATGTTATTATTATTTTTACTGTACTATCTACATTGTTTTTCTTTAGGAAATGGAACTTTTAGAGTAGGACTTTTTTTCATATCTACTATACTACAAACCTAGACATTGTAAATTCTCCCACAGCTTGATGAAAAGAAGCGACTGCATCTGAACAAACTAAGGCTATCATTCCTTATTGTTATCCGTACTCGTCTCTAGACCACCCTTGTTTGTCGGGGAAGAGAACACTAAAAATTCCGGTGTGGTTTGTTACGGGCGGTCCAAAGTGTGCAATATTTTGTTGGAAAAAGTTTTTATTAGTATACAAAATCTAATTTATGAAATATCAATTGCTTTAAAAGTGAATGAACTGCAAACTTTTGAACGTTCGTGACCTGATTGCATTCCAGTGGCTAATGCAATTCAGCATTTTTGGTCATGCGAGCTGGTCTTGAGACGTAGAGTAATTCATATTCTAGTTATTTAAATACATTTAAATTAAATTTTTAAAAGTTTCAATAAAAATTTTAAAAATAAGACTATTTCCCCCTTTTGCTTTTCAGATGCATTAATGTTTTATAAACTAGATTAATTGATAGCGAGAGTGCATAGGCACTCAATCGCTATGATCTAAAAAAGTATGAAATAAGAGAAAAGCGAAGAATGAGTGTAAAGTGAGAGCGATGATATAAAAACTAGGATGAGCGGAGAAAGAATAGATTAGTAAAAAGAATGAGCAATAGCAGACTCACGATAGAATGTACGAATAGAAGAGGAAAAAGAGAACGAAGGAGAGAGAGAGAGAGATATCTAGTACACGTACACCCATGCACTGTTTGTCGCCACAGCTTCTGCCGTTTGTCAATTCCTCCTTTCGTTCGCCTATGCACATGCCTAATATACTGGTCTCTTTTAAAAAATCTTGATGCGCTCTGCTGTGCATCGCGAGGCTATCATTCATCTCATAATTGCATCTCCTCCTCATACACCTATCCTTGCTCAAATGCTTTAGCCAGCTGATCTCCCGCCACAAAAGCCACGTGCTTTTTGTAACTAAAACCCAACGCTCATCTGAATATTCAAATAATTATGTCAAAGCTTTAATCCACTTAAAGATTATAAGCCTAGACTAATTAAATATATATATTTCGATTTACTCTGAAATATATTGGAAACTAAAATTGTTTCTACAACTTGATGACCATGCATCAAATACTAAAAATTGATGAGCACATTTCCTTTCTCACGATAGATGTAGAAAGAGGGGAAAAATAATTGCATTCTAAAAATCAGCAAATGGCGCAATAACCACATCAGCATTTGTGCAAATTCCTAAATCCTCCCTGCCATTATTACCTCTGTCAAATCATTAATTCCTTAATCAGCAAAAAACCCTACCATGCTCACCTCGCGATGAACTAGTAAAACGGATCAAGGCAAAATCAAATTTGCAGTCTTCTGAGTGCCTTGATCGGATTCAGACCTTAGAATAATAAAGAAAACATTTTTCTTTTATCGTGCCCGTCTGCGGTCTAGATCGACAGTTCCTAGGTCCTCGTTAGTTGATTGAACCCGTAAAACTCTTTCTAACGAAATTATATTTTTGGAATCGTGTCGGGCGGACGTAAAAGACAAATGACTTCATCTGGACGGAAGCAATACATATAAGATATATTGAAGTATACAAAATATATTTTTAATATATCTTTCTTCGGCGGACTATTTCAGGGTCCAATTCGTTTAATAAAAAACGGCAAAAAGGTGCGCGAAATCGCGGAAAAATTAATACTACCGAATCTCAAAACGGTAGTGATAATTTTTCATAAAATATTGTAATTAGATTTGATAGGAAAATTCTAGCGGCGAAAAGGGCGAGTTTAAAAGCACTCAACCCTTTTCTGGTTAAAAGCCAACCGTTATTTTCTCTAATTAAACCTAACAGAAAGTGGCAAAACAATATTTGTGTGCGCGTGTGCTATGCGCGACTCGCAAATAGGACAAAGTGTGATTGTGAACAACACTCAACAGAAAACCATTGCCCGGTCTAGGACGAATCAGGAGCTAAGGGAAAAATCTCTCCTTCTCTCTCACACTCTCCTGGGACTGGTAGGTGTAAGGAAAACTAGTAGTAAGGTATCGTTCCAATATATGTATCTATTTGTATATCCTTTTTATACGGACATTAAACACTAAAACTGGAAATCTTCCTGTATTCGAAACTTCTTTTCCAAAAAGAAAGAGGGTTTTCTTAAAAGCAGGGTATATCCTCCTCAGTCAGAGGAGAGGGCAAATACGATCCCAGATTAAAAACAAATTTTGGTTTATTTAATTTATAATTTCCTAAATTGAAATTTGGCAGTTTGGAGCCTCAAGCGGGCGTATAATCGAATTTAATATTTTTATTATAATAAATTTAATTATTCGTACGTAACAAAATTAGTCTATCTACGTCCGTTTTCATCCTCTCTAAAATTCACGAAATTTTAGAAACAACATTTTATGTACTTTGGACACAAGCAAGTAGAAAATGGACCAAATTATTCATATAAACTTGCTACTCTTCCCAAGTATCACATGCCCTTAAAGCTCATAATTTTAAGTAATAGATCAAATAAATTACATTTCTAGAAATAACGTCGGAAGGTAATCAAATTTTGCATTTAGTGACCTAAAAACGAAGTGTTTTTGTGCAGCATTGACAAAAATAATGCAAAAAAAGTCCAAATTTGATAGTTTTAACCATTTTTTAATAACATCTAAAGCAATGAACTTTTCAAAATTTTTGTTCATATATCACTAAGGTAGATTTACGGAAAATACCCGATGTATATTAAAGAAACTGTAATTATTTTTTCCTGAATGCTGTGAAAGTTTAAATTTAGGGAAACAAATTTGTAAAAATTCAAATTCGTGAAATCATTCATAAAAAAAATATAAAAATACTTTTAATGTATTTCTAAATTACATATTTTCTATTCTGTTTCCAATAATTAATTTTCACAATTTGTAGGATCCGCTTTTTAGGTATGAAAATACTTTGAATTTTTACAACTCTTTGTTTCCTTAAATTTCAACTTTCACGTTTCGTGAATGTTAGAGAGGATGAAAACGGACGTAGATAGACTAATTTTGGTTTTGAAAATGAAAACAAAATTTAATCGTTCTTATTATACAGTTATTATTAATGTTAGTTAACTATTTTAAAAATATACATTAATATTCACCTTATTTTATATTCTATTTTCTTCAATTATTCATAATGATTTCCATCCAATTACAACTCTCATCAACTTCGTTCCTTGTTCAGAATTTTTCATATTTTTTCCATTTTTCAACTTAATTTTACCTCAAAAAAATAATATAAATGCAGTGATATGTATACAATTAAATATAAAGATTTTAAAAACGTTATTATTCAATGCCATAAAGGAATAAAAGAGATATTAATATTTAAATATTAATATCAGCTGAATGTTTCAAAATACACGGAGAAAAATAGTTAAAGTAATTTTACTCAACTTCCGATCAAATTTGGGACATAAGGACAAGTTAGAAGTTATTTAGTATCACTGTATTTATTTGTGATATATTAAATGTTCGAAAATGAATCAAAGTTGAGTAAAATTCAGAAGTGTAGGGTGAAGTATGAAAGCGTGCATTAAAATTTTTTAAATATATATATTATTACTCGTAGTATAACTATAAAAAACCAATCTTTTATTAAATCACAAAAGTAGTAGAGCTTTCCGTTCATTCTACTCTACGCTTCAATCGAGAGTTGAGTAAACCGTGAATCGCAAGATTTATTCCAACAGCTACATCTATTCACGCAGGAACGAATGAAAGTAATCTGCGCCTTGGGCACACAGGAAAAATTTTTAATTTCAAAAACTTAAATTCTTAAAATTAAATTGATCTTATGAAAATTTAAACAAAAAAAAATCGATAAGTGTATTACATAAAATATGAAATATCACATAAATTACTCAGGCAGAATAATAATTTGGAATTCGCAAATGTAAAATCCATATTTTGAAAATATAAAACACAGAAAATAAAAGAACCTTCTTTTAAATGTTTTTATACAAGATACTTCTTAATAATAATGCAATTTTTTAATGTACATTTGAAAACTTAGTTTCACTAAACTTCATCCGTTGTTATAATAAAAATGTATACTAAATGTAATTTAATAATTATATTATATATATATCAATAATCATAGTTATAATAATTGTGTAATTATATTAATTTTTAAAAATATTTTATTAATCATTTATGAAAAAAGTTGATTTATTTTTACTTAAGTAAGGCTAAAAAATTTTATTGACGGCACTTACTGTCACAAACTCTGAATAACTCATGCAGTCACTATATAAGAAAGTTCCAAATTTTATATCTCAGCATTGTAAGCGAGCGTGTGCGTGATTCGACGAAAGCGTATCGTACTATATATAAGTGTTGTTATTAGGTTTATATATGTAAGGTTATATGTTTAAGTGTATTTGTAATTTGAAATATGATTGGCTACGTCCGTAATGGTGTGAATGTATTTGTAAGTTGTTTATGCATATACCGGATGACTATTGGCAGGCTCGAGGTAAGAATTTTTTTTTATTTGAGAGAACCATACCATTGCCAGTTCAAATAATACGCCCGATGCTCATTTTACTCATATATATATGCTCATATATACTTATACATTTCATGTTAACCCACTGACTCATGTTGGTGCCCTGTCGTCGATAACGTTTTACTCAACTCCTTACTATTCCCTATGTAACGCTTATTGTTATTCACTTTGGGTGAATTAGGTATATATCAAATTGATTTTACCCGACTAGGATTTAATAGATGTTCAAATGTCCTTATGTCCCAAGCTTAATCGACAGAGTTGAGTAAAATTACTTCAACTATTTTTCTCCGTGTTGTTTTTGTACGAGATAAATATGAATAAAAAGAGGAAAATTTAATTTAAAATGTTCAAATAATATTAATATTAAAAGTCTGATTTATTTTATTTGTTTATGGCATTGAATAATATATTTTTTAAATTTTTTATATTAAATTTTTCGAATGCTACTGTGAATTTTCAGGGAGTGATGGTACAGTTAGCGTCGCGTGTGATGATTCGGCAAACTAACTAAGGAATTCAACTCGGGACACTAACGGGGCGCCATTCTCTTTTCTGATGCATACGGCCGCTTTGAACCGCAACCCGGTACGCGACACGACATTGTTAAGAAAAAAGTTTATTATATTAAATTCATTAAATTATATTATATGCGATCTTCAAAGTCTTGAACATTTCTCGGATTAAATTTCCTCATCTTTAAAGGAAAAAACTATTAAGCATTGTTTCAACACACGATTTACGAAGTAATAACAAATACCATAATTTCAATTTCAAGAATTACAATCTTATTATATTCGATAGATACTTTCCACTTTTATAATGCACTCCTTTATCAAAAAATAGATCAATTCAGCCCACTGATCTCTATAATACACTGGATGCACAATGCCAATGGGAAAGTCGGCAAAGTCGTGTTTCCAATTGAAGGCTGAGCCGCCATATTAACATGGGTTGATTACAAAGAATGTTACGGTAAATTCAAATATAGTAAAAAGGGAAAAGTGTAAATATTAAAGAAACAATATGAAATCCATGCTTTTTTACCGGTATTAGTATTGATAGTATACACAATTAAACTAATGAAATGAAATTTATTGAATAATACTAAAATATAACACGATAATATTTATTATTATGGTATATAATGTTGTATATATTTAAATACGCATATGTATTTATTTTTTAACTATAATTAAATATAAATTTATTATAAATTTATCAAATATAGATTACACAATTCAACAAGTAAACGTACCTTGGGGTAGTGTAAAAATTATCTCACGTTCTAAACGTGAACTATTAATAATAGTCACATATAATAACTATTTTTAGTATAAATTAATTCGCGTTTCATAATTCAACCCTTATGTGCCTGTACATAAACGGTTTTAAAAACTGAAAAAAAGCTCCATCCCCTTCTGTTTTAAAAAATGTTGAATTACTCGATCTTGTTGGCGTATTTCATCATACGTTTAAATTTCTCAGGAGTAATAAGTTGCTCCAACTGAAAGAAGTAGTAGAAATAATTTTAAATATATACAAAAATTATAAACTATTGTATTTTGGTCGTTTACGAGTATTTTAATTTATCAGAAAATAATAAAATTGTAAAAGAAACAAACCCTAAAATATAATTAATACTGAATGCAGATATTACATGAAAATTAAGTATGTACATTCTGTGAATAGTATGTTACTAAATAATAGAATCCAATTCTATAAAGACCTGAGTAATAATATAGAAGATTATTACTAAATAGTACAAAACATCAGGTACGAAAGTACTTCACAAGCAGCAAATCATTCAATTAAAAATCACCAGAGTATCACAAACAAGAAGTTTTAAATGCCAAACTAAAGTAGTGACTAATTCAACACCTTAATTTTTAAACTACATGCAAAAGTAATAAATAAAATAAAAAAGTAAAAAGAAAACAATGATTTTATTTATTATTTATTTATTATTTTGTTTATTATTGTAATTATTATTGATTTTTTTCTTTTTAAGAATTGTTTATTTATGACTTTATTTGCATGTAATTTAAAAAATAAAAGGTGTTGAATTAGTCACTACTTTAGTTTGACATTTAAAACTTCTTGTTTGTAATACTCTGGTAATTTTTAATCAAGTGATTTGCTGCTTGTTAAGTACTTTCGTACATGATGTTTTGTACTATTTAGTGATAATCTTCTATATTATAACTTAGGTCTTTATAGAATTAGATTCTGTAATTTAGTAACATACTAGTCACAGCATGGAGATACTTAATTTTCACGTAATATCTGCATTCAGTATTAAATATATTTCGGTGTTTGTTTCTTTTCCAATTTTATTATTTTCTGATAAATTAAAATATTCGTAAACGACCAAAATACAATGGTTTATAATTTTTGTATAAATTTAAAATTATTTCTATTACTTCTTTCAGTAGGAGCAACTTATTACTCCTGAGAAATTTAAACGTATGATAAAAAATACGCCAACACCATCGAGTAATTCAACATTTTTTAAAACAGAAGGGGATGGAGCTTTTTTCATTTTTTAATACCGTTAATGTACAGGGACATATGGGTTGAATTATGAAACGCGAATTAATTTATACTAAAAATAGTTATTATATGTGACTATTATTAATAGTTCATGTTCAGAACGTGAGATAATTTTTACACTACTCCAAGGTACGTTTACTTGTTGAATTCTGTAATCTATATTTGATAAATTTATAATAAATTTATATTTAATTATAGTTAAGAAATAAAAACATATGCCTATTTAAATATATACAACATTATATACCATAATAATAAATATTACCGAGTTATATTTTAGTATTATTTAATAAATTTCATTTCATTAGTTTAATATTATGTATACTATCAATACTAATACCGGTAAAAAAGCATGGATTACATATTGTTTCTTTAATATTTACACTTAACCCTTTTTACTATATTTGAATTTACCGCAACATTATTTGTAATCAACCTAAGTAAAGATGGCGGCTCAGCCTAGAGTTCTAAATTTCTCGGACATTTAAAATCCGGCCACGTTCTCGTGACTGTGACCGTCATTTTAAGACAACTTGAGAATTTACAGAGAATTTAAGGGATTTTTACCATACCTTCACAAATATTTTCTTTATCATTAAACCTTATAATATTGTAAATTTATTTCCAAACACTATGAATTGCAATAGTGAAGGTTTCATAAAAATAAACAACGAAAAATGTCAAATTTTATCGGAATTCAATATCAACAAAAAAATTTTTATAGCCGTTATATTAAATTCAAACATAAAAAACAAGTATTTCAAGTTTTCTTCGCACAAATTACGCATTGATTTAAATAATTGTTTGACAGTTTCGGGACAGTTTATGCACTTTTTTAAGTGCTCTATTTGTCAAGTGGCATGCTTTCTGTACATCTGATCACAGTATTTGCACTTGAAAGAAGCTTTATTTTGTTTATCAAAAATTTAAAAAAAAAATTCCAAACTAGGGTAAGTGTGGGTATTACTGTGGATGCCCCAATTACTGCGGTTTCAAATAAAACTAATGATATACAATGTTTTAAAGATATATAACGTTACAGAACAATTAAAAACAATTAATTTCTAATCCAAGCATAATGAATATCAACGAATTATCAATAGTTACGATATTTGTAGCTAATTGATTACTGAAAAAATTGTTATAATTCCGTTTCTGAAAATAAAATATTTATTGTGATATTATTTTCTGCAAAGTAAATATCTTATTTTTCTAAATATTTATGCAAAATAACAAAAAATACGTTTTTTAATCATTTTTTACCAAAACAGTATTTGGTACATGATTTTCATAGGTGTATGAATTACTGCGATCTTTTGGGCGGCACTGCATAACCTCTCAATCTATTACAAATGCTTCGTAATGCTTACTTTTTATAATTGAGATTAACAAAATGTTGAAAACTCCAAAATCGTTGCTAATGAGGCAAGAGAAAGTCAAGTAATATAATTTTAAGGTAAATTAAATAAGAGTTTTAATATTATTTAATTTTAATTTCTTAAAAATGCTTCATGTTCACTTTTTATAATTTAGTTCAAATAAAATGTTCAACACTCCTTAATCGTTGCCAAAGATGCAAGAGGAACTCGAGTGATATAATTTTAAGTTAAATTAAATAAAACTAATAAAATTATTAATGACTTCAAATTAATTAGTTGAGTTTGAAATTATCCCAGCGCAGTCTAAAGCGTCTATAATCTTTTAAAGATTTTCAAAATTCTTTAAAATTATTAATCTTAATTTGTTACGAATGTTTCGTCATGTTTACTTTTTATAATTGAGATTAAATAAAATGTTCAATACTTCTAAATTAATTGTAAGTTCACTCAAAATAATATCGCAGTATTACGCGCGCAGAAATTGGGGTTTCCGCAGTAGTTGGAGCGCAGTAATTGGGGCTTCCGCAGTAATTGATGCGCAGTTATTCATGCAAACCCGCAGTAATACCTAAATAGAACATTTTTTTTAGATTCGCATTTTCTAAGTAAATCTGGTTTCTTTTCAGGGTTTAAGGACTGCATGCTACTTACTTAATACCAAATACTGCTTTAAAAATCAATTTGTGACGACTTTTTCAATTAAAATCATTTTTTTCAACTTTAAAAGCCGTCTTGATTTTCGATCCGCAGTAATTGGCACACTTACCGTATATTCTTTTTTTTTCATTTTTATTGCGCACGTTACACGAACTTTCAGAGCAAAGCATTTATCAAAAACAATTGAAAGCTTGAACCGTTACGGAAAAATATTTTTAAATTCTCATAAATTCTCGAAGAGCACATTCATCAGAGAAATTCTCAGTCATGTTCCCGTGCTCCCAGAAATATTCTCGGTCACATAAACTCTTTAGAACTCTAGCTCAACCTTTTATCCTGAAAGGCGCTGGTGCGCATGTGCCGAAATTTGACGTCATTTCCGGATTTTTCGTAAAGTTTTGTATAGAAAAACGATATTTACTGTTATAAATTAATGTACTAAACAAATAAAAAAGCATCAATATTAAGAAAACGAAAGAGGCGAAAATCTGCAACAAATTGAAAACAAATCCGGTGAAAAAACAGTAAAAAGTGCGGTTAAATCGTCAAATAGGTGCGAATGTTTACTACACGTTATAGTAGAATTTGATAGATATTGTACCTGCGTTACGTACATTCCTTCACTAGTTTTTAAAAATTTACATTAAACTTAAGAAATTACAAAATACATTTTTAAAAAAGTATATTTTAATTTTTTTGTTAAAGCTACAAAATATTTTTTAATTTTCAGATATTTATTACTACATACTACATACTACAGTGAAATACTATGCTGTAGTTACAAAAATTTTCTTAATACTATTAACTTATTTATTACTGCAGGCTATAGTAAAAGTAAGAAAAAACATGTCAAACATTCAGTTTATTTCATTTTAAAGAGTGACAAAGATGTTATTTTTAATATTATTGAGGTATTTACTTCTACATAGTATAGTAAAAGGTTGTTTTTATAAATGAATGTCAAAATGTAAAAATGAAAAAGTACATTTAAAAATGTGCTGCAATGTGATACTGATGGATATAAAAGTATTGTATGGTAGAAGTTCTGTTTCAAATGTTTATGTTATGGTTATAAAATTAATCGCATTCAATAAATTTTTAATATAGTACAAAAATTGAATTGATTATTTTCCAAAATAACTTTAAATATCTTTTCTGCATACAAGACTTGACGAAAAATGCATTTGTCAACAGCAGTCAACGGGGTCAATCGATGACAGATGTAAACATTCGCACCTATTTCACGATTTAACCGCACTTTTTACTGTTTTTTCACCGGATTTTTTTTTCAATTTGTTGTAGATTTTCGTCTCCTTCGTTCTCTTGATATTTATGCTTTTTTATTTGTTTAGTATATTAATTTATAACAGTAAATATCGTTTTTCTATACAAAACCTGATGAAAAATCCGGAAATGACGTCAAATTTCGGCACATGCGCACTAGCGCCTTTCAGGATAAAAAGGTCTACGATGCACACGATTTTGGCTGTATTATAGAGATCAGTGATTCAGCCCTATTCGACGACGAGCTAAATTTCGGTCTCTTAGTGATGACAGGTGGAAACTAATCCGTAAGTTGGCGCCACCTCCGTCCTCTCATATGAAACTATTGTTTTGCATGGTGTTTATAAACAACTTTAAACAATTATTGGAAAAATGGAAACATTTCCTAAATTCTAATAATTGTTTTTATTATTAATGAAGTTTAGTGTTTTTAGTGCATATTTATATATATTCATAACAAAATACAAGCATATATTTATACTGCGTGTGGCTTAGATTCTTCTATATTTTGAATTTTTTTAGTTGTGATTATAAGACATTTTTACCAATTCATTTTCTCGCAAAATAATAAATACTTAAGGGAAGTACCAAGTTCATGTAATGAATGTGGTCCAGTTACGACATCTTTATGTCTAAAATATATTTTAAAAAAATTATAATTTAGGAAATGGTAGAATAGATAAAAATAGTCGTAGATAATAAATACATTTAAAGTTTTTGAAAAATGCTATTGAGTGCTTTATTTATTAGCTTGATTGTATATTTTTCATGCATACTGTAATTTAAAAAATGGATCAGAATATTGACAATTTCCGCATGAAATATTAAAGTTTCTATGAATTAATGGAATACACTTTCAATAGGTGCTATAACAATTTTTTGCAAATATGAAAAAAAAAATTTATTGTCCGAATTTTTCTCACCATGGCGCAATTATTCCAGTGCAAGATTATTTATGGATTTCAACTGAATAAATATTTTCATTATTTGTCAATTTAACGTTCAATAATGTTTCATATTAGTTCATTAAAATAATTTGAATATGATTAATATTCCATAATAATATAATAATAGACAATTTTTATTTTTTCAATTAATTTATTAATTGAATTTTTTATTAAATCATTAATAATTGATTGTGTTTTTCTCGACTCCGTACAAAAGAGGCGCGAAGCAGACGACAATTTCAAATTTACAGAATATGTAGTTATGGAAATAATACTTCTTTTTTCGATATTTTAATTAATTTTTCCTTAGAATAAACATCTATAAGTTTTTGAAAAATTGTGGAATTATTTTGAAAGTCTAAACATTATTTTTAAGTGGAAATTTGAAATTAATAAATATTTACAATTTGAATCTATATATAAATTGAAAATATTTGAAATTTTTAAAGGAAAGCTTAAGTTATAAATTTCGAATTTCCATAATTTTTACCAATTTTGTGCATTTAACACATTTTCAATTAGCGAATTATTTAGCATTAAGAAGAGATAAACATAAAATTTAAGATTGAATATTACATTCTCAATTTTATGTTAGACATATTTTCATCTCACTGTTTGCAGCCTAATCACAGACTTTTCATTCAAAAAATGAATTGCTTTATGGAAAGGAAAAATTTTCTAATAGGAGATAAATTAAAAAGCTAAAAAATGTGTTCAGTGATATTTGCATATGATCACATAAGTATTTATTGATTTCAAATTTTACATGCAATTTTTTTTTTCAAGTTCGTGTTTAAATCTTGTTACGATTTTACAAGATTTTATGGGCAGCTGCAATCTTTTAAATGAAATATTTTGTAATTCTTAATTTGCCTGTTCTTCTGAAATCGTAGGAAAAATTCAAAGTCGATAAATGGTTAAAATTTTACACCAAGATTTCAAATGCAAAATTTTAAAGCTTTGTGAATAAACTGCTTCATATTTAGAAAATACTTCAGCTCTGTGAAGCATTTTTATATTTTAAGTGTAAAATCTGTGCTTAGGTCACAAAGAAGTAAGACAAAAATACTGTCATTATAAAATTAAGAATGTAACGAAGAAGCGAGGAGAATAAGGGGAAATGGGACGAGTCGTTCTCACATGCAAGAGTGACGAGGAAAGAAAAATGGCAACGTGCCCCGTCTTCGCTCCCTACCCGATTCACACCGACAGGCAGGCTGAGAATGTGAGACACTGCGTCGGTTTCAGATCTGGGATCACTGTTTTTAACATTGAAAAAGGCCTTCGTCGGACAGGGCTGGGTAGATTTGATAATTTGACAAATTCGTCTCACTTGCACATTTTCCCGTGAGTAAGAAGAGGACAACTGCGCACTTGCGCACTCTTTTCCACTACTTCCAACTTACAAGCCGAGCCCATAAGATCGTGTAAAATCGTGACAAGATTTAAACACGAACTTGAAAAAAAAAAATTGCATGTAAAATTTGAAATCAATAAATATTTATGTGATCATATGCAAATATCACTGAACACATTTTTTAGCTTTTTAATTTATCTCCTGTTAGAAAATTTTTCCTTTCCATAAAGCAATTCATTTTTTGAATGAAAAGTCTGTGATTAGGCTGCAAACAGTGAGATGAAAATATGTCTAACATAAAATTGAGAATGTAATATTCAATCTTAAATTTTATGTTTATCTCTTCTTAATGCTAAATAATTCGCTAATTGAACATTTTTTAAATGTACAAAATTGGTAAAAATTATGGAAATTCTAAATTTATAATTTTTTAAAATCTTATAGATGTTTATTTTAGGGAAAAATTGATTAAAATATCGAAAAAAGAAGTATTATTTCCATAACTACATATTCTGTAAATTTGAAATTGTCGTCTGCTTCTCGCCTCTTTTGCACGGAGTCGAGAAAAACACATTTCTCAATTTCGACTCGATAAACGACAGTCTGAAATCTAAAACTTGGAACAGTTGAAAACGCATGCATTGTAACGAAGAAGCGAGGAGAATAAGGGGAAATGGGACGAGTCGTTCTTGCATGCAAGAGTGACGAGGAAAGAAAAATGGCAACGTGCCCCGTCTTCGCTCCCTTCCCGCTTCACACCGACAGGCAGGCTGAGAGTTGAGACACTGCGTCGGTTTCAGATCTGGGATCACTGCCATGCGTGCCATTGCTGCTGCCAAGTCATGCCAAGTCGCTTACATGGAGATAGGTCTCCTTATTATTCCCTCGTGAAGTAACCTCAAAACAGTGACGTTTAGTTTTATTTTTATGAAACTGAACCAAGTTTAATTAATTATAAAAATTGAGTTCTTTCGGAAGATTATGTGAAATAATTGAAAAATCTAATTTTTTCGAGGTTTGAGTTTACTATCTTCTTATTTTTGTATTATAGTGATTTCAACGTTTGCATTATTTGAGTAACGTAAACATTTACTTGTATTGCATAATTCTTTAACTCCTCTGCACAACAAGTTCAAATTAAAATCAATTTATTTCAAACATGAAGAATAGAATTCAATATCCAATTGTTAAATTTAAATTCAACAATTTATGAATAAATTGACTGGAATGTCTAAAATTGCAGTTGGTTGTAGATAAGCAATAGAACCAGTGAGTCTATTACATTGAATTCTTTGTCAAGGCAGTGGAGCTGTTTATCAAAGTCAATTTCATTGTCCGACATATTAATATCTTGAACTTTATTTATTCAGCTCGAGAATAGCAAAATGTTCGTTGTGTTTTCAAAATTAAATAAGTATCTTATAATTATTTCACATATTGATCAAGATTTAAAAAAACCGTTCTGAAATTAAAATTATTTGATTGGGAACGCCATCCATAGCTTTATATAGTGAACTGTAATTTCAACATTTCTAGTTGGAAATAATTGAAAATTTCTTTATTTGCAGGGTCATATTTGGAAAATAATTTTTGGCTTAAAAATGTGATTTGATAGCTTATTTTGAGATCTCAAGTTGTAAAACTTATAACCCGTAATATAATCTTGTACATAACTCTCTCTTACCCAATATCCATCGTATTTCTCTGATTTTGATTTTTGAAAATAATTGATGGAGAAAATAACATAAATGTACTGGTAATCGGTCAGTGATTATAAGTTCAGACAGCAGGTCTGAGAGCATATTTTAAAAGAAAGGTATGATAATATATCTATTCTGTTCAAAATAGTTTTTACAGTAGATTATAGAATTATTTACATACCATTGTTAACAGGTCACTTTATCCATGTAATTCAAAAAGGAAAACTATCTTTTCGTCTACTGATACGTGTCTGGAGACCTTTATTCTTACGCTATATAATTTTAAAAACATTCCATTATCAGTTTGCATTAATCTTTTGCTTTCTCTTAGTGGAAGTATTTGTTAGCGTGCAATTTTTTACGCTGCGTATAGATGTCAGGTAACGTAAGCTAGGTTGCTGTGCGGTAGATTTTTCGGATTGTTTGATCGTCATTATGCGGTATTTACAAGACGGCATAATTGTGTATGGCATCTGACAAATTTGGAATTTATGAATTTTTTAATTTCCAACAATAGAGGTATGGTGAAGGCCAAACTAATTCCTAAATTGTCTGATGAATTTTAATAACGATTCGAAAACTAATTTGGCCTTTTAATATACCTTTCATTACTAATTTCATAGGTAAAAGTCTGCCCGCTTCGCGGGCACATTCTCTTCGCGCGCAGCTCGCTTCGCTCGCAAGTTTGAGCGCGCCTAGGGCACGCGATTTGATCGTCGCGCTTCGCTCTCCGTTCTTTCTGGACCTCGCGCTCGGTCTTGTGCTCTTCGAATAAATTTAAGTTTATTTCTTATAATTTAATACTGAAGCTCAAACTAATTTTATAATATTAAAGATGATGTAAATTACTCATTTTCTCAAGTTCACTGAATTTCTTTTTCAGTTTAAGTGAAACAGAAAATTCAATTTACTTAAGGCTCTATCGGCCTTAAGGAACACATTCTCATCATGACACTCATGCTTCGCGCTCGATTTTCTGTATACATTTCAGTAACTTTTTACTAAATTACATGATTAAAATAATTTATTTATTTTCTTCCAAATGTTTCAAAAAGAAAAAACAATCGTAGACTTTATTTAAGGAAACGATTTTGCAGAACAACGCTTATTTCGTATCTCACATATTTTGGTGAAAAAACTCGAATTTTTTTAATATTAAAAAGCAAAACATAAAATATACATCCTGTCGAGAAATTTCTTGATAAGAATGTGTAGAACTCATTTAGGCAAATAATTTTTCATCTAAACGTTTTTTATGTATCTCATATTTTGTCTAAAAAATGGAATTCTTGAATTTTAATCGTATTTTTTGGAATTAAAACGAAAAATATATGTTTTTTCAGAAACTGTGTGAGACAAAATTTGTAGATCTTTTTGAAACGAACAACTTTGTATTCCTACGTTTTTTTGTATTTCACATATTATTCTTAAAAAATTGAATTTTGGATTTTCAATGGTTTTTTTTTTTAAATTAAAAAGAAAAATATGCATGTTATGAAAAAATGTTACAATTCAAATTTGTAGGTCTTTATGTAGAAAATAATATTGTATCATAAAGTTTTTTCTTATCTCGTATAATTTAACTGGAAAATGGGATTTTGATATTGACTTGTTTCAAGTTTTAATGTGCTGTAACATTTCTAATTTTGATTTAATCAAAAAATGTTATCAGGATAATTTGTAGAGATTTATGAGCACTATCAAAAACCAGTATTGAAATTTTTTATTTTTTTCAAAAACACAAAAGTAGTTAGTGCTCAATCCCTCAATTTTGATTGTATGTGGCTGGTTAGCGAACTTGTCCTTACTTTTTCGACTTCGATTAAGTGTGCCAAAGCTCAATTTAATCTGATAATTCTATCGAGAGTTATAGAGTTACAGACAGACAGACACTTTCGTAAAAACCGTTTTTTTCTGACTCAGGGGGTCTCAAAACGTAAAGATTTGATGAAAATTTCGAAAGCCATTTTTCACATAAAATCAATACCTTTTCATATGATGAGAATGTAAAAAATTTGTTGTGTAGCATGAAATAGAGAATGAATAACATGCTTGTTTTATGTCATTTTTAAAAACTCTTATCTAGATTTCGTACGTAAGTAGACAAAAATTTATCCAAAAAATTCAAGATCCTACAAGAAATAGCTCGAAGCAAGTGATTTATACTTGAATAATGACAATGCCATTAAAATATCTCTTATTCTGCCTGAATGATCTCGGAGTTTTAAAAAGTTTTCACAAATCGATTTTATCGCCGACTTTTTTCAATATTGAATAATTTTTTTGTGACTGAAATGAAGTTAAATATCTAGAAGTGACACATTGCTCTCATTTTACGATGAAATTAGCTGTTTGTATCTAAATGTAAATGTTCATTAGTATATATAATACCATTTAAGGCGAGTTCAGAGCCAACAGGCAGGCAAAGGTTAGAACTAGGGCCTGAGCACATTTTTCTCAAAGTTACTAAATTTACATGATTAAAATAATTTATTTTCCTCCAAATGTTTCAAAAAGAAAAAACAACCGTAGACTTTATTTAAGGAAACGAGTTTGCATTTTATTGCTCACTTCATATCTTACATATTTTGTTTAAAAAATGGGATTTAAAATTTTTAATCATATTTTTTAAAATTAAAACGAAAAATATATATTTTATCAGAAACTGTGTCAGACAAAATTTGTAGACCTAATTGAAGCGAAAATTGTTTAATTCTTACGTTTTTTCCAAATTTCACATAATATGGTTAAAAAGTGGAATTTTCGATTTTTAATAATATTTCTTTAAATTAAAAATAAAAATATACATATCACAAAAAAATATTGTGTTTTAAATTTGTAGGTATTTTTGTAGTGGAAAATTCCATAATATAACGTTTTTTTATATCTCGTTTAATTTAACTGGAAAATGGAATTTAGATATTGACTTTTTTCAAGTTTTAACATACTGTTACTTTTATAATTTTGGTTTAATCGAAATAAAAAATCAGGATAATTAGTAGAGATTCATAATTCTATCGAGAGTCATTGTGTCCACAGACGCCGGACAGACGGCAGACATACAGCAGATAGACGACAGACAGATACACAGTTTCGTAAAGACTGTTTTTTCGGACTCAGGGGGGCTCAAAACGTAAAGATTTGATGGAAATTCCGAAAGTGATTTTTCACATAACATCAATACCTTCTCATATGAAAAGAATGTAAAAAGGATTTGGGGAAATTTTTTTTACTCTTCCACTTTGATTAATAATAGTATATTATGTGCCTAGGCACATAATGAGGGTTATTACGCGACGAGCGACAATGCTTACAGGAGGTCGAAGCCGAGGCACGTTCAGTCCTACGAGCATTTTAAGCGAGTCTCGTAATTACCCGAATTGTGTGCATTGGCACATATTCTATTTTATGTGACTTCGGTGCGTATACGAGTTTTTATGCGTATACTCGAATCTAATCTAGTATTGTAGTTGTTTGCGGCGCTAGTCATTACACTTGATATTTCGCGACTAGTCCCCCATTTTGATTTTATCGATCTTGTGTAGTAGTAGCGTGTTGTAATAGAGCATGCGCAGTTCAAATGTACAAAGCTTTGTCAGTAGGATGCTAACGCTGTACGAAGAAGAATAAGAAGAAGATTGTGCTCCGCTGTATGGCTATAGGCACATGCGCAGTTCAATTTTTACATTTTATTCCCCTGTAGCGCAATACACAACATTGCGCTACTCTTAACTGTAGCGGAAAAACGAGTTTACGCGCCGGAGGCACAAAAATATTTATCGGGTAGAAAGACCGCAAATAGAAAAAAGTTCTCTGTTATCATTCTCCATACTTTAGTATTTTCTAAAGGTTAATTTTTTAAACTTTAAAATTTTGATATCATGAGACAATTGATCAATTATTTTAAGCGTTTTCGAGTACTCGTTCCTTTATTGCATTCAGCAACCTAGTATGTTACGTTATGGTCAGATAGTTTAATATATTGTATTTTGAATAATGTAATATATTATTTTCATTAATATTCCGCTAATAAAAACCCTACTTGAAACAACTTATCATAGCTGCACCATGCTAAACATAATATATCCCACTCTGTCGCGTCACGTAAATTGGTTAAGGTTAATACAACATCTCAAAGACTTTCTTCAAGAATTTTTTTTTCATGGTAAAATTTATTTTATAATTTCAAACTTTTAATACACAAAAGATAAGGTTTTGAAGAAATACAGACAGTTTAAAAAAATAAAATTTATGCTAAATCTTGCTGGCATGGCCGCCTGAAGTTACCCCTAACACATCACTCAATAAGTTCCTGGTTTAACTAAAAAAAATTACAGTTTTTTCGAGAAATTCGACTTTATTCATCAACATAGTTCCCTTTAAGCATAATACATTCATTCGAACGCTTCTCTAACTTTTCGATGCCTGTTTTGTAGAATGATTCATTTTTGCTCTCAAAATAGGCCTCAGTTTCGGCAATCACTTCTTCATGGGAACCAAATCTCTTTCCCTGGAGCATTTTTTCCAGGTCAGCAAAGAGCCAGTAGTCGCTGGGGGCCAGATCTGGAGATCATGGTGGGCGTGGAAGCAATTCGAAGCTGAATTCATTCAATTTGACCATCGTCTTCATGGACTTGTGGCACGGTGCATTGTCTTGGTGAAACAACACCGTTTACTTTTGCATGTAAGGCCGTTTTTTCTTGATTTCTGTGCGCCATCGATCCAGTAATGCCATGTCATAGTCGCTGTTAATGGTTTTAACCTTCTCAAGATAGTCGATAAACAAAATACCATGCGCTTCCCAAAATACGGATGCCATAACCTTGCCAGCCCATTGTTGAGTTTTTGGTCGCTTTGAACGGCTTCCACTAGCTGCTGTCCACTCAGCTGACGATATTTTTGTGTCAGGTGTGTAGTGGTGGATCCATGTTTCATCCATTGTCACATACCGATGCAGAAAATTCTTTTTCCTCGCTTGAACAGCTCTAAACATTGCTCTGAATCCTCAACGCGTTGTTGTTTTTGGTCGGGTGTGAGCAACTTCTGATTTTGGGCAACCAGAGCGTTTAGCATCATTGGTGTTTGTACGACCACGTTTAAATTCGGCATAATATTCGATGATTGTTGATTTCCCTTGTTCAGAGTACGAAATCATATAGTTTTGACAATAGTGGTGCTATCCATATGTCACTTATTGAGTGATGTGTTACTTAAGTCTGGTTGACATGATAATCTCAACTTTAGAGCATTTGAAAAAAAGAAAATTGCTACATTAATGAAAAGTACACTTGTCGCTATCACATGAATCAACATTATAATTATTTATTATTACTCAAGCCATTTTTTAAACAATTTACGTTGAAAAAAAGGTCGGATATTTCAAAAGTCCGCTATCGTTTGCGCAGCAACATCCAAAATAACGTTCTTACAAAAAAGAGTTTTACGAAGTTAAACATAATTAGTTTCGAATTCTGGAAAATGACCTGGGGAAAAGGAAGTATGTGGAATTGAAATACGTAATTGGCGGCTCAAAAATTTTGATTGCATAAAAACATGTAAAAAACAATTTGTAGCAAAAATGATAGTTTTTCTCAGTCAAAGTATCATATTTATAGATGGTTACAAAAAAAGGTCCACTTTGTTCCAGAACAAATTTTGTTTAGGTTTACTTATTTAACATCTATTGTTTAAAATAAACGAAATTTCCCTGCTTTCAACTGCTTTTCTGTCTTTGGTGTAATTTTTTATCAAATTTCCTAAAGAATTGAGAATTTGTCGCATTGATGTTTGATTATGCATTAATGGATTTTTAAATTGGTTTTTATTTTCAGACCAAGGCATGACAAGGAAGGATCTTTTCTACTTAATAAAAGATCATTTCCGTGATAAAATCAGTGACATATATACAATCGTAGGAAACGAAATGAGTCGAAAATTGAAACGTGATTTCGAGTTAAATGAACAAAACAAAACAGCTGTACGTACTAATGTGAAAAAAATCCCTATACACGGTCAAGTTATTATCGAATGTTTTTCACTTCCGATTGGCCAGATGTCTGAGGAAACACAAGAATCGTGCAACAAATTCATAAAAAGATACCTTCGAGATTTCGCGCGCAAATGTAGTAGGCAAAAAAATGTGCAAGATTTTTTTTCGAAGGTTTTTGGTAGATTCAGATCTATAGATTTCGAGTTTGCGAAAAACTCTTCTAAGAAAATCGAAACCATTATCACTAGAAGCTATTGGACTGTTAGTTTCACCTCCAATTATAGAATTTACTCGCGATAGTTGAAGTGAATATTCATTTGACGAAGATGGAAGTTTCAATAATTCTGATAATGAAACCTATGATACTGAATATGTCTATTATGTATTAATAAATTGTGTACGCATATCGGTTATATACTTATACTAGTTTTTGGTTATTTGTGAACATCTTCAAAGCATGTCCTATCCTTTTTCATGAGGAATTTAATTTCAAATTTGTTGTCAGCGATCCAGAGAACACCCGTGAGTCAAATTCAGTAAGAATCGAAGAACTCTTTTAAAAATTCATCTGCCATGTTGTTTTTGAAAATTCTGGCTCCAGATTTGTCGTCAGTGACCCAGAAAACCCCCTTAAGTCAAATTTGGTAAAAATCAACAAATCATTTCCAAAATTCATTCACCATTTTGAATCCGCCATCTTTTTTGTCATAATCTGACTCCGGATTCATTGTTAGCGACCCAAAAAACACCTGTAAGTCAAATTTGGTAGAAATTAACAAATTATTTGAATGATCTATTCGCCATTTAGAATTTGCCATTTTGTTTTTGGGTAATTTGATTGCGGATTCGTTATCAGTGACTCGAAAAACACAAATAGACATAATTTCGAGTTTGTATAATGAAAACTTCTAGTTTCGATTAGTTTTTTTGGATTTTATCCCTCTGTGCGATAACGACAAGTGTATTTTTCATTAGTCTAGCAAATTTTTTTTTCAAATGCTCCAAAGTTGATAATTATATCATGTCAACTAGATTTAAGTAGGGGTGGGTAACTTCAGGCGGCTATCTAAAACTTTATCTTTTGTGCATTAAAAGTTTGAAATTATAAAATAAATTTTACTATGAAAAAAAATCCTTGTAAAAAGTCTTTGAGATGTGGTACTGACCCCTTAAGGAATCCACCTGGTTTAGTGAGAAAAATAATGTTTTTCTTCAAATATATCAAGAGGGACATTTACAATTCTTATCAAACTAAGTTTCAGTTCAGAGAAAAATTTATTATAGTGAGAATTTCCGGTGGTAAATATATTAAACTGTAGGAAAACCAACTGAAATTGTTATCTAAATAGGAAACGCAGATCTTTTCGTGTAGATTATTATTTCTATAAACTTTATTATTTATTAATTAAGATAATGAAAATAAAAGCTTCAAATTCTAATTCTAAATACACTATACTAAACGAATGGTTACTTGTTGTGACATTACTCGTAAAGGTATCAAATCCATAGTTTATTTTTATAAGGAAAAATTCAATTTCATAATTTTATTATTTTTGTTGTAGGTTATTATGGCAAACCTATGTGGGTCACCTATTTAGGTAATCTACATAACTATTTACGTCCCTACGCACCTACATCGGTTTCTTCAGTAGAGATATTTTATTTCTTTTCTGTTTTGAAAAAAACTTTAATTTAATTAAAATGTTCAGAATAATTTACAGCCTGTATCACAAGAGCGTATACGCAATAATAATATAATAATAGACCTACCAGTGGCGTTTATTTTTTAACAGAAATATCGGACTTCACGTATAACAGGTAAATTTTTCACACTTCTAGGTGGGTTAGGTGGATGGAATTTTGGTGAGCTGTGCAATCCCATAAATGATTAAAAGACACAGGAGCGTTTGGTTCTGCGATGATTGTGGAGATGGATAGGGCCCTCGAAAATCCCTTGTGGGTCAAAAATGCCCTACGTGGTACTTCTAGTGTTAAAGCAGAGTTGTGGAAATTTATCATGAATATTGGAAAAGTTTCAAGGTGGTATTTTTGTCTTCTCATCCAAAAGGTCCCAAAATGTCTTACAGAGAGGCTGCTAACTATATTGGGCGGTCAAGGGCATTCGTCTAGAAGTGGGTTAAGAGTTCAAACCAGAACTCGAACCCGTATCACTACTAGTTCGAATTCCTCCTAACGTCCAAAAAAAGTATAATTGAAAATTTCAAGAATTCGAAACCGCTCGAGTCCTCAAAATACAAAAAATACGACCAAATTTGAACCAAAATCACTACATTTTAACAAAAAACCATGACAAAACAAGAAAAAAAGGATGAAAGAAAAAGAAGGCAACCTTCCAAAACCCCTTCCTTCTTTTTCTTTGTTTCGTCCTCTTTTGTCTTTATTACCCACCACCATTTACATAAACAAAAAAACAAGAAACAAAACTACTCGCCGACCTTTCGGTACTCTTCCTTTTCTTTTTTTTTTTTTGAATTTCAGCCTTGAAGGGGGTTCTGGAAGAGTACCGAAACGTCGGCTAGTAGTTTTGTTTCTTGTTTTTTTGTTTATGTAAATGGTGATGGGTAATAAAGACAAAAGAGGACGAAACAAAGAAAAAGAAGGAAGGGGTTTTGAAGGTTGCCTTCTTTTTCTTCCATCCTTTTTTTTTTGTTTTGTCATGGTTGTTTGTTAAAATGTGGTGATTTTGGTCCAAATTTGGTCGTGTTTTTTGTATTTTGAGGATTTGAGCGGTTTTGAATTCTTGAAATTTTGAATTATAGGTTAGAAGTTTCAAAACCACGCAAAATGTGGATGATCTTCCAAAGTGCGGGGAAGCTTAGGTCATAACATCACTCGAGGATGAGGCCATCATAAAGCTGTTCAAAGTGGATTCTCAACTAACTCTGTGACAAGCTCAAAAAGAGCTTTTAAGAAAAAATGTAAGATGAGTCTAATGGCACTGAAACGCCGCTTGTAAGAGTCGGGATTCTTATGGCAAGGCACGCTACAGAAACTGCTGCTCATCTAATAAGGCATGGAAAAATGAATGTCGTGGGCTCAAGTGCATATTGGTATAGATTTGAGCAACGTAATCTTCACCGACAAAGCATCGTTTTAGGCAGGAATACACTCTAGGAGTGTCTAGTTCCGTCATGGAAAGCTGAAAAGTTGGCTGAAATTCAGCTCAAAAGTTCACTAAGAACGCTCTCTGTATGTACAAGATTGGTTCGATAAGTAACTTAGTTGGATGTAAAAGATAACAATCTGAGTTTTGTATCATACATTTTTTTTCGAAATAATCTCCTCGAAGTTCAACGTACTTGGCCCAACGTTCCTCTAGGTTCGCAATTCCTTTCCTAAACTGGTTTTCGTCAAAGCATTTGAACACAGCACAGTGTAACCAAAAAACCGAAAAAATTTACAAAGATTATACTTGTAGTTACTAGGCGAATCACAAATAAATTTGAAAAAAGGAGACATTTTTAAAAATGATGGACAAAAAGCGGAAGATGTCATTTTTGGCCTTATAATTGGTTCTTATTTGTTTAAACATAATGATTTAATAATTTTTTTTTTTTAGGTTGGAGTAGTTTACCGAGGAACGAAACATAATAATACATAAAAAGCTTTACTTGTTTTGTTCTTCGTCGGTATTTTTTTAACGACTTCGAATATCAAAAAATCCTTTCATGGACATGTTGTAGAGATGTTATAGAAGCAACTTATGCAAAAAAAATATTTTCGATTTCTTAACCTATCACACCAGACAATCTCCTTAATAAGGACCACTAACCACTAGTTTTTAACACTAGGCGTTTATTGATTTTGAAAAAAATTGTTTTTTGACTCGGTCTAATGCACATTACTCCCCAGTGATTGTTTCTTCTTTCTCAAGAAAGTCAATGAGTAAGATTCCTTTCGTTTCCTACAAAACTGATGCCATCACCTTCCCAGCGGATGTAGTACTTTTCGCCTTTTTCGGAGCCCATTTTCCTCGTCCAGTTCACTGTTTTGACTGCTGTTTTGTTTCTGACGTATAGTTGTGGATCAAAGTTTCGTTCATTGTTACAAAATTCTGCAAAAAGTCAGCTAAACTCTTTTTAAATAATTGCAAACATTTGGAAGATGTTCGCATGCGATTTCTTTTTATTCTAGAATGAGCAAACGTAGCATCCATCGTGCGCACAGTTTTTTCATGTGCAAATCACGATCCAAACAAAATGTATCCGGTTATTTGAGATAGCTACGGCCTTTTTTAACTCACGGATTTCCACTCGCCTTTCAGCCAAAACGATATTGTGGATTTTGTCAATGTTTTCTGGCCTCACAGCTGATTCCGGAATCCAAACGTGATGCATCTACGATTCTTGTCTTGCTTCAGGAAGGAAACTTTATGGGCAGCTATACAAATCTCGCTGTCGCCCTCTCTCAGTATGTTAATCAAGTTACTTATCGAACCATCCTTGTAACACCCAATGAAGGTGCTGAAACATTTCGCTTTTAACATAATTTAATTCCTGAATTTTAATACTTTTAAGAAACAAATTTCGACCTAGTTGAAACATTTCGCTTTTTGCGTAATTTAAATTAACGGATAGGTAGTTAAAAGTCCACGCCCTCCAGGTGAAGTTCTCCGTGGGGAATCGACACCTTTTGAGCGGTTCTTTTTTTTCTTTTATTTTTAATTTCTTTTATTTGGGAGTGTCACGTTCGCTGTGTCTCTCTATATAAGAGTGCACACTACTGGTGGCACAAGTGAGGTTGTCCAAGAGGTTAATGAAAGCCAAAAAGAAATAATTACGAAGCCTAACTAAATTTTAACCGTTCGAATGAATCTCCTTTCTTTAGTAAAACTCGTTAGTTCCTAACTGAGGGAGGACAGGGTACATATGCGATCAGGTTCTCGAAACGTGTTCGCCTAATTTAAAAATGCAGGTGAACCCTGATAAGCCCAAAATCTATTTTCTCTGCTCCGGGTGATAGCGTCTTACCTTTTACAGGTGCGCGCACCGGAATGATTCTCTAGGATCGGCAGCCAAGCTCGTAAGCTTGGATTTCTACTTCGTTAGAGGATCCCCACTTTAATTAGATGCGCGCACGTATTCATTAGTGACCCAAATTCATGATGTTAGATCGATACATTGAAAGATTTCTGAACGATATTTTCAATCCTGTCCAGACAATTCAGAGCATGCATTGAAAAATCTAAAGAAAGCCGACATTTTCGCGGTTACGATGGTATGTTTCTTATCCCTGAAAAGTGCATCATGCATCTGCTGGATGAGTTAGAAGATTTCCGCGCGTTCAAGGGAGAAAGTATCTCACGCGTTGAAAGAAGACAGCGCTTCTTCGCTATACACGTTTCGCCTAGTAGGAAAATCGATCCATGTGTCCTGCGTTCGCTTATGGGTTGATTGCCTATATTTAAAGTCGCATAGCCCGAATTGACGCGTATTCCTAGTGAATACGAGTTTGGAAATAATAATGACGTGCATAACAATAATCTACTTACGTCTAGATATTTTTGGTGGTCAAATTTCTAGATATTTGCCCATTTATAAAAATTTGGCTCAAAATTAACATGCATGTTTGGGATTGCTTCTACGAAGAAGGATTTATCTCTCTATGCGTGTTTACAGAGAACTTTAACACCGAATAGATAAAACAGCTCCATCAACGAGACTTGTTACCTTCTGCCAAAAAGGTTTTTGGCAAAGAAATCGATGGCTGGGTCTAACAGGAGGATAACGACTTCAGAGGAAACTTGTATTTAAACTGAAGTAGCTTTCTTACAAAGTTCGTCAAATATGTAGATTGGTTCCTGCAACTTATGTCCGAAATCTAGTTGAAAGTATGCCAAGATGATGTGAAGTAACTTTTCTTTTGCTTGGAAAAAAACGTAAAAAGTCACATGGTGCCAAATTAGTCGAGTAAGGTGGATGGAGCAATACTTGGATGCCCTCGTTTGCCAAAAAGTCCACAGTTTTGAGAGTGATGTGCGAGGAAGCATTGTCATGATAAAGAAGCGAATGTCCCATCTTTGATTTGGAGTGCTGTGATTGCCAAGTGCTAATGACCCTAGGGATACAGTGTGTCGTGTACCATTCTGCAGCCGCAGTATGTTGGTTTCCAAGAGGAACAGTGGCTAGATGACCAGTTATTGAAAAGAAAGAAGCAATCACCTTTCTTCTTCCACTGCGAGACTTCCGCACCTAAGTTGGAAGTTTATCGTCTGGAAAGCACCAGACTATCGACTTCCGTTTTATTTCTGGCACATAATACCGAAATGTGCGGAAGACCTGCGCGAGGTCAATTACCTACTGTTGCTCTTAAGGAGGCATACCTTCGAAAAGCTTCAGTCGAACTGGTGAAGCATTCATCTGTAGTAAGCTCTTTTTTAATTATACAAAATTATTGCACAAAAACACGTCTGGTAAGATCCATGGTGCTTGTCGCTCTGAGTAATAATAAAGACCAGTCTTCCGCCACTCTAGCACCACTACAGTTCCCACCAACTTATATGCTTACACTTATTGAGCAGCGTTCTTTCGAATGACCTATACTATATGAATTGACTTTACCTTATTTAAGCACCGATAAAAACTTTTGCAGCTATCCATGCATTGACGAGAAACTACATTTGATGTACTCTAAGCTTTAAGCTTTTTTTAATTCTATAAATCCATCTAAAAAATCTGGTGTATACGCTGTTGTGATGCATATTTTTCCATTTTGATGTAGATATAAAGTGTTCATTACTTTATTACTTCAAATAATATTAAATTGAATTAATAGCTTGTTTAAAAAGATATTTGGCTATTTACTAAATGAGAAACATTTTTGTTAAGCAATGAAATTTATAAAAGCAATATTTTTTCCCAGAATTTCCGTAGGAGAAGATGAATTTCCGGTTCTGAGAAAAAGAAACAACATACAAATATGTTTTGCTGTTTGAAAAACTGTTTTGAGGGTTTTGGCCTCTCCTCGAGCCAAATACCAAGCAAGGAGTCATATCCAATCGCTCTGGATACAGCTCACATGGGTAACAACATAAATCTCATAGAAATATTCAAATAAAAAAAGAAAATGTCAAGAATTATTGAATATCTTGCGTTATTTCCAGAAAAGTAATTAAAGAACGAGAAGGAATTTGCCTCAGCCCGAATTGGAACCGCTAATAGATAACACCAGTGAGGGCTCAGCAGACTCTCTCTCGTTCTTCGTAGTCACTCTGTACCACGAAATTTTTAATACATCTTTCAGAATTCCAAGACGTTAAACGTAGTTAAATAATATCCTTCAACAATAATAACTTGCAATAAATTATAATTATTTAGGTCAATGAACAAGTAGGCTATATGACGTCGCGATTGGTAATAGCAATAATAGGTCTGTAAAGTTATTTAAAAATCAATTCTAAAATAGATTTTTTATAATACGTGCATGAAATGTTCCACTTTTTGCGTATGTAGAGCATTACATTTCTATCAATTTCCCAAACAACTCCATAGTTAACTGTGAAAGATTAAGTTATTTTGGTTAATAAAAATCATTGGAGGTCGGTTCGAGTTATCGAATTCATGAAATTAATTTTTCAACAATAACCTAAAAATACTTTGTTTTCGAACCCATTTCTGCTTGGTGCATGACATATTTCTTGCATTCCTTATAACATAAGAAGTCTGTAAAGTTATTTCAAAACTATTTTCTAAAATTGATTTTTTAAATTTCATGCATGGAAAGTAATTTTTACAGCTGTTGCGCGTGCGGACTTCAAGAACAACGTTATATTTCCTTCCATCCCTGACACAACCCCATAGTAAACTGTAAAAAATTAATATATTTGAGAAAAAAATTCTATGAAAAAAGGAACGCTTCCACTCCGTTGGGTATCGAGCCTAGGAATTTTGATTGCCGGTCGAATTATCTATCATTTGAGCTACGGAGGTTCCACATAACTTTGCTCACAGAATCTATTTACGCCTATTCGCTACGGATATATCATGCACTATTTACTAATTTTTCCAAACCATTTCGATCGATTATGTTGATCATTAGAAGAGTATAACACACACCGTGATAAAGAAACTATACTATATCGACCCAGCAAGTGGATGCGTTTCTTTTATGACAGAAATTTTCTTCAGATATATTGAAAATTTCATCTAGTGTTGAATGACGTTAAATATTCTAAAATCACAAGTCGATAAGGTCGATATAGTAAAATTCCGTTATGACTGTGAGTGATGAACCCTTTAAATGATCGACATAATCGACTGAAATGATTTAGAAAAATTAGTAAATAGTTCATGAAAAAGATTAAGTTATTTTGATTAACAAAAATCATTGGAAATCGATTAGGGTTATCAAATTAATCACACTTGTCTTTGTTCACATGCTTTCCTCTATTGTTACAGAATATACAATATGGTATACTATTCCGTATGAGACAGACTTTTATCATGTCTTCACCGTCAGGATTGAGATTGGGATTAACCATTGATTGGAGTGAGAAAAAAGTAGTTATGTTCTGTTCTAACCAATAGTTGATCTCGATCTTAATCCTCTAGGGTTCGATATAATTATTATTTTATGTAAGCTTAAATATTCAGCTTAGTTTAATTAGTGAACATTAAAGGTTGCGTTGTCGCTTGCAGTGCAGTTCCGGATCCTACATTTGGGGGCTCGTCCGGGCTCGCGAATTTATTAAAATTCCAGTAAGGCATACATAATGCGCTTGACAGTTTTTATGTGTGTGTAAGCGATGGTGATCTGCAGAGGAAAAATTGTTTCGAACAAATTCAGACGCTTTCGTGACGTTGGAAATGTGTGATTATTGCAGCCTCTCGACGCTGATTGCATTTTTGACGACTGAATGTTGAAAAACCAGTCTTGAGGAAAATGAGGTCACGGCATACTCACTGAGGTGTTGTGGCGTCATTATTTCACGCGGGTGTTATGTTAAAGGTGAACGACTCCTGAGGAATAATAAAGACGAGTGACCGGCGAAACGAAGTGCATTTTTATGATCAAGCTGAGTGCCTATTAGTCATAAATGCTGTGAAACTCAATGTTCTTCGGAAAAGGTGTCATGTGCCTTCGTTTTGTTAGCTAATCACAACTGAGTGTTGATTGCTCGACTGAATAAAAAGTAATAATGAAAATTTAAAATACCAAATAACTTCCTTGCTGCTGTTATTCAAGTGCTCAGCACGTTATTCAATAAAAAAGTAATAATATAAATGGAAAATATCGAATAACAGCCTGACTGTGTTAAACGCTCAGGATGTTATGCAAAGAAAAATTAATATAAAAATTGAAAATATCAAATCCTTGCCTGGCTATATTGACTTTCTGAGTCCGCTCCAGCTGGGAAAGGTAATAATGAAAACTGAAAATATCAAATAACTGCCTGGCTGTACTAAGGTGTTTGATATTGACGAGATATTTCTATGAGAGGTCGCCACTAATAACAAACAGAAGTTTATGCAGCAGGGAATGAGTGCAGCAGCTTGGGCAAATGACGGAACAGACCCTAGTGGAGTCGGGACAACAGGCGATGCCACATCAGCTTTTCCAGGGTAGACCGGCGCAGGTTGAGCAGACGATCCTACATCAGGTATCTACTTTGTCGACTACAGGGGCGAACCCTGCCATGTCGGCTAGGCTTCATGATTTAGAAGTGACCCCGCGAGTGACAATAATCGTGATACGTGAACATTTGGGGGTCGTAAGGAATGACAGCTCGAACAAAAGTGAAACTAACACTTTGAATTTTCCGAAATCGAACATCAAGCAGAAACGTTGTTTCAACTGTGGAATAGTTGTAATCAGGCGTTGTTGACTCCTTGGATATAAATCCGGAGATTCCTCGCGTATACCGTAAAAGGTTACAAGAGATTTTCACAAAAGTATACTGCCAATCCGAAAGGCCTGAAACGCCTACACAGTGTGTCCCAAAAATAATCGAACTTTTTGGATATAGAATAAGATACACATTATATTATCTTTGAAAGTTATTATTTATTCAAAATAGGTTCCATTAGACTCAATACAACGTTTGGAACGACCAACCAATTTATCCATAGACTTTTTAAACTCGGTTTTTGGGATGTTCTTTAGCACCTGTGTCACAGCTGATTGAATGGTTGGAACGTCATCGTAAAAAGCTCTTTTCATTGCAGTTTTTAGTTTTGGGAACAGAAAATAGTCACACGGTGATAGATCAGGCGAATACGGAGGGTAGTCCATGACACAAATCTATTTTTTCATCAAAAATTCGTTGACTTTTTTGGTCTTGTGAGGTGGTGCATTTAACTGATGTAGAACAAAACGTGCAAAGACCTTTCTTTTACTCAAATCTTCAGTTAATATTGTGTAGATTGTACAGTAAGATAAATGTAATTCTTCTGCAAGCATTCTCAGTGAAATTTGCACCGATAGCGATTATTCCACGTACTTTTTCCACTAACTCAGCACGATTTGATGCTTCTGGTCGTCCAGGTCTTGGATCATCATTTAAATCGTCACGGCTATTTTTACATCGTGTAAACAACGTATAAACTTGAGTACGACTCATATTTACAATCAGCACCATAAAATTTTTTTATCAATTCGTATGTCTCAGCGAATTTCTTTTTAAGTTTAACAAAAAATTTTATATTTGCTCTTTGTTCCATTTTTGTTTTGTAACATTAGCACACTTTTTCTTTTATTGGAATGGCTGTCACTTTCACATCTGTCATCCGATTTATATGAATTTAGGTGCGTTTGAAAGAGGATGAATGTATCTTATTAATACTGCAAATTTTCAATAGATGGCGCTGCATGTTGTATGATTTAAATATAAAGTTCGGTTATTTTTGGGACACACTGTGTAAGACGCGCGCCGAGTTGAGTTTGAAAACAAAACATCATAAGTCCTTTCAGTTCTCCCCCAGACAGTTGTTATTTACAAAGAAAAGCGAATTAAAGACAATTGTCGACGATTCACTCAAACGTGATATTATTAAAACTAGTGAATCGGAGTATTTTTCCCCAGTTGTTCTTATGCGGAAAACAATGGGAAGGTTCGCATGTGTGTCGATTATCGCAGTTGAATGTGATTTTGGAACCTGACAATTACCTTATATCGAATATTGAAGACCATATTGATGTTTTGTGGGAAAGAAGGTATTTTCCCTTACTTGATTGAGAGTAAAAATAAGTAAAACGGACCACCTAAAAATTTATTTATTCGGAATACTAAAATAACTGCGTTTTTCGATCGAGGTCTAAGTTCTTTTTTACCCCCTAGAATTTTGTTTGCAAAATTCCACTGATTTTGAAAATAATCTCCAATTGAATATTAAAGTATTCAATTTTTTGTATATTTGTATATTCATATCTCATGAACGAATACAAATAATTGAGTAATTTTTCTTTTAAATGAAGCTGAAAATTTCATATTTGTCTGGAAAATTATTGAGGATGTTGTGAAAATTTAATTTCTTCAAGTTATAACATTTTTTTCCAAAGCAATTTCATATAAAACCGTGTTCTTGGTTTCACGCAAAAATGAGATTGAACTCTCCTCACGAGTAAAATGTCACCGAGTACATTAAAAAGAAAAAAAGTCAGTAACTTTTTACATTAAGAAAATTATTAATGTTATTATGATGACGCGCGGTCTCCAACGCGCTCGCGGATTTTGACGCGCTAGGCGCTTATTCTGGCTATCTCGAAAAACTCGCATGAATTTCGATTAAAGGAATCATATTGATAATATAAGAACCTTTTGCATTTATTGTTCAATGAAAAAATATGTCAAACTTATACAATGCATTGAATAATTTCAAATATTAAATATTACTGTTTCTTTTGAACTAGAAAATATTTTTACTCAACAGATGTTTCTTTTTCTTTGGTATGAATGCATGGAATTGACGAGTCTTAGGTATATTCATAAAATAGGACTTGTATCGACCCTTATATAAGTAATTCCATACGATACTATTGTTAATAATTGGTAATTGTATCTTGAAATTGCAAGAAATGTACCTAGAATCTCACGGTGCGTTTTGGGACTCCAGAATTTTGATTACGTAACAGAGCATAGATCAAGGACACGCATCGTTATAGGTTAAGCCATTGCAACTTTTTTGCGATTATTGACGACAACTCTTTCCAAACTAACTTGAAAATCGCGCAAAATCTCGATGAAATCATTGTTAATATTAAGTCAGAATTGAAAAAATTGGAGAGCAAATTTTTTGAAATGCGAAACGTAGTTGTATAATGTAAAATTAACGATAAGTTACTTTTTTATTTCAAATTGACATGTTTGGTAACATGTCTATTATTATATTGACCCAAATTCATATAATGTTTGTTCATTTCTTTGGCATAGGGTCAGTTTCTTCTTATTTTCTTTGATTAAAATTATTATTACATCGGTTCGTGTGCAAAATTTGTTATGTTTTTTAATTTATCCGGTTTTTTATTCATAGTGAACTTCACGTAATTTTTCAATTCGTGATGCTGCATACTGGACTACTTCATTTTGAATTGCAAGCTATGTGATAAGTTTTTAATTTTTATTATAATTCTTTTTTGATTATCTTCTATATTGTAATTCTTTACATAAATTTTGAATTAATCTTTGAATTTATGGCACTGAAGAGGGCCCCCATATGTGGCCGAAACGTTTGCCTTTCTTTCTTTTTGCGCATTTTTAAATGTAATAATAATTTTAATCAAAGAAAATAAGAAGAAACTGACCCTATGCCAAAGAAATGAACAAACATTATATGAATTTGGGTCAATATAATAATAGACATGTTACCAAACATGTCAATTTGAAATTTAAAAATGGCACATTCACTATAAAGTTAGAATATCTAACAGTTCTGACCATTTTCAGAACTAGTTGAATTTAATAATAAATTCAAATGTGATAATTAATATCACGAATATTCAAGTTGCATTTTTATTAATTTTTAAAGATAAATTTATTATCATTTTTCCAAAACATCTCAGAATAAATCTGAATGTGAAAATAAACAATTTTCAATTTTTTTAAATATGGAGTAAAATTACATATATGGATATTATAATATTTTATCTTTATGTAACGTCTTGCTTGCAAATTCAGTGTAAAATGGATTGTCCGTGAAGCCTATATACAAAATCGTTTTCTTGAAAAATAAACGCCTTCGTCCACTCGTGAAAATCATCATAAACGTCTCGAATTTCTTAACTAAGTACAGGACAATAGTCTTCTTCAAGGAGGAAAAGAACCTCTCAGGATTGCTTATAGGAGAAAAATTTTCGGTCAGCAAAGCCACATGTCACGAGTCGGTTTTTAAAACAGTTCAGATCATTCTGTGAGAGACGCCGGTTTTAAAGTCTTCACGAGAAGTTTTCATTAATGTAAAACTTGTTCGCGTTTTGCCATTGTGAACCAATTTGGCATCATTCATTAATAATAAACATTTTTTGAAAAAAATTCCGGTCGGTTCGTGTGCAAAATTTGTTATGTTTTTTAATTTATCCGGTTTTTTTTTCATAGTGAACTTCACGTAATTTTTCAATTCGTGATGCTGCATACTGGACTACTTCATTTTGAATTGCAAGCTATGTGATAAGTTTTTAATTTTTATTATAATTCTTTTTTGATTATCTTCTATATTGTAATTCTTTACATAAATTTTGAATTAATCTTTGAATTTATGGCACTGAAGAGGGCCCCCATATGTGGCCGAAACGTTTGCCTTTCTTTCTTTTTGCGCTTTTTTAAATGTAATAATAATTTTAATCAAAGAAAATAAGAAGAAACTGACCCTATGCCAAAGAAATGAACAAACATTTCTTTTTTATGTTCCTTCTGGAATGAAAAAAAATATTCTATTTAAATATCACGACGAATTATGTCACATAGTGTTAGAAAAGGTTGTCGAGGTGATTGCAAAGAGTTACAGGTTTTCTCAATTGCACAATCATGTTTCAAAGCACATCAAAAGTTGTTACACATGCATTGCGTACAATCCACCTTGTGACAAAACAGTATTCCAAGGGGAAATAAGCCTTTTTCGGAGGTCCACGTGGATCACACAAGCATTGCTGATGCTCAGGTGCTAGGAAGAAAACACCTACTGGTGATCAGTGATGGGTTGACCGAATTTACAAAACTTCGTTGTTGAATTTGATTTAAAGCACGTAAAAATGTCAACGGAATCCCCACAAACGAACGGATAAGTGGAAAAAGTTAATACGCTTGCTTCAATGCTCGGGGAAATTGTCGGATTCGGAAATCGGGTAACACTGAGTAAATGTATTGAAAAAGGTTGAATTTGATTTAAAGGTCCTCATCAAGTGACGAAGGTGCTGCGAAATAATCGAGATATTTTACAGGGCATTCCAGGGTATCAGATGACACAAAGAAAGTATAGGAGGTTGTGGAAACTTCCGAACTTGCGACTTTGGTGGAGGGCCTTGATTCCCAGCGAAGCTTGAATAAGTTTTGTTCTTCCCTGTCCGATTGTTCGAAAACAAAAACAGATTTCTCAGTGTTTGTTCAGAGAATAAACTACGATCATCATAAAGACGTTTCTTTAATAAATTTTGTACTCTTCGGCATTCGAGTGCGAACGAATTCTCAGGATTGGCCGAGCTGTAAGAGTGGGCAAATGTGAGGTTTGAATTTGCTGTGCGCCAAGATGCGCGTGCCCAAATCGGACCGGAAGCCTCTCCGGTCCAACGAGCGGGATGCGGAAAAGGGCCTGGAAAAATGGTGAGTTTGGTTGGATGTATTCTACTTGGAGGATAGAAATAAAGTGTCGTTTTAACATTCTCCGCTTGTTATACTTCTTAAGGCCGCCTTACATATTTATTCTTGCTCTTTGCTCTTGCAAGGTTATTTTTAGTATTCCCTGTATGAATATAGACTTCTAATCTCCTTGAGGATCCAAATATGCGGCTGCGTTACACGTCCCCTTAATATACACGGTGACCCATTTTAATCTATAATCCTAAATATCTACTAAAATACTTTATCTACGAAAAAATGCTTCGGACAAAGGTTGACCAGGACCGAGGGGCACATTTGACTGTACCATCAATTTTGACCTTGAGGTCAATTTTCAAGGTCAAGTGGAGGTAAGACCCTTTTCTTAAATAAGAAACCCTATTTTTGACTGCTGATTTAAAAAGAGCGGGAAATTTCACGTCAAAAATGACATGTGGAAAAATGGTTTTTGTGATCTTGGAAAGGTAAAAAATTAAGGTCACATGTCTGAGAAACGACCAAATGCCCTTTTTCTGAATTGTCTTGGTTTTTCAGGGTAAAAAACGTTCAAGATGCTTCACAAAAGTCGATTTTTGAACTTAAATTTCAATGTTTTGGTTGGGGGGGGGGGGGGGGGGCGTAAAAAAAATTCAGCCTGAAGTCTGCAAAAAAAATGTATCCGTGCACAGAGTTCAATCTAATAAAAATCGTCTTGACCTTCAAGTCACCTTGAAAATTGACCTGGAGGTTTTGTGAAGCATCTTGAACGTTTTTTTACCCTGAAAAACCAAGACAATTTAGAAAAAGGGCATTTGGTCGTTTCTCAGACATTTGACCTTAATTTTTTACCTTTCCAAGATCACGAAAACCATTTTTCCACAGGTAATTTTTGACGTGCAATTTCCCGCTCAAGCTTCACTTTTTCAAACATATGGTGTGTTCGATGGCAAATCGGACGGGTTCAGGACTCCATGTTTCTGATTTACTTGAAATTTTAAGGATCGATAGACTAACATAATTAATAAAGAAACCCAAAATTTGATATTATTTCATGCATTATATGAAAAGTTATGGGATAAACCAAAAAAAAAATTTGTTCTTTTTCAATTATTTAAAAACTGAAACTAGGAAACATTCTGAAAAAAATTACACAAACGTATCATTAGATGGCCGATGTATTAGTATTTTTTGGAAAAATTTTTACTCCAAATTTAATAATAAAAAAAATGTTTTTTTCACAGAAATTGATTTTTTGAATAAACGCCATCTTTGAAAAATCTCCAAGAATTCATAGTGATAGCCCCAAGTATTACGCAAATTTTAGATATATAATTAAGGTGCGCACTCGAAAATTGTGCGAAATATGAATTTTTTTGTAAAGTGATGCGCGTGGAATCACGACTAATGTTCTATTACTGTCTACTTTTTTGAGAACATTACTATCAAAAAGTGATGGGAAGTGATCATTAAATGTTTCATTATCGCTTTATACTCATAACATATGAATAATGTAATGAGTTTTATGATTATACATAAATTATCAAAAAAATAATTTTTTTTATTATCATAAAAATCAATTTGTTCGTAAAAAATCCACGAAAAAATTTTTTCCCTCAGAAAGTATGGAGAATGATTTTTTGAATTGTACGTTGACGAGAATGTGAGGAATCGCAAGGACTCTGATTTTTCGTCAATATTATTGTCTTCGAGGGATTTTTGGAATCGGAAGATACCTGAAGGCCGTGAGAAGGAAGATTTTGCGAGTCATTTGCCGATTTCTGATAATTTTAACAATTAAGAAAGAAAACATAAATGCTAGGAGGAACAAATCTTATTATTTGACAATCCTTCTTCTAAAACTTCATCTTTCATAACTCTTATCCTGCATGTGTTGCAAAGGAGTGCATTTTTTTTAACATCTTTGAATTTATTGAGAAAATGCTCTGGGAATGCCCTCAAACTGCTTTCATTTGAATCTGCAAGTATAATTTATCAGGAGAAAAATGAATTTCAAGCTCAGGGTTGATAAATTATTTATAGATCAGCACGTGGTGATTTCACTATATTTTAGTTTATATCGACAGTGAAAAATCACGTAATATTCACTTACGGTTTTTGTTTTTGTATGGATTACAACAATGTTTCCTTTTTTGTCGAATCATGTCAAGTGCTGTTTGAAAATAAACTCTTGTGGGTTTTTTACGAACAAATTTATTTTTATGATAAAAAAAATTATTTTTTTGATAATTTATGTACAATCATAAAATTCATTACATTATTTATATGTTATGAGTATAAAGTGATAATGAAACAATTAATGAACACTTCCCATCACTTTTTGATAGTAATGTTCTCAAAAAAGTAGACGGTAATAGAACATTAGTGGAACTTGCGCCCGACGCCGTCGATATGAAAAAATTCATATTTTGCACAATTTTCGAGTGCGCACCTTAATTATATACCTAAAATTTGCGTAATACTTGGGGCTATCACCATGAATTCTTGCAGATTTTTCAAAGACGGCGTTTTTTCAAAAAATCAATTTGTTTGAAAAAAACATTTTTTTTATTATTAAATTTTGAGTTAAAAATTTTTCCAAAAAATACTACTACATCGGCCATCTAATGATACGTTTGTGTAATTTTTTTCAGAATTTTTCCTAGTTTTAATTTTTAAATAATTGAAAAAGAACATAAATATTTTTTTTTCGTTTATCCCATAACTGTTCAAATAATGCATGAAATAATCTCAAATTCTGGGTTTCTTCATTATTTATGTTAGTCTATCGATCCTTAAAATTTCAAGTAAATCGGAAACATGGAGTCCTGAACCCGTCCGATTTGCCATGGAACACACCATACATATATTCGAGTTCGCCATGTTTCATAATTGAAATATGTGAATATATTCGGCAATAATAAACTGATCTGTGTATCTTGAGTTGGCATTAGATAGTTTGGGTTCCTGTGAATTCGCTAACCTGCAATAACTGAACATATCTTCCAGTGTCATGTTAAAATGAGCGTTCTCTTTTGCTTTGATTTTGATCTTTTGGTTAATGTATGATACTTTTACTCTACTAGCATGTACCACCTTTATACTTCCCTCAAATTGAATTTTGATATTATTCTTATTTATGACTTGTAAGATATTTTGAGGACCCGTATAAGGTCCCCGAATTTTCCAGGTTTCAGCTCTTTTAACAAAAAGACATAGTCACCTACATTATAATTCTTACTTTTCAATTTCGTATGATAATAATTTTTAGGTCGTTGTTTAGCATTTACGAGATTATTATAAACTATCGTTTTTATTCCCGTCAGGCAGGTGACTAAATTCTTAATGTATCCTTGATAAGTTGGTAGTAAATCATCCTCTTGAAGCGGTTCACATGTTGGCAACCCAGTCAATCGTCCTAAAACCACTTCAAAAGGTGTATGTTTTGTGCCTTTATGCACACATGTGTTATAATTAAATATGGCAATTTAACCCACTGATCCCACTCACAATCCTTTTCTGAGTATTGTTTTGAAATTTCACCTAATGCATGGTGAGAACGTTCTAAAGAATCGTTAGATTTTGGTAAAATGCAGTAGTTTTCATTATTTTGATCTTAAATATTTTTGCTATTTCCTGGATCAACTTGCTAAGGAAACTTCGACCTTGATCGGTTAAAATAACTTCAGGGGCTCTGAAACTACAAATGGATTTTTTATGAATGCGCCAGCTATCGTGGTAACCAAGGCATTTGTCAGAGGCACTGATAGACTGAATTTGATAATTGATCTTGCATTATGAGTATAAATTTATTATTCTCCTTAATTTCGGGCAGAGAGCCCATTATATCGAAGCAATTTTTTCAAAAGCTGTCCCTGGTGTCTGTTACAACCATAGGTTGTTCTGTCCTTAGTCTAACCAACTTCTTTAACTATGACCTATTGGCTGAGCATAAAATCCCTTAAACATTTCGTGACGTCGGCTTTCTGTCGCATATTATAATGTCCTCTCACAAATAATCATTTTTATAAAATTATTTTCAAATATGGTTTTACTAAGTTCTACCACGTCGACCCACAAAATACTTTAGATATGATGACTTTTGGCTATACTAAATTCCTCTATTTTTTTATTCTTTTGTTATTAAAGATTCGCGTAGGAGTCTGAGTGTATCACGTAAGTTGTCTTTAATTAATTCCTGCAAATCTGAATTTTCTTTACGGATGCATAAACCAAAAAGGTATTTTTTGTTATTTCTTTTAATTTCAATTTAATTTCCTACTTGGAGTGTTTTCTTGATTGGAATTTTGTTCGCTTCAATTAATGCTTGACTGCCTTCGTCTCAAGGGCTTTCATCACTTGCTAAAACGTGTGCGATATTATTCTTGCACAATTGTAGCAATTGCTTAGTTTTAATTATGTTATGAGTAAACTCAGTTCGTGTTGCTAGTTTGTTTCCTGTGTGATTATTATCTTTATCCGTTACATCCTCTTCCAATTCCTCCTGGCCACAAATTTCTCCATCTATTATTCCCTGTTCTAGCGTTGCAGTATTATTAAGTTCGGTATCAGTCGAAGATGAGCCTATCTCTGAATCTTCTTTGTCGTTAAAATCCCTTAAGTCTATTTGACCTTGTACATGGTCATTGGTCGAATTGTTTTTGAATTCTAATCTCTTCCCATGTACCCTAGTTTCTGCCTCAAAATCGCTTTCTGAAAAATGATGAAAGTTGGAAAATTCATAAAAGCACCCAGAAAGCAAAGCGATTATATGTTTTCAGGGCCGCTGAGTCCAAATTTGAAGGTTATTTAACTTGGCAAGGTCGCATTCCATTCATAACCTTGAAAAAAATGAATTAAAACCCCGAAAACTGTCTCTGACACGTGAGAGAAAATTTTCTTTCATTTTTCCCTGTGATATCTTGTTCTTTTATTCTTGAAGGACCTATGCAGGGGGTTTCTGTGACGATTACGTTAGTAATCTGCTAATATATTCACATCCCACCTTCCCTGATACGTACGATCCATCTCCTTTATGTTTTGATGAAATCTTTCTCCCCAATCTTCACTGCAATCTCACAAATTCATTGGGAAGTAATCTATGTGAGAATCCAAGAAGTGTAACTTTAGGTTAATCAAAAAATCAAGCTTTCCAAAGTTTTTCACCATACATGCTACTATTTTCTTAAAGTTTTCATTTTACGGTTACCGAAAAAGTTCTCCACGACGTTTTTGAAACTCGTCCACGTATCTTTTTCTTTTTTGTTCATAAATTTGATTAAATTCTAATCGTTCAACATTTTGCGGATTAGTGGGTCATCAAAAGCACCCTCATGCACTTTTGCGTCTGAAATATTCAAAAATTTTTGCTGTAAATATTCGAAATGTTTGCCTTCTTTATTAAGGGCCTCAACAAATTGTTTCATGAGACCCAATTTAATATGGAGAGAAGGTAAAAGTACTCTATATGGATTGACTAAAGGGGTTTGCTTAATATTTTGCAAACCTCGCTTGAATGAAATTCTCGTTGGCTATTCTTTGTGTGTATAGTGATTCTTTCTATCCCTACTATCCCACAAACACAAAAAACATGGATTTTTTGTAAAACCTGATTGTTGCCCTAATACCAAACCTAAAATTTTCAAGTCCCCTCAAATTTCCCAATTAAATTCTGAAATTTTGGTGAGTCTTCTTGAGTACAGTTGAATGAGCTATCGGTATAGGAGCAAACTTATTCGTGTCGTGAAGTAATACTTTCAAATCATTTTTACTTTATTTATAAACAAAGCTTTGCTTATTTTTCTGTTGAAATCTGTGACGTCATTCATACAAAATTAACAATCCATTTGATGCAATGGCTCTTTTCACAACGTAGGGACACACTACGGCTTCGTTGCTTCAACAAATCTGAGAACCAATCATTCTACACATCCCCTTTTGGGGGAGTCGTCACAGTATCTGCAAAGGTAGCAGGATTTTGTGCTACAGAAGGATAGCCATGTTCAAAGAATGTTTAGCAAGTTCTATGTACCGGACGCTGAATACAAACAATTTATGTTACAAACAGTTTTCAGTGTTTTAATTAATTTTTTTAAGGTCATGAATAGAATATGACCTCTTTGAGTCAAATGACTTTCAAATTTAGACTCAGCTACCCTGAAAACATATAATTGCTTTGATTTCTGGGTATTCCCATGCATGTTCCAACTTTCATCAATTTTTTGAATTTAGGAACAAAATGCTACCTGATTGAGTCAAACCAACCCCGGGTTCGGATTCAGCGACCCCAAAAACGTATAGAAATGTTTATCTTGTCTGATGGACAAGACCTTTGTTTGTCATGTGTCTGTGTAATCTATAAATTTGTTCACGTTTTTCGTTATTAAGATGATTTATTTCAAAGACTTTCTTCAGTTTGTCAAGACGAGTTGCATTAAAAAGGTTCACCTTATTAGAGACTCTAGAAATCTCGGTATTATCTTCAGAGTTAAATATTGAAAATATCTCCAAGTAGCTCATATTAAGTAATTTCCTTTCTTCTGGGACGCGAAGATCTTCCACAGTAACCTTATTGGCAAATTTAGGGTATTGTCGTTCTCCTAGACTGATTTTATCATTCTAGATCCCAGAATCTCAAAATATTCTGAACCTAATAATCGTTCGCAGGGAATACGGAACTCATCTGGCACTATTTGAATCATTGATATTTTTTTATTTTTTACATTTTACTTTTTGGTATCATTGATATTAATCTCACAGTCATGGGGTAAAGAACTTATTTTTATTAAATTTCCTTCCGACCCTGTGTCTAGCAGGAATTGCCCTGTGTATGTTAATTTTCCGAGTTGAAATATGCTGTTTTAAATTATTTATTTTTGATATTTTTTGGGGCAATTTTGGCCTTTTTCGGTTCAAAATTGCCCATTTTGAACTTGTAATTGGGTTTTATGAAGGGGGAAAATTTCGCGTGACAAAACTATTACTTCAGACGAGTGATTACATAAAGAAAAACTAACGTTTAAATATTTTGGAAGTCAAATTTTGTTTGTCTTTATGTGCGTGCGTGCGCTTCGATCTTGCGGAGATCTGTAAACAAAATACGCGTTATTGCAAAATATACCCGCCCGTTCTAAATTCTGGGGGAAATTCCCTACTCCTGGAAATGAAAGGTTTTGACTTGTGGGCTTCTTGATGTTGCTTGAATTTTCTTCCTGAGAAGCGCGAGTCCTACAAATTTTTGCAAAAAGAGAGAAAAAAAGAGATGGCATGAGTATTCCAGAGTATCAAAAGCTTTAAAATCTCGTCCTCGTGGGGGTTTTCATCATTTTCCTAGTAAGAGAAAAAACATCTAATTATAAACAAAACCAATGTGACTGCTACCTTAATCGGCAATGGAGTGGGGTATGTCTTCGTCACGCTGGTAAAGTTCCTTGATCGGCTACGGCTCCAAAGCGACAATCTTTTTTTTTGGTTGTTATTGCATCAGTAAAGCGCCCTGTTGGGCTACGGCACTGACGCAAGAACTCGTATTGTTTTGAAATCGTGCTCTAGTTGTGAGAGTCGCTTTCCTCATCTCTTTTTGCAAAAGAGTTGACAAGTAGTCAGGACTAGAGGATTGAGGAAGAAATCACTTCATACATTTCTATAAGAGGCTTGACTAATTTAAATAATTAAAATTAAGCGCGATCGTGATGTCCCCCTTTTTGTTTATTTTTATTTTTAAATCGAGAAAGCCACAAGTTCCTATCTAAAGGTGGGCTGGGAATAATTTGCGACTGGGTTCTCTAATTCTGTTCACCTGATCTGTCGATGCAGGTGAACTCATATGGGCCTGCGATCTCTTTTGTTGCCTCCGAGAGATAAGTCCTCACTCTTGCAGGTGCGGCACCGAACTGAAACTCCAGGATAGTGATGGGCGATTCCACTTCAATACTCCGATACTCGATACCGATACTCGGGAAGGCATCGATACACTGTATTGATTTTTTTTGTCGATATCGACTGTCCGATACCAAGATCTTTTTGAATACCACCAGTGAAAATAGGTTTAAAACATAAGGGTGCAGTCTTCAGAAAGTCTCTCCTCGATGTTTGAAATACTCAAGTTGATATTAATATAACTTCGTAATCGGTAGTGTAGAAATATTTATTTAAAAAGTATATGAAAAACTGTTAAACATACCTTCAGCTGTCAAAATTATCACCGTGATCTTACTTTCGTAAAAAGTTGTAACTATTCCGTTTGAAAAATTTTCCGAGCCTTATGGGCATGAATCAATTGGACCAGGTGACTAAATTTTACATTTATCCGTTCATGTAATTTACAAAGAATTTTTCCAAAAATTTTGGAATCGTAAAAAAAGACAATAAGACACGTTTGTTAACTTCTTTTTAGGAAAAATTTTGAAATAATTCAAAAACTTATCGACAGTTACAGTTAACTGTAAAGTGTTTTGCAAAATTTTCACTCAAACGAAGTTGACAGACGATATGACGATCTTATCTTCAGAAAATCTCTTCTCGATGTTTGAAATACTCAATGTGATAATAATTTAATTACGCAGTAAGTAGTGTAGGAATATTTATTCTAAAAGATATGAAAAATTGTTGAACATATCTTCAGCTGTAAAAATTGCTGCCGCAATCTCACTTTTGTAAAATTATTATAATAAATAGTGCTATATTTTATATGATTGTAGCACATAAATTTTCTAATAAAATTGTTTGGAACATTTTATTATTATTTATTCAGTTATTTGCAAGTCGTGTGAGCGCTCATTGATTGGTAGCCCATAATTAAGGGAAAATTGGAACTCGGGGAGCCAATCAAAGGTATTACGTCTAGATATTTCTTTCCTTAGTGAAAATTCTATGTATAATTTTGTTTAAAATTAACATGCAAATTATCGTAATTCATTTCCAGAACGCAATTTCACAAACCTCAGAATTGATGCGAAAATTGTGGTAAAACTCCGCATAAAAAGGAAGGGGAAAGGTTTTTGTCATTTTACATTTATTTATTATTATATTTATTTTCATTCTGTGTTACTACTATTAATCATATCATTTAACGTTGTGTGTTATCAAGTAATATAATTGAGTGTATTACATTTATTACCAACCTCATACAATAAAAAAAAAAGTATTTATATACTTATATTATATATTTATATATTTTTATGTTTTTGGTTGTTTATACATATATTTATTTATGTGAATTTTTTGTCGCAATGTATATGCCAGTATATGTATTTGTCTATATATATATGTATGCGAGAGTCTAAAGCTTGAGATTCGAAAGAAAGGACCGTATGAAGTAGTTAAGCATGGGAGAAAAGCAGAGCCAAAAATTATATAAGGGAATTATTCCGGTGGAAAAGCTTGAACTTGTTCCAAAGCAAACAGCGTAATTGAAAAAAAAAATTGTGAGTGAAGAATGATAAAAGTGTGACTGTTAGAAATTGATCCGTGTAGGCATGAATGCTTAGATGTACAGTAAAACCTCATTTATCGGGACGCCCTTGAAATGTAAACACCTTGTTTATCGGGATTTGGAGGGGCTCCCCACTACCACGTACAGTCTCATGGTGGGTTGCCATGACTCTTGTTGTATGTTGACATTTAGTAATGGTTATGTACAATGCAAAAAGTGCACGTGTACATAAGTTGTAATTTATTTGAAAATTATGTAAATTTATTTGGTTTTTCATGATGGAAAATGAAGATAGAAATACAAACAAAGGTATGTAAAAAAATTGACGTAATAAAACTCCTGCAAATGAAACATCTGGAAACTATGTCACTATGTCACTATGCACAAGGAGTGGTGGCTGGAGGAGAAACAAAATGTTCCGATAAATGAAGTTGCGAGATCCCGATAAATGAAGATCCCAATAAATGAGTGTCCCGATAAATGAGGTCTTACTGTAGTTGTGTCCAATAGTGAAAAATAGTATGAAGGATGAGAGAAGGTATGTAAAATAAGTAAAGACTAGCTGAGTCATTATAGCCGTCAGGAGGCTTTGACGAGGTCGTCAAAAGGTCAGATGGCCGAACTGTAGTAATATTTAAGACAAGTTTTGAAATTGTAAGTGCCTATAACAATAAAAGTGAGGAATCGGTACGTGCTGATCGGAGACTTCAGAAAATTAGGCATTGAAAAATTTACTGCTTGTGACCCTTTGGGGGGTATACGATGGGCAAAACCTAATACATCCCAGACAGGCCCCGTAACGGTCTTAGAGTAATTACTTACAAATGTAAAGAAAGCTTTTTACTCGAACCGACGATGATGTAGACAATGGGAGGCACCTAGACTCGCTAGAGTAGAAGTGGGGAGACAAGATGGGGGAGAGGGTGAGGCCCTGTACTGGGTAGTTAGTTAAAAGGTTGTCTGGTCATCTGGTGTTTATTCTTCCATTTTTCCTTTACAATCACAGCTCTACTTATAAAAAACATTTTCCCTCCATCTCACTGTTTGTCTCGCCTACAACTGTCTTCTCCATGCACCCAGAAATCAGTCACTATATGTTCCTCTTATAGTGAGTTTGTGGAAAGTAATGTGTTTTACAAAACAGCGACGCAGATTAAAAAGGATTAAAACTAAAAACAAATATAACAAAATTCAACAAATTTTAATGTCTTAAGGTTAGTCAAAATTTTTTTTTATTTTACAGCAGATGAGACCGAAAAGTTTGGATCCTACATCATAAAATTACTTATAAAATTCAATCTTTCTCCATTTTTACCTAATCTTCTCTCGAAGTTTTACCGAAGTTTTTTATCGAAAATTTTTTCTCGTTATTTTAAGTAAACTTTGTCAATTTTTATCGCACTATACAACACTACAGTTGTAACATTTTTTGTGTAACGGTATTCACCCTACCTCCTTTTGTTTTTTATGTACTCCGATCTACATTTTAAGTTAACTTTATATATCCACGTGATCTATTTTGTTAATTTTTATTTCAGGTTTTCTTATAATTTCCAATCTGAATCCCACAAAAAGCATTGACACGCATTTAATTTTAGTAACCTGACAGGATTGAATCGAATTCGCTTTGTCTCATTTTTAATTCTGGTCAATGGTATTAAAAAGAATTCATGTGGGTTGGATTGAAATAAAAACAACTTGGATTTACTCAAACGCATTCACTAGAGCTCCGAAAAAAACGGAATTGGTTTGGCATTCATGTGAATTGAGTTTTTTGAAATTTTGAATGCCGTTCAATTAATTTTTATCCGCCTCTTTTACTGGGATTATAATAAAAAATGTGTGAATGAATTTTTGTAGACCTTACATGAAGAAAAAAAATCTACTGTAGTAAACTGAGGTCTTCTTATTATAGTACGGAACTTTAACATGTGAAATTGATATGAAGTTTGAGCAATATTGGCATGAACTCTTGCACTTTTAGCATGGAATGTCTTATACTATTAAAGCAGCAAGTGTGTGCCAATATCGCTGGAGTTAGTTACTTTCAGAAAAATGTTGCCATGCAAGAAAAGCAAAAGGTTGCTCAAATCTCATCCTATTTATTTCAGTAAAGGTACCTCTAAGGGTGCGTTCTGTGTTACGTCATAATGAGAGCATAAAAGAGAAAAGTATAAAACTGTCTCTCTTACACCTATTATGACACGACACAGAATACATTCATGGGACGGCGTTCTAATGGAAATGTTAGGTTACGCTTACGTGCGCTCTCGGTTAAGGTAGTTTTCATCCATGAAAATTAGATCTCAGTCAAAAATAGATAATTTTGCTTTCAAGAATAGCAATATAGTATTATTATTGAAGGGTTATTTTGAAATAGAAAAGATTATTTTACATGAAAAAAATTTGAAACACAGAAAAATAATTTTATTAATAAATTTTATTTTAGACCCAAATTTTTTTCTTATTGCTTCTTGACAAATTTTAAATACTTATGCGATTCTAATAAATCATGAATCATTTTTTTAGAGAAAAGATTTCCCACAACTTCACAGTTTCTGATTTTTAAAGATAAATTTTTTAATGGCTGAAACCATTTAAAAAACTTTTTCCAAAACGAAATTTTTATAAACAAAGTGTTGAATTTAATAATAATTTATTCATTTTCGAAAATTGGAAATGCTTAAGTTGTAGGGAATCTTTTTCTTGAAAAAGTGATTTGTAACTTATTAAAATCGCATAATTTTTTAAAATTTGGTAAGAAGCGATAAGAAATAAAAAGCTGGGGCAAAAATAAAATTTATTAACAAAATTATTTTTCTGTATTTCAAATTTTTTTCATAGAAATTAATCTTTTTTCTTCCAAAATAGCCCTTCAATAATAATATTGCTATTCTTGAAAGCAAAATTATCTATTTTTGCCTGAGGTCTAATTTTTGTGGATTAAATACCTTAACCCTTAGCTGCCACACTTAGTGATGCAATATTGATATCGGAATATCTAAAATATCGATATTTTCCATACCGATATTCGATATGGGATATCGATATTTTCCCCAAAACCGATATTTTTCCTGATCGATATTTAACATTTAAGTGGAAATAGTGGAATCCGTTGCCGACAGGAAATAAAAAAAATTTGTTTTCACATTGCAGAACACTTTATCGAAGAAAGCAGTGACAGAACAAAGACTAATAAAATCTACATGTACACACGTCACGCGGTCGCCCGAGCCGGTTGCTTGCTCGCAATTGTTCTTTTGATTGTTAGCAAAAGCAAGAATTGTTGTTAACATCTTTTGAAAAATCGCACAACTCGGCACAAGTTTCCAATTCCTGAAATTATTTTTTTATAAAATTTTGGTTTTTTTATTCCGAATTTTTTAAAAATATTTTTAAAATTAGGGGTTCGGAATTACAGCAAAGCAATGAAATTTGTATCTGTTACTCAATAAACATTTTATTGACCTGTAAAAATGTAGAAAAACATTTATTTTTGTAAATTCAAAATTTTTTTGTTTTTTTGTTTTTTTCGAAAAGCAGGCAAAGTTGCGAAATTTCTGCTAGCAGTACAAAATTGGGCGCACTTGAGAGTACCTAGCACAACTGTCAGTTTTATGTTACGGCAAAGTTGCGGTTCTAGCAAAAAAAAAGTTCTTCAAAATGTACGGCCGTAATTTTTGATTTTTCAAAAAATCGTTTGCGGCACAAATCAGCACAACTTTTATTCTCTGAAAATATTATGTTTGCGGTTCTAACTTCCAGGACATTAAAAATACAGTATTCTATTTTTGTTCCATGCGTTTTTAAGATTTTTTGTATCAGTTCTCATAAATTTTGTCAAGAAAAATATTGAACATGTAAAATAGTTAATTAAGTTAACTTCTTAATTTTTTGTATCTTGATAAATAAAGAAAAAGATTACTGCACAGTGCTTACAGATCGTGGATGAAAATTACCTCCTCCACTTTACCATATTATTGAACAAGAATAATTTTGGAAAATTTTATAATATGGTTGAAGAACAACTTAAAAAAGTAATATAATTACAAAAATTTTCCAAATTATGTACGACGAATTATTATTTTTTTCGATAAAATTGTAAAATGGAGGGGGTAAATTTGATCTACGACATAAGAACACTGTTACATCAATCGTTTTACCTACATTGAATTAAAGAAAATTATTTGTTTTACTTTTACATTGAATGAAGTACCTGAATTATTGTTTAAAATTTTAAAAAAACTTTAATATCGATATTATATAGATGTATCGGAAACTTTCGCCGATATATCAGTGATATCGATATTTACCTTCCTGATATATCGATTTGCAAATATCGATATTTTCCTTTCGATATTGCATCACTAGCCACACTGGGGTCTTTCGTAGAAAGGCCTCAAACTTTTGGAAATTCTCCCGCTTAATGCCCGAAAATCGAGTTTGTGTTGCTATTTTGTTTTGAAATGATATTTATAAAATATCTAATGTATTTTTGTTTAATAAAGTCTCTTTTGTTCATAACTAAACTATTTTTATTAATATATGTTAAAAAATAATGTTTATGTCCTAAAAATGCAGTTTCGAAAAACGACTAAAAATCTCACTTTCATTTCGCAAAATAAATACGTTTTTTTAAGCAGACACTATTCTACTATTTTTTATCCAAAGTACTATATTTTAACAATATGCAACTCAAATTTTAGCTGCCAATTCTAAAAATTGATAAAGTTATGAATTTTTAAGTAAAAAAAGTAATATTTCGGTGTTGTTTGCAAATTATATTTTTTTAAGCGTGTTAAATAATAATAAAAATTTTGCAAGCCACATAAATTACCTTACAAATTAATTGTTAAAGACCAAATATGAATTTTTTCATCTTAAAAACTAATTAGTTTGCTCAAAATTCATGATTATGAGGTTGGGGTCATGGACGACCCAGTGTGGCCGCTATGATTGGCACCAGAAGTGTTGCAGCTAAGGGTTAAGCAGGGATTGCAAGTCAACTCTTTCTGAAATAGGGCGAATGTCATGCAACCATAGAACTGTTCCCGCACGGCAAAACTCTTCTAAAAGCATGAAACGTTATACTTTTTGATCATGAAGAGATTCTTGCTTAAGATGCATGAGTTTCGTATCAGTTTGGCAAGAATTAAACCTCCTATAAAAGCATATTTTGGTTCAAAATGGAATTTTTGTTTTCCCATAGTATAGACCTAAGATTGTATGGAGGCCATTGAAGCCCGGCAATCAGCGTTAGGCCTACTTGCCTATTTTTTTTAAATCTCAGGCCTACAATAGTATTTTTTTTAATTGAATCGTAAAATAAACATTGTATAAAAGAATATTCAAATTTAAATTTGTAGATCTTTTTTAAGTGAACAATTTTGTATAACAATATTTTTTCGCATCTCGTATATTTTCCCTGGAAAATGTAATTTGTTTATTGGTTTTTTTTTCTAGTTTTAAAATATTGTAGTTTGCCTAGTTTCAGTTTGATCAAAATTTTTGTAAAAAACAATTTGTAGATTTTCTTGAGTACTATCAGAAATTGGCAACAAAATTTTGAATTCGATAAAAAAAGTGGAAGTGAACAAAGTACTTCAAAACTCATTATTCAAAACATTTTTTGAAAATTATACTCTGTCAAAAGTTGGACTTCTCCTATCATCAGCTTGATTTTTTAAGAAAAAATATTAATGTTTTACAGGTTATGAAGTGGTGATTGTGAAAAACGGATCACGAGCTTGTGGTAAAGGTGGAGCACTTACAAATGCACCTTTAGCTCAAAGCAAAAGTTACTTCGAAGTAAAAGTCCAACAGGGTGGAATATGGTCGGTGGGATTGGCTACCAGGTCCACTAATCTTAATACATCAATCGGTGGACTTGATGCTGAAAGCTGGGCTCTCAACTCCGACGGAGTTATCAGGCATAATCAGCAGGAGCTTTATACTATCCAGAATCTTGCACAAGAAGGCGATATTATTGTAAGATCTAAACTTTTTTTTCAAATTCAATTTATATTCAATTAATTAAAACTGCTTGATAATAAAATTGCTTTATCTTTGTTCTGACAAAGCACTTTGCTTTTATACATTTTAATATCAAGGAATAACTTAACAACTATAATATTATTGATCATTTATCTTTTTGTGAATCCTTTTTGTTGACAGGGAATTGCTTTCGATCACATTGAACTCAACTTTTACCTTAACGGAAAACCACTAAATGCACCAATTATGGGAGTGAAGGGTACTGTGTATCCTATTTTGTATGGTAAGATATTTGTGATTGATAAATAAATTTGATTACACTTAGATACACAGAATTTCTATTCTAGGGCTTTCCAAAATCTATTTCTGCGTCGATAGAAGCTGATTCGAATCAATTCCAAGCAAATTTTTAATCCTTCATAATCTTTGTACATACCCTAAATTTAATTCAAATAAGTTCGAACCCAATCCTGAATTAACTGCAAATCTATTTCAATCTAATGAATCGGATGTCAATTCAGAACAAACTCTTAATCCTTCTTAATTTAAACGATCAACCTGAATGAATCTGACACACATTTGGAATCGAGTTTACATTGTAATTCTTACATTGCAGCGGAGTTCAAATCAAATGAATGTAACATACAACCAAATCAAATTTTCAAATTCGTCTCAATCCAAACATTTTGGTGAAAACTTGTCAAAATGTCGGATTCCAGATTCTTTCTTTTAAATTTGTCAATTTTTAAACTTTTTCAAGATATAGGACTGATTATTTATGCGAACTTACTATCAAATTATTTTTTTCGTGTTAAGGACGAATTAGACTGACAGAAAAAAAAGTTAATTAAAGCGACCATTTTCTTTATTATTCATTAAAAATATTCTTTTATGGTGTTTTTTTCTAAATGAAAATGTAGAAAAGTTTATCGTGCGTAAAATTTAACGTTACCATAAAATGAAAATAATACATTTTTCACACGTAAAGTAATTTTTATGGAGGCCTCTGTGGCGTGATCAGTTAGCGCACCGCTCATGTAAAGTGGGGATTCCGGTTCGAATCCGGACCGTGGCAGATTCTTTCTTGTTCTGCAAAGATTGTCTGAAAGAACCATAAAAGCCGATGCTAAACTAGAATCTGCCTAAAACCATGCTGTCTACAATCTTTTCGAAACTTTTTCATATTTTAAGAGTAAGAGCTCGACTGCTGTATAATAATTAACCACAACACTACGAATTGTTCTACAAGGTATCTCGTATCCGCAGCTGATGTCACACTCGCTTATCAGATGTTTATTATAGTATCCATACTTTGTATCAATTTTTTAGTAATTGCGCTGTCTTTTTGTATGAAACATGCATCGACTATAGTAGACCAATCACATACACAATACACAACAAATCAAAAAAAATTTAAGAGTCTCAACAGTATTTTAAAAATAAGTTCAATGTTACGAATTTACTGCATCACAAAGCCATTTTCGGTATTCAGGCTGATTGGAATTTTCACGCGACTGCACACGTAATTGGGATTGAGGAAAACTTGAAAATACAGGCTGCATGTAGCAGACTCTATGCGTTGTCTGCAAATCAGATTTTGGCTACTGATGCACTTTCTCAATAAGCTAAGAAAAACTTTCCTGAAACAGTAGCCTTTTCCATCTCCAAGAAAAATCACGTTACCACTGCTATTAACCTTCAAACTCGGTTCAATTTTTGCGAAGACTTTGCCGGGTATACAAAAATACCATTCCTTTGTACCCTTTCTGGAATCGAGCCTAATTTTGGAAAAATTCCATGATCTTAAAAACATGAAATTTTTGCGAAGAGAGAAATTACAAAAGGTAGGGTAAAGAGAATTTGAATTACATAAAAACAATCTTTATTTTAGTAGCGTTATGAAAGGCGACGGGACTCAATAAAAAGCATCTTGAATTGTATGAGGCCAGAAACCAAAAAGCACTCTAAATTGTGAGAGGCGAAGAGGATTACTAGTTACCAAAACCGTTTATCTCTCTATTAGTAAGGAAGAATCTGGATTAATGCCTTCAAAAATTGATTCTTTTGCTTTAATTGATACCTGTAGATCTTGAAAATGTGTTTCTAACGATTTAGACTGAAATTTTTAATATTTACAAAGACACAGGCTGGACCTGGACGTCACGCATATGTTTTGCAGTGCGGTGAGCTCAACCCCCGGAGTGACTAATATTCTATTTCATTACTTCTGTGACCGTACATATTATTTTTATGACAGCTCAATGTAAAGGAGTTATACGAGAAAGCAGAGGGCTTGCTTGATGGGCCTGGTATCGCAGATTGATATTAAAGTTGTGTAAGTTTGTAAAATACATTTATGCATTTTGCTCAAAATCCCTTTTCTCAAATTTGTTGACACGTTGACTCAAATAATAATTGAGTGATTAATTTGTATCTATGCATATATGGTATAGGAATCGTGGATATAAAATGTCTGACGGGAGAATTGAGCACTCGACAGCGTTTGGCTCGTATTCTTCAGTCACTTACAATCTAATACCTTCCGTTTTCATGCTTGTAAATCATAGTGTTAGATCGAGAACTACTAGGGTCTTTGATATTGAGGTGATACTTCTATGAGAGGTCGCCACTAATAACAAACGGCTATTATTGTTGACAAGTTCCATCCTTCAAACCTCTTCTGTTCAAAATTTGAGCCAAATCCATTTATTAGTTTACAAGTTACAGTGTCTGAAAGCAACCAACCTTCGAATTTTTTGCAAAGATGGAAAAAAGTGAATTTCGTGTGTTGATTAGACACTACATTTTGCGTGGAAAAATCTTATGAGAAACCAAGGCCAGGCTCGATAAATATTATTCGGACTCTGCTCCGTCGTACGGAATGGTTCAGAACTGGCTTACCGAATTTCGTCGTGGTCATACAAGCACAGAAACCATACCGAGTCTAGGTCGTCCAAATGAGATCATTACACCAGAAATGAGCAATAAAATCCATGATATTGTTTTGAATGACTCGAAAGTAAAAGTGAAACGGAACGTGTGGTCAATATTTTGCACACATATTTGTGCATGAGAAAGCTCTGTTCAAAATGGATGCCGCAATTCCTCACCTTTTCGATACCAGGGCTTTAACCTTCTGTCGGTCATACGAAATCCCCTCTCTGAACCCAGAACCAAAATTTTTCAAAAATTCCTTGATAATTTAAACTAGTCTTTTCATTCATCCGTTATCATTCAATTCATTTACTCATCTCAAACCCTCACCGACTGAACCCATCGCCGCTGCTTGGGGCATCCATTCTTTTCTTTTCATGGAGATGAACGGGTCTATAGCTTATCCCTCTTTCAGCTGAGGATAAACCCGTATATAAGGCTCCATCAATGTTACTGTTACCCAGGAATAGAAAACGTACATACGTGCCTCCAGTTTACGTCAAGTATAAAGAAAAACTGGGTCAAAGTATATATATTATACAGGGTGAGGCACATAAAGTGTTACAGAGCGATAGCACTCAAACTATTGATTATATCCAAAAATGAGTCAGATAAAAGTTTCAGTGTTCGAGAAGGCCGTCATACTCGACCACCCTATTTTTTTATCGGTGGAGGCGCTGAAGCTACGTCAAGGTCAACTCCACTTTTTTAATTGGAACCATGTATTTTTTTATCGATGACATTATTACCGATTTTAAGAGGAATTTAGCGACCCACAACAAAAGGTAATTTTAGTCACGCAAAGTATGATAATATTCGAAAAATCGAAACATATCTGAATAATATTTTTCACAGCACCTTGGTTTGGGTCTACCTACAGAAGATGCTCGAAGTGATGACCCTCTACTTGTAAGCACATGTTCATTCGCTAATGAAAAGACCGTCTAACTTCAGCCAAAATTTGTGGTGCAATTTCGGTACATGCTCGGCGTATTCTTTCTTTCATGTCGTCAGGCGTGGTAGGTGCTACCGCCATTACGCGTTCTTTGACAAAACCCTATAAAAAGTAATCTGGTGATGTTAGATTTGGCGAACGAGGTGACCAAGCTACAGGGCCGCCTCGTCCTATCCACTTTTCGTCAAAAATCTCATTCATCACTTTTATTGAACACAGAGCATAATGGTGTGGTGCACCGTCGTGTTGTATCCACATGTTCATGCGAACATGCAAGGGCACATCTTGCATTAATTGAGGCAGCACGTTTTGCAGAAACTTTGCGTAAACTTGCCTAGTCAAGCGACCTTCAAAAAAATATGGACCAATGACGTGATCGCCGACAATGCCGCACCAACAATTAACGGACCACAGATGTTGAAATGGTACAGTTCTCATCCATCGAGGATTCACATTTGCCCAATAATGCATATTATACCTATTCACATTTCCCGTATTTACGAAGTTAGATTCATCAGAAAAAATCACATGACTCAAAAATATGACATCTGTGCGCATTTTTCTACGAATCCAATTGCAGAAATTGATGCGTTTTAGAAAATCATTGCCGTACAAATCCTGATGTAATGACATACGATTCGGATGGAACTTGTGTTGATGTAAGATTTTTAATACAGATCGCTGACTAATTCCACTCTTTTTTTCCATTTTCCTGCTGCTCGCATGTGGATATAGTGCAGCAAAAGCTAAGATATCAGCCGCATTATTTTCATTAACAATTGGTCGAAGTTTGGATCGTGTTTGTTTCACTATACCGAAGCGACAGAAACTGTTAGCTAATCGCTTAAAAGTCATCTGCTATTTTTGTTGCCTGTCCGGATAACGAGCCGCATACAAATCTTGGGCGTTTCTACAATGTTTATGGCATTCCCCCAGAACCATCAGCATATCAAAATATTCTTGAAAATCGTTCATTTTCGTGTTCTGATGTACTCACATTAGAAGGTAATTTGTAACTAACTGATATGTCAACAGAAAATGCTTACTTTCTGCCGATGTCAACAATACCCTATCGATGTGTATTATCATGGGTATCGTAAGAAGTGAAAAGAAATGAAAATGATTTTCCGACTATTTCCATACTTTGCGTGACTAGAATGACCTTGTGTTGTAGGTCGCTGAATTCGTCTTAAAATCGGTAATAATGTCATCGAAAAAAATACGTGGTTCCATTTTAAAAAGTGGAGTTGACCTTGACGTAGCTTCAGCGCCTCGGCCGATAAAAAAATAGGCTGGTCCAGTATGATGGCCTTCTCGAACACTGGAACTTTTGTCTTAAACATTTTTGGATATGATATTCTATCGTTCTGTAACACTTTATTATGTGCCTCACCTTGTATATTGGATACCAAGAATACTTTTTGAAATATTTAATATATTTTACGTTTCTCGTATATAGGTATCAAACTTATCCAGAATTATTTTGAGGCCACAATTCAAACTGTTTAAAAAGACAACTAACTTTTTTTTCTTCCTTTAGGATATTTTGTATTTTATTTTGGGTCTGTAGCTTTGCATAATTGTATTTCTGAACGATATGAAATATTAAGAACATTTTCAAGTAATATAATCTACGAATGGGAGGTAATAACTCAAATGAAAAGTAATTTATGTTTACTTTTTCTTTTGATATTATATTATTATTCATTTCACATGCTTTAGAACTTTAGAACTAGTAACATCTTTGTTTTGAAGACTTTTACTATTTACTGTACAAAATATCAACATAGTCTTTATCAGAAATTTTTTGTCGCCAACAAGTGTTTTAATAGTAAAAGTCTTTCAATTCACGAACTATATTATCTTTGGATCGAGATCGTTCATTTTTTGGTCAGGTCGCGACTAAACGGGTCGCAATTCCCTAAACCCGTGTGGGAACCGTGAGTGGGACGGGTTCATAAATATTTATAATTTTTCTAACTCCTTTTCGAATTGTTCTACTCGGAGAAAAAATTTAACTATTATAATAAACTGAGCTGTTCCTATTAAAGCACCGAACTTAATGTGCGAAATGGGTATAAGCTACTACTAATATTGACATCAACTCATGCATTTTCAGCATGGAATGTCTTATACTAAAAAAGAAAGAAGCGGATGCTGTTATTGCTAGTGTCATATGCTGTCACAGCAATGTTCCTTGCGAAAATAGCTATTTTCGCAAGGCACAACTGCTCTAAACGCATGAAACTTAGTACTTGTTTAGCATGAAGGGATCCCTGCTTAAAATGTATGCATTTTTCACCAGGATAGCAAGAATGAAACCTGCTACAAAAGCATGACCAGTATTGCTATTATAGTCAGATTTTTTTCTCCGTGTATGTCAGAATCTTTGTCTAAGTCTATACAGTCTACCATGTCTAACGCTTTTTCTGTTTTGTCCATCTCTCTTGTTTTTTTTTCTATTATATTTTCTTCACTAATTTCTACTATAATGAACATTTAATCTGTATTTTCATTTGTGTCTTCCAATTTTGTTTTCCTACTTTTGTTTCTTTCTAATCTGATGTTATATATATTTTTTTCTACTCTTTCCATCTGGTGAATTGTTAATCTGAAACAAAAATGTGTCGTTGTCATGAAAAAAAGCAAATATGGTATTGGATTAGGTGTACTGTTCACCTGAAAATAAATTATGTCCTTTCTTTTTCTTTATCATCTTTATCTTTCACCCCTCCTCGCTTCTTATCTCACTATTTACTATTTCCTTATTCTATTGTATTTTTTAAGTTAGGATAGTTTATATGACAGGTTGAAACATTTTATTTTTCAAAGTTTTTATTGAAAAAGTTCGGTCTCTTCTTCTGAGGTCAATTCATTTCCTCTTCACTTCCCTTCTTTCCTCTTCTGATGCCATCTGGCAAAGTTCGTCATGGGTGTGTAATTCGCCCACACGTAATTCGGTTCTGCAACAAGCGCAGATGAGGGTTATCTTGAGGCTCTTCATTGTTTGTAGAAAAAATTGAGTCCCTGTAACTCATGTGTTCTTTTCATTCTGCTTTGCTTGCATGTGTGAGGTGTAGCGTCGGTTTCAGCATAGTCTGCTAATTTTCGATATATTTTTTCAAATCGTTTGTATTCTATTTTCCTAAACATTTCCCATTTTTATTTTTCCATACATAAATTGTTGGTGGAATTTGTTTTTCTTCTAAAAGGACTTTTAAAATTTTTATACAACTTCGCTACAAAATTTCCCGCTGCATTAAGTAATGTCATGGTCTTTTTAGAACTTTATCTGCTACCTTAAATTCAATTTCTTTATATCTCTTATTATGATATTCGGTCTGTTTATTATTTGCTTCGTCTAAATAATACTATTATTATACACAATAAATTCTGTTTAAATTGTGTATATTTACTTTCCAGAAAAGTTGTAAATCAAATAAGGTGACGGCGCTAGTTTCCGGCCACGCGCCAGTGGTTGGCCCAAAGATTTGTTTCTCTTAATTAAAATGATCAAATATTTTTAAAGTTGAATGATATAAATCTTTATATAATTATAATATAATCTTCTTTATCGAATAATTTATTCGATTCTGTGAAGGATACACTGAATACAAAATACATAAGCTGAATATATAACATACACAGTGTGTCCCAAAAATAACCGAACTTTATATTTAAATCATACAACATGCAGTGCCATCTATTGAAAATTTGCAGCATTAAAAAGATACATTCATCCTCTTTCAAACGCACCTAATTTCATGTAAATCGGATGACAGATGTGAAAGTGGCAGCCATTCCAATAAAAGAAAAAGTGTGCTAATCTTACAAAACAAAAATGGAACAAAGAGCAAATATAAAATTTTGTGTTAAACTTGAAAAAAAAATTCGCTGAGACATACGAATTGATGAAAAAAGTTTATGGTGATGATTGTATGAGTCGTACTCAAGTTTATACGTGGTTTACACGGTTTAAAAGTGGCCGTGACGATTTAAATGATGATCCAGGACCTGGACGACCAGAAGCATCAAATCGTGCTGAGTTAGTGGAAAAAGAACGTGAAATAATCGCTATCGATGCAAATTTCACTGAGAATGCTTGCAGAAGAATTAAATTTATCTTACTGTACAATCTACACAATATTAACTGAAGATTTGGGTAAAAGAAAGGTCTTTGCACGTTTTGTCCCACATCAGTTAAATGCACCACCTCACAAGACCAAAAAAGTCAACGAATTTTTGATGAAAAAACAGATTTGTGTCATGGACTACCCTCCGTATTCGCCTGATCTATCACCGTGTGACTATTTTCTGTTCCCAAAACTAAAAACTGCAATGAAAGGAGCTTTTTACGATGACTTTCCAACCATTCAATCAGCTGTGACACAGGTGCTAAAGAACATCCCAAAAACCGAGTTTAAAAAGTCTATGGATAAATTGGTTGGTCGTTCCAAACGTTGTATTGAGTCTAATGGAACCTATTTTGAATAAATAATATCTTTCAAAGATAATATAATGTGTATCTTATTCTATATCCAAAAAGTTCGGTTATTTTTGGGACACACTGTAGTATTGTATAAAGAACTTATTATTAATTTAACTAATTTTATGATATGTTTGATTTAATTATTTACCAGTGAACAAAATAAAATGTCTATCTGGTATGATTTTCAATAAGTACAGATTTTTGAAACCAGTTTTAAAACAATATTACTATTTATATTTTAATCACTGTAAACTCCATGAAGGTTCTAGTATATTTAAATTCTTGCCCTTTCTTTAAATTTTTCGAGTTAAATCAATTTGGTATATTTGCATTAACTATGTATTAGGTGGGATTAAGGTAGATGCATCTTATAAACTTTTCAGGTTTTTTCGGAAACAGGTCTCGTAATAAACGGGTTGCAGACGAATAGAAAAATTTCTATCTGAAACTTTTGCCAGTGTTACTCATTTTAGTTCATTACCGAGCCTCAATAACCATCTGAATTCTTTTTCAGTTGACGAAGGTGCAATTTTGGATCTGATTCTCGACAACTTTTTTCACGTGCCTCCAGCTGGTTTTGAAAAAATAATGTTGGAACAATCTTTACTCTAAAGAATTCATTCCGTGACACTTCCACAATCTGCCCATCCACCGTTCCAAATCTGCGCATTTTCTGGTATCGGCTGCTCTCACAGAATAAAAAATAACATTAAGACTAATATGTGAGTTATAAGCATAACAATGTCTGCGCAAGATAATTTTCATAATATACAGATATATTACTTTGAATATTAATTGAAATTAAATTTTAAGAAACTCAATTCTTTTATTTCTGTACTATCGACTATACAGGGTGTCCTGTTTTTACTGACCGCCCTAATAACTTTGTAGGAACTACTCTATATCAAAAAAGTGTCTTCAATAAAAGTTTTGGGGGTTAAAGAGGGAAATTTGGCGAGATACCCAGATTTTGGTACCAGGGTCTTTGTTTGACTTGATCAGGCCCAGTGGCATTTTATTACATTGAAACCTCATTTTTTATTGCGAATTTATATTTTACAAAATTAAAAAAAAACGATTTTGTTAAACATTTTGCAATTGATTTTTTACAAGCTCAAGAAGGTCTTTAATGTTTTTCGTTTTAAATACTGTTCCGTATGTCTACGTCGGACTATAATTTTACGGGTTGTGTGTTCTGCGTATGACTGTGAATGTATATGATTGCTCTTTCTTTCGCGCTCGCGCAGGTACCATTCTTACCTATTCTACTATTACCTCACGTTCCACCACGGATAGATCGAGTAGTCTGGGAGAGGCGTGGGATGTCTATCGAATGCTTCGACGTACGAGTCGGTATCCTTGTAATCGCTAACGTTAATAATCAGATTGTGTAGGACATTTGAGTGCGAATTTTTTCTATTGTAAACTCTACTATGAAGCAAGAAGTTTTCAATATGTAGATATACATAAATTATTAATATTTCATATACATTTCATATATAGGGAATTCCACGTCAAATTTATAACCAAATTTTTGATTGCGCTGGAAATTTTTTTCATCGTTCTATAGACGATAAAAAGGAACACATTTTTATTTTCAATATGATATTCATATTTTTCGAGATCGTTTTTTGAATTTTTCGGTCCCAAAAAAAGCAGTTTTTCTTTAAATGCTTCGCAAATTGTCCATTTTTCGTACAACGGTTTGGCATTTTAGGGGAAAATGTGCAATAGGGTCCACTTCAAAGTACACGTTTGAACCGTCAAAAATTTATTTATTGAGTAATTTTCATAAAGAAATTTTTTAAACAATTTGAAATATTTCGAAAAAGCCCTCTCCGACGTGAATAATATTTCCTGTAATTTGTTATTATAGTATGTAGAATATTGTCTCAAATTTTAAAAGTTTTTACGCAGTTTATATGAATCAAGGTCGAGAAAATATTAATAGATTCCAACAAAACTTTGTTTAATTCAAAAATAGGCAATTGCATCACAATCATTATTAATATATTAATATATTTGTATATAATATTTTTAATAATGGTAAAGTATTCAACCGTCCACTTTTAAAATTTGAGACAATACTCTACATACTATAATAACAAATTACTTAATTTAAAAGATTGAACTCGTCTATATGATCTTTTTAAATTTGATAACGATAAATATTTACATGTTCATATGAAGATATTAATGAACACATATTTTAGCTTTTTAATTTATCTACTTCTATTAGAAAATTTTTCCTTTCCGTAGACCATTTCATTTCTTAAATTAAAAGTCTGTGCTTAAGCTACAAAAATGTGAGATGAAAATATTTCTAACATAAAACTGAGAATGTAAATTTTAAATTCAATTTTAAGTTTATCTCTTCATAATAGAAAATATCTCTCCAACTGAAAATTTGTTAAATGTAAAATTTTTTGCAATGTTCAAATGCTTATAAAATTTTACACGATCTTTTAGATGTTTATTTCAGGCCGATTTTTTCCAAAATATCGGAAAAAAAGTGTTGTTTCTCAAATAAGATATTTCATAAATTTGAAATTGTCGTCTGCTTCGCGCCTCTTTTGCACGTAGTCGAAAAAAATACAATTCTCAATTTCGACTCGAAAATCGACAGCGTGAAATCTAAAAATAACATTGCAAGGAGGAAGCGAGGAGAATAAGAAGAAGTGGCACGAGTCGTTCTCGCGTGCAAGAGCGACGAGGAAGAAACAAGGACAGCGTGCGTCGCCGCCTTTCCCTACTCGCATCTCACTGACATGAAGTGCTTCTGTAGTTGTGACTGCGTCAGTATCAGATCTGAGCACACTGAGCCGGGAGCGCGGCAACTACCATGTATTTTAGGAGGGTACTTAAAGAAGTGAAAATGAGCATCAGCGCCGCCAAGTTTTTATGGCAAGCACTAATATCAATGCAAACGAAACCCCCGTCCCCCCAACCCGATGTATTCTAAAGAGCGGAAAATTTTGAAATATATTGTATGAAATCCATTTCATAAATTTAAATGATATAAAGTTGAAAACAATTTGTGAAAGAATAAAAATACAACAAGAATTTTTAAATATGAATCACAATGGACAGTTAAATACTGTACTATCACACGGAGAAAAATAGTTGAAGTAATTTTACTCAACTCTGTCGATTAAACATGGGGCTTAAGGACATTTGAACATTTATTAAATCCTACTCGGGTAAAATGAATTTGATAAATACCTGATTCACCCAAAGTGAATATCAATAAGCGTTACATAGGAAATAGTAAGGAGTTGAGTAAAACTTTGTCGACGACAGGGCATCACAATGCGTCAGTGGGTTAACCTGAAATGTATAAATATAACACCGATTCTTGAGGTGCTTCCAACGGTAGTTGAGTAAAATGAGCATCGGCTGTATTATTTCAACTGGCAATGATATGGTTGCTATGGTTACGACAGTTTAAAAATAACATCGGTAGCGACAATAGCGCCACCACTTGTTGATAGAAAACATTATAATTCATTCCCCTTTTCTCCTATATGAGTGGATCCACTGTGGTCGGGAGCATGCCGGGACCGCAAGTTGTGGACCACGCGGCAACTGCAACTGTCTTACCTCTCTACTGTTGTCACGTTACCCTTATTATGAACGTCTGACACTTCAAAAATGTCCAAGTTATCTCGTGGAGCAGAAAAATTAGCTGAAAACAATGCCTATGGAGGAACATAAGGTTTACTCTATGCACCAAACATAGCTGATTATTATTGTTACCCGAGTAGGATTCAATAAATGTTCAAATGTCCTTAAGGCCCATGTTTAATCGACTTTAAATCATTAAAATTTATGAAATGGATTTCATACAATATATTTCAAAATTTTCCGCTCTTTAGAATACATTGGGTTGAAGGGACGGGGGTTTCGCTTGCATTGATATTAGTTCTTGCTATTAAATCTTGGCAGCGCTGATGCTCATTTTCACTTTTTTAAGTACCCTCCTAAAATACATGGTAGTGGCCGCACTGTGCAACACCCTCTTCAAGGCTGAATTTAGGTGTATTTGAAAAGATTTCTAAAGTGACTTTAAGTCTATATAAAAAAAGGGCGTTTTGTTTATTTAGATCTTTTTTTGAATGTTTGCATATTTTGTAAGGATAAAGACATGGTTTTCGAAGATTGATAATGGCATGTCTTCTTTTTGCTGAAGAAGAAGTAATACCTTTTTCAGTAAGTGAGGCTCTTGAATAGAAATATTATATAAAAATGGTGAAATTATAGCAAGAGATGTAGTTGATTTTCTAACTGCAATTGAATTATCCATTATATTCAAATGGTTTTGGAGATGGTAATATGGAGTTGATAAATCGAGATTACAACCAGACTTTATTTGCAAAATTCCTATTACTTAGAGTGTGATTAAGGTCTTGGAGATTTTTAGACATGATATGAAAATTTGTCGGGAGAAAATTGTTGAGTATAGCCATCCGTGATAAAATTGCAATGGTGTTAGAAAAGGATATTCGCTAAAAGTGATAAAGATTTTACATTTGTGTGGTTGAGAAATTAAAAACATCGATGTCTCACAAATAGGATTATTGTTGGTGTTAAATATAAATCTTGGTGGGTGACAAAATGTTTGGAATCCATTTTGATAACATGCATTAAGAAAATTTTTATTTGTTGTAAAGTACGATTGATTATTTGAAGAAATAGTGAGATAATGAATTTGAAGTTTCATATAAACAGAGGAAATGACGTCAGTATTAAAATCGAGATATATTGGAATTGGGTGTGGTTTAAGCAATTGCAATTCTTTAGTAGATGGGATTGATATATGTAGTGATAGTAAAAATCAAGTACTCACCGAATAAAAAGTATTGTATTTTAGCAAAAGGAAGGACCATAGAAAAAACGGATGCTGAAAGGTATGGGTCTTCTTTGTTAGATTTGAAGTCCAGGAAGATATCAGGAAGTAACATAGGGTGCCATAAATTATTTGCGGCATGGGTAATAGCTTCTGTAAGTTGGTCAAGGAGTAAACGAACAGATTGAGAAAATCCATGCAGGTCTTTAAGCCAATTTGTCGCCAATATTCGATATAGGTGAATATTCGGATCTTTTTGAGAATTATGCCAATCTTTGTAGGTCATAATGTTGCCAAGTTTTGAAAAAAGATTTGTAACTTTTTGGAAAAATTTGGATAAATTTTCTTTGGGCCAGTAAAGGAAGATTTCCTGTCTCATTCTCGATTCTAAAAGTACTTTTTGTATCTGTTGCAAGAATGGATCATTAGTTTTAGAAATATTCGTGATATTACGAGCTTGTCTAGATATAAATAATATTTCTCCAAGAAAATAGTTGATTCGTTGTTCTATAAAATCAAGTTGTGTTTGATGATCATATAAATTACAATTATTGGCAATATTTGAAAGTATGCAATAATCATATAATTTATGTGAGAAATCTATTATTTTGTATTTAAGTTTAAAATAAATGCCTGAAGAGTGGGAAAATTGTTAGTCAATGAAGTATTTTTCTGCTTTGGAGTAAAAGAGTGGAATTAAAATTAAATAGACTCCGGACGCTAGTTGTTTAAGGAAATTCATTAGGCTTCCCGGACGGTTGAAAAATGAAAGTAGAATTAATATTGGATAAAATAGGATACTTACGTGTGGTTGGATTTATGTCTAGGAGTCTTTTGGAAAAAGGGGAAATATTCTACTAAATGTTGATGAGTTTCTTGGTGGAAGTGAACGGGGAAATTGGGTTGATTTGTCAACTTTTAAAATATTTCGTCTATAAAAGGTTTTCCAATAGGGACATAACAATTTTATCTATGAATAAAACACAGAAATATTGGCTGAAGCCAATATTTCAAGGCTGAACCTGAAGCACTTCAAGAAAAGAAGAAAAGTAGCAACACGACTGTGTAGCTACTGCGGATCCTTTGTGGAAAATGCAGAGCACACACTCTTTGTCTGTGCCAGGTGGGGGCGCGGAAAGGGAGGCTGTCGGTCGGGCCGTGGGCGCAAAACTCACCCCTGACACGATGGTCTCTCTCATGGTCCAGTCTGAACAGAAATGGATACTTATCGAGTCATTCGTCACCCTGGTGATGAAGACGAGGGAGCTCGATGGGCGTGCAGAGCGCGGCAACAACGGGGTCAGTAGAAATCGCATCGGGGCCTGCACCCGTGGTCCTGCGTCTTGGGCGGACTTGGCTGTCCGTGTTGTTCGGGGGAGAAATCACTTTATTCCCCCCCCCGGCAGATTTTGTAGTATTTTGTAGTATATTTTTACAAAATTAATACTTTGCTCTTAACTTGGGCTTATTAGAAGCAAAACTGTATTAACTTTTATTTTAGCATCAGGAAAATTTTTTTAACCTTTTATTATAAAAATTAAGTTACTTTAACAATAGCTTGAATAACATATGAACCTCTACTTTCCGATGGAAGTATCTGTGTAAAAAAAGGTTTTAAATATTACAAAAAAAGCATGAATTGTAATTGACTTCGCATGCGATCTTGCACTTTGAGATTTATTTGGTGTGAAGTAAATTCGACAAATCATTACTATAAAGTAAAATACTTAAAAAAATTTTTTTAAATATTTAATATTTTTACACGAATGTATAAGGCTCTTCAAATTTTTCTTCCAAGTTTATTTCATGGTTTTCTTCAAACCTCTCTTCAAAAGTTTTCTCAACATTTTCTTCAAAATTCTGTTCGAAATTCTCTTGGAAATTTTCTTCAAAATTCTCTTCCAAATTTTCTTCATAATTTTCTCCATTATTTTCTTCGTGTGAGGTTTCAGTGTCGTTGATTTCATCTTCTGAGGTTGAAAAATAATTTTCACTTTCGTTGCTTTCAAGTTCAGTAATATTTTTTGGCTTATTGGCATTCTTCTTTCTTTTGTTTCTTGCTTGTTTTTGATTAAAATAATCTGAATAATCAGGTTCAGAGTCGGAATCTGATTCTTCTTTTGTTCGGCTAATTTTCTGCGCATATATTTCTGGTAATTTATCTTCATATATTTGTTTTCTTGGTCTACCTCTTTTTCTTTTTGATTGAAAGGGAATATTTTTTAAATTTGTAAGTAGATTTTTTTTGGCCTACCTCGTGATTTTTTCACAAGAGGTTTAGAAGAAAAATTTTCCTGTACTTTTTCTTGAGTTTCATTTTGATTCAAATTTTTTGCTTTTTCTTGTTGTATTCTCTCTTGAGCTCTTGTAGTAATAATTTTCCATGATAAATGTTCGTATTTTTTTTGAAAATACTGGACTTAATAATAATATTGTCATAAAAATAAGTCTTGAAACCAGATTTTTGAATAAATTTGTGTATTTTAAAATATTCTTACCGATTCCACTAAATGATTCTTGACTAAGAAATTCTTGAAAAAATCCTTGAATTTTTGAGTCAGTATTTAATATTTGGTCTTCCGGAATTTCGCTGAAATGATCTACGTCGTATAGTACGATTACTGGATTTAAGTTTCTTCTTTTTGAAGGTTTTACGTCATTTTCAGAGTTTTCTTGTTTATTTCTTGTAAAAATTTTCTTGGTAGTCATTTTTTCTTGGGAAGTCATAAAAGTATCGTTGTCATCTACTCGTAAATGTTTCCATTTCTCTTTGCTATCATCAATGGGGTTTCTTGAGAGAGCGTCTGCATTCACATTCATTTTTCCTGCTTTGTAAACTACATCAAAATCATATTCTGCGAGTTTCAATCCCCATCGTGAAACTCGTGAACAAGGGTCTTTAGAATTTTGAAACCAAACTAGAGGTTTGTGATAAGTCACTAATGCAAATTTTCTTCCATATAAATAAGGACGAAAATGAGTTACATAAAACATTATAGCAGGAGCTTCTTGCTCATATGTATCATATTGTTTCTCAGTATCACTTATACTACGTGAAGCATATGCTTATGGCTTATCTTAATCTATTTACCTTGTGATAAAATACCTCCTATTGCAAATCCTGAGGCATCTGTTGTGAGTATAAAAGGTTGAGAAAAATCAGGTCGTTTTAAAAGTGGTTTTTCACATAATTTTGCAGTTGAAATATCGAAAGCTGCTTGTTATTTTTCTATCCAATTAAAAGAAATATCTTTTTTTAGAAGTTGATTTAAAGGACTTGCAATTTTTAATGAACCGTAAACAAATCGTCTGTAATATCCTGCTAAGCCTAAAAATTGTTTAACATTTTTCTGTGTTTTTGGGACTGGAAAGTTTTTTACAGCTATTATCTTTTTTGGATCTGGACGTACTCCATTTTTATCAATTATATGACCTAAATATCCTACTTCAGGTCGTAAAAATTCGCATTTGTCTGGTTGTAAATGAAGATTTGCTTTTCTAAGTCTTTCTGCTAAATTGTTAAATTTAATTTCGTGCTCTTGTAGAGTATTTGCATAAATAACTATGTCATCAAGATATACAAAAAATTCTGTTCCGATTAATCCATTTAATTTTGAATCCATTAATCTTTGAAATGTGGCTGGTACTGTTTTTAAACCAAAAGGCATTCTATTGAATTCGTAATGACCGTGAGGTGTAGAAAATGCGGTTTTAGGAGTCTTTTGAATTCATTTTTATATGGTGAAAACCAGTAGCTAAATCAAACACTGAAAAATATTTTTCTAATCCTAGAGTATGAAGTATATCGTTTATAGTAGGTAGAGGATACGAATCGCCAATTGTTTTTTAATTTAATTTACGGAAATCAAGAACCATTCTCCATTTTATTTTTCCTTGCGAATCAGGTTTTTTTTAGGAACTATCCATACTGCAGTGTCATAGGGTGATTGTGAGGGTTTAGTTATTTTATTTTGTAATAATTCATCGAGTTGTCTTGTAATTTCTTCCTTGTGAACAGGTGGAAATCTATATTGTCTTGAAAAAATTGGAGCGTCATCTACAGTAGAAATTGAATGTTCCAACACATTAGTAGCTTCAAGCAGGGTTGGGTAACGACACCTCGAAAACTATTTTCTACGTGACACCTCGAAAACCCATGTATTTTACGTATGTCAAAGAACCTAATTGGCTATTTTTAACTTATTCAAATAATTTTGAGTTACTGGTCTCAAAATTGATAAGGCTTAAAATGCATAAAAAAGTTTATATCAGTTAAAAAATGTGTTTATTTTTAAGATATTAACAGATCTTGAGTATTTGATACTCAATATATTAAGATACTCTAATTATAATAAATCAGTTTAGGGACCGTACGAGCGCTTCTGCAGTGCCATCTTCTCCCTCTAGCAGTCGAGAAAGATTTTCAGTAGACAACAAACCAAGTTCGGTATACCTGTGTATTTACTACAAGCATCAACATGTCGTGTTTTGTGCCTACGAACTACGATTTGCAGACAGCACTACTTTTTGTTATCACTTGAAGAAAACTGCTGCAGAATCGCATCGAATGCTTGTCGAAGTTGACGGTGAACATGCTCTTGGCAAAACACAGTGTTTCGAGTGGTTTAAAAAATTCAAAAGTGGTAATTTTGATGTGAGAAACGAAGATCGTGGAAAACCACCGAAAAAGTTCGAAGACTGGGATCAGAAGGGTGTTATCTACTATGAGCTGCTAAAACCTGGTGAAACTGTCAACACGAATCGCTACCAATAGCGAATGATTGATTTAAATTGAGCATTACAAGAAAAACGACCGGATTATCGAAGAAGGCAACACAAAGTCATTTTTCTTCACGATAATGTCCCATCACACACAGCGAAACGGGTTAAGAAACGATCGAGACGTTCAGTTGGGAAATACTGGCGCATGCCGCTTATTCTCCAGACTTGGCTCCGTTGGATTACCATCTGTTCGAATCACTGGGCCACGCTCTCGCTGAACAACGCTTCACTTCGTACGAAAATGTACGAGAATGGCTGGATAGCTGGTTTGATTTAAAAGACAAACAGTTTTATTGGCGTGGCATTCACCACCTTCCGGAGAGGTGGGAAAAATGTGTAAATAGCAATGGAGATTACTTTGATTAAAATATTTTTGATCATTTTCATGCAACAGACGTGTAACTTTTGCAAAAAAATTCCGGTTTTATACTTCTAGATCTGGTATATTACAGATACATTATGACGCTCTCATACCATATAGTTTTCAACATGTAAAATACGTGACGTCAAAAACTCAAGACGTAAAATACATAGTTATCGACGTGTCGAAAACCATGTAAGTTATGTGATATATGAGACGGACTCAACCCTGGTTCCGAATGGCTCTCCTGGGATTTGAAATCTGTCTGCATTATTTTTAATTAATTTTTCTACATGCTCATATTCATCTTGACTTAAATGGTCTAATCGAGGAAACTTTTTAATACATTCTACTCTGTCTTCGTCTGTTACATTATAAAATTTGCATGAGTTAATCCGAGAATTTTTAGTTCTGAAAAAGTTATTCAATATTTTGCTTGATAAATTTTCGTTATTTCTTTATTTATAATTATTTAAATTTTCTATTAATTTATAACATTCTTGTTCTTCAAAGTCTTCTAAATTTACTATTGGGACTGATAATGTTATTGGCATTTCATTTGTAATTGCAAATTTTAAATAAGCTTTTCCTTTGTGATTTTTTACAACTGCGTCTCCTACGTAAATGCCATCCTGTATATCTAATCGTGGTACATACCCTTCACTTTTTTCTGTATTTTTTATTTGAATATAAAATGTTGTAACTGTTCGATCTGGAATAGTTAATGTATTTGTAGATTTATAAGGGTAACAGTGGTTCTCAATTTCTAAGTATTTCCAAGTATAAATTATATTGACATTTTTATCTTGAAAAAATTCTGACCCTAATACTCCATCTTCTTCTACTGGGATTTCATTTGGAATAATAATAAATATGGTTGGATAACCAAAAATGTTTATTTTTACTTGTTCTAATGTGTAAAGTGGTAAATCATTAATTCCTGTAAGTTTTAATACGTTTTTGCTATCTATTGGTGTTTCAGGGTTGAGAACCTTTTGTTCAATTAAATTTCGAGCAGCACCAGTATCAATCATCATATGGGTTGGACTTTTTAGACCCTCTGTTGATGTTGTAATTGATGGAATTGATGAAATTGAAGTGGATTTTGAAATATTTATTGTCGTTGTATGATTGCTAGAAGTGGGTGCCAGTGGTTCTCCATTTATGCTTTCCTCAGTGCACCCGTGCTCGGGAGAGCTTTGGAGTTTTCTTAATGACGTGTTTGTAATTGGTTATTTGATCGTATCTTGCAGTGTCGTACTAAATGATCAGGCTTTTTATAGTAATTGCAAATTATTCTTGTATAACTTGAATTTTGTTGAGTGTCGTTATTATTTTGTAAATATCTACTTTCATATGGTCCATTTCGATTTTGAAACTGTCCTGAGTTGAAGTTTTTATACTGTCCTGGATTCAATTGTCTATTATTATTATTATTAACATTGTTATTATTATTGTACAGCTCACGGCGGGAGCGGCCCAAGGCTCTATCCTGGGTCCCGACATATGGAACGCCTCCTATGACGGGATCCTTCGCATATAAATGCCTGATAGCTGCTTCCTGATCGGGTACGCGGACGACGTTGCGGCTCTCATCTCCGCAAGGGATGTAGAGGCTGCCCAACTGCGTCTCGGTCAGGTAATGTGCCGTGTTCGCCGCTGGATGCTAGACCACGGGCTGGAGCTAGCGATGGCGAAAACCGAGATCGAGCTCCTCACGCAGAAGAGGATTCCCCGCTTGTTTTCTGTACAGGTGGGCGATGTCACGGCCCAGACAAAGGCGGCCGTAAAATACCTGGGGGTGATGCTAGATACGAAGCTCATCTTCTGGGAACAAATACGAAGAGGGGCGGACAAGGCGGCGGATTATTATGGCTAAGAACGGTAAAAAACACATTTAAAGTATTATAATTATGATTCTGTAGCGAAATTTGGAATAGAAGGTGTAAGAATGAATACAATAATTTTATTTTCCAACGGTAAAAACTAGGTAAATATCATGTATCTGTCATTGAAGGCAATGCAGTGGTCCACCATTTGCGGAACGTCTTGACAATAGCCAATCCTGACGGTGGAGACGTTCCGTAAATGCAGGGCAGGTCGACCTCTAATGTATTGGGTGTCTCCGTAGGATAGTTCATGTGCGGTGGTGTATGCGGCGCTAGTTGTAGGAAGCGGTCGGAGTGCGGCAAAGGGGACGGCTTCGTATGAGTTCTCCCATTGTTGTATACAAGTATCAACAATTCGTACGCGATCGCGCTTTATAATCATTTAAAATGAATTCGAAGTACGGAATTCAATGTGCTGTGAGTGGGTATACCTCCAAAAGGGGTCGGAAGAACAATGTATCAATTCATCGGTTTCCGAAGAAAGAAAATGCCGGACAACGATGGATAGAAGCATGCTCAAATCCCTACTTGTCGAGGTTAGGATATCTCGAAGTACTAGAAAGATAATTTTTTATTTGTCATCGACATTTTTCCGACGTTAAATTTACCGTCGTGTAGTGATGTGTAGAGTGGAAGTGATGTGAACATTAAACCGGCGAGTGTTTCTTCCCCATCAGACTTCAAAATTTTTATTCCCGAAGTAGAAAAACCTGCAGAAGGCACACGAGACTTTGAAGAATGTAGCGTGCAGTTTGCACACGTAAGTAACAATATTTTTAATTTCATACGATATTGTATATAATTTCAAACTTTTCGACTCTGATCAGAGTCCTCATTAGTGATCTTTATTTCTAAAATTTTAAGTGCAATGAATAAAATATTACATATATGAGCCCTATTTCGAAGTAAACTTTGAAAATGTGAAAAAATGTAAAAATCGTAAGAAAATTTACATAAAACAGTACAAGAAACTTCGATGAAGTATCTAAAACTTCCTTAGGAATGACAATAAAATTCTAGCACGTAATTTTGAGATACCAAACTAAAAAAGTAGTATATACACTACCGGTCAAAATTATTTATTCACCTGCTGTGTTAGCTATTCTTAAAGTGTCTTAATTTTTATAATTATTTAAATTTTGCATCTAGTGAGCCCAAGTTTGTTAACTTATCAAGATATTTTTAGAATTTTTCTTTTGGATTCTACCCTGGGGTCAAACATGGTACAAACATGTCGAAAATTTTCAAATGAAGACAGTAATCTATAAATTTTATTAAAATATGATACACATTGGTTTTTAAAAATTTCTTGTAAGTGGCTACACATTTTTAAAATTTTATGACCTTTTTGTATCATTTTTGACGCCGGGTAGAATCCAGGAAAAAAAAACTGAAAATATCTTGATTAGTTAGCAAAATACTATGAAAACGTACCATTTAAATGAGACAAAAAACTTTTAAAAAATCTTAATTAATTTCAGAGTTGTTAATATTTTTCAGAATGATTGAAATTTCAAGTTTTTTGAAATATTTTTTTATAAAGTTAACATTTTGTTATTTTTTCTGATTTTTCTAAATCATTTCAGTCGATTATGTCGATCATTAGAAGAGTGTATCACTGTACGTGACAACGGAACTCTACTATATCGACCTTATCAACCTATGATTCAGAATTAATCCAACGTTATTTAAAACTAGATGGTATTTTCCAATATAAATTGAAGAAATTTTTCTGTGAAAAAAAAAATTTCTTCAATTTTGTTATTTAGTTTATTTTATTATTTTTTATTTTGTTTTATTTGTTATTTGCAAAATTTTATTTTATGATAGGGAAAAAAATTTCAACTTGTTATTATAAAAATTAAGACACTTTAGGAATAGCTGAAACAACAAGTGAACAAATAATTTCGACCGGCAGTGTACTTCTGTCTAAATGTTACTGAAGATATAGATGCAAGTACATATATAGTATAAAATTACAAAGGATTATTTATGAAAAAATAGCTGAGAATTGCCCATACAAATTCCACAATGTCAGAAATTCCCACCACAATTTCGCGAAACATGTGACTGGAGTTTTATTTTATAAAATTTATTTTTATTTATTTTATAAAATACCTACGAAATAAATTTCAAATATTCATAGAAATTAAATGCTTTTAATCTATATTCCAGAAAAAAGAATCAGAATATATCCCAGAAGCAGGAAGCAGCAAGGATGTACTTGCAGAAGACTTTCACACAACACCGAAGAGAGCTATCTCGACCCCACAAAGTGTTCGATTATCTTGTAGTACAAAAATCAACGCAAAATGTGCTAAGCAACTATATTTTCTGAAAATAAAAATACAAATTACAGATATTTTTGATTTTTATTTATGACGAAAAAACCATGATTTAAGGCAAAATTGTGAAAATGTAATTAAAGAGTGAGTTGATATCAATATAACTTCTCACTCTTGAATTAAATTTTCACAATTTTGCGCTAAATCTTCAATTTCCTTTTAATTTTATTTGAATATATTCTTTGTAACACATTTAAAGAACCTACGTATGCATGTATATGCACTAACACGTGCACACATAATGGTAGTTCATGCGCAGTGCTGTACGCGGCGCTAGTTGCTAACGGTCCACCACCTTTCCATTAGGTTTGCACGTCCTGCGTAAATGAGAACCACTGCACTGCCTTCAATGAAAGTTACATGATGCTTCCTAATTTCTAACGCTGAAATATAAAATGATTGTATTTATTACTACACCGTCTATACCAAATTCCGCCACGTTATCATAATTGCAATGTTTTAAATGTTTTTTAATCGTTCTTAGCCATAATAATTCGAGGTCAGAGAACGATCAGAGAACAGTAGGAGCAGGGTTAGAGTATTCTCTGACCGTTCTCTCAACCAGGTCCGCTAGGGCGATCGATCTGAACTGTTTTAAAAACCGACTCGGGACATGTGGCTTTGTTGACGAAAATTTTTTTTTTTTCAAGTGCTATTCTGAGAGTTTCTTTTCCTCTTTGACGAATACTATTGTCCTGAACCTAATTAAAAAATTCGAAACGGTTATGGGGATTCTTACGAGTAGACAAAAGCGTATATTTAAAAAAAAAAGATTTGTATAACAGATTTATCGACAATCCCTTTTAGATTGAATTTACAAGCAGGGCGTTACAGAAATATAAATTATTAGAATATATGTTTAATCCCACTCAATATAATTCTAGTATATTCAGAAATGAAGAAAAAAATTGGAAATTTGTTTATTTCTGAATTCAGTTTTATTATGAGATGTTTTGAAAAAATAATAATAAACTTATCTTTAAAAAATTTCTATTTTAGCATTCGTGACATCACATTAAGAGAGTATTATTAAATTAAATTAGTTCTGAAAATATTCAGAACCATGAGATATTCCACCTTTATACTGAACGTGCCATTTTTCAAATTAGAAAATGACATGTTTGATAACATGTCTTATCCCAGGTGAAGACGATAAACATAATAGGGCATAATAAAGCCTAAAGACAATTTGGGGATGGGTTTTACCTATCGAGCAAACACATCGAGTCTCCAGATGTCCGGTCCGAAAATTACCCCCTCTACCCATTTCTTTTACCTCAGCAATCAACACCTACTCGTCTTTAATTGGCCGAAGTGTCTCTAGAGGCTTTGGACGGGGGGCCCTCTCGAAGGAGATCCTGGTCGCAAAAATACGACAGTGTTCACAGACTGCGTAAGATTTTTGCTCCCACCACGTTCCCTTGTGTAAGCAACACATATAAACGCGGCGTGTCGATGCATCCCCGCTCCATCGCTTGTTTGCACGCTCGCAAATCGAGAATTGGATGATTGCCACTGCTTCTTCGTTTTCTCCACAGTGGGTCCACTCATATAGGAGAAAAGGGGAACGAATTATAATGTTTGCTATCAACAAGTGGTGGCGCTTTTGTCGCTACCGATGTTATTTTTAAACTATTGTAACCATAGCAACCATATCATTGCCAGTTGAAATAATACAGCCGATGATCATTTTACTCAACTACCGTTCGAAGCACCTCAAGCGTCGGTTATATATTTATACATTTCAGGTTAACCCACTGACGCATTGTGATGCCCTGTCGTCGACAAAGTTTTACTCAACTCCTTACTATTTCCTATATAACGCTTATTGATATTCACTTTGGGTGAATTAGGTATTTATCAAATTCATTTTACCCGACTAGGATTTAATAAATGTTCAAATGTTCTTAAGTCTCAAGTTTAATCGACAGAGTTGAGTGAAATTACTTCAACTATTTTTCTCCGTGTAATAGTACAGTATTATATATATTTATATATATTTAGAATACATCTGGTTGGGGGGACGGGGGTTTCGTTTGCATTGATATTAGTTCTTGCTATCAAAACTTGGTGGCGCTGATGCTCATTTTCACTTTTTTAAGTACCCTCCTAAAATACATGGTAGTGGCCGCACTGTGGTTTTCTCTTGGCTTTGCTTCAGCTCTTCGGTTCGGCATTGTTAGTTCGTAGAAAGTCTAGGATTGCCGAGAATCCACGATTGCAACTTGTATTTTTTCGCCGACTTGGCTAATTTCAAGATTTCAAGATTTTGAGGATTTGGAGGTCGGTGTTGTCTTCTGTCACTTTTGTTTACAAAATTTGACAACCCCAAAAAAGGCTTGAAAACATTGACGTCTGAAGTCTTGAAATATGATAAGTTAATTACTTTCAGGACATTTTACAGGGTGTTTTCGAGTGTGTAATCTACAGTCAATATATGATAAGTTACTGGCGGTTTGTAAAGTTGTAATATATTCAATGCATTACATAAGAAAAATGAAGGTTAGGTTTATAATGTATATATCATTCTCAAGTCTCAAGTAGTTTTAAATTTTTTAATTTTATGTTTCATTTTTCAATTAATTTAAAATATTGTAAACTTAGAATAATACTAATTATATTTATTATAAACATATTCAGTTAGTCAACATTTATTTTAATGATATTTTCGTAAAGAAGCATGGAAACTAAAAAATTTGTATTTTATAATAACAGTCTATTCATATTTTAAACTTTGTTTTGCATAAGTACTTTCTTAAATTTTTATTGAACTAAATATTAAATATTTATAATATTTTCAATCAAAATAGAGCATATATATGAAATAATAAACACCACAACTTTGAGAGAAATACTTATTAAAATAACTTCAAGTCTTTTTTATAAAATCTTTACAAAACTATTAATGGCCTACAATTCTTATATCAGTATATGGATAAACAATATTGAAAAATATTGAAAGGATGAGTGTTAAAAGTATAGTATAAATATGAACAAGTTATTTACTTTTTGAACCCTAATGGATTGAAGCAAATAAAAATTGTAATATTTATACGAATCAAATTTTAAAGAGCTCTACTTAAGTTTATATAATTAAATATCAGTCCCACCAATATGTAAAGGAATACTCTGACATAAAAAAAGTTTTATTATGTTAAACGGAGCTTTTGTGATTGGTAAGTAATTCTTATAAATATAATTTGAATATACAATATATGTATATAATATATTTAAATTATTTTGGGTTCAGGCAGTAGGTTATATCAAATTTTTCTATAAACTGTGTTCGCCGGGAAAAGAATATTTGATTTCAATGTTGACAATAAGAAATGGTACAACCGAGGACCATAATTTCTATTTTAATATATATGTAATGGACAAAGAGATAGAGTATACAAATTTTAGTATTTAATAGAAGAATTACATGAAATTAACTGTAAAGTTGAAATTTCACCGCTAAAATTTCCCAATTAAATCTAATTCAAATATTTTTGTGAAAATTATCACTACCGTTTTGAGATTCGGTAGTATTAATTTTCTGCGATTTCTCGCTGCTTTGTGCCGTTTTATTTTGGTGAAGAAAAACCGCGAAAAACTGGATTTGGACTGTAAATAGTCCGCCGAAGATTTTCGTTGATACACGTTCGATGAGATTGACAAGCGTCTATCACTAGATAATCGTTTACGAGTTACCCACAACTAATGAAACAGGTATACCGACCGTTCGCGATCAACGAATTGGACCTTTTAAATGGCCCGCCGAAGATGAATTTAATTTTGATGTATTCAAAATAAAAGAATTGCTCCTGTCTAGATGAAGACTTTTGTATTTTACGTCCGCCCGACACGATTCCAAGTAAATAATTTCATTAGAAAGATTTTTACGGGTTCAATCAACTAACGAGGATCTAGGAACTGTCCATCTAGACCGCAGACGGGCAAAAGTAGAGAAAAGTATATTCCCTACTGTCTGAGTAGTTCCGGATAGTACCGGGTTGCTCGAGTAACTGCAAATTTTGGCTTGGCGTTGATCTGTTTTACTGTTTCATCGCGAGGTGAACATGGTAGGGTTTTTCGATGATTAAGGAATCTATGATTGGACAAAGAAATAATGGTAGGGAGGTTTTAGGAATTTAGATGGACTTTGTACCATGCTGATTCAGTTATCGCACCATTTGCTGATTTTTAGGTGTCGAATATTTCTCCCTTATTTCCACACTTATCGTGAGAAAGGAAATGCGCTCATCGAATTTTAGTATTTGATGCATTGTCATCAAATTGTAGAAATGATTTTAGTTTCTAATATATTTCGTGCTAAATTGAAATATATATTTAATTAGTATAGGTTTATAATCATTATATGAATTATAAAGCCTTACATAATTATTTTAAATATTCAGATGAGTCCTTTAGGTTTTGATTACAAAAAGCAGGTGGCCTTTGTTGTGGGAGATCAGCTGGCTAAAGCATCTAAGCAAGGATAGGCGTACGAGAAGGAAGTGTGAAAATGGCATGTATGCTAGCCTCGCGATGCACAGCAGAGCACATCAAAAGTTTCAAAAAGAGACGGGTATATGGGAGATGTGCATGGGCAAACGAAGAAAGGAATTGACAAACGGCAGAAAACTATAGTGAGATACAGTGCATGAGTATACGCGCGCTGGATATCTCTCCCTCTTCCTCTCTCTTATGCTCTCTCTTCTTCTCTCGCGCTCTATCATTTTGCTTCCACTTTTCAGTAGAAATATTGATAATGTCGATCAATGTTTACATGGATTTAGATATTTCTGATATTACATCTTATGCGATGATGTGACAGGCCACTCGCATGAAGCTATAGTTATAATTATTGGCGACAATATTAATGGTTTTAAATGAATTAACATCATATAAATGCAATATTAATATTAATAGTAACATCAATATTAATAAAATAATGCATTAGGAATTTCCTGAATTTAGATACTTAATAATTGGATAAATATTGTATAAAATCAATATTAATATTAATAGTAACATTAATATTAATAAAATATTGTATTAGGAATTTCCTGAATTTAGATACTCCTGAAATTACAATCTGTGCGATCATGTGAAAGGCCACTCGCATTTAAAAATCGTAGTTATAATTATCCGCGTTTACCTGTAAACATAAACTCATATTTATACGTAGGTGCACAAGCCTGCACGTACATCAATATATATATATATATATATTAACACGCATCAATATAATGCATAATATAACGCAATATGGGAGTGATATATAGCATTAATGATATAATTACAATGATATTAATAGTGATATCAATATTAATATAATAATGTATTAGTCAGTACAACTAATAGGATTTCTCTCACTGTAATAATATTACAGATGATGTGAATTACACATTTTCTCAAAGACACTCAATTTCTTTTTGAATTTAAGTGAAACAGGAAATTCAATTTACTTAAGGCTCTATCAGCCTTAAGGAACACATTCTCATCATGACGCTCGCGCTCGATTTTCTGTATACATTTCAGTAACTTTTTAATAAATTACATGATTAAAATAATTTATTTTCTTCCAAATCTCTCAAAAAGAAAAAACAATCGTAGACTTTATTTAAGGAAACGATTTTGCAGAACAACGCTTATTTCGTATCTCACATATTTTGGTGAAAAAAATCGAATTTTTTTAATATTAAAAATCAAAACATAAAATATTCATCCTGTCCCGAAATGTCTCAATGAGAATTTGTAGACCTCATTTAGGCAAACAATTTTCCATCTAAACGTTTTTTTTGTATCTCACATATTTTGTCTAAAAAATGGAATTTTTGAATTTTAATCGTATTTTTTGGAATTGAAACGAAAAATATATGTTTTATCAGAAACTGTGTGGGACAAAATTTGTAGATCTTTTTGAAACGAACAACTTTGTATTCCTACGTTATTTTTGTATTTCACATATTATTCTTAAAAAATTGAATTTTGGATTTTCAATAGTTTTTTTTTTAAATTAAAAAGAAAAATATGCATCTTATGAAAAAATGTTACAATTCAAATTTGTAGGTTTTTATGTAGAAAATAATATTGTATCATAAAGTTTTTTCTTATCTCGTATAATTTAACTGGAAAATGGGATTTTGATATTGACTTGTTTCAAGTTTTAATGTGCTGTAACATTTCTAATTTTGATTTAATCAAAAAATGTTATCAGGATAATTTGTAGAGATTTATGAGCACTATCAAAAACCAGTATTGAAATTTCTGAACTTGTCCTTACTTTTTCGGCTCCGATAAAGTGTGCCAAAGCTCAATTCAATCTGATAATTCTATCGAGAGCTATGCCGCACACGACCTACTAGAGACAGACAGACAGACACTTTCGTAAAAACCGTTTTTTCTGACTCAGGGGGTCTCAAAACGTAAAGATTTGATGAAAATTTCGAAAGTCATTTTTCACATAAAACCAATACCTTCTCATCCATGATGAGAATATAAAAATTTGTTTTTCAATTTTACTTCGCTTTATATTCAATTAAATTTACTTCTGATATGTAATAAAGAAGAATAGTTTATCAGTGGAACTTTTTCTAAAATTACGATAAAAAATTAAAGTTTTTGTGTTCAAATTATTAAATAAAATAATTTTAAATTATTTTCTTAAATTTCAGCTTTACAATTAATTTCATGTAATTGAGGAGTTATATTCAATAAGGCGACAGGCGCTCGAAAACCTGTAAAAGTATTGTCCGCCTCATGATGTCATAGTCAAAAATTGAAAATCGAAATTCGAAAAAACCAAAAACATGGTTTTATAGCTCGTGAAAAATGAATGTTAGTTTCCTCTTACAGTTTTTTTATAACGTTGCAAATTTTCGAGTAAATTAATAAAAAGTGTGTTGGTTTTAAAGCATAGAAACCATGTTTTATTTCAATCCACTCGCCTCAAAAAATTCATTAATTAACGGATTGCCAGATTTTTTTTGCGTTCTACTCGTGAATCTCTGGCGGAGGCGACAGTGATTGCAAAAAATTTTTTTGTTCATTGTTAAATGGTTTTTTTTAATCCGAAGAAAAAACTGTTTTTCGAGCTTCGGACTGAAAAAGTGAGCGAGGAAATTTGAGCTACAGTAAACTTCCCGTGAACAAGTTGATCATTAGTATATGGAGCAACTTTTTGGAAAATATCAAGTCAATTGAACAATTACTTTCGAAAATACGAGTTTCGAGCGCCTGTCGGCTTATTGAATATAACTCCTCAATTCTTCTATTAAATACTAAAATTGATATAATCTATCTCTTTGTCCATTACATATATTTAAAAATAGAAATTATGGTCTTTGGTTGTACCATTTCTTATTGTCAATATTGAAATCAAATATTCTTTTCCCGGCGAACACAGTTTATAGAAAAATTCAATTTAACCTACTGCCTAAACCCCAAATATGTTAAATATATTATATACATATATTGTATATTTAAATTATATATAATGTACCCTTCAAGGATGAATCCTCCAACATTAGATAAATTTCTTTAAAATCTAGATTACTTCATCCATAAGAGTTCATGCATATTATTTTAAATAATTCCATACTAATCTTTGCATCAGAATTGCAGAGGAATTGAATTCCATGTATCCCTATCGAAAACATGTATTAAGTTCTGAATTTTAGCTTTAAGACCTGATTTTGAAACATGTACAAAAAAATCTTACATTAAACTTTTAAAAATGTTCTTTAAGTTAAAATTTTTCATAAATAATGAATTGTGATAAAAATTTTAGGTTCATGCATTTATATATACTATATTAACTTTCCCAATGTATATACTTTATTCAATCATTTTTGAATTCATTTTGTATATTTTAAAATAGAAATTATGGTCCTTGGTTGTACCATTTCTTATTGTCAACATTGAAATCAAATATTCTTTTCCCGGCGAACACAGTTCATAGAAAAGTTTGATTTAACCTACTGCCTGAACCCAAAATAATTCAAATATATTATATACATATATTGTATATTTGAATTATGTATATGAGAATTACTTACCCTTACAAAAGCTTCGTTTAACATAATAAAACTTTATTTCTGTCAGAGTATACCTTTACATATTGGTGGGACTGATATTGAATTATATAAAGTTAAGTAGAGCTCTTTAAAATGTGATTCTTATGAATATTACAATTTTTATTTGCTTCAATTCATTAGGGTTCAAAAAGTAAATAACTTGTTCATATTTTTATTATACTTTTGACACTCCTTCTTTCAATATTTTTAAATATTGTTTATCCCTATACTGATATAAGAATTTTAAGCCATTAATAGTTTTGTAAAGATTTTATAAAAAAGACTTGAAGTTATATTAATATGTATTTCTCTCAAAGTTGTGGTGTTTATTATTTCATATATATGCTCTATTTTGATTGAAAATATTATAATTATTTGATATTTCATTTAATGAAAATTTAAGAAACCCGGTAAGAAGAGAAGAATTCAGAAAAATTAGTATTTCCAGACTTAAATGAAAGAAGGAGAATTATTTAATTTTTTTGAATATGCTAATTTTCCATCGGAAGAAGAGCCCAAGGAAAGAATATGTTTATCTCCGAAACCAATTCTTTTCTATTTCCTTAACGATTGCCAGTTGTGTTGTATTCCATGCAGGCGAACATTTTTTCAATTTTTTTAATTCCTCTCAATCCGAGCATAGACACACCTCTCATGGTTATTTTTAATTCCATTCTCACATGCTGCATTTTCGATTAATTTAATTCTTTCTAATCTGCTCACAAAATATGTGCACGTACATGATTTCTATTCCTTCTTGTGCAATATAAGTTTGGAAATTTGAATACTTTTGTCACGGTAATTTTTTTGAATTCCATACTTATATGCTGTATTTTGCATTAATTTAATTCTTTCTAATCTGTCCACAAAATATGTGCACTTACATATTTTCTATTTCTTCTTGTGGAATGAAGGTTTGGAAATTTCAATTTTGTTGTCTGCCATAACGGTGGAATAATTTTAATTATTATATTTATATTGTTTAAACAAATTATATATTTAATAATATAATAAATAATGTTGTTAAAGGTAAAAACATTTATTTATCTAGAAACAGAATTATAAAAATATTATTTTACAATAATAAAAATTATTTTTATTGATATAATTATTTTATTGAAACTATTTTAAATTGAAAGTGTTATAAATTACTTTATAAATCAAAAATTCAGTAAATGGTTTTTAGCTCAAAAAATTATCAAGCATTATATAATTAGATATAAATAGAATGTTTGTTTATATGTTAAAACCAAATAAGTAAACATTTGAATCATCTATAAGTTGAGCACTTTATTTGTCTGAAGGAGGCATAGTACATATTATATTATTTAAAGTACTTATACAATCTTTAAAAGGATACGAACTTTATGCAAATCGCATATTAGAATGTTTAAAAATTCGATACAAATAACAATTTTTTCATTTTAAGTTAATAATTGTCCTATTGAGGAAAAACTAAATCAAAAATGTTTATATATTTTTGTAATTAAGAATCAGTTAATAGGTTATTATAATGCAAAAATCATTTCACTTATTGTGCTTCGATAGTGTTTGGGATTTCACAAACATATTGTGTGTTTTTAAAATTAAGAACTACAGCTTTTGAACGAATTTCCGATGTAGAAATGGGTAAATGATCAAGATTTCTTTTAATCTCCCAGATATGCGATACCCTCGTTTCTCCCACAAAAAATGGTTCAACAATTAATTGTCTTACGTTGAAAGAACATGTACTGTCAGACAATAAGTAAATGTTCTTGATTTGGACAAATGACCTATTCTTAAGAATAATGACGGTGTCATCAAATTTTCGTGTTCGAGTGTACTGTACACTGCTGTAGACACAATTCTCAAAAATGCATCGCTCAAATTCTTTCTTCGTCGTAGAGTTAAAAACATTAAGATGATGTGGTCCGAAGAGCGTTACATTTCCAGCTCTAACTGCATTTTGCGTGGATAGTTTAGAGGTGAAAATTTGTTCACAAAACTCTTTTGCTTTTACTGAAATGTTAGTTACAGGCGGCCGAACTTGATAAATTAATATTCTTAAAGATTTATTTATAATTTGCTGTTCAGGACTTTTCGGTCCATTCAGCATTTGCTTACAGAAATGAATGTTGTGTTCGAATGGGAACGCTGATGTTAAAGATGGTGGACCAGACTGACGAACAGATTCAACTAAATGTAAAAGCGCGTGAACATTGAAAGTCATATGTTCGATGCCATACAAAATTTCATACTGAGCTACAAACTTTAACAAATTTTGCTCACACGTATCAAGTTCGTCTTCGCTTATTTCCAGTTTCAACAGAGTGAACATACTATTGACGAATAAAGCAAAATGTTCCAACAAGTTACTTGGAATGAATCTAGAACATATTGGAAGGCAATAAAATAGCAACCATGATCTCCAATGTGTTGCCTTCCAAACGCTTTTGCTAGAAATCTTTTCTGTCGATCTGTGCACATCCCGAGGTGGTTGTATAAGGAGGAGAAGACTATCGATGTCTCTGCGTTGCGTTGGTTTCAAACGTTTGTTCCAGTCATCCCATACTTGTCCGGTTACTCCGAAAAGAGCATTGTGTAAGTAGTCAAGAGGGAATCCCCATGCCATATCGATATTAGGAACACCTATGAAAGCGGATTCACTTTTCACTTCTCGTACAAACGAACCATGTTTTTTTGTGTTAGCCACGTCCTGCAGATGTGACTTGTGAGTTCGTAATTCCGGTTCTTTTTCTAGAAAAAGATACTTCATTCCTTTACCCTTGACGTGTTGCCCTCCGTGATAGCAGTAACTGCACCCATAGTACCCATTATGTTGCAGTCGGTTTTGTAATATGGGTCGAGCAACAGAATCAGCGACAACAAAAATCGGAGTGAAGTGTATTGTAACTTTCTTGCCTTCATTTGGAAATGTTACGGTAATTCCTTCTGTATGTAGACGATTCGCTTGTTTGGAGAATTCATTAATGAATAAATTCATTAAATCTGGCTTTGGTTCCGTTTTTACAATCATTATACCGGCTAATAATATAAATTTGAATCGAAGTTGTACAGGTAAATTGTTTAACATTACTTGCAAAGGCCAGAAACCCCTTTTGGATACATTAAACAATGGAGCACCATCTGTACTAATAGTGTAAGTAATAGTTTTAGAAAATTTTGTAATTGTTTTCTTGTATAGTACACTATCATGGATGTCTCGCATGACTTTGCTATTTGACTGTATAAATTCATTATCTTCCTGACTTTGAGGAATAAAGTATTCAACAAGATCTTCCTTTTCGAGAAGTGTACGAAATTGATATTCTAAGTCAACAATTAAAAAATGATCATTGTTGCTCAGTTTTATGCAATTCTTTTCTTCGCAATCTTTACAAATCAATATCTGACCTTTAATATCCTTTTTTGTACAAGAGTGCAAGACCATTTTCGTACATTTGTGACAATAAAAGTGAAAAGTAGTTTTATCAGATGGTGGATCGAAAGCTTGTGCAAGCTTATAATTAGAAAATTTTACATTTTCGAACTCTGGATCTACGCAAATTTTAAACATTTCTATTAACATATTACGAGCTTCGTTGGAATCGCCAAATCTTAAATTATACGCTACTATCATTTCTATCACATCCCTTACTGTCTGTCCAGATTTTTCGAACATTATTCTATCACCGCTTGCCAGTGTATACACTTCAGACGAGTTAGGTTCCGCATGTAAATGAGTAGATGATGATGGAATATTCTTCCAAGAATCATAGACACTGTCATCCGAAAAATCATCATCGCTACTTGAGTAACAGGGAAAGTCTTCTTCTGTTGACTCTAGTGATACGAGCACCTGCTCCCTTTCTTGGCTTTCGAATTCTTCAACTGGTTGCTTTGCTCCTTGCTGGTCTTCGGACTCCTCATGCAACTTTTGTGCTGATAAATATAAATATTTAAAAATATGAATTTCAAATAGTTTAATTAATGAGAGAAACATACAATGAAAATTTTTCTAAATCAATACAAAAGGGAAAAAATGCCATGAAATTTTGTTTTCAACTTTTTGAAAGGAACTACTTTGCAAATTGTTAAGAAATTGATTTCATAATCTAATTCAATTCCATATCTAGTTCATAATATTCATTATTGATGTAATTTTTTTAAATTATACTATTATCCCTAAAAATAACTTATTTTCATATCTTTCACTATAAACATTGTTTTGTATACTTTTCTCATTCTAACTGAGATATACAAGTGAATACTTGTTTTTATTATTATCGTAGAATAGTTGTTGAGTGTTGTGTAAATTAATACTTAGTACTCACATTCATATTGTTGAAGCAAATGTTTGTATTTTTCTTCCCAAACCTTTTGCGTTTTATCAGTCATCATTCCTTTTTGATAACTGGGATCCAAGTGCCAACCAGTGTTTTCTTTTCCGCGGATGACTACTGTTGTCGTCCATAATATGTGCCTGTAAAGAAATCGTATAAGCATAACTGTTTACGTGTTTCGTTATTGAATGTTGTGTTTGCATAAAGTGAATACAATATTTAAAAACATTAATAAAAAATTATGGTTAAGAAAGCGAAACGTTACATATTTTAATTATTTATTCAAAAAAAGAAAAGTATCTAGTTCGGTAGAATTTTATGTTACAATTCGATGTTGTTATACGTAAAAACAATTTTAAATTACAAACATATTTTCGCTTTGCTCATATACACTTTAATTCGAAAACGTAATAACATTTCTTTACGAAAAAGTATCTAATTCTGGAATTTTTTTAGTACAACTAAAGGCGTTGCAACCAAATTCTTACTTCAAAATTCGATTTCTTCATTTTACTTAAAAATTATTATAAGTACATATTTTCTTGCTATGCAGCGCTTTTCTTCTTGCAACTAGATGTTTATCTATAGAGAAAAAAATATCTAATTATAACATTTGTTGAGTAAATAAAGGAGGAAATAGAATTTTGAACTTAGAACTTGGACCCAGCGTCTTTAATGAGAAATGATTTGTGCAAAATAATATCCCTGTGGACACAAACAACAAAACATGTTTTTAGACCGTAAACTCTAGTAACAAACTTATAAGTTTGATGCATTTTTATTATCATAGGCAAAGTTTTATCTGAAATAAAGAAACGAAAAAAATTCAATACAAACATAATTTGAGATTATAAATTTAAAAGGTGCTGCATAAGCTGCCTTATGAAACAAATTTTCGTCTAATAACAATAATACATTTATACACTTACCTATTTCCTTTCAATTCCACAATGAAAAAAACTTATGTTATTAAAAGTACTAAATTTTACCGGAAAAATATATAAATTGAAACTTTCATGTCATTGAAACAAATGCATCGACCGTTTCTGTCTTCAGGAGGATTTACACCTCTGTATGCAGGCATTATGTATGCAGGTTACCGTGGTAACATATTAGTGGGAAATAAATAGGAAAATTGTAAGTCTCTTTCTCTCTTGTATTTTAGCATGGTAACCTGCATGCATAATTCCTGCATGCAGAGGTGTTATTCCTCCTTTCTATTTGTTTCTTTCAATTTCTTTGTTTCGTTTCGTAATCGCCGAATAGCGTACCGGCGTGTCGTGACTGGCGTTCGGCAATTCTAAAGCTTTTGCTTGCATTTTGCAGTGTCCGCGTTGAAAATGACTGAAAGTACAAGATTTGCATTAATAATGCAATGTGGAACACAAAATACTTTTCAAATTCCATTGAGTGGTGTACATAATTTTAAAGAGAACAAGCATATTTTATAACGAAACATTTTTTTAGACTCTTTAAAGGATATCGACAACATTTTTGAGGCAAGTAAACGACCCCGAAGACCGCCAGAAAGGTTTATTTATCCAGCAGTTGAGACCACAGATGCCGAAACCGACATTGAAGCATCAAGCAAAAGTGGTTCACAAGATAATAAGCGTGAAGTTAGTGTATTAGAGACTATTATTATTATAAATCATGAAACATTTCTTGAAATCAGTACATTCCTAGTAAATCCTTAAAATCATCTTAAATCCCTTTGAATGTTAAAATCACTAAAAATATCTTGAAATATCTTGAATTTCCTTAAAATTACTTAAAATCTGATGAAATTATTTGAAGTATCTTGGAATCTAATGAAATTCATAAAAATCATTTTTATAACTCTTGAAATGTTTTAAAAACTCATTAATGTCCCTAAAATCACATCTCTTACAATCCTTTAAAAGTTTTTTAAATCCTTTAAAGTCTTTTTATCCCTTGAAATTCCTCAAACTCTTTAGAACTCTTTAAAATCCCTTGAAATTTCAGGAAATCCTTTAAAATCTCTATCAGAAATCTCTTAAAATACTACCATGTCGCCATTTTGGAAATTCTTTAAACTTCCATGAAAAACATTACAATTCTACTACAAACTTCAAGATCCCTTAAATTCGTTTAAAATCCATTCAAATTAATGGCAATCTTTTCAAAATCATACAAATATATTAAAATTCTACAGTAAATTTCAAAATCCCTTAAAATTACTTAATATTCAAAAAACACCTTGAAATTCCTGGAAACCTTTTTGAATTCTTAAAAATGATATGCTATATTTTAAAATACCCACGTGGTATGTGGTTGGCCCCGTTTATAATAAATATAATTTTCATCCATATTCCAATGTTTTTTTTCAATATTCCAAGTCGAAGACAGACTTTTTGACAGGATGCTGGATATGAAGCGTAAACATCTTCAAAGAAGACAACCTTCGACACCTCACGTGCAGAAGACCTCGTCTTTTCCAACAAAATTGTCAGGTCGTCACATCATTGAACAGAAGAATATCGCTACAAGTAGTAATGTTCAGTGTTTGAACGTGAAGCAGCCTACCACAGCAAATGTAAGCCAATCTCATGAAAAGAAAACGAAATTTACTATGTTGAAACCGTCTACGGCGGTCAAACTATCTGAAGAGACTCCTGCAATGAGCAGATTTTCTAAGACAACCAAAGGGCCTGTTCAAAATGTATCTATTTCCAAAAACACAGAAGGGACTCTTGAAAGGTCCGAGAATTCAAAAATAACAGAAGGAACTCCTGAAAAGTTAAAAATTTTAAAGACAATTCAAGAACCACCTCCAAGGAAAAATAACGTTTCCAGAACGAACGAAAACTCCAAGAATATAGATTTACCATCGCCATCAACGTTACAACCACTACTTCCAACAGCTCGCAACAATGCATTCTCAAAGAGAATGGTAAAAAAAATGTTACAAGACGCTTCATAATATTAGAAAATGAAATGTATTTTGCTTTAAAGTCCTTTATAGTTACTTATTATATTCATTATTTTTTAGTTTGAAAGAAATTCGCAAAACCTACTAGAAGCGCAGAAAAAAGTGATAAAGTTAGCAAATTCCTTAGAGAATTGTTATAAAAAGTTGCAGGATGCTAACTTTGAAAGGGAAGTCCTCCGAAAAGAAGCAGAACAAGTTCGATCAATCTCTGTAGAACTAGAAAACCAATTGAGTACAGCCCAGGAGGAATTAAAGAAAGTTAGAACACTTAACGAGAAATGGCAGGAAATTGCTATGGAGAAGTGTAATCTAATGCATGGCACGTATTCTATTTTATATATTAAAATTCATATGTTGTAAGTAAATAAGTGGCACTATACTATACTGTGTTATATTTGTGGCCATGTTCTCTGAAATTACGACCTCTTTTGAAGAGCAAGGCAGGGACACACCGAATGTTAAAGTGGGGCATGTAAATGCTAATCATGTGAGTATTGCAAAAAAGTCCACTGATTGTAAATTAATTTTGAAGTATCTTCTATAATTTCATACTTTTAAACAAAATTTTGAATGATGTATACCTTTTTTGTTTTAGATACACATCGGCCGCGGAGTGTGGATTACGCATGATGCATAACATGCTAGCCTGCTACGAAGTAAATTTGAAAACAAGAAAAACTTTCGTTCGCAAAATGCTTGTAGCTGTCTTCGGTTACGACCTGCTTGCTGAGAGTACGATTACTGGCCGCACAAGTAACAGGAGCAAGACTGAAAAAAAAGCCACTAAAATCGTTGGATCCGAAGAAAGTTCTAGCTATTAAGGGTAATATTTAAAGCAGATTTAATACCCCAATGTATATCAAATAATATTTAGAAATTTATTCATTTTACACTACTTTACAGACATTTACAAATATTTTCTCACCAATGTTCTTCAAATGGATCCTCATGCAGCTGAGATGGAAGCGGACAGAACGAATCAGCTGATTTGCAAAAAGATTGCGCAAATAAAACGACTGCATGAGAGTGAGTCCATTTTTCTTTAAAACTAAATAATTTAAAAATATTCTTTTGTATTCACTGGACCTATAATACGGAAGTAATATTTAATTTGTTGTAATCGTTTACAAACATGATTTTTTGTTACACTAGCAACTACTATTCGTGCGCGATTGATTTCTCGTTTTTGCACTCCTTTTGCTATAAGCAGGGCGTCATAAATTCATCGCGCGGATTTTTTAAGATTTTTTAAACCTGTTTTTGGATTTTTAAATTTTCTTCATTTCCATATATTTTAGGCAGGCCGGCTGGCCGCGCCAGCCAGGAAAGGAATAGGAAGATTCCTCCCCCAGTCGACGCGAACAGCCAAGTCCGCCCAAGACACAGGGCCGCGGGTGTAAGCCCCGATGCGATTTCTACTGGCCCTCATTGTTGCCGCGCTCTGCATGCCCATCGAGCTCCCTCGTCTTTATCACCAGGGTGACGAATGACTCGATAAGCATCCATATCTGTTCAGACTGGAGCATGAGAGAGACCATCGTGTCAGGAGTGAGTTGTGCGCCCACTGCCCGACCGACAGCCTCCCTTTCCGCGCCCCACCTGGCGCAGACAAAGAGTGTGTGCTCTGCATTTTCCACAAGGGAACCGCAGTAGCGGCACGACTCATCGTCTCTTTTCTTGAAGCGCTTCAGGTACGCATTAAAGCAATCATTCTCATCACCACACCTCTCTGTGCCGAGAACAGCTTCTTCAGGATAGCATGGTTGTTAAGGGCACTTGTTCAGATCGGAGCTGCATAGAGCAGCTTCGAATTTACCACGCTCGCCACTAGCCTTCTCTTAGCTTCCCTAGGACCACCAATGTTGGGCATGAGCCGAGTCAGGGCGGCCCCACATTGGATGGCTTTGGCAGTCGCGATCTGCAGGTGTTCGCCGAAGCTAAGCCTTCGATCCAACTGCACACCCAGGTACTTAATGCTCTTTTTCCACTTGATTTCATGTTCCCCTAGAACGATCCTCGGGTATTTGAAGGATCTCCTTTCTGTGACCAGCAAAGCCTCGGTCTTTTCAGGGGCTATTTTCAGGCATCTGCTATCTAACCAACGCTTTGCCCGCCACAGACTATCATTGATCCTCAGCTCCAGGATTTTGACGTCGTCAGCGGCGCACACGACAAGTGCGTCATCCGCGAAGCCGATGATGCTCGTTCCAGCAGGCAGGTCCATGCGCAGGAAATCGTCGTACATGACGTTCCAAACGAATGGACCTACCCGCGACCCTTGAGGGGCGCCACATGTCATCTCTTCCTTGAGAGACCATTTGTCGCTCTCGTATATCACCCACCTGTCGCTCAGATAGTCATCTATCATTCGCAACAGGTAGTCTGGAACCTTTTTTCGCACCATCGCCTCGATGCAGATGTTCCATCTCGCGGTATTGAACGCATTGCGTAGGTCAATGCTGATCAACGCGCAGAATCCCTTACGCTTACCGGTTCCTCTTCTTGCTTTAGTGGCGATGTCCACCACTGCCTGGATGGCGTCAACTGTGGACCTGCCTTTCCGAAAGCTGAACTGGTTTTCCGAGAGACCGTTCTCGCCGACCATGTGACCCTGTAGTCTTTGTAGGATCATTTCCTCCAGAAGTTTCCCCATCTTATCCAATAAACATATTGGTCTATACGATGAGGCATCCCCTAGAGGTTTGTTGCCATTCCTCAGCAGGACCAACCTCTGCTTCTTCCAGTCTGCGAAGAACCTCCCCTTCCGAAGACAGGAGTTACAGACTTCCAGGAGGATTTCCGGGTATACCCCGATCACCTCTTTAAGGATCTCGTTTGGCAACCCGTCGATCCCCGGCGCTGTGTTTGCCTTGAGCTTTCCACCCGCTCTCTTTAGTTCTTCGAGAGTGAAGAGTTCCTCGCGCCGGACCACGCAGGAACGGCTCTACATGCGGGAACAAGCTTCGCACGATGTACTTGACTCGATCGGCATTATCCAGGCCCGGGGTCTTTCTTCTAGTCACCAATCTCTTAGTGACTATTTTGAAGGCGAGACCCCATGGATCCTTCTCGACTTCTCCGATCAAGTCTTTCCAACACTGAAGTCGGCTTTTCTATATGCCTTGCCTCAGAGCTGATTTTGCTTTTTTCCATGCCTCGCGCAGCAGAGGATCACCCTTTGAGCGGGTAAAACTCCGCCACGCTGTAAGGCACTTTCGACGCAGGACGGACAACTGATCGTTCCACCAGTATATCGAGTCCCCGGTACGCCTGTGCCCGAGGCGAGGCATGGAGTGGTCACATGATGCGACCACTTTCCGCCTCGCCGCCCGCCCAGTGTCCTCCAACGACTCAGCAGACCTTGCCTAACCAAATTCACCTATGAGCCTGGTTTCTTCGAGATGTTCGCGAAGCTTGTCTTTGCTGAGTCGTTTTGTGTTCCAGGAGGGGCTCCTTACCTTGCCGCCCCTTCGCGTATTCACTGGGTGACTCTGTTCCTGGATGCTAAACTCAATGCACTGATGGTCACTCAATGTTATTACACCGAGGACGCACCAGTCGCCTATCCTTGAGGCAAGACGGTGCGCGGCAATCGTGAGGTCGATAATCGAGCCCCCCGCTCCTCGTCTGAACGTAAGATCCCTGCCCCGATTCAACACGATCAGGTCATTCCTGGCGACCATCTCACCGACCAAGATTCCCCTCCTGTCCAGACGGGCTTCTCCCCAGTCGGGCGACTTACTATTGAAGTCGCCCGCAATAAGGGACGCCCACTAGCCTCTTTGAGGCTTTCCTCAAGAAGGAGGATCTGGGTCTCAAAGATCTCGAAGGGATAGCTGGGGGAGAAGTAGCAGCTGTACACACGTACCCCCGCCACCTCCACCCAAACGAACCCCGCGTCGGTCTCCAGGAAATCCCCGATGGTCAAATCAGGGCTACAAACAAGGATCCCAGCCCTCCGTGATGCATCCTGGTACCAAGCAGAGTTTTCAGACCATTTGTGTTGCTCACTAATGAGCAACACATCGGCCCCCCTCTCCTTGGCAGTCTGCATCAGAAGGTTCTGGGCTTCCTTCCCTCTCCCGAGGTTGAGCTGTAGAAACTTCACTTTCCACCCCTCAACCTCTGGAGCTCCGCCCTGAATATTGGGCAGGAACCGGTCCCCGAAGCATGGGCGACATCTTTTTCGCCCCTATCAGTACAAGTCAGGCACCGAGGGGGAGCCTTGCACTCCTTGGCCACGTGCTACGCACCCCCACACCTCCAGCAGGCGTCCTTCCTGCCTGGAAGCGTGCAGCCGCGCGACACATGGCCATAACACTGGCACCTGCGGCACCGGGCAACCTCGACATGCTCTCGGATGCGGCAGTTTACCCACCCCACCCTTAGCTTACCGAGCCCGAGCAAGTTCCGAGCTTCCACCTCGGTTAAACGGACCACCGCAGTCTGCACACCGCCGAAGCGCTTGTACAGCCTGCACTGGTCCCCGAGGTCTGGCTTGCCCAGCGCGATGCACAGCGCGGCAACAACCTCTTCCCTTGTAACGGTCTCGTCGAGGTCCCTAACTTCGAGGGTCCTCTTCGAGACCAAAGACTTAACGTTGGCCTTCTCTCCGACCGCCTGATCGAGCGCCTTCTCGAAGGCTGAGACGTCGCCACCCTTTTTCAGGACCAGAAGGATTTCCTCCCTCCTGGTTCTTCGGATGGAGATGACCTCCGCTCCCGAATTTTGGGGGTTAACCTTCGCCTTCATGGCTTTCAGGATCTCGGCGTAGGACTCGCCGTCCTTCGCCGACACCCTGATAGCATCACCCGACCTGGCAGTCGGAGAGCGCCTCAGCATCTTCTCCTTTGCTTTAGGTTCCTGCGCAGAAGGCACAGGAACCTCTTTCTTCTTTTTCTCTTTTTTTTTCTTTTGCACCAGCTGCCATTCCCCATCCTTTTGGATTTTATTTTAGGACATTTAAAAAGATTTAAAATGATTTCAAAATATTTTAAACGATATCAAGACATTTCGAACGAAGTCAAGAGATTTAAATACATTTTAAGTGATAGTTCAATTTTGTGAAATCTGAAGATAATGATAATAATAATAATAATCTTAAGATAGTTTTTGAATTCAGCACATTTACACAATTCGCGCAATTTCCAAAAAACCAATTAGGTTTTCAACATCAACGTCTTCGATGTTTTAGATATATATGGTAACATCACATTTTTAAGATAGGATTTAAATGGCCACCCTGCTACTCCAAAATTTATAATATTCCAATGTTTAATTACAGGACCAAACAAGCAAAGTAGGGATATCTTCGGAGAGAATTTTGATGATACCCAAGCGGAAAAGGAAAACTTGGAACCAACTATAGAGGTTCAAGACGATTTCGTTACCCGTTTGATTAGAGAAAAAGAGGAATCTGACATGCTGATAGATAACGATACGAACAAAGAAAGCGAAGATCTACAAATGTAGGTTTCAGACGACTTCGATTTCGAGAAGAACGAAGAAAACGTGGAACCACGAATGCAGAATTTAGAAAATGTCGGTAACGAGGCGAAAGTCTATGAAAGAAACCTTTTCCAGGATCTATCGCAAGATCTGATCAATTCAAACTTTACCTATCAGACTAGTGGATTACAAGATAAGGTATATGTTGGTGGGCTTCTGAAGAATTCCTTTGATCTTCTCAATGCAGAGAATCTCGATGCAGAGATGCTGAAGCCTTCATTTGCATTTCTGAAGGAAAAAAACCTTCAGGCAATTAATCAGCCTATTCCTGAAAAGGCACTGAACGAATCCATGATCGGTAGCAGGGACTACATTGATACCGACTCTGATTTAGAATCTTAAGTTTTTATCCTAATTTTGTATAGCCTGTATTTAAAAATACATTTACAATTTTTTTGCAACAGTTTCAATAAATGAATAAAAAAATTTTAATATAATTTATCCATATTCCTTTTTTTACCTATAATTTATAAATTTAATACAATATTTATTGATTTTAAAAAATTCACTAAATTAAATTCTCAGTTGCGTCTTTAAAGTGACATTATTCTATTCCCTTCTAGTCTCTGCTTTGTATTTTTCCACTTTTTAATTCCTCTCAATACGCTTCCATTACATTTTTCTAAGTCGATTAAAAGGAATAGGTTTTGCTTTTTTTTTCTACTCGTTCGTGGAACTTTAGATGGAGGAAAATTCGCGTATTAATGGGAATTCAGATTCTGAATTTTTCTGAATTCTTCTCTTCTTACCGGGAACTTCTTATGCAAAAAAAGTTTAAAATATAAATAGACTGTTATTATAAATTACAAATTTTTTAGTTTTCATACTTCTTTACGAAAATATCATTAAAACAAATGTTGACTAACTGAATAAATTTATAATAAATATAAATAGTATTATTCTAAGTTTACAATATTTTAAATTAATTGAAAAATGAAACATAAAATTAAAAAATTTAAAACCACTTGAGACTTGAGAATGATATATACATTATAAACCTAACCTTCACTTTTCTTATGTAATGCATTGAATATATTACAACTTTACAAACCTCCAGTAAGTTATCATATTTCAGGGCTTCAGACGTCAATGTTTTCAAGACTTTTTTGGGGATGTCAAATTTTGTAAAAAAAAAGTGACAGAAGACGACCCCAACCTCCAAATCCTCAAAATCTTGAAATCTTGAAATTAGCCAAGCCGGCGAAAAAATACAAGTTGCAATCGTGCATTCTCGGCAATCTTCGATTTAAAACCTTACCTAGTCTATGAACGCTGAAATAGGATCAGTTTTTAAAAAGTTACTTACGTTTTAACCTTTGGGGGTGCTGAGTTGTTTTTCGTTCACAGTTCAAGTCTCGTTGCCGGAAGTTTTCTCCACCCTCGCACGGATTACTGACGCGCGCCAACCTACTCGTGTATACATCCAGGATTCATGTAAATCGCAGTTTCTATGCCCAAGATCGGTCTTGGTAAGTTTAATCATCGAATAGTGGACTTGAGCTGAATCATCGCTCTGTCTCCATGGTTCAACGAAGCGCGAGTAAGTACTTATATATTTAATAAAAAATTTTCAATTATCAATCCTGAGACCTATCTTAATTTCACACCATTTCACAGTGCGCGGCGGTTTTTACCTCCGATGGGTCAGAAATCCAAATAATTATTGTATTAAATACATTCTCTGTTCGTTCAAGAACGTAACAGCGGGATAAAAATATCAGACATGTTATCAAACACGTCACTTTCTAATTCAATAAATGGCCCATTCAGTATAAAGGTGGAATATCTCTTGGTTCTGACTATTTTCAGAACTAATTAAATTTAATAATACTTTCTAAATATGATGTCTCGAATCCTAAAATATACATTTTCCAAAGATAAGTTTATTATTATATTTTTAAAGATTAAGAAATAAACAAATTTCCAATGTTTTCCTTCATTTTTGAACATATTAAAGTTATTGAAGAAATTTTTCTGTGAAAAAAGGAACGCTTCCACTCCGCTGGGTATCGAGCCCAGGTCCTTTGATTGCCGGTCGAATGCTCTGTCATCTGAGCTGCGGAGGTTCCACAACTTTTCTCACAGAAACTTGTTAACGCCAACTTGGCTACGGATAAACCGGGAACGACATAATCGACTGAAATGATTTAGAAAAATCAGAAAATAGTTCCCGGTTTATCCGTAGCCAAGTTGGCGTTAACAAGTTTCTGTGAGAAAAGTTGTGAAACCTCCGTAGCTCAGATGACAGAGCATTCGACCGGCAATCGAAAGGACCTGGGATCGATACGCAACGGAGTGAGAGCGTTCCTTTTTCCACAGAAAAATTTCTTCAATTTATATTGGAAAATACCATCTAGTTTTAAATAACGTTTAATTGATTCTGAATCAGAGGTTGATAAGGTCGATATAGTAGAGTTCCGTTATCACGTACAGTGATACACTCTTCTAATGATCGACATAATCGACTGAAATGATTTAGAAAAATCAGATATTAAAGTTATATTGAGTAGAATTACATATAAAGATATAGTAATTATTTATATTTCTGTATAGCCCTGCTTGCAAATTAAATCAAAAATGGATAGTCCATAAATCTCCCGTGCAGAAATAGCCCAACTTGTTTCTGTTACGAGCAAACTGTGAATAAAATATTAAAAATAATAAGTTTGATAAGTTCCTCGGGGATGGTGTAGTAGATGGGAGAGACACTTATGCTAGAGGGGTATCGGCTGGGATTCAGCGACAGGGTATAGCGTGAGAGAGAGAGGGCGTGAGTAACAGAGAGGGGGCCGACTAGGTTGCCAGTGGCTCAAGTGAAGCGAGAGTGTGTGTGTGTGTCGACTGGATGCCAGTGACAGTGTAGAGAGTGGGAGAGAGAGAGAGAGAGAGAGACCGACTGGACTACTAGCGGCTCAAGTGACGTGAGGAGAGAGAGTGTGTGTGTCGACTGGATGCCAGTGACAGTGTAGGAAGAGAGAGAGTGCGAGAGAGTATGGTTTAGGCGTCGAGGTTTACTGGGGGCAGCGGCTGGATATGTTCCGCGACCGGAGTCGGGAGCAAGAAATGGCACCAGAGAAGTCTGGTAGCATCGTAGGACTTTATTTTTACTATGTTCAACTCCACTTATTTTTCACTAAGTCGAAATCCTAGGTTTAAGCGGAGGTCGGACGACGTTGACTGTCGTTGTAGGCCAGGGGAGCTAACCTGGATTCAACTGTCACTTAAACGTCCCGAGGCCCTTTTTATAGGGATGGAAAATCGAAGAAAATCTTGCAAGTTCACTGACCACTTGGAGGGAGGTAATGTTGCTGTCCCTCTCACTCCTGTGGCCAGCATTGTCCTGTCCTTTTCTCCCCAATTCGTAGCGATTGATTGGGAAGGGGTAGGCGTTGAGAGAGTGCTCCCCTCTCTGTTTTTCCTTGCCTTTCCCGACTCAGTTTTCTAGCTTGCAGTGAGTGAAGGTCGTTCCTGGGCAACGGAGGTGAGACGGTAGAAGTGAAGGCACTCGCATCTGCTCTGTCGTTTGCAGTGGTGCGACAAGGACGGGACTTTTCCCGATGTTAGTGCGTGTGTCAGAAAAGGACGCACGGTCGTACCCTTCTAACAGTATTACTTTTCCAGAGCCTTGAGTCGTTTTTCTAGAGTGAATTTCGGACAAGCGTCTTCTAATGGTAGGAAACTGTAATGGTTTTCTACCATTACCACATACGGCTTAGGGCGTGTATATCAATTCCTCTCCTTCTTTTTAAGATTCTTGTCCGATTTGCTAACTTAATTTATTACCTATCCTAGATACAATAAGAGTAGGCTAAAAAACTTAAAATCTAGTCTTAGGGTTATTGCCTTACAGCTACGTTTCGAAGAAAAAGTTAAATTACTAGCGACATAACTAATTCTACTTAGTCTCTAACTTAATTAATCAGGGCGGTTATAAGTACATTTATTAGACGCGCCTCTTCCGAGGCGTGTACAGCCGCGAGTCCCGATAGTAGGATTTCTGGTCTGCCCTTGGTGTATAACGCTTCCTTGCATTATATCTGTTATAATTATTATGATTCCCCACTGGGTATCCATTGCTTGCTATCGTTCCTTCCTCTTCATTCGCTTGCGGCTGTTCGCCGTCGCTGGAATTGGTAGGGGTTGAGCACCGTTGTGCTTCGATGCTGCTGTGACGCAGTCTCCTCGTCTAGCATCTTCCATGCTATGGTAGCTCGGTTTCAGTGGATGTCCGCTGCCCAGTGTCTCCAGAACGTGGGATTTTTCGGCCCCCACCACGTTCCCATCTGGGAGAAACACATGCAAACGTGGCGTGTCAGTGTGTCGGCTCTGCTACACGCTGCGGTCACCAGCTTCGTGTAAAGCCGAAGGTGCACGAAGACGGACTTTGTTACAATGCTTGAGTTTTCAAGTTATTTTTAGATTTCACGCTTTCGTTCATCGAGTCGAAATTAAGAATTGTATTTTTCTCGAGTACGTGCAAAAGAGGCGCGAAGCAGACGACGAATTTGAATTTACGAAGTATATAGTTCAAGAAATAACACTTTTCTTCAATTTCTTGAAGAAAGTCTGAATGAAATAAACATCAGTATGATCTTGGAAAATTTCATGAGGATTTCAACACTTCAAAAATAAACTTTCAGTGAAATTTAGTGACAATGAATGTATAAAATTTGAATCAATATATAATTTTCCATTCAAATTTATATACTTCTTACTAATTTTGTACATTTAACAATTTTTCAATTAGAACAATATTTTCTATCAAGATAAAATGAACATAAAATTCAAGTTCATAATTTATATTTTCAGTTATATGTTAGAAATATTTTCATCTCACATTTTTGTAGCCTAAGCACAAACTTTTCATTCCAAAACTTAAAATCTCTACTGAAATGGAAAATTGTCTAATAGCAGTAGATAAACTAAAAAGCTAAAATATGTGTTTATTGGTATTTCCATATTAACATATAAATATCAATCAACTTTAAATTTTACATAAAAATGTTCGTTCGAAGTGTTCAAATCTTGTTACAATTTGACAAGATTTTATGGAGGAGTGCAATCTTTTGGATGAAATATTTAGTAGTTCTTAATTTCCTTATTACTGTACTTAATCAAATTTATAAAGTAAAAATATTTTTTAATTGATGCTTTCACTCAATTCTTTAAACATTCATTAATTGAAAATTGTACTCAAAATTTAATCTTGCAGCGTTCCAATATTCCCACAATGTTACAAAATCTTATTAATCATTATTTTAGTCGAATTATTTTCAAAATATTTAAAAAATAAATGTAAATATTTTGATTAAATACTCTGTCAAATTTTGCATTTGACTGATCTTGCAAAATTGTTGAAAGTTTTGAATACCGATAGAAGAAACATTAAATGAAATTTTATGTCCATAAATGCTTAAAGTTCTATATAGAAATATCAACTACAACATTCTCAAATTTTATAAATAAACTACTAAATTCAAAAAGTTTCGGATTTTTTTAAAAACTGTACAAATTTCAAATATGTATCAGTCAAAATCTACTGATTATCAGTGAAATTTGACTGATTTAAATAACTAAAAACAGGTTACTGTGAATCAGTCAAATTTCACTGATTACTTCAGTGAAAAGTAACTGATTTAACAGTGAAAAATATTGTTTCCACTGATGATTGAGTGAAAAGGCAAATCACTGATTCAATCAGTGAAAATTTGACTGATTCAGATTTAGAGTGTATACAAATTTCAAATATAAAGTGTACTCTGTACATTAATCAAACAAATTTAGAAGATGAATATTTTAATAAATATTCCTAAATATTATTGGAATATGATACATATCGATTTAGAAAAACTTCTTCAAAGTACTCAGACATTTTTCTTATTTTACGACATTTTTGCACCATGTTTGACCTTTGGGTAGGATTCAAGAAAACAATTGTAGACATACTTTCATTACTTAGTAATATACTATGAAGACTTGCTTTTTAAATTAAAGCGAAAACTTTTTAAACCTTTAACAACCGGTTGCATAGATTCTGCTCTAATCTTGGACGCAATTAGAGAAATAGGTTTTTTTGCTTTTTTTAGATCTAGTTTTTGCCTTAAACATAAAAGAAAGAAAACACATTTGAAAAATTAAAATAAAAAAGCTGGTTCATTCTTATAGAATCCCAAATATTCTGAAATAAAATTCCTTTCCACACCACCACGGAGGTAGAATTTAAGGCTCGTTTTTTTTACGTGGTATCCCCTGTAGGCCTAGTCCACGTCCTACGAAACGAAAAGGGTTTTTGCTTTCAAGCAAAAAGAAAAAAGGAAAAAAATGAAGCAAAGTGGTAAAATACGCTACAAATGTAGCCCGTACTTCAGGCTTGCCTCTATCAAATGCCAGTATTCGTCGAACAAAAATGTTTTGTTTTAAATCAAATAATGAAGAAGTTTGATTAATTCGGGATGATTTGGGGTGCTTGATTATTGTGAGTCCCCTTGCCTCTCACTTATGCCCAAAGCGTGATATTACTCAATTTCAGTATGTTTTCTTACTCACAAAATAATAATTAAAACTAAACAATTTCCATACCCGAGTCACGCGAAGAAAGGAATAAAGAACGTATCTCTGATATAAGAAATAAAATTTCATTATTTTGTGAGTAAGAAAGGGGTTTGAAATTGATTAACGCCATGCCTTGGCCATTAGAATTAATCCTCTCCTTCGTGAGCGAAGAGCGACAAACCACTTTCCCTATCACTTTCTGCCATCTCATATAGATTTTCGGTCATTAATTGCAAATGCTTCGAAGTGATGCTCGTTGTTCTGGCTGTTTCAGCTCTCGCCTTTAGGGCTGATCGAGTAACACAAATTGAGTTGACCGTCCTGTTTCCTAAGCGATTTCTTTTGGGAGTTTTCGCGTCCGTGAGCATGGAGAAACCTCGCTCCGCCTCAGCACTTGAATGAGGAAGACTCCGAACATGATTCAGTACTGAGGTCAAATTTGGAAAAAGTCTTTCTCCTGTACTCGTCGAAGATACACCGATACTAGACCACATTTCGTCAAAAGATAAATTCGACCACTTTTCTTTGAGTTCCTGTCTGATTTTGAGTAAAGAATCCCACTCTTTTTGTACACCTATTCTATCAAACGACCCTAAATCTTGACAAACTTTCCAGACCCTAGGAAAAGTTTCGCTTTGATCAGCATAGAAAGCTATTTGAGGCCGGAAAACAGCAACGCAAGACAAAAAGATGTCATCAAAAGGAAGACGATTGCGAATTTCTTCGCTTGCTGTGACATAAAATTTCAAGCAATTACGAAGAAATAGATCAACTTCTACTATTTGCAATTTCTTGTTTGTAAGTTGCTGCTGGAAATATTCTCGAGTTTCCTTACCAACGTCAATTTCTTGAAGCGGCTTTTGATTACTAGGATCTGCAAAGTTAACATTTCTAATGATTTGAAAGAATAAATTCGGTTGAAGAAGACCCTCTTTCAAATAACTGCTAAGAATCCATACGAAGAATTTAGCCGAGTTTGGCTGGAGTTCCTGAACCATTGTTTCGCGACTTTGAAATTTCGCATTGTATACGTTGAACCTATTCAAAGTAAATTTCAAGAATAGGAAATATGCGAGTGTCAAAGGATTCTGCATTTTTCCTAACAAGTCTTTGGCCTTCTCTACCTTCTCAGATTCGAGGACCATAAGATACTGAAGAATAACTTTCCTATTCTTTATTATAATATCTATGCATCGATAGCGGACAAGCCAGCGAGTTTCGGAATGACTAGGAATTTTTTGATAGTCATTTCCTAATTCCAAAACAATCGATCGAAAAATAGTCGTTCGCTTGGAGCTAGCATTAAGAAAAGCTGGAAAATCTTTGATTAAATCCTCTACATCTGGGATTGTGGCACAAGCATATTTTGCTACAATTGCTGACGAATGCGAGACACACGGGAAAACAATTAAACGGGGATTTTTTTCCTTTTATTTTGTTTTAAATGAGGACCTATTGCCGACCATCACCTGTGCATTATCACAAGCTAAAGCACAGATATTAGATCAAGGGATTTTCTGCCCGGACAATGCTTTTTCGAACGCATCAAAAATTTTAGAGGCAGAACAATCCGAAGCATTTACATTAATAAGCTGGAGCAATTCCACCCTGACAGAAAATGTCGTTGGCTCCACATATCGAACCATTAATGACAGCCACTTTTCTAGAGTCCTGTCGGTCGTTTCGTCTTCGTACACTGAAAATGATTGCTTACGCAAAATATTTGCCATGCGATCAGTTTCAGCAGCACATACGACGTTATTTACAACTAGGACCATTTTAGTGTGGCTCAATCTAACGTCTTTTAAAACCGAAGGTTCCATATCTTGGAAAAGTCCTATCAATTCTGATGAAATCGCGAATGGTAAATTATGCTCTACGAAAAATGTACTAATCCTAATCTCTGCTTCTTGTACTTTCTGTTTGAAAGTAACACTTTCCGGAATCGTGGAATTTGTGAATTCTGAAGCAGAAGAACTTCCTACACAAGGTTCAACACTGTAAGAATTGGCAGTTACATTAGAAGAATTTTCACTTACTACTCCATAACATTCTAATTTATTTGAAAACTCTTGCTTCTTTCTGTGTGATAAAGATGCTTCATGCTTTTCAATTTCCGATTTGCCACATAGCAACGTTTTATTGCAAATTTTGCAATGAAATCTTGTTTCATCTGCTAATGTAACCACCCACTCTCTCCACGACGGAAATTCCTCAAACCATCCCAAATGAAAGTTTTTTGCATTTTTCATGACTTTTCTAGCGGGTTGACATTCGTTTGAACCAGAGTTCAAACGGTGGTCAACCTTCGTTTGAACCTGGCTGTCCTTCAAGACACTCGAATTTGGGTCAATCGGATTACTCATTGTGAACAATAAATTATACGACGAAGGAAAACAGAATTATTTGAAAAGAATTAATAAGATGAAAAGTCGATAAAATTGAGCGAATGTGAATAATTTGTAATCTGCACACAAATTAAGTTTCACAAAATAAACTTACCCACAAGCATCAAACAATAACGTACGTAAGAGCACTCACGTATCACCAAATAATAATATAATATTCTTACTTTTGCCGTTTTCAATAAGGAATTACGATAAAAATATGAAGAATCCACACTCTTGCCTTCTCAAATAACGCATAAAGCGAGAATCAAGTATATCTTAGAAGAAAACAAAAGAAGGTTGCTATTATTATTTGTTTTCGTCTCCAATTTGACCTCTATACCGTTCGTTTGCGATTTAAAACATTGGTAAGTTTTTGGCTATTAATCTGATTGAGCTACAACTTTTCAGAAAACTTTCTTTACTAAAGTATTAAAATTTTTCTCCTGTAGATAGTTTCAGAAAATGCAGACACTTAATACAATATTAATAAAATCGTAAAATTCTGAAAATTTGTTAAGCTAGCGCGAGTGGAAGTAGAGAAAACAATTTTTTTTTAAATGTACTTCTCCCAATTACTTGAAAAATTAGAAGTTTTAAAAATTTTTGCAAAAGAAAAAACGATGTGCCTTGAAAGTGTGTACAAGTCCTTGAAATTCAAATTCGAACGATTTTTATAATTAATTATCCTGTACATTTAAAGATACAATTTTTGTATTTGGAATAAGTTTTCTGCAATTACGAAAAAATTTATTTAGAGTACATAAAATTTATTGAACTATTACTAGTAAACTCTACCTCCGTGGTGGTGTGGAAAGGAGTTTTATTTCAGAATATTTGGGATTCTCTAAGAATGAACCAGCTTTTTTATTTTAATATTTCAAATGTGTTTTCTTTCTTTTATGTTTAAGGCAAAAACTAGATCTAAAAAAAGCAAAAAACCTATTTCTCTAATTGCGTCCAAGATTAGAGCAGAATCTATGCAACCGGTTGTTAAAGGTTTTAAAAGTTTTCGCTTTAATTTAAAAAGCAAGTCTTCATAGTATTTTACTAAGTAATGAAAGTATGTCTACAATTGTTTTCTTGAATCCTACCCAAAGGTCAAACATGGTGCAAAAATGTCGTAAAATAAGAAAAATGTCTGAGTACTTTGAAGAAGTTTTTCTAAATCGATATGTATCATATTCCAATAATATTTAGGAATATTTATTAAAATATTCATCTTCTAAATTTGTTTGATTAATGTACAGAGTACACTTTATATTTGAAATTTGTATACACTCTAAATCTGAATCAGTCAAATTTTCACTGATTGAATCAGTGATTTGCCTTTTCACTGAATCATCAGTGGAAACAATATTTTTCACTGTTAAATCAGTTACTTTTCACTGAAGTAATCAGTGAAATTTGACTGATTCACAGTAACCTGTTTTTTGTTATTTAAATCAGTCAAATTTCACTGATAATCAGTAGATTTTGACTGATTCATATTTGAAATTTGTACAGTTTTTAAAAAAATCCGAAACTTTTTGAATTTAGTAGTTTATTTATAAAATTTGAGAATGTTGTAGTTGATATTTCTATATAGAACTTTAAGCATTTATGGACATAAAATTTCATTTAATGTTTCTTCTATCGGTATTCAAAACTTTCAACAATTTTGCAAGATCAGTCAAATGCAAAATTTGACAGAGTATTTAATCAAAATATTTACATTTATTTTTTAAATATTTTGAAAATAATTCGACTAAAATAATGATTAATAAGATTTTGTAACATTGTGGGAATATTGGAACGCTGCAAGATTAAATTTTGAGTACAATTTTCAATTAATGAATGTTTAAAGAATTGAGTGAAAGCATCAATTAAAAAATATTTTTACTTTATAAATTTGATTAAGTGCAGTAATAAGAAAATTTTGACTTTCTATAAAGCATTTCATTTATCTGATTAAAAGTCTGTGCATACGTCACTAAAACGTAAGATTAAAAAACTTTACACTGCTTTTACCATCAATCTATGAATGTGGATTTTAAACCGTAATTTAATGTGTCTTATTTTTTTTTGATAAAATATTTTTAACATAATTTTTTGCTTAAATTAGCCGATTTACTCGATTAAAAATTGGTCAACTTGTATATTTCAAAATTCTGTAATAAAAGTATTTTCATATTATGTTTTTGTATCCTATGCGTAGAATTTTAATTTTAAAATTGAGATTTCTCACAAAGAAGAAAGATTGTCTTATTAAAGCAGTTTATTCCCAGAAATTAAAAATCGTTTACTTAATATTTCGATTCCAAACATTGAATATTTATTGACTTTGAATAAAACAGAAAAAAAAATTTTTTGAAGTTTTAAAATCTCTTTACAATGTTACGAATTGGGCCGAATTTAGAATTACGAAATCTTTCATTAGAAAAAGAAAAAGTCACTCACATGAAATAAACTTCTGTAAGAATTATCAAGATTGAAGAGATGTTAAAATATTTGAAAAATAATGCAATTGTAAAATTGCAATTTATATCAATATTTGACAAATTTTTAGCTTTCTCAATCAAAGCATTATCCGGAAATTTTTAGTTCCTATAAAAAGATGAAATATTTATCAATTTCTTGAATGTTCATACATTAAAAAAATATCGAATTAGAGAATTATATGCAATGTATTTTCCATTAAGAAGACATAAACATGACATAATTAGTTTTATATCTACATTTTCAGCTTACTTTTTTGTGGCTTAAGCACACATTTTGAATTCTAAATACAAAAATGCTCTACAGAGTTGAAGTATTTCCTGAATCAATTATTATTGATCCTGAATTCTATTGGAAAATTTGTTGTTTACTGTTCAAATCTTACTATGATTTCAGACGGACAGACAAATTAAGAACTACTAAATATTTCATCCAAAAGATTGCACTCCTCCATAAAATCTTGTCAAATTGTAACAAGATTTGAACACTTCGAACGAACATTTTTATGTAAAATTTAAAGTTGATTGATATTTATATGTTAATATGGAAATACCAATAAACACATATTTTAGCTTTTTAGTTTATCTACTGCTATTAGACAATTTTCCATTTCAGTAGAGATTTTAAGTTTTGGAATGAAAAGTTTGTGCTTAGGCTACAAAAATGTGAGATGAAAATATTTCTAACATATAACTGAAAATATAAATTATGAACTTGAATTTTATGTTCATTTTATCTTGATAGAAAATATTGTTCTAATTGAAAAATTGTTAAATGTACAAAATTAGTAAGAAGTATATAAATTTGAATGGAAAATTATATATTGATTCAAATTTTATACATTTATTGTCACTAAATTTCACTGAAAGTTTATTTTTGAAGTGTTGAAATCCTCATGAAATTTTCCAAGATCATACTGATGTTTATTTCATGCAGACTTTCTTCAAGAAATTGAAGAAAAGTGTTATTTCTTGAACTATATACTTCGTAAATTCAAATTCGTCGTCTGCTTCGCGCCTCTTTTGCACGTACTCGAGAAAAATACAATTCTTAATTTCGACTCGATGAACGAAAGCGTGAAATCTAAAAATAACTTGAAAACTCAAGCATTGTAACAAAGTCCGTCTTCGTGCACCTTCGGCTTTACACGAAGCTGGTGACCGCAGCGTGTAGCAGAGCCGACACACTGACACGCCACGTTTGCATGTGTTTCTCCCAGATGGGAACGTGGTGGGGGCCGAAAAATCCCACGTTCTGGACACACTGCCGCTGCCCTCGGATTTTGGACCAGTGATCCCAGAATGCGTAAGATTTTTTCTCCCACCACGTTCCCGCGTGTAAGCAATACATATAAACGTGGCGTGTCGATGTATCCCCGCTCCATCGCTTGTTAGCACGCTCGCAAATCGAGAATTGGATGATAGCCACTGCTTCTTCGTTTTCTCTCGGCTTCGCTTCGGCTCTTCGGTTCGGTATTGTTGGTTCGTAGAAAGTCGAGGATTGTCGAGAATGCACGATTGCAACTTGTATTTTTTCGCCGGCTTTGCTAATTTCAAGATTTCAAGATTTGGAGGATTTGGAGGTTGAGGTCGTATTCTGTCACTTTTTGTTTACAAAATTTGACAATTCCAACAAAGGCTTGAAAACATTGACGTTTGAAGTCTTGAAATATGATATGTTAATTACTTTCAGGACATTTTACAGGATGTTTCCGAGTGTGTAATCTGCAGATAATATATGATAAGTTACTGGAGGTTTATAAAGTTGTTATATATTCAATATATTACATAAGAAAAGTGGAGGTTAGGTTTAAAGTGTATATTTCATTCTCAAGTCTCAAGTGGTTTTAAATTTTGAAATTTCGTGTTTCATTTTTCAATTGATTTAAAATATTGCAAATTTAGAATAATACTAATTATTTTTATTATACATTTATTCAGTTAGTCAACATTTATTTTAATGACATTTTCGTGAAGAAGCATGAAAACTAAAAAATTTGTAATTTATAATAACAGCCTGTTCATATTAAAAAAATTTTTTTGCATAAGTACTTTCTTAAATTTTCATTAAATTAAATATTAAATATTTATAATATTTTCAATGAAAATATAGCATATATATGAAATAATAAAAACCACAACTTTGAGAGGAAAACTTATTAATATAACTACAAGTTTTTTTATTAAAACTTTACAAAACTATTAATTGCTTAAAATTCTTATATCAGTATAGGGATAAACAATATTATATTTCATATATATGCTCTATTTTCATTGAAAATATTATAAATATTTAATATTTAATTTAATGAAAATTTAAGAAAGTACTTATGCAAAAAATTTTTTTAAATATTAATAGATTGTTATAAATTACAAATTTTTTAATTTTCATTCTTCTTTACGAAAATATCATTAAAATAAATGTTGACTAACTGAATAAATGTATAATAAATATAATTAGTATTATTCTAAATTTGCAATATTTTAAATCATTTGAAAAATGAAACACGAAATTTCAAAATTTAAAACCACTTGAGACTTGAGAATGATATATATATTTTAAACCTAACCTCCAATTTTATTATGTAATATATTGAATATATAACAACTTTATAAACCTCCAGTAACTTATCATATATTGTCTGTGGATTACACACTCGAAAACATCCTGTAAAATGTCCTGAAAGTAATTAACATATCATATTTCAAGACTTCAAACGTCAATGTTTTCAAGCCTTTGTTGGAGTTGGCAAATTTTGTAAACAAAAGTGACAGAATACGACCTCAACCTCCAAATCCTCCAAATCTTGAAATCTTGAAATAAGCCAAGCCGGCGAAAAAATACAAGTTGCAATCGTGCATTCTCGACAATCCTCGACTTTCTACGAACCAACAATACCGAACCGAAGAGCCGAAGCTAAGCCGACAGAATACGAAGTGAGAATGGCAATCATATTCCATACAATCATGAATAAATTAAAGTACAGCAATTAATTTTTTTAATTAAAAATTTGTACTTAGACCACATTAAATTAATATCAAATTTAAATGCAAATCCGGTGTAAACTATATTGTTTTTCGACCTGAGCAACATTTCATGACTTTGAATTTCATTGGAAGATTTTTCGATTAACTTTCAAATTTTTCAACAAATTTGCCAGATCAGACAATTGCAAAAGTTTTCAAAGTATTTAATTAAAATAATTACACGTATTTCTCGAATATTTCAAAACAAAAATGGCCTAAAATAAAGATTTATAAGATTTTGTAAAATTGTGGGAAAATTTGAAATGTCTTATTAAATAAGTGGTTGATCTCTAGAGCTTGAAAATCTTTCACTTAATATTTCGATTAGAGACATTGAAAATTTATAGACCGAATTAAGCATAAAAATTTGTTTTGGAGTTTTAAAATCTTTTTACAATGTAACAAGATGAACCAAATACTTTAATTTTTCTGCATATAGCCGCAGAATGAGTATGTTTGTAGTTAAATAATATTTTTGACACTACAATAATTTTTTCAAATTCCAAACAGCAAGACATTTATTTTAAAAGGTTCGCATACAAAAAATTTGCTTCTGGTATATATACAAAGGATTTAGTCTACTGAAATTAGAGTTTTCAAAACTGTCGAATATTCAGAATTTTTTTTGTACAAAAACAGATAGAATATATAGAATATACATTTTTCATCTGCAGAATCTACGACATAGCCCGTAAACTGACTAACTGTATTTGTAAAATTAATAGATTGAACTAAAAGAAAATACATTTTCCATTTGTATAATTTTATGTACATCTCTTCTCAATGAAAAATAACTTGCCAACTGAAAATTGTTTAAATGTACGAATTTGTTAAGAAGTATTGAAATTCTTAATTACTAATTGAAGCTTTGATCTTTGAAAAGCTAAAAATGTTTTAAATGTATATATTGATTCAAATTTTTCACATTTAACGTGTTAAACCCCTTAAATAATTTGACAGAATTTTTCAGATATTTATTTTAGGGATATTTTCTAAAAATTTCAAAAAAAGAAATAAATATCTTAAACAACATATTTCATATATTTAAAATTGTCGTATGTTTCGCGCCTCTATTGCACGATGTCGAGAAAGTTGAGAGAAACACAATTCTCAATTTCCACTCAATAACCGACAGCATGAAATCTGAAAATATACGTGTTACAATCGTGCATCCTCGGCAATTCTCGACTTTCGACGAACCAACAGTACCGAACCCAAGAGCCGAAGCGAAGCCGAGAGAAAACGAAGAAGCAGTGGCAATCATCCAATTCTCTATTTGCAAGCGTGCAAACAAGCGATGGAGCGGGGATACATCGACAAGACGCGTTTATATGTGTTGCTTACACGCGGGAAGGTGGTGGGAGAAAAAATCTTACGCATTCTGGGATCACTGTTTTGGACCCACATTTCGGTGCGCATCCATTAGTGTGACACCGGAGGTTGAACGCGACGGTTCTCTGCCGCAGTGGTTTTTATTTATAGCTGCGCACGGCCGTGCACTGCCACGCGTGCGATTGGTCGACCATGGCTTGCGGCCGCAGTCTGGAGGCGAGGGTAGTTCCCTCTTCAATGTCCTGCTTGACGCTCGCCGAGACGGTCCTCTTGGCTGAGGTTGCTTCTGGTCAATGCGCAAGGCTGTGCGCTGGCGAGCCCGTGATTAGTCGGCCATGGCTGCGACCGCTGCCTGGTGGTGGTGTAGGTCCCTCCTCAATGTGCTGCTTGACATCGAACACGTCGGTGTTCTGGGCCGGAGGTTGCTGCTTGTGGATGCGCGTCGGCGTTTTCTCGCTGGCTTGGGCGTGCCTTGTCATCGTGTCCAGCTGGGCACGTTTCGGAGTGTGTACTTCCTGGAGCTGGCTGAAGCTGTGAAGCATGAATTTTTTAGTATAGATTGACATCGTGATGGGTAGGGCTACGGCCTGGGTGGGCAATGGCAGGCTGTCGATGCTGGGTGGGGTTGTCGTTCCTTGTTGGCTTCCTTCTGTGGCTGTGGTGTGGCGGGCCAATGTTGTGTGTTGGTCTGCCATTGTTCTTGTTTGTGTTGCTATGTCGGTCTCTTGAATGATGCTGGGCGCCACCGGATTTTTATTTCGGTCACTTCCGGAAGTGACAGCAGTAGAGTGGGTAGTGATGGTACACTTGACAGTATTTTTTTATTTACTAGAGAGTTTAGTACCATTTCTTCCGCATGCCGCCAGTGAGATCTAGGGTGTGGTTTTTTTTGTTATTTCTCGAGCCCCTTGGTTGGACCGCCAATTGATACGGTCCTCGGGGATGGCGTAGGAAATGAGAGGGACACTTATACTAGGTGTGTGTCGGCTGGGTTCCAGCGACAGGGCAGTGAGAGAGTGAGGGAGTGCGTGAGAGAGAGAGTGCGAGAGTATCGCTTTTTTTTACATAGTTTTTGAGTACCGGTACTCTTTCCTCTTACAACTTCACTGACCACTTGGAGGGAGGTAATGTTGCTGTCCCTCTCACTCCTGTTGCCAGCATTGTCCTGTCCCTTTCTTCCCAATTCGTGGCGATTGATTTGGAAGGATTAGGCGTTGAGAGAGTGCTCCCCTCTCTGCTTTTCCTTGCCTTTCCCGACTTTCACTTTTCTAGCTTGCAGTGAGTGAAGGCCGTTTCTGGGCAACGGAGGTGAGACGGTAGAAGTGAAGGCACTCGCATCATGTCGGTAGGTTTCAGTGGTGCGACAAGGACGGGACTTTTCCGATGTTAGTGCGTGTGTCAGAAAAGGACGCACGGTCGTACCCTTCTAACAGTATTACTTTTCCAGAGCCTTGAGTCGTTTTTCTAGAGTGAATTTCGGACAAGCGTCTTCTAATGGTAGGAAACTGTGATGGTTTTCTACCATTACCATATACGGCTCAGGGCGCGTATATCAAGCTGTAATTTCTTAAAAATATTTTATTATCACCCAAGCGAGGTATTTTACGCAAGACTCAAATGAACGATAAATAAATAGTTCATTTACGGTTCTCGTAACCTGAGCGCTTTTTACGCATAGCGGAGGCAGGTAAAGGGGTCGGTTCAAGGACCTAAACATATTAGAAAACTCAAAATTAAAACAACAATCTCCATGCAAAGGGAAAAGATTGTTTATAATGATAAATAGGGTTATAGGTTTATATGTGTATGTGTGTGATTTATAATATAATGTATATTATATGTGCTGTGTTATATATATATTGTAACCTTAGTTTTGATTATTAATTAAAGGATGGTGAGGTGAGGTTATTTTTACAAATAATCATTGACTATTATTTAGCGCGACATATCGAATGAACAATATTCATTATAAAAGCCATGATTACAAAATTCAGGATAATCTACTTTTACCCCGGGCAACCTAAGCCGATCACAAGACCAATCCCGAACGCGAAATTAATTTCGGCTAATATCGCAGAGTTGAGCGCCAGGTTATTTTACTCGAAAATAACCAAAAGTTTGAATTGATAATGAAATCTACGAATAGACCAGCCCACTCGTGACGGGTCTCCCTGTACCTTCGTAATCGAACCTACAGGGGCCCCTAAAAATACCGCAGAGCGCGGGGTAAGGAGCAGCGTCACTGCTCTCGATCACGGACACTTAATAGTTCGACGATGAAATTCTACGATTAGTGGGCGCAAGCACCGTTCCCTTAAACGACCTTGCGGGTCAAACCAACTATATACGCGGACACTGAATTTACTTAACTATTGAGGCTAACCCAGAGTCTGCCACCTCTGATGTCTCGTGACGAGGTGTTAGCTTCGCACACCACCCGAATTTACAGTTTCACTTTCTATCACAACAATCAAAATTCAAACGCCGCGAATAAGGTCAAACTCTACATGTTATTTTTCGGCGTCCTCGTCAGCATCCTTGGCTTGCCATCCTTTTAAATTCAATTGAATTTAAACAGTCGAAATAAGAATGGCGAGATCCGCTGGCGTGCTCACGAAACCGAAAGACGGTGGCGCTTACAAAGCTTACCGACAATACCGACATTTACGCTGAGTTTATAGTCGCGAGCCACAGGTGGCGAAGGTACGCCGATCTTTATCGCCGCCATGTGGCGATTACTGGGATTAACCCCGACGCACAGGTTAGTTTGTTGGCAACCTGTCAACAAAGCTACGGCAAACTCCTCTCCTTGGTGTTCTTGAGCAGGCGGGACTCATATCCGCCTGACGTACCAAGGATCCTCTTCGTGGTGTGCTGAAGTATCGTGGTGCCGTGTCGAGTTACTTCCTCCATCGCTCGTAGTGAAGCCTCAGCCGTGGCTCAAGTATTGATCGCCATCGACCGGGCGGTCATCTCGTGGTGTTCGTGTGTGTGTGAAAAAAAAACACATAAAAGAAATAGAGATTAAAATCCAATGTAGTGCATGGTTCAAACCCTTGATCTGGCACATAGGAATAGGTTCCCCGGGAGTCTAACCTCTCCCCTCAGGTAACCTGTCATTAGAATTTATAAACAAAAAAAACTAGAAGTCAAAGTCAGGAGCGTCATTCGATGGTTCTTTTTCTTGATCGGCGGGTGCCCCTGAGTGTCGATGACCTGCTCCACCAGCTTAGTGGCTGCATCAGAGAGCAACGCGATGCCTCTACAGGCATCAAGGTCATCCTTAAATTTAGAGTCAAAGGGAAACTTAATGACCGGTTTCTCCGATAACCACAGTTACCGGACCTTGCCATCAATGACCAGACCGAACCGTTTCACGAAGTCCGTGCCCAATACACATGAATCGTTCAAACCGGGAGTATTCGGTTGTCATTTAATGAGCGACACCATTAAAGGTGACCGGCGGCAAGAGGGCGGTGCCCAATACGGATTCAATATTTCCGTTGGCCATCAGCACGATGCTTGATCGACTTCAATCAACCTTATATTCTCCCGACGCGATAAGGGGATATTTAGTGAACCTATGAAGGTCTTTGTTAACCTGGTCTCGACCAATGAATGAAACTCGGCACCACCTACTTCGATATCGAGGTATGTTTGCGACGTGATGTCGGGTTCTGAGCAAGAATCACGCGTGCTCAGAACCTCAGACAAGTCAACCGCTTCTCTACTTGAAGATGGTTGCGGTTCAGAAGTTATCCCAACTCCACCTTCTAGCCTAGGCAGAAGTCGGCTTCCCAAGTTGATCTGAGGCATTTTATCATTCGACTCCGGTAGTCTAACGACATTTGAGCACCGCTCGTTTACTTCGATTGGGCTCTCAACACTGTAGGAATCACGCATTGCAGTGCTTGTCAATGCGAAGTGACCAGATTCGTGTAACGGAGGAATCACGCATCCGTTATCGCATAAATCTTTGAGATTGGGTCGACTTCGATTAATACTGGCCGGAGTGTCATCAAGTGTGGCCAATTTAGAGCCAATAAACACGTTTGAGTCAGTTAAACTCTAAGGGCATCGGCGGTCAATGTCTCCGCTGCCCTAAGGCGAATGAAGCTGAGTTAGATTGTAATTCAGAACCGAGCTACCTCCCGAGTTCTGAGATGAAACGAGGTGCGTTTGATAGTCGGCTGTCAATTCGTCCTCGCCTTGAACTCTACCAGCCACTTGCTCATCTAGTCTCCATTGATAATTAATGTCGCCGAACCTCGCACGGAATGCCGCCCTGAAATGGGCCCAGGTTGGCCAAGAGCTCTTGTTCTGTCTGAACCACTGCAGAGCCAGGCCATCTAGCAAAAACGGCAAAGCTACCATTATCTCCTCCTCACTGAGGAAAGCTAGGGTCCCACGCTACCTTACACGACGCTTCCCATATTCGGATGCATCGAGTGCCCTAGTGAGTGCTCACTCAGTCGAGGATAATTTACGACGCGGGGCGGGGGGGGGGGGAGGATCTGTACTCAGATCTCTTCTAATTTGAGTACGGCGATTCGCCTCATCTAGGGTAGGTCGGTTAGCTACTTCATCTAAGTGAGGGTCGGAAGTGAATTCGTGAATTTCAATTGCTGATTTCGAAGGTTGGTGGCATGATACGTCAATGCCATCCAGATTATTTAATGGCTGGTGTGAATCACGATGTGCGCTTATGCGCTGTTCTGAGTCCAGCTCCTGCTGTCTCGCAGCGGCCAAGGATAATCCGGCCTCGCTAATTCTAGACAATATGAGCTCTCCCATCTTATGAATCGCGTCGTACCATTCTGTCTTTATGTGCTCGGTCTCACGTTTCATCGACTCAAGCAACTCCGCTCGCGTGTTGTCGTTAATCTCGTGGACCGTGTGGAATAACTCCGCTTTAATCACCGAGTCCGGAGGCTGGGCAACGGACTCTACTGTATTTACAATTGATCTGTCGTTCTTCACTGAAGACTGATTCATGAAAAACGTTCGAAATTGTGCGGGCGTATTCTGAAGAGCCGAAAGCACCTTCAAGCGCAACGTTTCCGATTGGTAAATTTTGTCGATGACATTGTCCGGATCGTCCGGATCGTGAATATGTACTGGACTTCATTTCAATTAGCTAAAAGAAAGAATTTGGACATACCAGGACTGGGCCAGGATTGCGCCAGTTTTCAACCAGGGTGTTTATAGGTTTGCCAGGATGGAGCCAGGTTTGAGCCTGGGTTTCCTGGTTAATTTCCAGGCTTGCCAAGTTTTAGCCAGGATTGTCAGGATTGAGTTCAGGTTGGCGTCACGTACAAGCCAACTCTCTAAAGCCGAACCGGATGCGATGTCACTCCTTGTTCGAAATTCTATATTCGAATCGAACTTCAATAAACCAAAAATCCATTAATATTCGTTGGACACTTCTTCCAAATCATTCAAAATTCTCTAAATAGCGTTTCTAGTCTGAACCAGGGCAGGCGGAACTTCAAAGCCTAACCTGATGTTTGAGCAATGAGTGACTTCGCATTCACTTGGCGTTTAAAACTTGAATGAAACCAGTACTAGGCAGGTATTATGGAATACCTGTTAATTTAAAACAATACCAAAAATTACATCCAAATCGAAGAAGCATAAAAACTGTTAATATGCCAATTACTACAGCTATACAATTCTAATTATTATTAAATAAGTTGGTTCACGACTGCCGACTCTTCAAAACCAGTACCGTAACCCTTAGAATCTCACGTGACAATTAATTACGAAAATTGAATATAAATCTTCCACTTACTAACACTGTATCGGAATCGGTTTGAATTAATTTATAATTTATAAAAAAAATAAGTCAATATATGTGTAAACAATGATTAGAGGACATGGGCCATTCCAGCCTATTTGTGGTCCATATCTCATTTCATTCCAGTGTCACCCACTTCCAGGAATTCTGGTCCATTCATCTCAAATTCTATTGTTTTGAGACAAATTCTTAATCAGCATCGTATTCAAAATGGCTGATTTATTTTACAGCTTCCCTACCGGATGTTGGTTTGAGCCAAAACTCCTCAGCGTCAAGTCCACCTTTTAATAAATACCAGAAATTTCTAATTTCTGAACTTTTATTTGTTCCGCCAAATTGTCACGTCAGTTCTAAATTCTAGAAACCATCAATTACAAATGTTATGTCTAAAGAAAAATTTCAATTACCAACATTACGTCTAGTATAAATTATTTTTCTAAAAGCATGGTTCCATCATGCCGACCATCCCTGAGATTCCGAGTTCGAATGTGTCCGTGATTCGCCACGCTATGACGCTACTCAAGCCCTACTGTTGGGCGCCATTTTGTAACCTTAATTTTGGTTACTAATTAAAGGATTCTGAGGTTAGGTTATTTTTGCAAATAATTATTGACTATTATTTTGAACCACGTATCGAATAAACAATATTTATTAATAAGCGCCGTATTACCAAGTTTCACTTTCTATCACTACAATCAAAATTCAAACGACGAGAATAAGCTCAAACTCTACCTGTTATTTTTCGGAGCCCTCACCAGCATCCTCGGCTTACCATCCTTCTAAATTCAATTAAATTTAAACAGTCGAAATAAGAATGGCGAGATCCGCTGGCGTGCTCGCGAAACCGAAAGACGGTGGCGCTTACAAAGCTTACCGACAATACCGACATTTACGCTGAGATCATAGTCGCGAGCCACAGGTGGCGAAGGTACGCCGATCTTTATCGCCGCCACGTGGCGATTACTGGGATTAACCCCGACGCACAGGTTAGTTTGTTGACAACCTGTCAACAAAGCTACGGCAAACTCCTCCCCTTCGTGTTCTTGAGCAGGCGGGACTCATATCCGCCTGACGCACCAAGGATCCTCTTCGTGGTGTGCTGAAGTATCGTGGTGCCGTGTCGAGTTACTTCCTCCATCGCTCGTAGTGAAGCCTCAGCCGTGGCTCAAGTATTGATCGCCATCGACCGGGCGGTCATCTCGTGGTGTTCGTGTGTGTGTGAAAAAAAAACACATAAAAGAAATAGAGATTAAAATCCAGTGTAGTGCATGGTTGAAACCCTTGATCTGGCAGATAGGAATAGGTTCCCCGGGAGTCTAACCTCTCCCCTCAGGTAACCTGTCATTAGAATTTATAAACAAAAATATCTAGGAGTCGAAGTCAGGAGCCTACCGAGCACATTACGCTCGACCCCTGACTTATGACTGCCACAGGCAGCCTCGAGCATGATTCTCTGCTCGAGGTTTCTAAAAATTAAAGACTAAAAAAACAATCTTTGTGAGTGGAAAAGTACACGTCACAATATATATATATATATATATATATATATATATATTATATATATTGTGTATATGGCATGTATATGCATATGTTGTATGCTTTTGTTATATCAATATACATAATATAACAAAGGTTATTCATAACAATGCTAACTTGAGCGTTTAGATTTGTATCCATGTTTGAATGTGTGTGCATATATTTACGTGCCAATTATGACAAGAGATATTGGCACCTAAATGTATGCATGTAAATACATAGTAAAATTAAATTAACCAGCCAAGACATGAGAATGTCAGAATGAATTAAAATAATGTAAATGAAATGAATGAAGATTAAGAAAAACGTGGAAGTTTAAAATTTGTAAAGAACGATAGAGAAAAGAATGCGAGAAAACAGCGAATGCAGGTAGGTGGGACAAATAACGGAGAAAGAAGGAAAAGGAAAGCGAATAGGAAAGTGCTCACACACACGTAAGCTGGACCCTAGTGGCTGTAAGCGCAGGTATAACCCTTGCGGTGACGTCATGACACCTTACGCCTGCCGTAAGCAGCTTATGCTTACGCACCGACTTTGACGGATCCTACGCATGTTAGAGACCTCGCGCTAAAATCTTTGACTGCTGGTATTGATGTTATGCATGCAATAGTATTCCTGGAACCACCTCAATCCATTAAATCACTATTCCTATTATTTATTATACCTAAAGCTTGAGTAGCTGAAAATTGTCGGCCAGTGAGTAATACATTACCAAAAGAATCTGAACCAACGTTTTTCTGAAAATATGATAAATCGAAAAGGTGTCAGATTCCAAAACATTCTAAAGGTCAATCTAAAATCCTGATATCGACCTACGACTTGTTAAAATTGCGGAATAATCCAGAAATTATCATTAACTAATAAAATGCCAAGTCGACAAAAATTCTCACTTGGCAATAGACATGAAGAATTTAAAAACTACCAAGTATTTAGGTCTTCAATATTTTCAAATTCTTTCTCAGCAAAAATTCCTCTTCACAGAAAACACCCCACATAGGAATAATTCCAAGTCATCACTATTCCCCACCTGTATGACATCGATACAATTCCATAAAAATCAATCAATTTGAAATCAAAAACGCAGTCTGACGAGCTTTTTACTCCGGGTAAGAACTCTAAAGAGCAAGACACGGTTCTTTGCATTCGCCCGTTCGCGGTTCGGAACAAGTACGTCCTATCACCTGGATAGTTGACCTAGATTCGTGAAAAGACCTAGCCAGGGCCAAAAATTGGGGATTGCACTTGGGCGGACGTAAATACTTCTAAAATCTTTCCTCCGACGAAAGCCGTTCACGGGATTGTCGCGCTAAAAAATTATACAAGTAAAATTTTTATCACTATGCGTCTGAAATAATACATGGAGTGTGTCGGTGGTCAGTTAGCCGCGAGAGTTAACTGTGCGTGTACAGCCTGGCGTTGAAAAACAAAATTCCAAAAAGAATCCTGTCGTTGAATCTCAAAACGACGAGAAGATATTTTTCGAGAAGCCACATTGAGGTTATAAACGATTAAAAGTAGAGAAAGAACACAATTTAAAAGTACTGTTTTCTTTCTGGTTCGAAACCATCCATCTTTTAATTTTTATAAAATTAATAAGGCAAAAGTGTTGAGAATTCGTGTGTGTGTGTGTTAGTTGCAACCACGTACAACCGGTGAAATATGAACAAGAGGGACTAGTTTTAGTCACGCATCACAGAATTTTTGAAAAGCCCAGTTGAGTCAGAAAATCAAGGGTGACATCGAAGACAGCCTTCTTCTCCAGCTCTTGTCCTAGCAACTGGTAGAATTAACTACAAATTTCGGTAAGCTGTATCGTTCTCAATTTATAATATTTTTTTGAATATAGAAGCAAAACCTTTTGATTGAGCTCCTTCGAAATTTAGTAGATATTTTTTTCACCGAAATTCTAACATTTTATATTCCATTCTGGTAGCCAGTAGAGCTAGCAAAAATTCCGAAAACGATCCTACTTAAAAAGAAAAGGAACACAAAAGTGTCCTACAGTTTGTGAGCCTCTGCGTACACTTTTTCTTCTTATAAATAAATATTAATTTATTATTTGTAATATTTGAATATTTATTTATCCCTACAACCCGTACGTAACAAACTGTTGGTGGCACCGGTGGGATATCGGTCTTTAGCGCTATTCTCCACCGGCTACGTTTACTAGTAAGTTTCTGTTACTAGCAAACATTTACTTTTCCAAATTTTCTTATAATTTTACTATCCATCTCAGTTTCAAGCAAGAGAAAAAATTTACAATTTTTTTTCGAAATTTTAAATTTAATTAGTTCTGACATTTTCTTTTTTTTCAAGTTTGGAACTTCAAAACTTGTCTTAAAATTTAATTTTGACATGATTTCATATATATTAATGTGATATTATAATATATCTATATTATTTATTATTGATAGGAATATCAAACTCCACTTAAATAAATCTTCCTTTCCAAAAATAAATAAAATTGAGTTTCGAGAATTCGCTTTTGTGCTTTTTAGCAGAAAGTTAATTCTGAAATTCAAGCTCTTGTGCTCTTCAGCAGAGAGACTGAATTTTAAACTTCAATTTTTATTCCAACTATTCTTTTATTAAGAATTTACACTTATGCTCTTTAGCCGAGTGTCAATTCTAGAATTAAGTTTCTTACGTTCAGGACGTGCAAACCTAATGGAAAGGAGGTGGTCTGCTAGCAACAAGCGCCGCTTATATCCCTGCACATGAACTACCATTATGTGAGCACGTGTTAGTGCATATACATGCATACGTAGATTCTTTAAATGTGTCACAGAGAGTATATTCAAATATGATTAAAAGGAAATTGAAGATTTAACGCAAAATTGTGAAATGCAATGCAAGAGTGAGAAGTTAATAACAACTCACTCTTGAATTACATTTTCACAATTTTGCCTTGTATCTTGGTTTTGTCGTAATAAGTAAAAATCAAAAATATCTGTAATTTGTATTTTTATTGATTTTTATTTTCAGAAAATAGACAGAAAATATACGAAATATACTAATAATAAAAAATGTTATAAAAAATGATAATACTGCTGACTTCAACGGAAATCGGAGAGACAAAAAATATTAATTTCACAGCATGCAAGGCTTCAATAAACATAATCATATAATTTGAAAACTCCTTGGTTTTATCGACCTGAGGAGTCGTGAGTCCAAAAATGGCGGCTAATCTATCTCCTATTGAAAATTCGGAATCAACATTGGAAACGTTATCGTAAGCGATATCGTAAACATTGTTGTAAGTGATATCGTAAACGACGTAGGATTTTGGGACCATATCCGATAGAATTATCAGATTGAATTGAGCTTTGGTACACTTTATCGGAGCCGAAAAAGTAAGGACAAGTTCGTTAACCAGCCACATCCAATCAAAATTGAGGGATTGAACACTACTTTTGTGTTTTTAAAAATAATTTTTTAAAAAAATCAAAAATTTCAATACTGGTTTTAGATAGTGCTCATAAATCTCTAAAAATTTTCCTGATAACATTTTTTGATTAAATCAAAATTAGAAATGTTACAGCATATTCAAATTCGAAAAAAGTCAATATCAAAATTCCATTTTCCAGTTAAATTATACGAGATACGAAAAAACGTTATGATACGATATTATTTTCTACATAAAGACCTACAAATTTGAATTGTAACAATTTTTCATAAGATGCATATTTTTCTTTTTAATTAAAAAAAAAAGATTGAAAATCCAAAATTCAATTTTCTAACAATAATATGTAAAATACGAAAAAAACGTAAGAATACAAAGTTGTTCGTTTCAAAAAGATCTACAAATTTTGTCTGACGCAGTTTCTGATAAAACATATATTTTTCGTTTCAATTCCAAAAAATACGTTTAAAATTCAAAAATTTTATTTTTTAGACAGAATATGTGAGATACAAAAAAAACGTTTATATGGAAAATTGTTTGCCTAAATGAGGTTTACAAATTCTCATTAAGAAATTTCGGGACAGGATGTATATTTTATGTTTTGATTTTTAATATTAAAAAAATTCGATTTTTTTCACCAAAATATGTGAGATACGAAATAAGCGTTGTTCTGCAAAATCGTTTCCTTAAGTAAAGTCTATGATTGTTTTTTCTTTTTGAGATATTTGGAAGAAAATAAATAAATTATTCTAATCATGATGCCGAAAGATCATAAATAAAAATATGTTTATAGATAAACCAATATGTTCATAACAGTTTCCATTGTTTTTATATTCCTTCCATACAGTTAAATAGATTTAAATTTTAACAATAATAAAATATTTTGTCTTATTTAATTCTGAAACGGTTTCACCAATGGCATGTAGCTTGATGTAGCTCAGAAAGAGTATACAACAATGGCGGAACTCATACGTGGCCGCTCCCCTTGCCGCACCTAAACTACCCTACGGGGACAACCAATACATTAGAGGTTGACCTGCCGTGCTTACGCTCTTTAGTCGAGTGTTAATTCTAGAATTAAGTCTTTTATGCTCTTCAGCAGAAAGCATTAATTCGAAAAAGAACATTATTTTATTTTCCTAAACTTGTGTTCTTTAGAATACCCCTTTATGCTTTTCAGCAGAAGGTTAATTCTGAAATTTAAGCTTTTATGCTCTTTAGCAGAAAGACTAAATTTTAAACATCAATTTTATTCCAAATTATGTTTTGTATGATATACACTATATATATAATTGATTATTGTTATTTATTTATTTAATTATATTGATTATATATAATTGTAGATATTATTATTATATATTATTATATGTAATTATATTGTATTAATTTAATTTAATAATTATTAATCATCAATTGTTTTTTATTATTGATATTATATCAATATAATGTATGTTATAGTATAATATTATATTTCTATTTTTATACCTGGTGACTACTTGTCACTACTAAATAATTTATTTATAGTTTATTGCCAAGTGATTATTCAGTTTTGTATTTCGCTACCAAAGTGTTAATTTAAATTTAATTTAATTTAAATTGGTTTAATGATTGATAATTATGAATTAATTATTGATTATTGTTAAATTAATTAATTAATGATCAATTATTGTCTAATAATTCTAATCATTCTGATTAGTCACTTATTGACCACCAATTTATTACTAAAGTGATCTGGAGTCAAAATTAAAACTTTGTGGCACTTTAGAATTTTTTTTCTAAATTTATCTAAATCCTCATGCATCATTTCTTGCTCATCACATTCTAGAATAAAATAAAAGTTAACAAGTCACTCAAGGGTTTGACCTTGTGGCTAACTTATGTGACTAATATTTTACCTTGTTTTATTCGAAATCTCTCATACTATTTTAGCATATCAGCTATCATTCGATTTTTCTTACATAATTCATACTTCATTTCAAAATGAAATAAAAGCAATCAAGTCACTTACGGGTTTGACCTTGAGGCTAACTTGTGTGACTTAGCAACCGGCTTTATTTTATTTGCAATTTCCATCCTCCTAGTTTTAGTACCTTATCCTAGAATAAAATAAAGGCAATCAAATCACTCAAGGGTTTGACCTTGAGGCTAACTTGTGTGACTTAACATCGGCTTTATTTTAGGTACTACTTTTTTATTGCCTTTCACAAAATTAAAATTAATGAGGGTTTTTCTCTCTTAAAATTTATCCTGTGTGTGAAGATCATGTTAGGATTCAATTAACGCATAGAAGAACCACTACCCGTAATCCAATCCTGATAAGATCCTTAAATTGATTGAAATAGTCGAACCACCGCTATAATCTCGCAGGGGGTGCCAATTTCGACAGTTTAAATTCTATTCCCGCGATAGTCCGCTGAAGGGATTGAAGCTTCTCAATTTAAATAATCCATGGTATTGTATTGTGGAAAATAGGTGAACCACCGCGATAATCCCGCAGGGGGTTCCAATTTTGACAATTTCAATTCTATTCCCGCGATAGTTCGCCGAAGGAATTGAAATCACACAAAACACTCTATCAACCCCATAACGCACTGAGTTGGCTAGGCTAGTAAGGAGTTTATGCTTGAGTCTAGCCTTACTAATCTGACTGCTTTAATTGTGTCGAGATTCAAACCTTGACTGGTTTTCGTCTCGGGACAATTATTTGAACTCGGGTCACTTCCTTCTTCTTTTATGCGTTTAGGGCAATCAAAAACTTATTTAAAACCCAGTATAATATAAAATATAATATAAAAACCTAGAGGAGGAAAAGACTTGCGCCAAAGAAAACAATTCGCAAAATTTCAAGAGCAGGTAACGCAGTCAATTATAACTGAAAATCAGGACCAGATTCGCGCAATTAAAAATTTTGACGAATTTTCAAGTCTGTTCGAATCCCTTCTGGAACGAGCAGAAAGTACAATTCAGAGGAAACGACTGAAAAGGTAGACTCGCTACAGGCTCTAGCCGCGTCACTCAAATTCAAACATGTGTACGAACACAAACCTCTAGTTAAAAGACCAGGCCAAAAGCCCTGCGAACCTCAATTTTCAAAATATTCAAATCTAGAATCAGGAGTATCTGTCATAGACTTAGCTTCAGAGTCCGAGTCGTCCACAATAAACTTATCCTCAGATTCGGAAACAGAAGTACCAAGTGACGCGGAAACAATAGTTCCTCACAGCCTAGAGTCATTTGACAGGAGTATACTCATTAGTGACTCTGAATTCTAAGCCACATTTAAAAAAGTAAAAACCTAAAGCCTAACACTAATCCAAGTTTACAACTTTGTTTTCGAAACTCGATTACAAGATTTTTCTTCTCGTTTAAGGTGTAATAAGCGCGCCATATTAGAGTGTGGTACAATCCCGCACAGCTGAGCCAACAACGGCTCTACGACTTTCACTTATAATCTATAAACTGACGTACAATCACCATAGCAATTCCTTCAGGCAAAGCTTTATCAGCACATACGAATAACTCGGATGTGTCTCGGAATTGGCATACGCAACCGGATAAACTCAGATAAGCAACGCTTAACCTGTGCAGGTTGGCGGACCCTCCCCAATATAGCGCCTAACTCTATTTTATAAATTAAGGTATATAACATAAGCTATTGTGTCACATGTTTGTACATATATTTATATATTAAGCGTCATAATATTCCGGGGTGGTCTACGATACACGCGGACCTCACCATTTTGTCTCCTCTCCTATTGTAGATCTTGCTAGCGCTACAACAACATGCCTAGAAACGTCGATTGGAACCCGCCCCAACATGGGGACGACCACGGTTAAAACAACTTCGATACGGATCCAGAACAAGATACTCATATACTCTTAAACCAAAGTGTCTCGGATTCATTAACCGGAGACCCAGCGAGTATTCCTACTCCCGCGTCCTATCTCAATTTAAACTACACAAGAGCGTCCCAAGTTCGTCCACTTCCAGGAGAACTCCGTAGGGTCCTTCGAACGGGACGCCGCCAAAAAGACTCACCAGTAGTTGAACTAACTGCAACCGAATTCCGAGGACCTAGGGCAACATACCTGGTCGACCCAGGTTCTGACGTGAATCTTGTGAAACTACACGCTTTACGCCAGGATATGATTATCGAACCCCTGAATTCTATCCTTATCACTGGCATAACCAACGATCCTGTGAAAACAATCAGTACAGTGAAAATCACGATTTTTAAGTGTCCTGTGGAATTTCACGTCGTAGGTACCGAACTCCCTATTTCGCCCGATAGCATCTTAGAACGACCATACCGACGGCAGGAGCAAGCACACATTTCATTTAGGCATAATACTCTAGTCACCGTATCCAACCCTATCACGCTGATTCCATTTGTCGACGCGGAATCACAGGAAGCCAACAAAGCCCTTAAGTCGGAAATCAAGCCTTTTGCCAGGATCTCGAAAATCAAAGTAAGAACCGGGCAGCCCATTGCGATAGATGTGTCCAATTCGGAAATCCATCAAGGGTACCTGCCAAGAATTGACACCCCAGAAGGCATGTACAGAGGTGAAGCAGCCGTCACCGCTCAAGATGGCAAGTGTCACGTCCTGTCCATAAACACCACAGAACACAACATAGAATTTAATGTCCCAACACAAGAAATCATCCCCTTTGATTTCTGCAGATTCCCCGGCGAAAAATTCTTGGAATCGGATACAAGACCTGCCTGAATATCCCCAGGAACAGCTGAGAGGAAGTCATTCCGATCGCGTAAAGTGAGTGATACAAAGTTTACATGTGTCACATCTGTCGCCTGAAGAAAAGGACTGTGTATTCAGCTTGGCGGAAAACTATGCTGATATCTTCTACTTAAATGGCGAGAAACTCACCCCCACTCATCTGATCCAGCATCGAATTCTAACCATCGACGATAAAATCATCGTTAAGCAACAATACAGGTCGCCTCACGAGGCTTCTGAGCAGATACATGCCCAGATAGAAAAACAGTATAAAAGTGGCATCATATGCAGCTCCAAGTCTCTCTATAACTCACGACTTTTAATCGTCCCTAAGAAACTCGACGCATCGGGCGAAAGAAAGTGGAGGGTTGTAATCGACTTCTGAGCCCTCACTGAAAAAGTAATAGGAGATGCCTATCCACTACCCAACATTTCAGACACCTTCGACCAGCTTGGAAATGCCCAGTACTTCTCGGTGTTCAAACTGGCAAGCGGTTTCCACCAAATTGAGACATTCCCTGAACACTGAGCAAAAACCGCTTTCTCATCACCTAGAGGACACTTTGAATACCTTCGTATGCCCATGGGGATCATGAACGCACTGTCTACCTTTCAGCGCCTTTTGGATACGGTGTTAAAAGGGATGCATGGAACAGAGGTATTCGTCTATTTGGATTACATTGTGGTATATGCAGAAAGTCTCGAAGAACATGATAAAAAGGCAAGAAGACTTTTTGATCGTCTGCGGAGTGCTAATTTGAAACTGCAACCAGACAAGTGCGACTTTTTACGAACGGAAGTCGCCTACCGAGGGCACATCATCGGGCGTGAAGGGGCAAAACCTAACCCGGCTAAAATTAACGCGATTAAGAAATTTCCCAGACCCACTACCGTGCAAGCAATCCGAAAGTTCCTGGGGCTCTCTGGGTACTACCGAAGATTCATCCAAGATTACGAGGAATTGGCAAAACCACTCTCCGACCTTTTCAAAAAGGACGTAAAAAGGGAATGAGGAAAAAGCCAAAAGAAAAGCTTCAGAAGACTTCGCAGGTATCTCTCTAGGGAGCCTATTCTCTTACACCCAGATTTTCAGAAGACCTTCAAACTAACCACGGATGCCTCCTATTACGTGGTCGGAGCAATATTGACCCAAGAGAAAGACGGAGTAGATATGCCCGTGGCCTACTTGTCGAAAACGATGAACACTTGCGAGCAAAGGTACCCTGAGGCCGAGAAAGAGTGCCTCGCCGTATTCTACGCGGTTATGAACTCTTTCTAGAAATCCATCCACAGAAAAGGATTTGGCAAGCTCAACCGAATCCAGTGAAGATTCCGATGACTCTGGTGGAATGAGTCAATCCCATTCCCAGCCAGGAGGAGAGTCAAACCTGAAACTACCAGGTCAAACGGGCACATTCCAACTAGAACTCGCAAATAGGTGTTAGTGATTCGCAACAAGGTCGAGGCGGAAAAGTCAAGGCCCGTCACAAGGTCATCCACCCTGCAGAGAAAACTTGAACATCTCGAATCAGCACCTGGTACTTCCGATCGAGTTCTACCCTCCACAAAACCAACGACGGCAAATAGGGAAACTACTGTCGACCGAAAGCCATCGGTAATAAGAGGCAGGCTCTTAGTCACCAGGTCTGCTATATTCAAACCAAATAAATCCAAAACCATTACCACCATCCTGCCGGAGGAACGCAAGCAAACGGCGAAACGGAGGGGAAGACCACCTAATTCGTCTTCCACGATGCCGAAGGTAAGCTCCGATGAATCCTACGCGCCCCCGGTAGGTCGGATAGGCCCGAGCCTGAACGAAAGTTGCATCGCGAAACGGCTCTCGCGATGTCGAGGAACAACTGGACTCCCAAAAACGCCCACGAATAGCCCCGAATCTTCCTCTGAGTGCGAACAATCTACAAGCGACAGCAACAGAGAAGATTTAGACCCTCCTTTGTACAGGAAGTCACACAGCGTTCCCCCAAGCCTGGAGTTGCGCACAGGTGGCGCGACAGACGGTTCTCCACCGAATAGCACGCCTCCAAGCGTCCGAGCACCGAATCCTTGGTTCCCTTCCCTCCAGGAACCCTATGTGGACATCTTCGTCGACGGCGCCGGCACCTACAACGGGAGAGGTGAACCCAGGGCTGGAATCGGCGTATGGTTCTCTCGACCGGCCCGGGGTCAGCAGACTAATAACGCCGCTGAAATCGAGGCCGCTGTCAAGGCAGCTCAAAGGGCTCAGGATGCTGGAATAAAGAAATTAAGAATTAACACTGACTACAAATACCTAGTCAGCAGCGCGACGGAATGGATCCCAACGTGGGTAAAGAACGACTGGAAGACTGCTGAAAACAAACCAGTTAAAACCCGAAACGAATTTGAGAAATTAAAAAAGGCACTTTAGCCAATCGAGGTAGTTTGGAACCATGTCCCAAGGCATAACGGCATTGAAGGCAACGAGGCAGCCGACAGGCTTGCGCGTGAAGGAATCGAAGGAAGAGCAATGTTCAGTTCTGAACGCTTGATAACCCTAGTAGACCATTGAAGACAATTGTTGACGTTCCTTCCTTGCCTATAGACAGCGACGAGAAAAGTAGCGATGAGGAATTTGATATGGAAACCCTTAAAAGGGATCTACAAAAATCATTCTCTCAATTCGAGAAATCTGTGGAGAGGAAGGGACTAGACATATCCAACATCAACCCTGACTCACTCTACTAGGATCATCATGAGGGCATGGACACGAAGAACGTTCCGGTATGTACCCATGTGTCAGAAGGTAAGGAAGACGAAGAACTATTGGAAAATCTGAAGGCCCTTGACCCCTGTGGGGAGTTCGACGATGATGCCTTCCCCAAAAGGGTTCAGGACTTCTTAGAACAATATAAAGAAAGGATGTCTGGATCATCTGCCAAACCAGACCAGGCGGAGGAAGCCCTCTTCAACCCACTTCAAAGTTTGGAAGAAGGAAGTAAAACTAACGGAAAAGAATCTTTGTCACCTAGGCTTCAACCAAGATATTCCGGTGTGGAAAGGAAAAGCATGGTGTGATTCAAGGATCTCCCGGTGGATATCGAGTCTCCAATAAATGGAAGGCAACCTTCAAGGAGATCATTACTCCCAACGCCAGCTCCCTCTTCTGAATTGCACGGAGGTGCACAACCACTGACTTACCGACGAGACAACTACGCGCATTTTTTTTCTGAAGACTGCGAGTCCACAAACGCTATTGCAAAGCTGCTTGTGGCCACCGAGCGTCTTGACCTTCAAGACACCTGGGAAAGCCGACCTAAAAAGGGGCAAGTCCTGGTCACTTCGCACGGACAGCACAACACCTACTCGATCGCTGTGAAGAAACGACACTTTGACGAAATTGACTAGAAGGACGTAACTCAGGGGCTGAAAAATATCCGGCTGGCCCTTAGACGGGACGATTAACGAACACTGCGAATAGCAAATTCAGAAGACCTCCTGGGCTCCTTGACTCAGAATAAAATGACAGACTTAGAATTAGGGGGCGATACATCTGGCCCGGGCTGAGAGATCAAATCACGGCATTTATTCGAGGTTGTAAGAGCTGTTTTGAACAAAAACTCATGCGAGCTTGAACCCGGGAACCCATGCTCATTAACGACACTCCGGCCGAACCGTTCGACAAAGTGTCTCGATACAGTCGGTAAACTACCAACTACCCCTAACGGAAATCGCCACATTCTCACGATGCAGGACGACTTCAGCAAGTACTGCATCGCGGTCCCTATACCAAACCTCAAGACCACCATCATCGCACACGCCGTCGCGACGACCCTCTTTTCACAATATGGCGCTCCTAGAGTTCGCCTATAATACCTCGGTTCACGAGGCGACCAATTTTACACCCTATGAGCTTGTGTTTGCGGTTAGCCAGGACTCCCAGTTCCTTTCCCCAGGGCGAGGAACTGGAAACCTACGGCTCCTACTTGCGTGACTTGATAGTCCGAATATCGGAAATACAGAAAATCGCGGCACGGAATTTGGTCAGGGCCATACAGCGCTCAAAGGAATTCTACGATCGCAAATCTCGACCCTTGAAGGGTAAACTAGGTGACCAAGTCTATCCAATAAAAGAAGTTAGGGAAGGGAAATTCCATTGTAGGGTTTACCGAAAACAATAACTTACTCCTAGAGGACAAGTTCGGAGAGCGCTGCACGAAGCACGCCGACAAACTTTTGGTCTTTCATGGATGAAGTATCGGAGGTTTGCTGGTGTGCATCATAACCAGGCGCTGAAGTTGAGGACCTGTCCACAAGGAAAGATAACAAAAATAAAAATATAATAAATATATGCATACGTATATATATTACACCAATAAAGAGGACCTTGCCTTGGATCAACCCTGGTGACTTGTGCACAACTTCCCATACTAGAACTATGACTAACGACAATAAAATTTCACAGGTAACATCATGGAAACCACCATTCTATTATTATTTCTGGCAGCAAGTGCCATGCTTAAAAACACCACCAGCCAAGGGACCGAGACCTACCGGATCCTGCCCATTGAGGCCAGTACCGGCCTCTAGTACAAATACCAGGGCGTAATGAGGCGCAGAGTTTCCACCGGGAGGATCGCCGGCTTCCTGGACACTCAGAAGCTATGCCTTGGATTGGAGGCGTATAAATCACGGCTAACTGCGCTCACCACGATGTGCCAACCAATGCTAGGAGCTGAATGTCAACAGCTAATAAAAAGTTTCCACCTGGAAAGTTAATGGGAACCTGCTTACACATTACATCAGGAAATAACCCATTAGGCAGAAGAACTAAACCGACGAACCGATGCTCAATTACCTGCACACTTGCCCCAGGAGCTAAGAAGACGAAGAACAACCCCAGACTGAGATTCCTGGGAGGCATCATCGGCTTCGTCTCTGGCCTTCTCACATACGATGGTGGTCAACAAATCGAGGATGAAATTAATAACCTCAACCAGGTGGCTGCTAATCTCTCACACCTGGTAGGGAAACAGACTCACGTACTACGAGCACAGTTCGAAGAAATACAAGGACGATTCAACATCTATGAAAAACGTCAGAAAGAATTGAAACATCAGCTCACCGATATCCAGAAAGGCATGTATGAGATGTCCTCTTCTGTAGTAAAACTGGAATACTCTCGGGCAGTTTCAAACATGCTTCACGTCCTAGAGGCAGGACTAGATGAGCACCTGAGAGCGGCCGATCGGTTGCTAGAAATCATCCATTTCGCCCGTCGAGGCCTGTTGCATCCCTCATTGCTGACTATAGAACAATTGCAACCAATATATCGGGGCGTTCAAGATCACGCTCCCGCACTTGCCTTTCTGGTTCCAGGGCCCAAAATAAACGTCGAGGACCTGGCCCAGGCAGCAACTACGACAATTTCCTGCAGGAATAAAACGCTCAGGGTATGCTTGGACGTTCCTCTACTAGAGAAAACCGACTACAAACTGTACGGACTAAATTCCGTACCCGTGATTCAATCTGTCCTGAAAAATGGTTCGGGAAGAGCATATGTCCGCTCCGAATTTTCTCACTTAGCTATGGAGGATTCGCAACGGACCTATTTCCTGATGAAGGAAAAGGAAATGGACCAGTGCTAGTAACTAAGAGGATTCTACATGTGTCCTGAGAACCTACCAGTACGCGAAACATCTACTTATGCATCCTGTAAGAGCTCCCTGTTGAACAATCCTACGGCCGAGTCGTTCCGACCATGCGAAGTCTAGGTGTCCTACAGGAAACTTCCCTTCTTTAAACTTCTGGAGACTCTAAGCGGCTGGATCTACTCTTTCCTGTCGAGAACTGCAGCTGAAATAAATTGTCCAGCCAGAAGAAATTCAAAAATACAGCTAAACGAAGTGGGTATCGTGCAGATTGCCCCAGGATGCTACTTAAGGACTAGTGGATTGAGCCTACCATCACCAGGCTCAAGAGCATAAGTGTCTGTGGTTACCTACGAGCCGTACCTCCACCTGAATCTATCCGAGTTATCACCGGTCTTGCTTCAGAACAAGCAACTTTTGACACTAACTCCAGCTTCAAAGAAAAGGCCTGAAGATACCCCGGCTGAAGAAAGCAGGTTTGAAGATACTGACGAGGCGTTGAGCAAACTTGAAGACCAGCTCAACGAAATCAGTTCTCAAGAACAAAGCACAACCAAACAGACAAGTTGGAAGCCATGCCCACAACAAAACGGTAAAGCCGAGGATCAACCAGCTATTCGATTAGCTGAGGAACCAGCAGGCAATCAAGCAGCTGATTCCCATTCAGATGAATTCAGAATAGATCGACGATGCACCACCACCACGAATACACCTGCTCCAAAAACAGAACCGCACCAATCAGTACTTCCACATCGAAGGCACCTACCCGATTACCAGCACAAAGCTTGCAGCCAATGTAAAAGGAAGACGGAGGAAAAGTTAACCTAACTTAAACCCGAACGTTGGGACCACGATATGTCGATCATTACCATTAATTGTTTTCTTTTTTTATAATGTGATACACAAATTAAATTCAATGCTTTTTTTATAATGTGATACACAAATTAAATTCAATGCTGAGGTAAGAGGGAAAACTCCATTAATTATGGATTATTAAAAAGGATTTAGTAATTTCAATTGATGTCAATAGAATGTCCAATCATGTTTACAAATTGTCCGTGAGGCCTTCCTTGAACCACCCCTGCTCTCGGGGACGAAAGCGCAATATTCCGGTGTGGTTTGTTACGAGCAAACCGTGAATGAAATTTAAAAATTATAATAAGTTGTAATTTCATGAAAATATTCTATTATCACCCAACCGAGGTATCTTACGCAAGACTCAAATAAACGATAAATAAATAGTTCATTCACGGTTCTCGTAACCTGAGCGCTTTTGCACGCTCAGCAGAGGCAGGTAAAAGGGTCGGTTCAAGGACCTGAATATATTAGGAAACTCAAAATTAAAACAACAATCTCCATGCAAGGGAAAAGATTGTTTATAATGATAAATAAGGTTATAGGTATATATGTGTATGTGTGTGATCTATAATATAATGTATATTATACATGCCATGTTATATATATATAATGTATATATATTATACAAGGTGCATTCCAAAATAAACGAGACTGAGCTAAAATAGAAACGACAGGAGCTTTGTTCTGATAAATTCGAGTTTATTTATTCCAAATAGTCCCCTCCGGCCTCGATATACTGTTTTGCGCGATCCAAAAGCTTTTCGAAAGAGTTTTTCAGGTCATTGACCGGAATGTCCTTCAGGATGTCGGTACAAGCCTTTTGGATGGCCTGTACGGACGCAAAACGCTTTCCTTTCATGGCCAAATGCAATTTTCCGAATAGGTAGAAGTCACAGGGAGCCATATCAGGCGAATACGGTGAGTGATTAATGGTTAAAATGCGATTTCTAGTCAAAAAATCAGTCACAAGAGTAGATCGATGAGATGGTGCATTATCATGCAATAAGCGCCAGCTTCCTCCTTCGCGGTATTCAGGCCGAATTCGACGAATGCGATGCAACAAACGCTTCAAAACGCCAAGATAGAAAATTGCATTGACGGTTTGGCCCGTTGGCACGAACTCCTTGTGGACAATTCCCTTGGAATCGTAAAAACAAATGAGCATCGACTTGATTTTTGACTTCTCCAAACGCGATTTTTTGGGTGGTGGCTCGTCTGGGGCCTTCCATTCGGCACTTTGACGTTTGGTTTCGGGTTCATACTGGAAACACATCGTTTCATCACCAGTTACAATGTTTTAAAGGAAGTTGTCGTCTTTACTCGCCTCTTTAATGATGTCTTTCGAATGTTGAATTCTGAGCAATTTTTGGTTATCAGTTAACTTGTGGGGAACAAAACGTGCACAGACCTTTCGTAAGCCCAAATGATCGGTTAAAATGCGATAGATCGATGTTTTTGAGATATTCAACTCCGATTCCATGAATTTCAAAGATGATTTCGGCTCATTTTTGATAAATTCACGCACAATTTCGATGGAGTTTTCGGTGATCACTGATTTTGGGCGGCCCGTACGTTCATCGTCATTTATGTCCCCACGACCATCTCTGAAACGTGTAAACCACTCATGAACTCTGGCACGAGATAGATAATCATCGCCATAAACTTTTTTCATCAATTCAAACGTTTCGGTAAACGTTTGGCCGATTTTAAAACAAAATGTAATATTAGCTCTTTGTTCGAAACTCATTTTTGTACCGATGACACAAACGCACTGGCACTTTAGACGCAATAACTTCGCTTCCACTGAACCGAATGTCATAAAACTGTCACTGGAAACCAGGGAGGCATATAACTTTCCGACGCACTACCTCATTCACAGATGGCTCCACTAAAAAAATTTTCATGACAAAAGTTTCGTTTATTTTGGAACGCACCTTGTATATATATTGTGTATATGGTATGTATATACATATGTTGTATGCTTTTGTTATATTATTATACATAATATAACAAAGGTTATTCATAACAATGCTAACTTGAACGTTTAGATTTGTATCCATGTTTGAATGTGCGTGCATATATTTACGTGACAGTTATGACAAGAGATATTGGTACCTAAATGTAAGCATGTAAATACATAGTAAAATTAAATTAACCAGGCAAGACATGAGAATGGAAGAATGAATTAAAAGAATGTAGATGAAATAAATGAAGATTAAGAAAAACTTGGAAGTTTAAAATTTGTAAAGAACTATAGAGAAGAGAATGCGAGAAAACAGCGAATGCAGGTAGGTAGGACAAATAACGGAGAAAGAAGGAAAGTGCTCACACACACGTAAGCTGGACCCTAGTGGCTGTAAGCGCAGGTATAACCCTTGCGGTGACGTCATGACACCTTACGCCTGCCGTAAGCAGCTTATGCTTACGCACCGACTTTGACGGATCCTACGCATGTTAGAGACCTCGCGCTAAAATCTTTGACTGCTGGTATTGATGTTATGCATGCAATAGTATTCCTGGAACCACCTCAATCCATTAAATCACTATTCCTATTATTTATTATACCTAAAGCTTGAGTAGCTGAAAATTGTCGGCCAGTGAGTAATACATTACCAAAAGAATCTGAACCAACGTTTTTCTGAAAATATGATAAATCGAAAAGGTGTCAGATTCCAAAACATTCTAAAGGTCAATCTAAAATCCTGATATCGACCTACGACTTGTTAAAATTCCGGAATAATCCAGAAATTATCATTAACTAATAAAATGCCAAGTCGACAAAAATTCTCACTTGGCAATAGACATGAAGAATTTAAAAACTACCAAGTATTTAGGTCTTCAATATTTTCAAATTCTTTCTCAGCAAAAATTCCTCTTCACAGAAAACACCCCACATAGGAATAATTCCAAGTCATCACTATTCCCCACCTGTATGACATCGATACAATTCCATAAAAATCAATCAATTTGAAATCAAAAACGCAGTCTGACGAGCTTTTTACTCCGGGTAAGAACTCTAAAGAGCAAGACACGGTTCTTTGCATTCGCCCGTTCGCGGTTCGGAACAAGTACGTCCTATCACCTGGATAGTTGACCTAGATTCGTGAAAAGACCTCGCGAGGGCCACAAATTGGGGATTGCACTTGGGCGGACGTAAATACTTCTAAAATCTTTCCTCCGACGAAAGCCGTTCGCGGGATTGTCGCGCTAAAAAATTATACAAGTAATAGTATATTACGTGCCTAGGCGCACAATGAGGGTTATTGCGTGACGAGAAGCAATGCTCGCAAGAGATTGAAGCCGAGGCGTGATCAGTCCTGCGAGAATTGTCGCGAGTCTCGTAATTTCCCGAATTGTGTGCATTGGCACGTATTCTATTTTATGTGACTTCGGTGCGTATACGAGTTTTTATTCGTACACTCGAATCTAATCTAGTATTGTAGTTGCTTGCGGCGCTAGTCATTACACTTGATATGTCATGACTAGTCCCGGCCTTTTTGATGTTATCGATCTTGTGTAGTTGTAATGGATTTTAATAGACGCATGCGCAGTTCAAATGTACAAGGCTTTGCCAGTAAGGTGCTAACGCTGTACGAAGAAGAAGAAGAATGAGAAGAAGATTGTGCTCCGTTGCATGGCTATAGGCGCATGCGCAGTTCAATTTTTACATTTCATTCTTCTGTAGCGCAATATACTACATTACGCTACTGTTAACTGTAGCGATAAAACGACAATGCGATCATTGTCGCTCGTCACGCAATAACCCTCATTGTGCGTCTAGGCACGCAATGTACTATATCATTACGCTTCTGAAATAATATATTGAGTGCGTCGGTGGTCGGTTAGCTGCGAGAGTTAACTGTGCGTGTACAGCCTGGCGTTGAAAAACAAAATTCCGAAAAATAATCCTGTCGTCGAATCTCAAAACGACGAGAAGATATTTTTCGAGAAGCCACATTAAGGTTATAAACGATTAAAAGTGGAGAAAGAACACAATTTAAAAGTACTGTTTTCTTTCTGGTTCGAAACCAGACCATACGCTCTTCTAATTATTGACATAATCGACTGAAATGATTTGAAAATTTTGTAAATAGTTCATGATATATCTGTAGCCAAATTGGCGTAAATAGATTCTGTGAGAAAAGTTTTGTGGAACCTCCGTAGCTCAGATGATGGAGCATTCGACCGGCAATCGAAAGGTCCTGGGCTCGATACCCAGCGAAGTGGAAGCGTTCCTTTTTTCACAGTAAAATTTTTCAAAATATATATTGAAAATTCCATCTGGTCTTAAATGACGTTAATTCTAAATTACAGGTTGATAAGGAGGAGAATCTGGGTTCGGATGGAGAGGACCTTCGCTCCCCAATTTTGGGGGTTTACCTCTGCCTTCGTGGCTTTCAGGATCTCGGCTGAGGAAAACAACAACTTATAATTAATCCATAGAGATTTTCAAGTTGAAGTTGATTGGTCATTTCGTCTTAAAAGTTTATCTGATTAGTTGAATCCTTGGCTATTATCACTGTCAGGGTCGAGTCCCATGTGTGCGTCCGTTCAACTGAGCGCGAAACGCAAAACGTCAATTCACTAGACATTTCATCCAATACCAGTGATTGTGTGGAATACATGGAAAATATTATTGGCTGAAATGTCTAGTGATTTGACGTTTTACGCACAGTTCAACGGACGCACACATGGGACTCCAACCTTAAAATTCATGAACGTGAAAATCGTCAGCAATTGGCATGGTAGTTACAGTTTTGAATGTCTTTATTAGGTATATATTTTCTAAAAATAATGAAATGTGGTTTGATGGCTTGGATCCTTGGATTTAAAAAATTTGTATAAAATCATGAAATCAATGTTAATACTCGTTGGCGTCGCTATTATGATATTTATTTTTGCCTAACTTTGCCTAACTTTTTTAAAATGAATTATAACAGTTTCAAAAACTTTAGGGAGTTCCAAAAATTTGTTTAACACTTCCTTCAAATGTATTAAGGTTACAGAACATTCTGAACTACAAAGCCGCTTTTTATTGCTTATTTTTTTAATTACTTTCTTCTGACTCCCTATAGAATACTGTTTAGGCATAATTAAAGTTTTCATATTTTTAAAATAATTCAGTGATTGATGTTCAGTTTTGTGATCTTTGAAAGAATTTTGAAGTATATCAAACATGTTCAGCAAATTTAGTGACGACTCAGGAAGAGTAGAGCATGCTTCTTTTAAAGTTTCTGTGTGACTCATAAATCTTCAATATCATGTATAAATTCTACTGTAAAAGATCGTGGTACTGCAGAATGAGAATGTAATTTCGCTATAAATGTAGCAGCAGATTTGAGGACATCGTTAGCAAATTTCATGACAGTAGCATTTGATATACACACTAAGATATATTTGAAAGCATAACTGCGATACTGGGAAAATTATAGCATCGGTATGTTACATAATATACGACACGTATGACATAAATAATATTGATCAATAAAATTAAAAACAATATACGTGGTGTGATCAAAAAGTAACGAGAATTTTAATTTTTTTGGAAAGTGTATATTCATTCTTTTAGGTTTATTTCGTCCTCTTCGAAGTAGTCCCCCTGTGATATTATGCACTTATTCCAACGTATCCTCCAGTCTGAGAAACATTGGTAGAAGGCCTCTTTAGGTATAACCGTGAGCTCGGCCTGCGATTTCGTCTTTATCTCATTTATAGTTGTAAAACGTTGTCCTTTGATTGTCCGTTTGGGTTTGGGAAATATGAAAAAGTCACAGGGGTCTAGGTCTGGGAAATAGGCTGGTTGCGACATCACAACGGTTTTGTATTTCGCCAAAGTTCAGGTCATTTTCTCCGGATAGCCTCACGTGAATTGCCTATAAATTGTAGATATTACTCTTTGTTGAAAGTACAGCCTGATGGTAGGAATTCGTGATAAATAATTCTATTGTATTCGAAGAAAACGGTTAACGTGACTTTCACATTTGACACAACTTGACGTGCTTTTTTCGGTCTTAGCTCCTCAGAAAGCTTCCATTGGGACGATTGGGCCTTCGTTTCAGTGCTGTAGCCATATATCCACGTTTCTTTACCAGTTATGACACTTGATTTATGTTCAAAACATTAATCAAAATTGCTTTGCATGAGCCATATAAAATTCCTATTTCCTCAGAAACCTCTCTAATAACGATTTTGCAATTAACAAGCACAATTGCTTTAAATTTTTTCCACGTTTTTAACAGTGATGTATGTGCTAGTACGCCCAGGTCTTGCGTCACCTTCGGCGTCTTCTCGCCTTTCTGAAAGCGTTTGTACCATTCATAAACTCGTGCTTGTGACATCGCGTCGTCGCCAAAGGCCTTTTTCAAAATTTCGAACGCTTCGCTGCACTTAATTCCGTTTTTATCGCGAAATTTCAGACAAATTCTCTGATCCGACATTTCGCCACACAAAAAATCGACGAACACACGTAAGTACGTCTTGCTTTTTCGCTCTTTAAACACAAAACATAAAAATCAGATCAATTGAGAAGATACAGTGCACGCTATTCCAAAATTCAGGTTACTTTCTTAACGTTTCCTCATTATTCTTAATAATTAGATACGTTTTTGTCGATTTTCCTTTGATTGATAAAAGGAAATAAATACATTAGCTTATTTTTAAAACTATTTTATTGTCGGGGAATGAATTTATAAAAATTGAATTCTAGGATAATCGAGAAGCAATTAGGTCCATTTTAATAGTTCGGTAAACATTATTAATGAAAATGTATGCATACAAAGTGAATCTTTTATCTTACATAAAAATATCTTTAAAAAATACGCATCGTACGAAAAAAAATGTCCAGAATAAGCACTTTTTATTTTCGAAGGTTAAATTTTTCTGGATTCGCTTTTCCCCCTCGAAAATAAAAAGCTTTTGTTGCGGACATTTTCTTTGTAATATGCGTATTTGTTTGATGTTTAAACATAAAAAAACTCACCTTGTTTCTCCAAAAGACGTTAAACAAATAACATATAGAAAAGTTCTATTGAAGTTTAAATAAGACTTTGCCGCACCAGCAATACATTTTTTCGCATGCTATTTGTTTGAGCGTTCTTTAGAAAATTGTCTTTGGAATGAATAGTACATATGTTGTACCATACTTTTTGTCGTACATGCTTAATTTTCAAAGTCTTTCGAAGTGCTTTCCGTTACATTTAATACACTTTTCCATACGACGAAACCACTCATAAAACCTTTTCTCCCGCATTTGTTTCATTTATTCATGTTAAGTTTACACGTCATTTTAATTTATGAATTGAATTCATTTTCAATTATGTATAATTTTGAATGGATTAAATCAATGTGCATTTAATTTTTACAGGAGTTTCTTACTTTCATTTTTTTCATATTTAGTAAACATAACGTTCATTGTATTATTTGACAAATTTATTTAAGATGTATTAATTACATATTTATTATTTATCTATTGTATTTTTTAAGAGAATTTATCTAAATTATTTAGAACAAATTTGCAAACTAACTAATTAGAATTCAAACTCCTGCCATTACAGTGGTCAAAACGAATTAAATTGACTTCAATTTTAGACGAGAAACAACAGAATTAGTTTGTTTCACATATTCACTCACAGGATGAAATTAAAATGACTTCAACTTCTTAGGTTATCCTAAGAAATTAAATTGAATTACTTTCTTTCACATTTTGACTCATAAAAATGAATTAAAATGTCTTTAATGTTATGTCTTAATGTTTCTTTCCAAGATTAAACAGAATCAACTTGACTTCAAATCGCTTTTAAATCAATTTAATCCATACCTTTTTACCGGGTCGCCATAGCGTATCGTTCCAACTGTGATATATCACACTAGACTGACGGGTTTGCAACAGGGGGTTCCAACCAGTGTCTCCAGAACGTGGGATTTTTCGGCCCCCACCACGTTCCCATCTGGGAGAAACACATGCAAACGTGGCGTGTCAGTGTGTCGGCTCTGCTACACGCTGCGGTCACCAGCTTCGTGTAAAGCCGAAGGTGCACGAAGACGGACTTCGTTACAATGCTTGAGTTTTCAAGTTATTTTTAGATTTCACGCTTTCGTTTATCGAGTCGAAATTAAGAATTGTATTTTTCTCGAGTACGTGCAAAAGAGGCGCGAAGCAGACGACGAATTTGTATTTACGAAGTATATAGTTCAAGAAATAACACTTTTCTTCAATTTCTTGAAGAAAGTCTGCATGAAATAAACATCAGTATGATCTTGGAAAATTTCATGAGGATTTCAACACTTCAAAAATAAACTTTCAGTGAAATTTAGTGACAATAAATGTATAAAATTTGAATCAATATATAATTTTCCATTCAAATTTATATACTTCTTACTAATTTTGTACATTTAACAATTTTTCAATTAGAACAATATTTTCTATCAAGATAAAATGAACATAAAATTCAAGTTCATAATTTATATTTTCAGTTATATGTTAGAAATATTTTCATCTCACATTTTTGTAGCCTAAGCACAAACTTTTCATTCCAAAAACTTAAAATCTCTACGGAAATGGAAAATTGTCTAATAGCAGTAGATAAACTAAAAAGCTAAAATATGTGTTTATTGGTATTTCCATATTAACATATAAATATCAATCAACTTTAAATTTTACATAAAAATGTTCGTTCGAAGTGTTCAAATCTTGTTACAATTTGACAAGATTTTATGGAGGAGTGCAATCTTTTGGATGAAATATTTTGTAGTTCTTAATTTGTCTGTCCGTCTGAAATCGTAGTAAGATTTGAACAGTAAACAACAAATTTTCCAATAGAATTCAGGATCAATAATAATTGATTCAGGAAATACTTCAACTCTGTAGAGCATTTTTGTATTTCGAATTCAAAATGTGTGCTTAAGCCACAAAAAAGTAAGCTGAAAATGTAGATATAAAACTAATTATGTCATGTTTATGTCTTCTTAATGGAAAATACTTTGCATTTAATTCTCTAATTCGATATTTTTTTAATGTATGAACATTCAAGAAATTGATAAATATTCCATCTTTTTATAGGAACTAAAAATTTCCGGATAATGCTTTGATTGAGAAAGCTAAAAATTTGTCAAATATTGATATAAATTGCAATTTTACAATTGCATTATTTTTTAAATATTTTAACATCTCTTCAATCTTGATAATTCTTACAGAAGTTTATTTCATGTGAGTGACTTTTTCTTTTTCTAATGAAAGATTTCGTAATTCTAAATTCGGCCCAATTCGTAACATTGTAAAAAGATTTTAAAACTTCATAAAAATTTTTTTTCTGTTTTATTTAAAGTCAATAAATATTCAATGTTTGGAATCGAAATATTAAGTAAATGATTTTTAATTTCTGGGAATAAACTGCTTTAATAAGACAATCTTTCTTCTTTGTGAGAAATCTCAATTTTACAATTAAAATTCTACGCATAGGATACAAAAACATAATATGAAAATACTTTTATTACAGAATTTTGAATTAATTGAAAATTGTACTCAAAATTTAATCTTGCAGCGTTCCAATATTCCCACAATGTTACAAAATCTTATTAATCATTATTTTAGTCGAATTATTTTCAAAATATTTAAAAAATAAATGTAAATATTTTGATTAAATACTCTGTCAAATTTTGCATTTGACTGATCTTGCAAAATTGTTGAAAGTTTTGAATACCGATAGAAGAAACTTTAAATTAAATTTTATGTCCATAAATGCTTAAAGTTCTATATAGAAATATCAACTACAACATTCTCAAATTTTATAAATAAACTACTAAATTCAAAAAGTTTCGGATTTTTTTAAAAACTGTACAAATTTCAAATATGAATCAGTCAAAATCTACTGATTATCAGTGAAATTTGACTGATTTAAATAACTAAAAACAGGTTACTGTGAATCAGTCAAATTTCACTGATTACTTCAGTGTAAAGTAACTGATTTAACAGTGAAAAATATTGTATCCACTGATGATTCAGTGAAAAGGCAAATCACTGATTCAATCAGTAAAAATTAGACTGATTCAGATTTAGAGTGTATACAAATTTCAAATATAAAGTGTACTCTGTACATTAATCAAACAAATTTAGAAGATGAATATTTTAATAAATATTCCTAAATATTATTGGAATATGATACATATCGATTTAGAAAAACTTCTTCAAAGTACTCAGACATTTTTCTTATTTTACGACATTTTTGCACCATGGTTGAGCTTTGGGTAGGATTCAAGAAAACAATTGTAGACATACTTTCATTACTTAGTAAAATACTATGAAGACTTGCTTTTTAAATTAAAGCGAAAACTTTTAAAACCTTTAACAATCGGTTGCATAGATTCTGCTCTAATCTTGGACGCAATTAGTGAAATAGGTTTTTTTGCTTTTTTTAGATCTAGTTTTTGCCTTAAACATAAAAGAAAGAAAACACATTTGAAATATTAAAATAAAAAAGATGGTTCATTCTTAGTTTGTTTTACGTGGTATCCCCTGTAGGCCTAGTCCACGTCCTACGAAACGAAAAGGGTTTTTGCTTTCAAGCAAAAAGAAAAAAGGAAAAAAATGAAGCAAAGTTGTAAAAAACGCTACAAATGTAGCCCGTACTTCAGGCTTGCCTCTATCAAATGCCAGTATACGTCGAACAAAAATGTTTTGTTTTAAATCAAATAATGAAGAAGTTTGATTAATTCGGGATGATTTGGGGTGCTTGATTATTGTGAGTCCCCTTGCCTCTCACTTATGCCCAAAGCGTGATATTACTCAATTTCAGTATGTTTTCTTACTCACAAAATAATAATTAAAATTAAACAATTTCCATACCCGAGGCACGCGAAGAAAGGAATAAAGAACGTATCTCTGATATAAGAAATAAAATGTCATTATTTTGTGAGTAAGAAAGGGGTTTGAAATTGATTAACGCCATGCCTTGGCCATTAGAATTAATCCTCTCCTTCGTGAGCGAAGAGCGACAAAGCACTTTTCCTATCACTTTCTGCCATCTCATATAGATTTTCGGTCATTAATTGCAAATGCTTCGAAGTGATGCTCGTTGTTCTGGCTGTTTCAGCTCTCGCCTTTAGGGCTGATCGAGTAACACAAATTGAGTTGACCGTCCTGTTTCCTAAGCGATTTCTTTTGGGAGTTTTCGCGTCCGTGAGCATGGAGAAACCTCGCTCTGCCTCAGCATTTGAATGAGGAAGACTCCGAACATGATTCAATACTGAGGTCAAATTTGGAAAAAGTTTTTCTCCTGTACTCGTCGAAGATACACCGATACTAGACCACATTTCGTCAAAAGATAAATTCGACCACTTTTCTTTGAGTTCCTGTCTGATTTTGAGTAAAGAATCCCACGCTTTTTGTACACCTATTCTATCAAACGACCCTAAATCTTGACAAAGTTTCCAGACCCTAGGAAAAGTTCCGCTTCGATCAGCATAGAAAGCTACTTGAGGCCGGAAAACAGCAACGCAAGACAAAAAGATGTCATCAAAAGGAAGTCGATTGCGAATTTCTTCGCTTGCTGTGACATAAAATTTCAAGCAATTACGAAGAAATAGATCAACTTCTACTATTTGCAATTTCTTGTTTGTAAGTTGCTGCTGGAAATATTCTCGCGTTTCCTTACCAACGTCAATGTCTTGAAGCGGCTTTTGATTACTAGGATCTGCAAAGTTAACATTTCTAATGATTTGAAAGAATAAATTCGGTTGAAGAAGACCCTCTTTCAAATAACTGCTAAGAATCCATACGAAGAATTTAGCCGAGTTTGGCTGGAGTTCCTGAACCATTGTTTCGCGACTTTGAAATTTCGCATTGTATACGTTGAACCTATTCAAAGTAAATTTCAAGAATAGGAAATATACGAGTGTCAAAGGATTCTGCATTTTTCCTAACAAGTCTTTGGCCTTCTCTACCTTCTCAGATACGAGGACCATAAGATACTGAAGAATAACTTCCCAATTCTTTATTATAATATCTATGCATCGATAGCGGACAAGCCAGCGAGTTTCAGAATGACTAGGAATTTTTTGATAGTCATTTCCTAATTCCAAAACAATCGATCGAAAAATAGCCGTTCGCTTGGAGCTAGCATTAAGAAAAGCTGGCAAATCTTTGATTAAATCCTCTACATCTGGGATTGTGGCACAAGCATATTTTGCTACAATTGCTGACGAATGCGAGACACACGGGAAAACAATTAAACGGGGATTTTTTTCCTTTTATTTTGTTTTAAATGAAGACCTATTGCCGACCATCACCTGTGCATTATCACAAGCTAAAGCACAGATATTAGATCAAGGGATTTTCTGCCCGGACAATGCTTTTTCGAACGCATCAAAAATTTTAGAGGCAGAACAATCCGAAGCATTTACATTAATAAGCTGGAGCAATTCCACCCTGACAGAAAATGTCGTTGGCTCCACATATCGAACCATTAATGACAGCCACTTTTCTAGAGTCCTGTCGGTCGTTTCGTCTTCGTACACTGAAAATGATTGCTTACGCAAAATATTTGCCATGCGATCAGTTTCAGCAGCACATACGACGTTATTTACAACTAGGACCATTTTAGTGTGGCTTAATCTAACGTCTTTTAAAACCGAAGGTTCCATATCTTGCAAAAGTCCTATCAATTCTGATGAAATCGCGAATGGTAAATTATGCTCTACGAAAAATGTACTAATCCTAATCTCTGCTTCTTGTACTTTCTGTTTGAAAGTAACACTTTCCGGAATCGTGGAATTTGTGAATTCTGAAGCAGAATAACTTGCTACACAAGGTTCAACACTGTAAGAATTGGCAGTTACATTAGAAGAATTTTCACTTACTACTCCATAACATTCTAATTTATTTGAAAACTCTTGCTTCTTTCTGTGTGATAAAGATGCTTCATGCTTTTCAATTTCCGATTTGCCACATAGCAACGTTTTATTGCAAATTTTGCAATGAAATCTTGTTTCATCTGCTAATGTAACCATCCACTCTCTCCACGACGGAAATTCCTCAAACCATCCCAACTGAAAGTTTTTTGCATTTTTCATGACTTTTCTAGCGGGTTGACATTCGTTTGAACCAGAGTTCAAACGGTGGTCAACCTTCGTTTGAACCTGGCTGTCCTTCAAAACACTCGAATTTGGGTCAACCGGATTACTCATTGTGAACAATAAATTATACGACGAAGGAAAAAAGAATTATTTGAAAAGAATTAATAAGATGAAAAGTCGATAAAATTGAACGAATGTGAATAATTTGTAATCTGCACACAAATTAAGTTTCACAAAATAAACTTACCCACAAGCATCAAACAATAACGTACGTAAGAGCACTCACGTATCACCAAATAATAATATAATATTCTTACTTTTGCCGTTTTCAATAAGGAATTACGATAAAAATATGAAGAATCCACACTCTTGCCTTCTCAAATAACGCATAAAGCGAGAATCAAGTATATCTTAGAAGAAAACAAAAAGAAGGTTGCTATTATTATTTGTTTTCGTCTCCAATTTGACCTCTATACCGTTCGTTTGCGATTTAAAACATTGGTAAGTTTTTGGCTATTAATCTGATTGAGCTACAACTTTTCAGAAAACTTTCTTTACTAAAGTATTAAAATTTTTCTCCTGTAGATAGTTTCAGAAAAATGTAGACACTTAATACAATATTAATAAAATCGTAAAATTCTGAAAATTTGTTAAGCTAGCGCGAGTGGAAGTAGAAAAAACAATTTTTTTTTTAAATGTACTTCTCCCAATTACTTGAAAAATTAGAAGTTTTAAAAATTTTTGCAAAAGGAAAAACGATGTGCCTTGAAAGTGTGTACAAGTCCTTGAAATTCAAATTCGAACGATTTTTATAATTAATTATTAATACAATTTTTGTATTTGGAATAAGTTTTCTGCAATTACGAAAAAATTTATTTAGAGTACATAAAATTTATTGAACTATTACTAGTAAACTCTACCTCCGTGGTGGTGTGGAAAGGAGTTTTATTTCAGAATATTTGGGATTCTCTAAGAATGAACCAGCTTTTTTATTTTAATATTTCAAATGTGTTTTCTTTCTTTTATGTTTAAGGCAAAAACTAGATATAAAAAAAGCAAAAAAACCTATTTCTCTAATTGCGTCCAAGATTAGAGCAGAATCTATGCAACCGATTGTTAAAGATTTTAAAAGTTTTCGCTTTAATTTAAAAAGCAAGTCTTCATAGTATTTTACTAAGTAATGAAAGTATGTCTACAATTGTTTTCTTGAATCCTACCCAAAGGTCAAACATGGTGCATAAATGTCGTAAAATAAGAAAAATGTCTGAGTACTTTGAAGAAGTTTTTCTATATCGATATGTATCATATTCCAATAATATTTAGGAATATTTATTAAAATATTCATATTCTAAATTTGTTTGATTAATGTACAGAGTACACTTTATATTTGAAATTTGTATACACTCTAAATCTGAATCAGTCAAATTTTCACTGATTGAATCAGTGATTTGCCTTTTCACTGAATCATCAGTGGAAACAATATTTTTCACTGTTAAATCAGTTACTTTTCACTGAAGTAATCAGTGAAATTTGACTGATTCACAGTAACCTGTTTTTAGTTATTTAAATCAGTCAAATTTCACTGATAATCAGTAGATTTTGACTGATTCATATTTGAAATTTGTACAGTTTTTAAAAATATCCGAAACTTTTTGAATTTAGTAGTTTATTTATAAAATTTGAGAATGTTGTAGTTGATATTTCTATATAGAACTTTAAGCATTTATGGACATAAAATTTAATTTAAAGTTTCTTCTATCGGTATTCAAAACTTTCAACAATTTTGCAAGATCAGTCAAATGCAAAATTTGACAGAGTATTTAATCAAAATATTTACATTTATTTTTTAAATATTTTGAAAATAATTCGACTAAAATAATGATTAATAAGATTTTGTAACATTGTGGGAATATTGGAACGCTTTAAGATTAAATTTTGAGTACAATTTTCAATTAATGAATGTTTAAAGAATCGAGTGAAAGCATCAATTAAAAAATATTTTTTCTTTATAAATTTGATTAAGTGCAGTAATAAGAAAATTTTGACTTTCTATAAAGCATTTCGTTTATTTGATTAAAAGTCTGTGCATACGTCACTAAAACGTAAGATTAAAAAACTTTAAACTGCTTTTACCATCAATCTATGAATGTGGATTTTAAACCGTAATTTAATGTGTCTTATTTTTTTTTGATAAAATATTTTTAACATAATTTTTTGCTTAAAGTAGCCGATTTACTCGATTAAAAATTGGTCAACTTGTATATTTCAAAATTCTGTAATAAAAGTATTTTCATATTATGTTTTTGTATCCTATGCGTAGAATTTTAATTGTAAAATTGAGATTTCTCACAAAGAAGAAAGATTGTCTTATTAAAGCAGTTTATTCCCAGAAATTAAAAATCATTTACTTAATATTTCGATTCCAAACATTGAATATTTATTGACTTTGAATAAAACAGAAAAAAAATTTTTATGAAGTTTTAAAATCTTTTTACAATGTTACGAATTGGGCCGAATTTAGAACTACGAAATCTTTCATTAGAAAAAGAAAAAGTCACTCACATGAAATAAACTTCTGTAAGAATTATCAAGATTGAAGAGATGTTAAAATATTTGAAAAATAATGCAATTGTAAAATTGCAATTTATATCAATATTTGACAAATTTTTAGCATTCTCAATCAAAGCATTATCCGGAAATTTTTAGTTCCTATAAAAAGATGGAATATTTATCAATTTCTTGAATGTTCATACATTAGAAAAATATCGAATTAGAGAATTATATGCAAAGTATTTTCCATTAAGAAGACATAAACATGACATAATTAGTTTTATATCTACATTTTCAGCTTACTTTTTTGTGGCTTAAGCACACATTTTGAATTCGAAATACAAAAATGCTCTACAGAGTTGAAGTATTTCCTGAATCAATTATTATTGATCCTGAATTCTATTGGAAAATTTGTTGTTTACTGTTCAAATCTTACTACGATTTCAGACGGACAGACAAATTAAGAACTACAAAATATTTCATCCAAAAGATTGCACTCCTCCATAAAATCTTGTCAAATTGTAACAAGATTTGAACACTTCGAACGAACATTTTTATGTAAAATTTAAAGTTGATTGATATTTATATGTTAATATGGAAATACCAATAAACACATATTTTAGCTTTTTAATTTATCTACTGCTATTAGACAATTTTCCATTTCCGTAGAGATTTTAAGTTTTGGAATGAAAAGTTTGTGCTTAGGCTACAAAAATGTGAGATGAAAATATTTCTAACATATAACTGAAAATATAAATTATGAACTTGAATTTTATGTTCATTTTATCTTGATAGAAAATATTATTCTAATTGAAAAATTGTTAAATGTACAAAATTAGTAAGAAGTATATAAATTTGAATGGAAAATTATATATTGATTCAAATTTTATACATTTATTGTGACTAAATTTCACTGAAAGTTTATTTTTGAAGTGTTGAAATCCTCATGAAATTTTCCAAGATCATACTGATGTTTATTTCATGCAGACTTTCTTCAAGAAATTGAAGAAAAGTGTTATTTCTTGAACTATATACTTCGTAAATTCAAATTCGTCGTCTGCTTCGCGCCTCTTTTGCACGTACTCGAGAAAAATACAATTCTTAATTTCGACTCGATAAACGAAAGCGTGAAATCTAAAAATAACTTGAAAACTCAAGCATTGTAACGAAGTCCGTCTTCGTGCACCTTCGGCTTTACACGAAGCTGGTGACCGCAGCGTGTAGCAGAGCCGACACACTGACACGCCACGTTTGCATGTGTTTCTCCCAGATGGGAACGTGGTGGGGGCCGAAAAATCCCACGTTCTGGAGACACTGGTTCCAACTCTCATAAGACTCCGTGTAACATGAAATTTTAGTGGCGCCCTTGCGATGAACTAGCTACTCCGCCTTATTCCAGCGTCCCACCACCGCACTGCACCTTATTCCCCTCAATCCTACTCCCCCGTATATCTGCGTACATCCGAGTGGTGGGAGCAAAATACCGAAAGGAATACGTTGAAAAAAGAGCGCGTACACGCCTAGCTTGGATATGTACATAAAGCAAGATAGAGTTTATTGGGGCAAGCGAAAGTCTCCCCTTTCTAGCAGTACCATACCACAAAAATTATGGGACAACCTATGTATATTGTGTTAAGAGCTGGGGCACGCTTTTTGGGGCGAAGACCGGTATAGTCACGTTGAGTCGTAACCCAACGCGCCAAATGTGCACAAAAATAGTATATTGTGTTATTAGGAGCTAAGCAACACGTTATGGGGCGAAGACTGAACACATCGGCCGAGTCCTAGAATGGCCAAGCTCCGTAGCACACAAGATAGTTTTTCAAAATACATATGCTGCGTGCCAACGATGCATATTTACACACAAAAATTTAATCCATATTGTCACACCTATTCAGTGAACTCAAGTAACAAAAGTAGGACCTAAAGAACAACAGGTACAATATGAGTACACCGGACGTAAATAGACGTCTTTAATACCGCTCTACATGAGCTTGAAGAACTTCTTTAGTGGGAGTTTTGCAAAAATAGTATTTTGTATTGCGAGGAGCTAAGGCACACAAATTAGAGCGAGGAGTAAATACATTGGCCGAGCTCCGTAGTAGACACGATATTTTTTGCAAAATACGTCCTGAAGAAGTGTTTCAAGTGCCTGTAGAGCGGTATTGAGGATGTCCATTTACGACTTGGTAAACTACGAACATGTTATATCAATAATATGTTTGAACATAGTACTTACTCGGTGAAAAATTTTAAATAGCGGACATAAATACTAGTCATGTCATAAACGTAGGTTGCGTGTCAATGATGGACATTGGAAAAAATTTAACCCATATTGTCACAGCTGTTCAGCGGACGTAAGGAATAAAAGCAGGACAATATAACAATATAACAATATAACAATACAGATACAATATAAAAACGCCGGTCGCGAATGGACGCCCGTACTACCGCTCGAGAGAGGGACTCGAGCGAATTACTTCTTTAGTGCGTGTTTTGCAAAAGATATTTTTATTTTATTATTTTATTTCACATATTCTTATACATATTAAAAGAATATCTTATGATCAATAAATGCAATTAAAGTATTCTATCTGATATATGAGTTGTGATCCTCTGATAAGGTAGACAGTGGCAAAAATTTCAGACTCAACCATCTAATTTTAAAATTTATTATTACATAATAATTTATTATAATTTAAATTTTAATTAAATGTTGTGCGCATTTTGTTTATGACGCATAAAGTTTTTGACCAGGTAGAATTGTATACCATAAAACTTATTCAAAGTTTATATTTTTTAATTTTTCAGGATTTTTGCTTATGAATTATGAATTACATCTTGTTTGGGAGTCGGAATGTGCTAATATTGAAATAAACTGGCCCTATTTGATTGCCACGAATTCTGTTGATCCTTACAGATTCCACTTGGAATTAATCCGCGGGGTGGCGCCACTTCTGTCTCTTTTGTTAGAACTGAGTATGGGTTAAAAAATATAAATTAATTACACACATAATTATAATAATATTGATAACTATATACATATTTAAAGTTTTTTTTCGATATATTCTGTAAAACTTTGACGAATAAAGAAATATGTGAAAAACATGTTTCTATAAAATGGCAAAGTTAGAAATGCAAGAAAAATTTGAACGTAATTTATGCAAAATGATGCACGCAACTTTGCACTTATTACGTGCAAATTTTATGCAAACGTTTCGCTCAAATTTCAAACAAAATTTTTGTTAGACGTGGTTTCAGGCTAGGTCAGCCGAATGCTAAGTTACTGATATAGTAGATCCCTACACTCCTAACCTTTTCTCAGCGAAAGTATTATTTATTCTATTAAATTTTTAGTGACCGTACTTGCTTGAAAAACATTAATTATCTAATTATTTTATAATTTCTCTTATACGCTAATGTTGAAAAAAAATTTTTTCAGAAGAAACAGAAGTGACGCTCGCCCCGCAGATTAGTTCCAAGTGGAATCTGTCAAGGCCCACTCGTTCGTCTATACGACATAATACTAAACGGATCAGGATCTGACAGGGCTAAATCAAACTTAATCGTAACTATTATAACCTAAAACATACACGTAAAAAAGAAAATGCTGGTGATCAGTAATCTATTGCTGATTATCAGTGTGCCGGTTGGTCAGCAACGAAAGTTGCTGCTGAGCAGCATTTTTGTAATGCGGCTCAGTCCGTGCACATACTGAAGGCCAGTGCTAAGCCTAACAGCATCGCTAATCACTACAAGTCAGTAAGAAAATGCTGCTCAGCAGCAACTCGCATTCTGAGGTGCAGAAAGGCAATACCTCATATTATCAACTACGATTCACTGGCCCACAGTACGCATTATAACTAAATCAAAGCATTTGACTTCCTCTTTTTCAGTGAATCAGTCACTGAATATAAGAAACAAAGTACTCAGGGACAATATTTCTTATTTCGCGAACTTCTAATTAGAATCGAAGTTACTCTAAATCAGCATTTCCCCTTGCGAAAGAAAAATTAAGCATCTCAGTTTCTGCTGAGCAGCACGAAAATGCTGATTATGAGCATTTACTTTTTTGCGTGTATAGCTGCTAAAGGAGACAAAGCTTCAAATTTATGTCATGTTTCACAAATCAATTGATTTTCTATAATTGTTTTTTATAAGAATTATTTAATTCATTGTTATTTTCTTTCTGTAGCTGTATGTAATTAGTGTTGATTGTTCATAAAAAACCAGAAATTTGTAGATAGGTTCATAAGTTTAGTAAAAAATCTCAGTCTGAAATTTTCTAAGTGATAGTTTCCTTTTTAAATTCCAACAGCACATGAATATTCCGGGTATGCTAACATTGGCATACTTTTTGAGACTTTGGGGTAGTTATTGCCCAAATTAAAAGTTTCGAGATTGTTAAAAAACTGTGTTCTACATTAATTCGTGCAAGAAAAACTATGAATGTTAGATCTCAGACCAATTAACCATCTAGTTTTAGAGAAATTCTGATTGCATTCCGATTGAAAATTCGGTTTAGATTAATCCGAGTTTGAATTGATTTGGATTCATTCGGATTGAATGGGATTAATTCGGAATGATTTTTGACCGTTTTTGATCAAACAAGATACAGAACGTTTTTTGGATTGGTTCGAAATTACTCGGAATAGTTCAGAATCAGATTCCGGAATGGCTCGGAATACTCGCATTACCTCAACCAGCTGATTACTTAGGTTATGTTCACGATTGTTTACTGTATATGGGTGATTCCACGACAAATTCATAACCAAATTTTGTATTGCGCTGAAATTTTTTCCTCGTTCTATAGACGATAAAAAAGGACACATATTTTTTTTCAACATGATATTTATATTTTTCGAGATATCGATTTTTGAATTTTTTGGTTAAAAAAAAAAGGTTTTTCTTTAAATGCTTCGCAAATTGCCCATTTTTCGTACAACGGTTTGGAATTTTGGAGCGAAATGTGCAATAGGGTCCACTTCAAAGTGCACGTTTGAACCTTCAAAAATTTATTTGTTGAATAATTTTTATAAAGCAATTTTTTAATGAATTTAAAATATTTCGAAAAAGCCCTCTCCGTTATTCGCCCGCGCCGCCCAGCTCGCCTGCGCGCGAGATAGAATATTATAAATCATATTTAATAAAGTATTCAACCGTCGGGTTTTAAAATTTGAGACAATATTCCACATACTATAATAACAAATTACAGAAAATATTATTCAAATCGGAGAGGGATTTTTCGAAATATTTAAAAATGTTTAAAAAATTGCTTTATAAAAATACCTCAACAAATAAATTTTTAACGGTTCAAACGTGCACTTTGAAGTGGACCATATTGCACATATCACCCTAAAATGCCAAGCCGTTGTACGAAAAATGGGAAATTTGCGAAGCATTTAAAGAAAAACTGTTTTTCTGGGACCGAGAAATTTAAAAATCGATATCTCGAAAAATATAAATATCATATTGAAAAAAAATACGTGTCCTTTTTTATCGTCTATAGAACAAGGAAAAACATTTCAGTGCAATTAAAAATTTGGTTATAAATTTGACGTGGAATCACCCATATACACTATATACTCCGTAAGAAGATGCGCATTGGATGGAATTGGAATTTCAAGATCTGGAAAAAAACGGATTCGAGAATGATACTTTTGAATGCTTTCTAATTCCTAGGCATTAAAAGGCATTCAAAATTTTATTTCTCAATTATTACCATAAGAACTTTTTTTCAGTATTACGATTTTTTAAATTAGATTTAAATGTATATTCGTGTTTATAATAAAGTAGAGGGTACGTAGATCTTTGCTTGACCTGCATGGTTGGGCAATAACTACTTAAACATAAACTGTTTAAAATCAAAAAGAAAACCTATCATTTGCTTCTATTAAGTACTTAAAACACTCAGTGTTGCTGAATCTTCCATCCGAAAGTCTCAAAGGAGTGATCTCTGCACTGAGAAAAAAATGCTATTGAATCAAAAGCATTTCTTTCCAAAAGCATGCATGCTATTAATTCATAAAAATATACTGCAAGACCAATAAATGTGTTACTAATTCTATAGAATATTGATTTGAATCTATGATATACATGCTTTGGAAAGAAATGCTTTTGATTCAATAGCATTTTTTGCTCACTGTGCATACTTTAATAACTATCACTTGTGGAAACATCAATCCACTTTCTTATTTGCTAATGATTAGGAATAAACAGAATGGTCGCCTGGAAAAAAGTATGATTTCTTTTCTTCGCAACAAATTGCACGAGTAAAATTAAAATTTTGTTTTGTGTATTTCCTTGGAATATTCAGAAGTTTATATTTAAAGGTAGTTCATGTCTAGAGCCTTGTAGAGTGCGTGCAAGTCCTTGTGACTTTGTATCCTCCAAAATGGAAAATTGTAGGCTCTTGCTGCTTTTTCGTCATCTGGACTGTCTCCTACCACCACATATGTACATCTGCGTCCAAATCTGGCTATCACTCTTCCAAAACAACTTTCTTTCCCTAGCAAAAATCATTAAATTTATTAAAAACATTTCATTGGCAAAAATCAGGTTGCCATCTCATTACAGCAGAAAATATAAGGCAGAAAGCAGAAAATTATGAGAGTAGGAGAGAAAGCCATCTGTCCATTTTAGTCATTTCTACAACATTGTGCTTTCTTCCTAACGTTTTTTGCTGTCTTGACTTGACCCCTATGGTGCTTTTATACCTCTCTGGCTGCGGGCCGAGAAATTCATTTAGAGTACTTTATTGGCACACTCTGTTGTTCAAAAAACAGGATTCAACAAAGTGGACCAATCAACTTCTGCACGTTAATTTGCCAGCCCGCAGCCAGACATGTATAAAAACACCTTCACAATTTTGATATGTATGTTGAGGTACGTATTGATTTGTCTATGGTTTCAGTTTGTTACAAAATCACTCAAACTTATTACAAGTTACTAACTTTATCTGTTGAGTTATAATGACTTTTACTAATTCCATTGAATTAATTTAGTGAGCTATAGTAAGTTTCAATGATATTGTGTAGGGTTGTAAAATTTCATGAAACTTCATTGACATAAAATATTCTTGAAAATTTGGAAGTTCCAAATATGGCGGCGGGGAAAATAAAATGTATTATGATTTGAAATAATAAATAATAATAAATAAATAATAGATGAACGAATTTCCATAGAAATTTTAAATAGTATTTGATATTATTTATGATGTAGTGGAATGGATTTTTAGAATAAATGAAATGAACAATTTGCCTTATCTACATTCTTCTCATTTTCTTTCCCCACGAACGTACCGGCTACCTAACTTAACCTAGTATTAAAAAGCAACTGCGTATGCGCAAGTATAAAGTCAGTTTAGCTATCAAAAATTATCTGCCTTAGCTAACATCTTATCTACCCTTTTTCTGCTACCCTCAAATATTTTTCTTCTCGAGCGTTTTGCACCTATCGCGAAGCACATTCTTTCAAAGCTTTTTAGAAAGGCCTTGCGATTTCCTATAAAACGGTGTCCATCTGCCTGAGAAAACATCTCATTCACAGGCTTCTGCCTGCTTTTAAATATTCGAAACTCGGGCGCTCGAGTGAATGCGACGACGTAAGATAGTGCACACGTATCCACGAGAACGACAAGGACTCTAATCGTTTCTATAAATTTTTATAAATGCCTCTCGACACTGTTATTGATATATTTACTTCATCGTGAAGCGTATGTTATGGCGAATAAAACATTATTTATCATTAGCAACTATCATTAGAATATTTTTATCATTTAATATGAGATAGGTGCAGTAATTAATTGTCTTGAAGCTTTTAGGAAAAGAAATAGTTGTCAATTTTTACCATCAATTATCTAAAAAAGTTTCTAACGTTTTTAGAATTGAAACGTTTATATAAAGTTTTTTAAGTATTACAATTTCTAAAGTAAAACTTATCATGATAGTATTCTTCATTAAAAATTTAGCGCTCTCTAGTAAATAATTTTAATAAGTACTACATTTATTGAAATATTAATCCTTCTTTATTTAATAATTAAAATCTTATATTGGATCTATAACTTAATTCGTGCGATTTGCTAAGAAATGGCGTAACTTCATTATTATTCCATCGTTCCAATATTCCGGACATGCGTTGGAAAGCGTCATTGTGCGTCTTTTTCAGTATATGTCATTCATTTGAAGCGTAAACACCAATACCTTTTTTTCACTCAAATATGTCGAACTTTGTGCCTGATAAAGTGTTTTTGCAATGAGTTCTTCTTCATTACTTTAATATGAAGAAAACTGCTGCCGAAATACATCGTATTTTGGTGGAAGTTTATGGTGAACATGCTCTAGCTGAGCGAACGTGCTAAAAGTGGTTTGCACGATTTAAAAGTGGTGATTTTGGCTTGGAAGACGAAGAACGTCCTGGGCAGACAAACAAGTTTGAATATGAAGAACTGGAAGCATTACTCGATAAACATTGTTGCCAAACACAAGAAGAGCTCGCAGAATCTTTGGGAGTCACTCAAGCAGCCATTTCAAAACGTTTGAAAGCAGCAGGATACATTCAAAAGCAAGGAAATTGGGTTCCACATGAACTCAAGCCGAGAGACGTTGAAAGGCGGTTTTGCATGTCCGAAATGCTGCCGGAATGCCACAAAAAGAAGTAATTTTTGCATCGAATTGTTACTGGTGATGAAAAATGGATCCGTTGCGACAACCCCAAGCGCAAAAAATCATATGTGAAACCCGGCCAACCAGCCAAATCAACGGCACAGCCGAATATCCATGGCAGGAAGGTAATGCTCTGTAATTGGTGGGATCAGCATTTCAATACCTTCAAACCTTCAATAAAGAACGCTACGGAACACAGTTAATCCGTTTGAAGAGACCAATAGCCGAAAAACGTCTGGAATATGCGACCAGACACGAGGCAATAATTTTCCATCATGACAACGCTCGGCCCTATGTTGCTAATCCAGTTAAGAACTATTTGGAAAACAGTGGATGGGAAGTTTTACCCCACTCGCCTTATAGCCCAGACCTTGCCCCTTCTGTCTACCATTTGTTCCAGTCGATGCAGAACGCCCTCACTGGAATACGGTTTACATCAGAACAGCGTATCAAAAATTGGCTTGATTCATTCTTGGCCGCCAAGCCGGCGCAGTTCTTTTGGGATGGAATCCACAAATTGCCAGAAAGATGGGAAAAAGTCATAGCTTCAGATGGGCAATACTTTGAATAATACTATTGCACATGTTTTTCTTAAATAAACGTTCAAATTTTGAAAAAAAAACCGCACGAATTAAGTTATAGATCCAATAGTTACGAAGCTATAGAATAATCTTGTGTTTTCTTGTAATTTTATGATAACTTTAAACTTTTCCTCCTTGTAGAAGATAAAAATTTCCATGGCGCGATCCCGAATTTTATTTTCTTCAACGTATATTTTCTATGTAATGTTACTCACTGCTTTTGTATATTGGAAACTAATTCTAATTCTTTGACCGATGAAAGACTTTTCTTTTGAATTTATTGGTTTCGCATTATACAGGGTGGCACATAAAGTGTTGCAGAGCGATAGCACTCAAACTATTGATCATATCCAAAAATGTTTCAGACAAAAGTTTCAGTGTTCGAGAAGGCCGTCATACACGACCACCCTATTTTTTTATCGGTGGAGGCGCTGAAACTACGACAAGGTCAACTCCATATTTTTAAATGGAATCATGTATTTTTTTTCGATGAAATTATTAGCGATTTTAGGACGAATTCAGCGACCTACAACACAAGGTTATTCTAGTCACGCAAAGTATGAAAATAGTTAACAAATCGAAACATATCGGAATAATCACTTTCAAAGGATCCACTAACCTTGGGTTAGGTCTACCTACAGAAGAGTCTCGAAGTGATGACCCTGAACTTGTAACCACTTGTTAATTCGCTGATGAAAAGACCGTCTAACTTCAGCCAACATTTGTGGTGTAATTTCGGTACATGCTCGGCGTATTCTTTCTTTCATGTCGTCAGGCATGGTAGGTGCTACCGCCATCACGCGTTCTTTGACAAAACCCGATAAAAAGTAATCTGGTGATGTTAGATCTGGCGAACGAGGTGGCCAAGATACAAGACCGCCTCGTCCTATCCACTTTTCGTCAAAAATCTCATTTTGTTGCCTATCCGAATAACGAGCCGCATACAAATCTTGGGCGTTTCTACAATGTTTATGGCATTCCCCCAGCACCATCAGCATATCAAAATATTCTTGAAATCGTTCATTTTCGCGTTCCGATGTACTCACATTAAAAAGTAGTGTGTGTCTAACTGATGTCAACAGAAAATGTCTACTTTCTGCCGATGTCATCATGGATATCGTAAAAAATGAAAAGAAATGAAAATGATTTTTCGAATATTTTCATACTTTACGTGACTAGAATGACCTTGTGTTGTAGGTCGCTGAATTCGTCTTAAAATCGGTAATAATCTCATTGAAAAAATACATGGTTCTATTAAACAGAGTATAGTTGACCTTGACGTAGCTTCTCAGAAAAAAACAACGTGGTATGAGGTAAATGATGATAGAGTATCCCGGCCAAGATCAGAAAAAGGAGCGTATATTTTAAATCTTGAAAAACTCACTCACCGTTGAGGGAATATATAAAAAAAGTTGTCGGGAAACACAGGCCACGAAAAAATGGAACAAAAATAAATGAGATGTTTTATCGCTAGTACAAATTTTTACAAAAATACTGATATCACGTACGTCGGTCACAACTTAAAGATTTTTGAGACTACACTTTTTTTTTACTTAATTCTTACCTGCTTCCTTACAAAGGCATAGGGAGAGAGGGACACAGCGACTATAAGGTGCAACCATTGATCGCAATAAATCAATCTCTACACAACACAACTTCCGAGAGTGGGATATCCAGTACTTTAGTAGATGTTCAACAGATGTCCAATGTCCGTGGGACGTATGTTGGAGCTCAAAATTATATTTATATATGCCTGACACAATAAAATAACAAAAAGGCCCGACAAATTACTTTTTTTATGTAATGATTATTTCTCATAATAATTTTATACTATTAGTATAAAATAGTATAGTATACTTGTAACTAGTTTTGAAAATGGCTATCAACATAGCTTATTTATTATTGACATTCCAAAACTACAAGTTTGATATACGATTAACGGATATAATTTCTTGTCGAAAACAATGAATGCTGTCGGGATACAAACTTGACATCGGCGATTGATAATTACATCTATACAAAAAGAAATACGAAAAGACATTTACCTTCAGGTGAGAGGCTTCTTTTCTTAGAACGTATCCGTTTATTCATCAGTTTATCCTTCACTGCATTTCATGCATACATGATGCATTTATAATGTATGTATGATGGGTATGAGTATGTATGACGACATAAAAAAAGCGGTTTGTCGGGCCTTTTTGTATTTTTTTTATGTCAGGCATATTTAATAGTGCATTATGCAACTAGGGAAAAAAAACATTATTCTGCGAGTGTGAAGTTTGATGCCCGAGTAAAGCGAGGTCAACAATCACACGAGTAAAATAAACGTTTTTCTCATGTAGCACACGATTTTTTTTCTACTGAGAAGGCAAAAAATGAATTTAGTTTCACCGCAAGGGTAAATAAAATGCACTTTATGATCCGCCAGTAGAAAAATATAATTTTGAGCTTCAACATACGTCCCACGGACATTGGATATCTGTCGAATATCCGCTAAAGTACAAGATGTCCCACTCTTCTTCTTCTTCTTGGTTGTGGCAGCTTGCAATTCTGCAAATAGCCATATCAAATATAATAATAGTAAGTCCTTCAGAATATAGTCAAAGCCAAATGAGAAACCCAGCAAGCGGGAAGCAGCAATAGAGAGCCAGCAAATAAGCAACAGGCAACCGGAGCTCGCGGTCGATCACAGCAGAGCGAGAAGTGTCCCAAGCGCGCAATCGCACCCGAACTCGTCGCAAAGGAGCAAGGGAGAACGGGAGAACAGTCACCCGGGGAAGCCCTCACCAGCCATACACCGAGAGCTCACACAATAATATCACTGCATTTAAAGAACCTCCCCAACTCGCTCACAACGCTCGGGTCAGGATCGAACACAAGCTCCCTGTAGTCAAATTGTTCGGGCGGCCGACCGGGGAAGATGTCCCACTCTACAGAAGTTGTATTGTGTAGACATTTGGTTTATCATGAGCAATGGTTTCACCTTATAGCCGTTGTCTCCCTCTATCTATATCCCTTTGTAAGGAAGCAGGTAATAAGTATGTCAAAAAAAGTGAAATCTCAAAAATCTCTAAGTTGTGACTGAAGTACGTGATATCTATTGGTAATAGGAGCTTTTGTACTCTCCCGCTGTATGAATATCGCATGCGTACTCAATCTAAAAGTCGTCGAGAGCGCCACGACTGGTGAGTTAGTTCGTCGCTTGACAACAACGTATAATGTAACACGTACCTTTGAAATAAAAGAAACAGTTATAACATTTTGACTTCTAATATCTGGATACATACTGCTATCCTCGCTAATTTTATTTGAATCTACATGATAGCTTTAAAAGTTTATGGGCTCAGTCATTCTGACTGCGAAAAATTGAGTCAGAAGCGTGATCGGAAAAATGCGTGTTCGCGTAACGGTTAGACCGCGCGGCAGCCATCGTGTACAGCAGGAAGGTTTGTGAGGATAGTTCTTCGCAAATTCAAGTGACCTGTGTGACGGGAAAATGACGTCGGAAGTCACATCAAGACATTTCGAGCAGCTTGACGGCACAAACTTTCTCACGTAGAAATTCGAGATAAGTGCGGTGTTTATCGCAGCAGGAGTCGACGAAGTCATCGATGGGGCGAATACAGTAGCGGCCGATGCGAAAGCAGCAGAAAGGGCAGTCTGAAAAAAAGAATCCCTAGCGGACCCGGTTGAGAGAACGGTCATAGAATACTCTGACCGTTCTCTGACCTCGCATTATTATGGCTAAGAACGATAAAAAAAACATTTTAAACATTGCAATTATGATTCTGCGATCAAATTTGAATTAGCAGGTGTAGGAATAAATACAATAATTTTATTATTCAGAGATAAAAACTAGAAAAACATCGTATACCTGTCATTGAAGGCAGTTTGAACAATCTAGTTCACAAGAACTAAATAGCGCAGCATCAAGTGAACGGAAGATCACATTACCAAGTACAACTAGAGGCGAGAAAGAATACCAAATTGAACGGAGAAAAATAGTTAAAGTAATTTTACTCGACTCTGTCGATTAAAGTGGGGACATAAGGACATTAAGGACATAAGAACATCTATTAAATCGTAGTCGAGTAAAATGAATTTGATAAATACTCTATGCACTCAAAGTGAATAACAATAGTCGTTGCATAGGGAATTAGTAAGGAGTTAAGTAAAACGTTGAGTAAAACGTCGTCGACGACAGGACATCAACATGCGTCAGTGGGTGAACTTGAAATGTATAACACCGATGTTTGAGGTGCTAAACGATAGTTGAGTAAAATGAGCATCAGGCATATTACTGCAACCGGCAGTGGTATGATTCTCTTAAATAAAAAAAATTCTTTTCTCGAGCCTAGCATTAGTCATCCAATGTATATATACATAAACATCATACAAGTAGGGTAGATTGGCTAGTGAATGACCACGTACCAATGAATGATCGCTTTATAATAATATCAATTTTTTAAATATAAATAATACTTCCATGTTTTTAAAAAATTCTATCAGATTCCTTAGTTATTAATATAACGAATTCAATTTATTTGCTATAAAAGAATATTTAATAATATTTGTAAAAAAATAGATAAGTTACCGCGATAGTCAATTTCTAAAAAATCATGAAATTTTTAGCTATTAACCTCAAAAGATTGTATTTTATAAAGTATCTATTAATTCAAACTTTGAAACAAAAATGTAATACAAATATTATCCTAGTATATTAGAGTAAAATTTGAGCTTTAAAATACGGCCTTCTTGGTTTGTAAAATTCAAAATATATCAAATAATTTGAAAATTGTTACGGTCATTTACTGGTACTTCAATATAGTGTCTTCTTCCAGTAAATGACCGGGCGGTCATTTACTGGGCCGATAAGAATTTGCAACGACCAGTCAGTGACCGCTGAAAATTCACCTGTGATAATTACGTTAGGTAAAAATAAATATAAGTTAATAATAAGTGAATGTTGAGTATCGCTTCCTATTTAATTTGTATAAATGCCTATAATTCAACAAAAAGTCACAAGTAATCGTACCAGAATTAGCCCTTTCAGTAAAAATGAAAGTCAAAAGCAATCTACACCAAGAGTACAAAGAGTGCGCCGAAGAAACAGAAAAAAAGAAGAAAGAAATGCAAAAAAAAAGTTTGCTTTGAAGAAAAAACAAGAAAATGAAAAAAATGTTTTAGAATTAATGTTAAAGCAACGAGCTGAGATATTAGGATTAGAGAGTTATACTGTTACAAAGCGTCCTAAGAAAAGGATTAAACAAGAAGTATTAAATTATATTAATAACGATAAAGAAATGTAATATCAATTCATAAAATTTATTAATTAAAAACATTTAATATATAGATTAAGAATAATGAATTAAATTCATTTGATGTATTGGCGTTGAATTCTACTTGTAATTTCGAATGATGTTAAATTATATTTATATAACTTTATAAATGTGTTCATTAATGTTTAAGAAAAAAATTAATGAATATAAATTATCAATGTTCTTTCAAGAATAATTTTTCTATAATTATTTACCCTACATAATCATTCAATAAATAATTACTTTATTTTTCATTTTGCATTTTAAAATAACCACATAACCATAAATAACGTTAGCGTCAAAAAGCACTGGTCATTCACTGGGTAGGCATCGGTCATTCATTGGGTGTCAGTGGTCATTCACTAGGCAAACTAGTAATTATTAAAAGAAAATTCATTTAAAAATATTCAATAGAAATTTTAACAAATTAATGTATTTTCTCATTAAATTTATGTGTCAAGCAACACATTGATCCATACAACATACTCTTATTCCTTATAATAATTTTAATATAGTGCATTGAACATCGCAAACATATAAACCGGTCATTCACTGGCCAATCTACCCTACATTCTCACCATTCAGTCGCGGACAATCATATTTTTAATCACATATACACTTAACATATAACCTTACATGCATAAACCTAATAACTACACATATATATAGGACGATACCCATTCGTTGAATCACGCACACGCTCGTTTACAGTGCTGAGACATAAGATTTTGACCTTCCTTATATAGTGAATGCAAGAATTATTCAGAACTTGTGGACCAGTGTCGTGACTAGAGTTTCTGAGCCACACTCAAGTAAAAATAAATCAACTTTTTTCATTAATTTTTTATAAAATATTTTTGAAAATTATTATAATTAATCAATTATTATAATTATGATTAGTGATATGTATAATATAATTCATGAATTACATTTAGTATACATTTTTATTATAACTACGTATAAAGTTTAATGAAACTAAATTTTGAAATGTACGGCAAAAAATTGCATTATTATCAAAGAGTTTCTTGTGTAAAAACATTTATAAAAGCTTTCTTTTATTTTCTGTGTTGTATATTTTCATAAGATGTATTTTACAATTGTGAATTCCGAATTATTATTATGCCTAAGATGTGAAATCTAAATCATGTGTAGATTTTTTATATTTTGTGTAATACAGTTATCAAAACTTTTGCTGTTTAAATTTTCATAAAATCAAATTAATTTGATAAATAAAGGAATAATTATGAATGAATTGAGAAAAAATCATGAATCAAGAATTTATTAAACTCAAAGAATCTGTATAACTAGATTATGAGAAACTTTTAAATACTAAATTGACTATAATTTAAAAGGTTTAACGTCCGAACGAAATTCTTCATTAGAAAAAGGAAAATGACCAACATCGGGCAATGTAGAATTTGTACTCCTATTTATTATTCTTGATAACGTTTCGAAGACAATATGTCTACCTCTTCAGATCATCAAAATTATTTGATTTGAAAATTTTTTTACTCTGTCAAATTGACTATAGTTTTTATACCTTAAAAGTAACGAAAGATTCAGATGGAATGGGAATAAAAATTCTTACTGTAGTCACCTGTCATCGACTTTTAAATAGGACTGAAATTGTAAAAAAATTCATCAACGATTCCAATGATTCCGTACATCACACAATGAAAATTTCTAAAAAAGTTGTCGAAAGAGGTATGAGAAATTGTATTTGAGATATTAAAAAATGGGCTAAAAGTGATATTTTTACTGTTTTTTAGATATTGGTCTCAAGAGAAATATCTGTACTGCATTTTTCGGCTTTTATTTTTGTTAAATTTGAGCATGAGATTTTCTAGAAATCAAAGCCGGAAAATGTAGTACAGATAAAGGGTTTCCCAATAAGGGTGATATGTTTTGAAATTGAAAAAAAACACTGAATATTCATTCGGAATTGATCGAAATCTTTTTTATTATATTGGATATTCTATGCCATTTATGATTTAAACAATATATCGGCCAAATGTCCCCCGAGACTTGAGCCAAAAATGCGCCTCATCAGAAAAGATGATTTTTTGATGAAAATTGGGATCATTTTCAATTGATTCCAGAGCCCAATCCTCGAACTCCCGACGCAAACGATGGTCATTAGGCTTCAGTTCTTGGGCCAGAATCATCTTATAGGGATGCAGGCCAAGATCCAATCGCAAAATACGCCAGGTAGTCATCCTGGACAGGCCCGATTCCTGAGATCAGCGTGGCACGGACAATTCACGGTTTTCCTCGATACTGGCCTGTACGGCGGCTATATTCTGTGTAGAACGTGCGGTACGCATACGATTTTTAGGCTTAGTATCCAATAGAGTAAATTCACTCTCCAACTTATCGATTATTCGACGAATTGAGAGCGCGGATGGAGCAGAATGACGACCATATTTTGCACGATATGCTCTTTGAACACCGACAAAACTTCTCAAATTTTGATAAAATAATTGGACAATTTCCAAACGTTGTGGAAGCGTGAAACTACTCATGATTAAATGGCAAACCTTACTGATGACAACTGACAGCAGACGTCAAAAATTTCAGTTCAAATGAGCCCGATAGGGACATTCAAAATCATATCACCCCTATTGGGAAACCCTTTATTTCCTTTGAAACCAAAATCTGGAAAAACAGTAAAAATATCACTTTTATCCTACTTTTTAATATCTAAAATACAATTTTTCATACCTCTTCTAGAGCTCTTAACCTAGAGCTCTAGTAAATATTTACTTACCTGTTCTAGCAGAGTTTTTAATTGTTGTCTAAAAGACGATTTTCGTAACAATTTAAAAATCATCGAATGACATTCCTCTAAAAGAGGACATAAGGACGTCTTGTAGATGCTTTATTTTGATCGTCTTTTAGACGCCAAAAATAGTTGAATTAGCGGCCAATTTGAGCTCTACTAGACGCCTAAAAAAACTTTCAGCGAAAAATCGGAACGTCTTCCGGAGATCTCCCGTTTTTCTCAAAAAGCTGTTTTAGACGTGTAGTAAATGATCTTGTGTTACTTGGGTAGCTGGTGGTACGAGTCTTGCGACTGACGGTTTACTCAACTCTCGATTGAAGCGTAGAGTAGAATAAACGGGAAGCTCTAGTATTTTTTTTATTGTATAAAAGATTGGTTTTTTATAATTATACTACGAGTGAGAATATATGTTTTTAAAAATCTTTAATGCACGCTTTTATTCTTCATCCTACACTTCTGAATTTTACTCAACTTTTATTCATTCTTGAATATTTAATACATCACAAATAATTACAGTGGTACTAAATAACTTCCAGCGTGTCCAAATTTCCCAATTTGAACCGAAAGTCGAGTAAAATTACTTCAACTATTTTTCTCCGTGTGTTGGAATTATCGATGACGACGGATAAGCTGAGGACAGAGACATCGTACGAGTTGACGGCGAGGGAGACGAACAGACTAGACAAGAAGAACCCAAGCGGATTTGACGAGAATCGGGGGAGGCTCCTGGATCCGAACGGCACGTCCTGCGAAATCGTACGCAACTGAGGTAACCGGAAAGATACTTCGAGGAACTCGATTTCAGTGAGTACAAACCACCGGAAACATATCCTAAAGCTGTAAACAGACCGCAAAAACAAAAATGGGTGAACGATATGGAGAATGAGCTACGAGCTCATGAGGAAAATAATACGTGGACACTGGTGAAGAAGCAGGAGGACATGAAAATCATTGACTCGAAATGGGTTTTCAAGATCGTGCGCGAGAAAACGAGTGACAAACCGCGATATAAGACGAAGCAATGTGTTAGATGTTTTTGTCAATAGTACGGTATCGATTATAACGAAACGTTCGCTCCAGTTATAAGATACGACTTACTGAGGGTGTTTCTGGCTCCGGTAACACAGAACGATCTAGAATTGTTACAGCTTGATGTGTGTACAGAATCCCTCCACGGCGAACTGGAAAAACAGATCTTCATGGAGATGCCAGAGAGACTGAGCAACAGAAGAGACACCGCGAGTGTGGTTTTTCGATTAAATGAATCTCTATACGGTCTAAAACTTTTTTTGTTAACAATATTAAATGGCGGTAAGGTGTTGGGATCCATTCAATAGCCACTTGACTTCAGTTTGCAATCAAGAAATTGCAATTTTTTGTTTATTTATATATTTTTTGCATTTTGCAACTAACTGGCACTTTTGATTTGCTTGTTTCAAGGTTATATTTCATTTCTTTCAAAACGGAGAAAAGTCCAGTCGAATCAGCGAATTTTTTCCTTAATTCTCACGTAGATGATATTTGTTTATAACAAATTGTGTGAAAAGTAACTTTTTTTTAAGTCCATATCTCCGCTTGATATTATTATTAAGGAAAGATTTTGGATTCTACGTGAAGCGGAAGCATAGGAAAATAAAAATATTATATTCACGAATGTCGGCCGCTTGCCCTGAGGATGGTGCGACAGGTATGCGACATGGTGCTCGGCTTAAGGTCGCGCTGTGCCGACAGTGACGCGTGGTTCGCCTTTCCGCTCAGTGGTTTCAAACTCGTCGTGCATTTTCAAATGCAATTTTCTCGAGAACGGGTTGATCGATTTTCAATTTTTTTTTAAAAACCGATACTACTCGTCGAGAGAAACAACTTTTGATAAACAAAATTATCCTATTTCGCGTATTTCAGCAGGAAAAATTTTTGTAAATGTTTTTGTAAGCAATGTTAATTTCTATTACGTCGCTAAAATTGCAATTTTTCGGTAACCCGGTTATCGAGGAAAAAATATCAAGGATGAAAAAGGTCATTTTCCCGCGAAACTTTTCAACAATAATTGTATTTATAATTGAGTTAAAATTGAGTGATGGGAAGAAGCCGAAATACGCGGAATACGATAATTTTGTTCAAACAAAAGTTGTTACTCTCGACGAATAGTATCGTTTTAAAAAAAGAAATTTAAAAATTGGTCAACCCGTTCTAGAGAAAATCGCATATGAAAATGCACGACCAGTTTGAAACTACCGAGCGGAAAGGCGAGTTACGCGCTAGAATCGACGCGTCACTGTCGGCACAGCGCGACCTTAAGCTGAGCACCATGTCGTATACCTGTCGCACCATCCTCAGGGCAAGCGGCCAACATCCGTGAATATAATATTTTTATAGTCCTAATCTTCCGCTCCACGTAGAAATGAAAATCGTTCCTTAATAATAATATTCTCATATTTCGCAAATAAATTAATTTTTCGGAATCGAATTCGTGCCATTTTGTTGATTAATCATCTGGCTACAACTTTCGCTTAAAAGCTTTTTTCGTCCGACTCATTCTTTTCGACCGGGAACGCATTAAAGAAAAAGAAAACTTTTTTTTAAACTTAAACTCGCCACCAAAAGTTGTGCACACTATTTACGGTCTTTTTTTTTACTCTATATATTTCTAGCATTTTTTATCATTGCTAAGTAAATTTACAGAGTAGGCGAAAATAGATGTTTTCGGTTAATTCTACTGGACTATTATGTAAAACTTGAAGAAGCACGTCGAAAACCTGTTTACCGAAGTACAATGTGCAGTCTTCGGGCGCGGTGCCCCGTTCAGTGGCGTCAGCTCTGCGGAGCGGACTGTCGTAGCGAAAGGGTTAATCTAAGAGAAATCGAGAGCGCCACGACTGGTGAGTTAGTTCGTCGCGAGGCAACAACGTACAATGTAACAGGTACCTTTGAAATAAAAGAAACAACCATAAAATTTTGGCTTTTAATATCCGGATACACCCTTCTATCCTCGCTAATTTTATTTAAACCCACAAGTTTTCTTCAAAAATATAATTATTTTTTGTAATAATTTGTACCAGCGAAACAACAGATTATTTATGCTCCATTTTTTCGTTGCCTGTGTTCCCCGACAACTTTTTTTTACTTTTTTTTAAAATTATTTCTTGAAAGATTCAATCAGTTCTTTGATTACTCCTATCCATTGTCCTAACTTCTTAGCCTTTCCAAGAATATTAATGCTCTCCGAAGTTTTTTATTTTCTATTTTTGTAGGATTTGGTTTTACTCCTTGGGCTGTTATTAAATGTCCTAAATACTCAAGTTGTAATTTCAGGTAATCTCATTTGGTAGGTTCCAACCCTAATCCCAACTTTTTTACTCATTCAAGACGAATTGAATATTATCATTGACTTCTTTTAATGTTTTCAATGTAAGCAAAGCAGCTCTTTTCTATCAATCCCTGAAATGCTCTACGCATCATTCTTTGAAAAAAATAGAATTACTTTAACAATAGCTGAAACAACAAGTGAACCTGTAATTTCCGAATGTTGTGTATATATTGAAGTTGTCTTCTAAAAATATAGAAATCGAAATTGTGTTTAAAACTAAGCATTTATTAAGTTTGAATTTCACCAGAAAATGATGTTTTATGTGTTTAAATAATCCTAAAAATTTTACAAAATCTTCCAGATATTTATCTTAAGTTAATGTTTTTGAAAATATCTAAAAATGAAGTGTAATTATTTTAGGAATATATTTTGTCATTTTGAATTTGTCGTCTGCTTCGCGCCTCTCTTACACGAAGTTGAGAGCAAGAAACGGTCGCCATCGTTGTACAGATTGACAGTATCCAGTAGCCACTTTCTGCTACTATAACTACAATGCCGCTTTCGGGAAAACGCAATGAGGTCGATGCATTTATGGTGGGGGCTGCCAGCTCCCACGTTCTGGGCTCATTTGCTGTTTTAAGGTTGATATTTCTGAGTGAATTTTTTACCATGTTCTATAATTCGTGAGAATTAAAATGGATAAAGTGGTAGATGATGCAGTATCCGCTGCTACGGAAAAATAACGATAAAATCACACGTTGTACATGAGAAATTCACACCATTTTTTTAAATTTTAATTTGATTACATTATAGCAAATAAATGAGCACCTGGGAAGCATAACCAGGAGAGCGCTAGGACTGGTAAATGAAAGTATCAAACGCAGATATCTCAAGACAGATCACTGGTGAAGAATTACACAATTTAAAAAAAAAGTTTTAAAATTAGAGAAATGTCGGATGAAATAGTACTTTTCGGAATAAAAATTTCAGGCGTGATGCCAAAGCATAAACTAGATCAACCCCCATGCCCCGCAAAATCATGAGTACAACGAACTTATAAAATACAGAATATCTTTGACTAACACCAAGAACAATTTAACAGGACACATCTCCCAAATAACACTCTTACACATGATACAGACAATTCAATAGGAGACTTGCGTGTCTTCAGCGACAATGAAGAGTTTAGGCTCTAGTATGCCGGAATACCAGAAGAGAATACGTGTAAAAATGAAAATAATCATTTTAAAATAAGAAAAGATCCCAAAAAAGCTTGAACAGAACAGAAAAGTATAGGATTACAAAATAGAAACGAAACGCGAAATTTTCAAGTTAGTTCAAATAACGAAACTTTCGAGGTAGACACATTTTTACCTAAAAGTGACGAAATGTTGTAAGAGGCAACTGCCATTTTAGAATTTGCAGAGAACGTAGAAAGGCAATGAAAAAGAATAGATAAATCAGAGAAAAAAAAATTACAAAATTAAAGTCCAAGAGCGAATAGTTCGTTTATAAAGCAAGATACCGGGACCGCATGTAAAATACACGAAAAAATCTGCCCGCTTCGCGGGCACATTCTCATTGCGCGCTTCGCGCGCAGTTCGCTTCGCGCGCAGCTCGCTTCACTCGCAAGTTTGAGCGCGCCTAGGGCGCGCGATTCGATCGTCGCGCTTCGCGCTCCGTTCTATCTGGACCTCGCGCTTCGCGCTCGGTCTTGTGCTCTTCGCATACGTTTAAGTTTATCTCTTATAATTTAATACTAAAGCTCAAAGCAATTTAATGATATTAAAGATGATGTAAATTAGTCATTTTCTCAAATTCACTAAGTTTCTTTTTCAGTTTAAGTGAAACAGGAAATTCAATTTACTTAAGGCTCTATCGGCCTTAAGGAGCACATTCTCATCATGACACTCGCGCTTCGCGCTCGATTTTCTGTATGCATTTTTGTAACTTTTTAATAAATTACATGATTATTGATAAATTTATTTTCTTCCAAATATCTCAAAAAGGAAAAACAATCGTAGACTTTATTTAAGGAAACGATTTTGCAGAACAACGCTTATTTCGTATCTCACATATTTTGGTGAAAAAAATCGAATTTTTTCAATATTAAAAATCAAAAAATTAAAATATACATCCTGTCGAGAAATTTCTCGATAAGAATGTGTAGACCTTATTTAGACAAACAATTGTTCATCTTAAAGTTTTTTTTGTATCTCACATATTTTGTCTAAAAAATTGAATTTTTTAATTTTATTCGTATTTTTTGGAATTGAAACGAAAAATATATGTTTTATCAGAAACTGTGTGAGACAAAACTTGTAGATCTTTTTGAAACTAACAACTTTGTATTCCTACGTTTTTTTCTTATTTTACATATTATTGTTAAAAAATTGAATTTTGGATTTTCAATAGTTTTTTTTTTAATTAAAAAGAAAAATATGCATCTTATGAAAAAATGATATGATGCAAATTTGTAGGTCTTTATTTATTCAATAATATTGTATCATAACGTTTTTTCGTATCTCGTATAATTTAACTGGAAAATGGAATTTTGATATTGACTTTTTTCGAATTTGAATATGCTGATTATATCTAAAACCAGTATTGAAATTTTTGATTTTTTCAAAAAATTATTTTCAAAATCACAAAAGTAGTGCTCAACCCCTCAATTTTGATTGGATGTGGCTGGTTAACGAACTTGTCCTTACTTTTTCGGCTCCGATAAAGTGTACCAAAGCTCAATTCAATCTGATAATTCTATCGAGAGTTATGCCGCACACGACCTACAGACAGACAGACAGACACTTTCGTAAAAACCATTTTTTCTGACTCAGGGGGTCTCAAAACGTAAAGATTTGATGAAAATTTCGAAAGTCATTTTTAACATAAAACTAATACCTTCTCATCCATGATGAGAATGTAAAAACTTTGAATATGAATAGAAGCGTAAAATGTAGCAGATCAGTTAATTTTTAAAATATTATTCAGTCGAGAAATCACATATTGAAAATGCAAACGAAACAAATTTAAAACCCGGTGATGAAATCATTTATACCCAGAGTCCAAGAATCCCAAAGCAGATTATTATCCCTATTGTAAAAAACGACATTATATACGACGTCGTAAATGACATCATAAACGACATCGTAAACGATATCGTATACAACATCGTATATAATGTCCTATACGACATCGTAATTTTGGATAGTATGCGATATCACAGAATTAAACGGATTGAAAACTTGGTTCAGATTAGCCTCGGATTCAATCGTACAGAACTCCCGGATTGGAAAGAATTGGAATATTTGAGTAGATTAACCGCGGATCCATTCAGATTGAACGGACGGATTGAAAAATATTGACATGGTTTTTGGGAATCATTTGGATTGAACTTCGAGATAACCCACGGAATGAATTTTTATCTGAAACTTTGGCCTGGCCAATTATCAGGAATGACATATTGAAATTAACTAATTGATTTAAAAATGTATTTCGAAAAAAATATTTGGTAGTAACGAGAATTGCAGCAAATTAAATATTCCATAGACTTGAAAAATAAATAAAACCCGATTCCGATGTTAATGACCTGTGATGTAGGTTATGAGTGTAAATAAATGTTACCAATTGAAATTTGGAACGGAGATGAAATTGGTTTATTTTTGAGACGAATAAATAACGAAATATAAATATAAATAATACCCTAGCGGACCCGTGTGAGAGAACGGTCATAGAATACTCTGACCGTTCTCTGACTGTTCTATGACCGTTCTATGACCTCGCATTGTTACGGCTAAGAACGGTAAAAAAGATATCAAAAGCTTTGCGATTATGATTCGGTGACGAAATTTGGATTAGAAGGTGAAGCAATAAATACAATTATCTTATTTTTCAGCGATAAAAAGTAGAAAAACATAATACCTGTCATCGAAGGCAGTGCAGTGGTTCACAATTGGCGGAAGGTCTCCACCGTGAAGGTTTACTATTGGTGGACACGTTCCGCAAATGGTGAACCACTGCACTGCCTTCAATGCCAGGTATTATGTTTTTCTAGTTTTTATCGCTGAAAAATAAGATAATTGTATTTATTGCTTCACCTTTTAATCCAAATTTCGCCACAGAATCATAATTGCAAAGCTTTTAATGTCTTTTTTACCGTTCTTAGCCGTAATAATGCGAGGTCATAGAACGGTCATAGAACAGTCAGAGAACGGTCAGAGTATTCTATGACCGTTCTCTCACATGGGTCCGCTAGGGTAATAACTAAACAAACAAACAAAATAAATAACGATGAACGATAACGCAAGAGAAACGCGACACATGATGACTAAACTCTCAAATAGCTTTTTCACGTATTCAATGAGTATGAACCACAGGAATCAGCTGAATTCATAATGATTTATCAGTGAAATTTAGGTTCTTTTTCATGCATTTTTGTAGAGAAATTTAACAATTTAAATTCGTTGCTGAAGCGTGTATAGTTTTATTTTTATTAATGGCATGCTTTTTAGTTGTCATCTGTCAAAAAATGACGCCTATTATTATGACAGCTGCGAAATAGCGGGTTATTCAAAATGTAACCTCTAATTGGAAAACCCTGTACATATAGACGGCTAAATCATTAATCAACTTTGCGCGTGGATTGAAGAAAAAGTATAAATGTTGCGAACCCCCAATTTTGCATGAATGAAGTTTATTAGTTACTGAATAATATACACATTTTTATTTCATAAATATCGTGTCCCCCTCGCGAATTTCAGCCACCAAAGTTTAATCTACACATCCTGCAGAGGCAAATGGTGGGAACAATGGAGCCTCTGGAACTCAATCTGCAACAAAAAGATGTCAACAATTTTGTTAGATCATTGCATTTAATCGAACTTGACATTGTTGATTTTTCAAAATAATTTTTTTTTATTGCAGCAACAAATATGGAAAAGTTGATTTTTTAAATTTCTTTTTGGAAAAAATTGTTTCATTTATTTAATGCGATTAATTGTGAAATTCCTGCTTGCCGCAGAGTTGGTCAATCTTGGTTTTTCGATAAAATGATGCAAAGTTTATTAAAAAAAAGACCAAACATGACTCCAAACGCCTGAACGCAGCAAAGTTACTACAGTAGAGAACGGAAATCGGTATCAAAATTCAAATCTCCTGAATTTTCTATTACGTTGTTCGAAGTGTAAGAAATTGTAAAAAAATTAGTAATAATATCATATGATTCTCCACACTTCAGTTTATTAAGCAATAAGAAAAATTGAATTCCGATAAGAAACGAGTTACTACAGATTTCAAGAATCCTAAAGATACTACACTTGTAAAACGGCGCAGCGAGATAGTACACTTGTCCAAGGCATCAGAGAGATACTACACTTTGTACGCAGTCGCTAGAGATACGTCAAAATAGCTCGGGGGCATCGAATTGATAGTACGACTTTGTAACATGGATTATAAAAAATTATCTTATATTTGTTTAAACTTACGTTTCATAGAACATCATTCTGCTATTCCAGCTCCATGCACTAGTCCCTCCGACTCCACGTAAAAGTTGTTCTCCTCCATCCTCTTTATCCTTGCGATGGTTCGAGCTACCTTCGTCTCATTCGCCGTAGAGCACACTTGCTTGTGTCGCGTTTCTCAGCAAGAAAAATTCGTAACTTCTTCAATTTTTTGAATTTTATCTAAAACTTCGCAGGCCTACTTTTGAATACCCGTAGACTCCATTAAAAAATTAAAAAATTTATTGATTCATCATCTGCGGTTTCACCAGTGTAAAATTTTTTGCAACCTTTACATTTCATAAGATAAACAATACCTAATAAATTTTCTTTGTTATCAATATCTTTTTCATTTAACAAGGGTCATTTCAATAAGGGTAATTTTGAAACAAGAATTATAAATAAATATTTTTCTGTAAGCACATGGTAATTGGCAGAATTAAGACATATATTTTTAAGAATTTTGTTTGATAACTATAAATTTACCTGACACGGAACATTGAGAAAATTTCTTATTTTTTAATACACAAATTTCCAATCACATTTATTGATTAGAAAAACATATATTTTAAAAAAACAAAAGATATTTTGAAGTCTTTTCGATTGATCCACGTGAATATTTATGTATATTGCAATTTCAAAAGTATCTCTATGTATGTATCAGTAAATTCTATTTTATAATGTCCTATGTTGGGCCCAGATCCCAGTGAATCAGAGAAATCCCAAAATAAATGAAACCCTATTAAGCACAGTCAAGCTAAGAAAAATACTGAACTTGCAAAATTTGTGGCACACGATCAAACGGGTCCCCTCAAACCAAAAAGAACAGTTACTGCGAAGAACAAAGAAACTAAAGATAATTTGGAAAATATTTCTAATAAAAATAAAACAAATATCAGTTTTCAATCAGATAATATCTCTTTAGAGAAAACCTTAACGTCTGAATAATTCGAAGCTGCCGGAACAAGCAGTTTATCTGACTCAAATAATTGGTTTAATTCGAGCTTAAAAACTAATTGAAGTCTTATATGCGGATCAATTGATCAGGATGAAACATTAAAAAACGAAACTACTTATATGGACCACGAAGATATTAGTTTACTTAGTTCAACGATGATTCCAGAAAACACAGTTGAAGAAAGATAAACAACGAAATGGCCCTACCTAATAGTCAACAAGTATCCTTACGCGACGCGTTAGAAGTAGTACCCTTATTTGATGGAAGTAACATTCCATTATCACATTTTATTGAAGGATGTTATGAGGCAAAGGCAGTGCTGCCAACAGCCGCAGGCGAAGAATATTTAGCGCGATTATTGAGAAGTAAATTATCAGGAGAAGCAACAAAATGTATCTTTGGATCAACTTACAATAATATAGAGGAATGAATTGAAAAACTTAAAAGAGTACATGCCCTTGCAAAAAGTGTGTTTCAATTATAAGAAGAATTAGGGAATACCTATATGCGAGAAAAGAAAAACGTACTTTCCTATGCAGCTAGAATTAAGGAGATTGCCGACAGAATCGAAGATGCTCATAGACTTAACAATAACGGGCAAGTAGATAATGCCTTCAAACAGAACGTTCGAAGAGACGTTATTCAATGCTTTATTCGTGGTCTGCGTCCTGAATTAGAAACTTGAGTAAAAACCAAAGAAACATTCAAAGAAGTTTTCAATGACACAAGCAACGTAGAAATAGACTTGGCTGCAACTCCTGCACTACGAAGAAATAATAATTCAGATTATTTAAAAATGAATGATTCTATAAATAATAGAAATGATAAAACAACTCGATTCAATGTTGCGCGAGATAACAACATAAATTGTATAATATGTAAAAACCAGGTCATGTTGCTGAAAATTGTTATCATATAACTAAAGCACAAGAAGCAGCTTCTAAAGAACAAAATCCTAATTTTTTATGCAAAATCAACAGCTTAATAATAACTACCAACAACGAGAAAATAATAAAAATACTGCTGCAAGAAATAATGATCCCAATAACAATCTTTTAAGGAACAGGAACAACAATTACAATATTTTTTCAAGTAACAGAAATAATTATCCCAACATCAATAGATACTATAATTACAATAATAACAATTTTTTGAGAAACATAAATTATGATAATAAATAAGAAAATCTAGATTGCAGCAGGTATGCAAATCATAGACAATTTTCAGATAAAAAAAAGACAATGTGAAATGAGAAATAACAATTAAGTAGACCCAATCACAAATATCCACAAAAATCAGAAGTTATATCCAACTATTGTAAAAAACCAGGACATGTTATAACAAATTGTAATATTAGATTGAATAAACAACAATGTCAACATCCGAAAAACTCAAACGCTCTCCCCAGTACGGATGCACTGAGGAAAGCATAAAGCAAGAACCAGAAGCATCCACTTCTAACGATCAACCGGCCATAAAGATAAGCGTTTTCAAACCAAGTACAGTTCCATCGATAATAATATGCACGAAAGGCCTTGAAAGCCCTGTTTGCATGACGATAGATACCGGTGCTGGTCGAAACTTAATTAAACAAAATTCCGTAAATCCTAAATTGCCAATAGATGAAAAAATTGTGTTAAAGCTTACAGAAATAAATAATTAATCCCTGTTTACAATGGGACAAGTACAAATAAACATTCTAGGATATCCAGCAAAACTGAATATAATTCCTAATGAAGTTCCAATCGATGAAGACGGAGTTCTAGATTCAGAATTTTTTCGAAAAAATAAAGTCAATATAAATTATTCATCAAAATGTCTAGAAATGCAAAATAAACTGTATCCATTGAAATCGACACAGATATTAACAATTCCAGCTAGAACAGTAACAGCGTTTTAAATTCCAATTGAAAATACTGAAAAAGGGAAGTACATACCTCGACTACATATTGTCAAAGGAATTTATGCCTGAGACGCAATTTTAAAAAATTGCAAGGGTAAAGCTTGTATCAATTTTGAAAATACAAACGAATTACCAGTAACAATATTAATATCGACTATTACCTCACAAGATTTTGAAGAAAGAGATTCTCAAAATGTAACAAGACAATTAAGAAATTTAAAAAACTTAAGTGGTGACGATTTATCTTACAAAATTCTGAGTAGCTTCTTGAAAACTGAAGGTGAAGAAAGAACGGAATGCATCAAAAAACTTCTTTGTTTGGATCATTTAAATCAAGACGAATACGAACATGTAAAAAGATTAATTATCAACAGTGCAGACAGATTTTGAATCCCAGGAAAACCACTTGAAGCTACTAACGTTTTACAACATTCGATTCTAACTATAGATAATTCTCCAATTTTTTCAACACAATATTTATTTCCCCCTGTTCACAAAGAAGAAATTACAAAATAAGTTAACGAATTATTAAGAAAAAAATAATAAAACCTTCACAGTAACCGTATAACACTCGAGTTTGGATTGTTCCCAAAAAACCTGATTCTAAAGGTAAGATAAAATCATGAATGGCCCTTGACTTCAGAAACCTTAATGAAAAAATAATCGGAGATTCTTACCCACTACCTAACATAAATGATATACTCGATTCTCGATATCTTCTAGATATTTTCCAGTATTCGATTTAGCTACTGGTTTCCACCATATAAAAGTGGACCCGAAAGCTTCTCATAAAACTGCATTTTCTACACCTCATGGGCATTATGAATTTGATAGAATGCCTTTTGGTTTAAAAACAGCTCCTGCAACATCTCAAAGATCAATGGATATTACTTCAACTGGATCAATAGGAACATAACTCTTTGTATATCTTGACTACATAGTCATATTTGCTGATACACTAGAAGAACACGAGAAAAAATTTCATAATTTAATACAACGTCTTCGAAAAGCAAACCTTCATTTAAAACCAGACAAATTAAAATTTTTACGACTTGAGATAGGATATTTAGGTCATATCATTGATAAAAATGGAGTTCAACCAGACCCCAATAAAATAATAGCCGCAAAAGAATTTCCAGTTCCAAAAACACAAAAGAATGTCAAACAATTTTTAGGATTGGCAGAATATTATCGTAGACTCATCGAAGGATTTTCAAAAATTGCCAATCCTCTTAATCAACTTTTAAAAAAGGATACTCTTTTCATATGGACCGATAAACAGGAAATGCCTTTTGATATTTTAAAATCAAAATTATGTGAAGAACCACCTTTACAACGACCCGATTTTTCTCAACTCTTTGTTCTCGCAACACATGCCTCAGGATTCGCAATAGGAGGTATATTATCACAAGGTAAAATAGGTAAAGATAAGCCAATAGCATTATAAGATGGAGAGAGGGTATCGCTGTAAACGTAGAGACTATTCGCTGTAATTAAACATGGTGGGCAGAGTGTTTGATAGTTGGGAGAAATAAAGAACTGATTTGTAAGATTGTTATCGCTTTGTGGTTCCTGTCTCGGTGGTGGTTGGCACAAGGCATGATCAGCGGACCGTGGAAGGAAACGTCTCGGGAGTCTCCATTATAACAAAAAATAACGAAGGGTTTTCGGAGCCGTTTGCAAACAATATTTAAGAGTATATTCAAGGCTGTTCACAATGTAAAATGAAAAAATTACTTCGATTTCAAACTAAAAATCCTATGGCTTTTACTGATACACCCACTACTGCCTTTGAAAAAATATCAATGGATATTGTTGGCCCACTAGCAGAAACAAAATCTGGAAATTTGTATATATAGATAATTTTACAAAATACTCTCTAGCAATACCCCTTCCTAGTCATCAAGCTGGTACAATAGCAGATGCGTTTGGGAAAAAATGTATTTGCATATTTGGATCGCCGAAAGGAGTAGTAACGGATCAATGCAGAGATTTTTTAAGTAATTCATTAAAAGATTAGCTAAGCGCTTAAGAATGAAACAATTTCGTACCACAGCTTTTCACCCTCAATCCAATGGATCACTTGAACGATCACATCATGTTCTAGGTGAATATCTCAAACAATTTGTAGCAAAAAAACTCAGAATGGGACGATTGGCTAAAATTAGCAATGCTCTCATACAATATAACACAAGTGTACACGAAGCCACAAAATGTACGCCTTATGAATTACTTTTTGGTAAAATAGCCCGTGAACCCTCTAGTGAACCTCTGTCACAAAATGAAAAATTGCAAACCTATAATGATTATTCGATCATCTTTGTCACACAACTGCATGAAATTAAATACAAGCGAGAGAAAATCTCATAACAGCAAATGAAAGATAAAAAATGTACCATGGTAGAAAATAAATCCTTTAAAAACAAAAATTGGAGATAATGCATAATCATTAAAAAGATGAAAACTTAAATAGTTACAAAATCAATACACCGACGAGCAGCTGAGTCACGGTGATGGTATGTATACTTTTCTGAGAATCTCAAAAGAAATTGTAATCTTCAAATACAGTAAAAGTAAGTACTAATTTTGTTTTTGCTGTTTCTAATTCAATCCCAGACTTCTAATGAGAATATGATTTAACAAAGTTTTCAGCTCAACTCATTCCCATGCTTCTTACTTAAATAATTCCGAATCAGGGTTGGTAGGGCCAGCTAGGGAACTCTTTTTTTTAACTAACCCGGAAATAGATTTCGATTTCACTAAAAACAGGACGGAATACAATCAATGTCACTCAATCCAGATTATACCGATCCCAATGTGGGATTGTTACAAATGGATATTTAGCCGATTTACATCAAGCATGATTCCGGTAAGAAGACTTTGATGCGAAAAATGTATAGATTTATCATTCCAATTTGAATAGTGCAATCATTCAATCTATATGAATACTTGATTGTGCATTTTTGTTTTAAGTTAATGACATTTTTGACGGATTAGTCTTTTACCGGTTTTAAAATATTTTTAATTCATTAAAAAATGTTGTCTCGGATTACATAAGGGATAAGAAGGGATACACGTGATGACGTGGACTGAAATTCAAAAAGAAAGGTCCGATTTTAGATTGGAGAAAATAGAGAAACAGATAAACATAGATAGATGCTAAGTAAACTTTGATGAGAAAATTCAATTGAAAAAATAGATATTTAGATGCACAACTTTGCTTCTGCCGTTTTTCGATAGATGGCTGCAGCAGTAAATCCTGTTTGAAATAGGGAGATCAAAAATCTCACCCTCCGTATTCTGCAGACGTTGCTCCTTTCGACTACCATTTTGTTTCGATCGATGGCACACGGCCTGGCTCATCAGCATTTCCGCTTTTATAAAGAGGGCAAAAAATGGATCGATTCGTGGATCTCCTCAAAAGAAGCATCGTTTTTTCGAGATGCTATCGGACAATTAAAATATGAGGATTGAAGAAGATAAATTGAGTTCTAGAATTTCTGGATAAAGTGGATAAGAAGAAATTAAACTGTTCAAGGAGTCAAGAGAGAATTCGCGAAAACAAGTGATTTAGGAAAAGGCATACAACTGTATGCAATGTGGGCTTGCGTCGCTTGAAGCGGCTTGAATTGGACAATGCCTTTTCCAGAACGGATAAAATCTAAAATTTGTCAATAAATAAAAAAATATACTGTTGTAGGGCTCAATGTCACGCATGTTTTTTATCGACAAAACTTTATTTTATAATCGATTTTTTCAGACGTAATAATTAAAAACCACAAAAATCGCAAACATGAAGAATCAATGTTTTTCATAATATTTATTGCCGAATTTCCGTTCCTTTCTAATCAATTCACTCTGGATTTTTTATATTGATCTTAATACTCTAGCGTTTCTGACGAGCGAAAAAAAAAATTTAGAAGAAATTATTCGTCTAATTGAAACTGCCAGCAAGAAAGTTGTTCCATAGGGTTCAATTATGTTTTTGGTAATATTTTACGTGAATAATCCCAAAATTTCCAGAAAAAGCCATGAACTGTCTTTTTTTTAAGCATACACTGTCGAAAGACACACCAGTGAACATCGTTAGAGAAATTTTGTCATGAACGCGTTAAAAATTGTTCGATGATCAATCAAAACTGTCTCAAAGTTTTTGTGGTAAACATTTTACTGTAACTGTAATACAAGTTATGGCACCTGTTCATTCATCATTACGCCGAAAGCGGCCGAGAATCGAAAAACGTGTATGATTAATATGCCACAAAACAAAAGAAATAAGTTTTTAATAATTTTTCCAAATCATTTCAGTTGATTATGTCGATCATCAGAAGAGTTTATCATTCACCGTGATAACGAAACTCTACTATATCGAAATAAAAAAATAAGGTTAGAGTGTGATTATTTTCAAAAATTGTTAATTTTACACTGAACAAAAATTAGAGCTTTTTAAAATTATCCTACATGATTTTTTTCAGGGAGAAGAATGTTTCTCAATCTCGGGGAATCTTTCATGCAAAATAATTCACTTTCGTAACTTGCTGTTGCACCAAACATTGTAACTTGAAAATTCTAAACAAGAAAAATTTCATGAAAATTTCTGGAATTTCGGAGATTATCAAGCACAAAATGTCCTTCTTCAATCAACAATGAAAGTCTCTTCTAATGAAGAAAACAAAAATCATAGAAGTAATTGGAATTACTTTTTTTCTACCATGTAACGTGGTAGATTACGTAATACTTTCTCTCGACTGACAACGACAGGATCGAGCCGAAGCACTTTAAATTTTTCAAATCTCGAAATTGTTAAAGATAGTCTGAGAGCTGCTTTGAATATTCTTTTATTTTTGTTTGTAAAAAGTTTGTTTGCAGCGTGCTTATGATTGGTGGAAAAAGAATATTAGAAATGTCCAGAAAAAAACTTTCTCTCTCATTACACACGTAAAAGCTCAAAATTGAACTATATCGAGGACTCGAAATTGACTTTACGTGCTTTATATTGCATTTTTTCAAATTATTATTCTTTCGTTTTTCGTTTTTTTCGTTTCGTTTTTTGTTTGAAAAAAATGGAAAAGACAAAGAAGTATACGATGGTCATATGATTTGAGTTGAACTGTACAAAATTTTGAAAAAAACTGATGGAAATGAAAAATGTGTTACATGTTGAATTTGATTTTGACCAAAATTTAGGGTGTCCTAAATTTCCAGTCAACAATCAATTTTATTGTCGATTGTTTGGCTTTATATATTAAACTTCCATGTACATAACAATTCAAACAGTTTAGTTCAAACAATAAGAAGTTTTCTTCTTTTTTATTTAACGCTATGCTTTACCCCTTCAAAAGTCATTGAAAAAGACTAAATATTAACTCCTTCAATTCCTGGCCAGGGATTAAAAAATGTTGAACAGAAAAAGGACTCAAATATATGGGGAATTTTTAATACTTTTTTATGCAAGCCTTCTTATCAGGATATTTGCTGCAGTCTGTTGCTTATCAACTGGAAAGTCGAAACTCAAATGTGTCAGCGAGTTTCACAAATGCTTTGAATGACATTTAAGCGTGGATTGATAGGAAAAAAATGTGAGGCATTTTTGTAAGAAAAGTTAATCTGACAAAAACTGGTCTGTATGTGCAGAATAATCCATATAAGCAAGCTGATATTTTGAATTTAACATGTGCTGTGTCGAAATTTTTGAAAAAAATGAGACGACATACAGATCGTTCGCCTAGGGCGTCAAGTTTGATTGGTCTGCCCTTATTCGGCCAGCAAACAGAAAAGTATGAAAGTATTTTAATGAACATATGTTACCAGTTTTACTTGCAGTGTAGATGTTTTCAATGGGAAATAAGCCTCCAATCCCGAAAAGTAAAACCTTAGAGAGTGCAGGAATCAGATGTGTGGAAGTTACCAAAATATTGACGTGTTGATGTCTTTTATTGATCAAAGTAAGACACTTTGTGGCCATTGTCAGCCAGTTATCAGTAAGTGCCTCGATGTCAGATCTTATTTTTAACCATTGTTCTCGTTTTTCCGCACCCAGGAGACCTCCTACATTGTTTCTGTAGTTGCAATAAACCTCTTTTATTTTCCGGTAACGAAACGCTAGCTTTCGCATCCAATCTACTCCACCTCGAACAGTAGAGCCGATACACAAACTATTGTTTCCTGGGGAACATTGAAAGCCATCGGTTGTAAAATTGTAGGCGGAGAGATCTTGATTGTTGTCGTCTGACGAGACGTCGTCAATGTGGGCTTGGTCGCAATCCTGAAAAAAAAACCTGAAGTAAAGCTGTGTGACACTCATACAGAACATTCCAAAAGTATTGAAATGGTCGAATATTTCGAAAATAATATCTTCGAGGCAAAAATGTCCTTCACAAAGACTTTTAAGTTTAAAATTCGACGGTGATTTTAAATTTGACCTTTGACTTAAATTTAATAATTATTCATTATATTTGACCGTTTTGAGACTTTTGGGATCTATAGAAACTCCCAAAAAACCTTAAAAATCTATAGAAACCTTTATAGGTTCCTACAGGTGATACCTGCAGAAAATGGTACGGAAAACTACGTAGAATCCGACATAGGTTTCCATGCAGAAACCCATATAACAATCATGGATCGCTTATTACCATCTTGACAAGCAATTCTCGTGATGCGTTTAAAAATTTACTTCATTCTCAAAAATGACTTTCTTTTTTGTAATATCTACCGGAGTGTGAGGAAGAAAGATATTCTTTGGAGAGAGATGGGTTCAAAACTTTCTTATCTGAAATATCTGACTATTCTGTTTAATGATTTCTTTCTTCCTCAAACTCAAGTGAATATTACAAAGAAGAAAGCCATTTTTTAAGAAAACTGTTTATAGAAGATAGTTATGCCACTAGTAGTATTTCTTGTTTAGAATCTCATGAACTACAATATATCCGAAATTTAGCCGATTTGTCCGGGTCAGATTCTAATGTGAAATGTGCGGAGTCCCTTATCATAAGTTGGAATAGCCTTAAAATAAAAAATAAAAACCCTATGTTGACGACCGTCCGCATAAAGGAAGGCCAAAAACCTTCGAAGACGCTGATATTTATTATGAGCTGTTGAAACCGAACGAAAGCATCGCTGGGGAACGGTATCGAACGCAATGGATGCGTTAGAGCCGAGCACTGCGCGAAAAACGGCCACCATACGAGCAGAAGCACGAAAAAGTGATTCTACAGCATGGCGACGTGAGGCCGAGCGTTGCCAAACCCATTAACGCCTACCTGGAAACGCTCAAATGGTAAGTCTTACCCCATCCGCCGTATTCCCCTGATATTGCGCCGTCCAATTATTACTTGTTCCGGTCGATGGCACATGGTCTGGCTGATCAGCAGTTCCGCTCATATGAAGACATCGAAAAATGGCTTGATTCGTGGATAGCCTCAAAAGATGAACGCTTTTACCGTAACGGTATTCGAGCTCTACCAGAAGGATGGGCAAAAGTTGTGGCTAACGATGGGCAATATTTTAAATCATTCATTTGTAACCATTTTTTCACAATAAAGTTGCATTTTCATCAAAAAAACAGCGGGAACTTAATTGCGCACCTAATATATATCTAATGAAAAGTCATGAAGTTAAACATGAAAAAACGATAACATTTTATGCGAATTTTCTAATCAAAAGTTTACAACCAGTCATTTGACGGGGTCATGGTACGTTTAGTGTTAAAGCTGCAAAGGGTTATGCATATGCTGTATAAGTTTATAGAATGGTTCCAATAAATTTTTTTCTAGAAAGGTTCAGGTCAAGAGGTTTTGGTTTTTTTATGTATTAAAATTGGGACAGAGAAAGTTTGCGAGAAATGATAGGGTTAGTTTTGATTATTTAGAAACGTATATTCGTTGTCATCTAACTGTAATTTTGATTTTGGATTTTTAATAAATTTTGAGATTCTAGAGTGTAGTTAGTAATTTCGCGACAATTCATAGAAGGGTGTTGTAGATAGTGACTTTCAGGCTAATTTAGATTAAAGGTTTTAGAAAGAGTCAGGAAAAGATAGTAAGAACTTTGATGAGTCAGTGGTTTTTAGTGTATGAATGAGAGACAAGTAGAAAATGTTAATGAATGTACTGGTGTCTTACGTATGAATGTTGATCGATCTAGTGAAGATATTGATGGAAATGGTAGTGTTGAGCAAAGTAAAGTTGTTGCTCCAATTCAGGACTCTGTTGTTCAATTGAATATGATAGAAAATGCAAATGAGGAAGAAAATGAAATACTTAGATTTGAGTTGAAGCAGTGGTCCTATGACAAATGGGAGAAAGTTTCACATTGTAATGTTATCTAGATGAGGATTGTGGAAGGAGTGCATTATTATATGAGAGAAACTGAGAGTAAACATGCCCATAGAAGGCTCAGCTATTCATAAAGTGGCGACGTGCTCAGACAAATACTTGGTACCATGTCCATGATCGTTCGATAATAGCGGAGACATCTACCAAATTTTTGATGCTCTCTGCAATTACCACCGTAACGTGGACATTGGCTGGCGGACGGTGGATATGATATACATATATAGTTATATAGAATTAGAGAATGAACGACAAGCGCGCTCGGCTCAATTCGGCTTCATTCGGAAACTCAGAAAAACATAAAATTATCTAGGGCGGACGGCCCCCAAACTGGAAAAAAACTGGACACGCGCGTATAAAAATGAACTTAGATGGTAAATTTTTATATAAAACGAAAAAAATGTTATAGCTAAAGATGTTATATTCCGATGTAATAACACATTACGAGCTACTCAGAAAAAAATAAAACAAGATTATCTAGGGTGGACGCCCCTCAAAGGGGGCAAAAACTTCACACATACGTATAAAAACAGACTTATACGGTAAATTTCCACATAAAAAGAAAAAAGTGTTACATCTTCTCAAGGTAACATATTAATAGCTACTCAGAAAGAAATTAAAACTAAAATTATCTAGGGTGGACGATAACAAACAGGTCAAAAACTGGACACACACGTTTAAAAATGGTTTTGAACGGTAACTTTTTCACATAGAACGTAAAATTGTTATAGCTAATAATGTTATTATGTAATGTAACACAATGTAACACATTAAGAGCTACTCAGATAAAAATTAATAATTTCCATATAAAAAGTAATTGTGTTTGTGTTTTACGATTATGGACGTGAATCAGTTAATTTAAAAATAGAATCAGAGATAGAATTTAACGATTTACTGGAAACAGAAGTTGCGAGTTCCATTGGTATAAGTGCAGCAAAAATCACTGATGTCAAGTCTTTGCTTCGTTATTTAAGTCCATAAGGTAAAGAATTTTTTCACAAAATAATTGAAGATTCCTCTTTGAATTTGAATACAACGAAAAATTCGAGAAAAATTGTGCGAAAGAAAAAGTAGAAAAATCTATGACAATAGCGAAAACGACTGTTCTAAAAGATAATTCCGAAACAAAACTGCGAATGTTAAAGAGAAACAGCTTTTCTAAATTAACAGAAACTAATAAGGTAGATGTTAAGTTTTCAATGCATAATTTATATTAAAAATAAAAGCGTGATCTAGTGCAATTTTCGGAATAAATTAATTATCTCATCGCTGAGCATGTATTTCCAACGAATACAAATATAGAATAAAAGAAGACGTAATTACAAATTGTAGGAGCGCGTAATAAAAAATTCTATGAATTTTAAATTATATTGCATAATTTGCGACGCTCTTTGAATTTAGCAATGTCGGAAGTTGTAAAATGTCTAAGATTATAAGTTGAAAAAGATAAGTGTCAGTGGTTTTGTAACTGATGAAACTTATCAACAATTTCATTGCAAATGTTCAAAATAAATTTTTTAACAACCATCGTTCAATTGCATGCAAATTAAATGTATATTTTGTTTAATACGGGCACGAGAACAACGGGCGCGCGAGCGACTTTGTTAAGCGCGTGCGTCGAATCGTGTTCCGCGCTCTTAGTAAAACGTTTCTATCTCATCAAGTATTGCTCCAACCAACATCACTTTTTCCCAAAATTTTTTTCAAACGATCCTCACAAACTTCTCCGCTGGAAGTTTTTCCCAGCTTCAATAGGAAAAAACTTCCTTGCATGTCGAAAAAAAATTGATTGATTTCCAACCGCTGCTGATAAATTAGTAAATAATAATAATATCATATTTTTCGAAAATTCTATGATTTCGGTGCCGAGTATAGCTTCATGGGAATTCACAAATCAAATTTCAACAAACTCGGTTGAATATTAGTTGAGTTTCAGCAATTTTAGTTCCAAACGGCATTGATTTTCGAAGGTATGAAAAAACCTATTGTTTATTTTACAGTGAATAAACAAATTATCAGGGAGATGCCCTTATTTCATCGGTTTTCTCAATTATCTTCATCATTTTGTACTTAAAATTACAAGAACCATTCTATTTGGCTACAACAGTCATTGAAAAATCGGATATTCAGATAACATTTATTTTTATTGGTTCCAATCCCGGTGATTGAGATTTGTTTTAGGATATAGCTTTTAACTTTCGTGGGAAGTTATTTCAAACAGCGACAAGAGAATTGCGCGCTCAACTATCTTAAATTAGTTTTTGAATAACAGGATTGCAATTTTTTTCTAAAAAACTACACAACAATAGGACACTAAAATAAATAGTATATTACGACCCTAGGCCAGAAAGTTTGATTTCCTGGCGTATGTGATATCAATGCCTCGGCTTCGCCTCGGCATTTACATCACATACGCCAGGGCATCAAACATTCTGGCCGTGGGTTGTATACTATTTTTCTTGATCTCCAGCCGAAAGTACGCCCAAAACCGAGGCAAAGCCGAGGTTTTGTAGGGGGCAGGGGGAGGTTCGCCCGACTTTTGCAAAACCGAGGCGAAGCCGAGGTTTTTGCTGGTCGGGGCGGGCATTAGAAACTTTAAAATAAAATTCAATCATACAATAACTGCAACAAAAAAATTGAAAATCAAAATTTTTTTAAAAATCAACAAATACCAGAGAAAATTCATTCTTCGATAACAATATTAATATTGATCAACAATAACTATAAAATCACACATCCAGTAATACTAATCTTCTTATAATAATTATTATTACTTTTATGAATATCATTATTAATATAAAATAAACTGTGTACATAAATTTTTTTTTTCTTTTTAATAGTTAGTCTTTTGTGCAATTGCACGAAGTTATATTAGATACACGGAGAAAAATAGTTAAAGTAATTTTACTCAACTTCCGATCAAATTTGGGACATAAGGACAAGTTAGAAGTTATTTAGTATCGCTGTATTTATTTGTGATATATTAAATGTTCGAAAATGAATCAAAGTTGAGTAAAATTCAGAAGTGTAGGGTGAAGTATGAAAGCGTGCATTAAAAAATTTTAAATATATATATTATTACTCGTAGTATAACTATAAAAAACCAATCTTTTATTAAATCACAAAAATAGTAGAGCTTTCCGTTCATTCTACTCTACGCTTCAATCGAGAGTTGAGTAAACCGTGAAATGCAAGACTTAGTCCATCAGCTATATCTATTCACGCAGGAACGAATGAAAGTAATCTGCGCCTTGGGCACACATAACAAATTTTTAATTTCAAAAACTTAAATTCTTAAAATTAAATTGATATTATGAAAATTTAAACAAAAAAAAGTCGATAAGTGTATTACATAAAATATGAAATATCACATAAATTACTCAGGCAGAATAATAATTTGGAATTCGCAAATGCAAAACCCATATTTTGAAAATATAAAACACAGAAAATAAAAGAACCTTCTTTTAAATGTTTTTATACAAGATACTTCTTAATAATAATGCAATATTTTAATGTACATTTGAAAATTTAGTTTCACTAAACTTCATACGTCGTTATAATAAATATGTATACTAAATGTAATTTAATAATTATATTATATATATCAATAATCACAGTTATAATAATTGATTAATTATATTAATTTTTAAAAATATTTTATTAATCATTTATGAAAAAAGTCTGAATGGTGTGAATGTATTTGTAGGTTGTTTATGTATGTACCGGATGACTATTGGTAGGCTCGAGGTAAGAATTTTTTTTATTTGAGAGAAGCATACCATTGCCAGTTCAAATAATACGCCCGATGCTCATTTTACCCAACTACGGTTTGAAGCACTTCAAGCGTCGGTGATATACTTATACATTTCATGTTAACCCACTGACGCATGTTGGTGCCCTGTCGTCGATAACGTTTTACTCAACTCGTTACTATTCCCTATGTAACGCTTATTGATATTCAATTTGGGTGAATTAGGTATATATCAAATTGATTTTACCCGACTAGGATTTAATAACCCTTCATAGCGTAACCGGTCGCTCGAAGGAGGGTTGCATTGAACAGTGACAAGCGGTTTCAGAAACAGTTTTGTGATTAATTTAATAAATATCATACCAAATTTCAATTACTGCAATATGAAAATTTGTTTGAGTATATAATCCTTCATAGTGCAATCAGTCTTTCGAAAGAGGGTTACATTGAACAGCGCCAAGCGCTCCACGCTTGGCTATTCTCAAATTAGAGTTTTTGAAAATCAGGATTGATATTTTTCTATAAAACTACATAAGTACACTGTACTTAATCAGACAGCAGCTAAAATAAATCCTATAAATAAATAATATCGGTTGCTTGCATACATCTGCCAGACGTATAGTTCATGCGCAGCGTGTCTTTGTTTACAAAGCTATTTTTGAGTTCGGCGGATTTTGTGATTGTTAAAAATCACTGATAAACAAGATCAACGAATTTGCATCAAATTTTGTTTTAAACTCGGAAATAAAAAGCCACAGGGTATTCAATAAAGAAATAACTCAAACAGTGTCTCCAGAACGTGGGATTTTTCGGCCCCCACCACGTTCCCATCTGGGAGAAACACATGCAAACGTGGCGTGTCAGTGTGTCGGCTCTGCTACACGCTGCGGTCACCAGCTTCGTGTAAAGCCGAAGGTGCACGAAGACGGACTTCGTTACAATGCTTGAGTTTTCAAGTTAATTTTAGATTTCACGCTTTCGTTTATCGAGTCGAAATTAAGAATTGTATTTTTCTCGAGTACGTGCAAAAGAGGCGCGAAGCAGACGACGAATTTGAATTTACGAAGTATATAGTTCAAGAAATAACACTTTTCTTCAATTTCTTGAAGAAAGTCTGCATGAAATAAACATCAGTATGATCTTGGAAAATTTCATGAGGATTTCAACACTTCAAAAATAAACTTTCAGTGAAATTTAGTGACAATAAATGTATAAAATTTGAATCAATATATAATTTTCCATTCAAATTTATATACTTCTTACTAATTTTGTACATTTAACAATTTTTCAATTAGAACAATATTTTCTATCAAGATAAAATGAACATAAAATTCAAGTTCATAATTTATATTTTCAGTTATATGTTAGAAATATTTTCATCTCACATTTTTGTAGCCTAAGCACAAACTTTTCATTCCAAAACTTAAAATCTCTACGGAAATGGAAAATTGTCTAATAGCAGTAGATAAATTAAAAAGCTAAAATATGTGTTTATTGGTATTTCCATATTAACATATAAATATCAATCAACTTTAAATTTTACATAAAAATGTTCGTTCGAAGTGTTCAAATCTTGTTACAATTTGACAAGATTTTATGGAGGAGTGCAATCTTTTGGATGAAATATTTTGTAGTTCTTAATATGTCTGTCCGTCTGAAATCGTAGTAAGATTTGAACATTAAACAACAAATTTTCCAATAGAATTCAGGATCAATAATAATTGATTCAGGAAATACTTCAACTCTGTAGAGCATTTTTGTATTTCGAATTCAAAATGTGTGCTTAAGCCACAAAAAAGTAAGCTGAAAATGTAGATATAAAACTAATTATGTCATGTTTATGTCTTCTTAATGGAAAATACTTTGCATATAATTCTCTAATTCGATATTTTTTTAATGTATGAACATTCAAGAAATTGATAAATATTCCATCTTTTTATAGGAACTAAAAATTTCCGGATAATGCTTTGATTGAGAAAGCTAAAAATTTGTCAAATATTGATATAAATTGCAATTTTACAATTGCATTATTTTTCAAATATTTTAACATCTCTTCAATCTTGATAATTCTTACAGAAGTTTATTTCATGTGAGTGACTTTTTCTTTTCCCAATGAAAGATTTCGTAATTCTAAATTCGGCCCAATTCGTAACATTGTAAAAAGATTTTAAAACTTCATAAAAATTTTTTTTCTGTTTTATTTAAAGTCAATAAATATTCAATGTTTGGAATCGAAATATTAAGTAAATGATTTTTAATTTCTGGGAATAAACTGCTTTAATAAGACAATCTTTCTTCTTTTTTGAGAAATCTCAATTTTACAATTAAAATTCTACGCATAGGATACAAAAACATAATATGAAAATACTTTTATTACAGAATTTTGAAATATACAAGTTGACCAATTTTTAATCGAGTAAATCGGCTACTTTAAGCAAAAAATTATGTTAAAAATATTTTATCAAAAAAAAATAAGACACATTAAATTACGGTTTAAAATCCACATTCATAGATTGATGGTAAAAGCAGTTTAAAGTTTTTTAATCTTACGTTTTAGTGACGTATGCACAGACTTTTAATCAAATAAACGAAATGCTTTATAGAAAGTCAAAATTTTCTTATTACTGCACTTAATCAAATTTATAAAGAAAAAATATTTTTTAATTGATGCTTTCACTCAATTCTTTAAACATTCATTAATTAAAAATTGTACTCAAAATTTAATCTTGCAGCGTTCCAATATTCCCACAATGTTACAAAATCTTATTAATCATTATTTTAGTCGAATTATTTTCAAAATATTTAAAAAATAAATGTAAATATTTTGATTAAATACTCTGTCAAATTTTGCATTTGACTGATCTTGCAAAATTGTTGAAAGTTTTGAATACCGATAGAAGAAACTTTAAATTAAATTTTATGTCCATAAATGCTTAAAGTTCTATATAGAAATATCAACTACAACATTCTCAAATTTTATAAATAAACTACCAAATTCAAAAAGTTTCGGATTTTTTTAAAAACTGTACAAATTTCAAATATGAATCAGTCAAAATCTACTGATTATCAGTGAAATTTGACTGATTTAAATAACTAAAAACAGGTTACTGTGAATCAGTCAAATTTCACTGATTACTTCAGTGAAAAGTAACTGATTTAACAGTGAAAAATATTGTTTCCACTGATGATTCAGTGAAAAGGCAAATCACTGATTCAATCAGTGAAAATTTGACTGATTCAGATTTAGAGTGTATACAAATTTCAAATATAAAGTGTACTCTGTACATTAATCAAACAAATTTAGAAGATGAATATTTTAATAAATATTCCTAAATATTATTGGAATATGATACATATCGATTTAGAAAAACTTCTTCAAAGTACTCAGACATTTTTCTTATTTTACGACATTTTTGCACCATGTTTGACCTTTGGGTACGATTCAAGAAAACAATTGTAGACATACCTTCATTACTTAGTAAAATACTATGAAGACTTGCTTTTTAAATTAAAGCGAAAACTTTTAAAACCTTTAATAATCGGTTGCATAGATTCTGCTCTAATCTTGGACGCAATTAGACAAATAGGTTTTTTTGCTTTTTTTAGATCTAGTTTTTGCCTTAAACATAAAAGAAAGAAAACACATTTGAAATATTAAAATAAAAAAGATGGTTCATTCTTAGAGAATCCCAAATATTCTGAAATAAAACTCCTTTCCACACCACCACGGAGGTAGAGTTTACTAGTAATAGTTCAATAAATTTTATGTACTCTAAATAAATTTTTTCGTAATTGCAGAAAACTTATTCCAAATACAAAAATTGTATTAATAATTAATTATAAAAATCGTTCGAATTTGAATTTCAAGGACTTGTACACACTTTCAAGGCACATCGTTTTTCCTTTTGCAAAAATTTTTAAAACTTCTAATTTTTCAAGTAATTGGGAGAAGTACATTTAAAAAAAAATTGTTTTCTCTACTTCCACTCGCGCTAGCTTAACAAATTTTCAGAATTTTACGATTTTATTAATATTGTATTAAGTGTCTACATTTTCTGAAACTATCTACAGGAGAAAAATTTTAATACTTTAGTAAAGAAAGTTTTCTGAAAAGTTGTAGCTCAATCAGATTAATAGCCAAAAACTTACCAATGTTTTAAATCGCAAACGAACGGTATAGAGGTCAAATTGGAGACGAAAACAAATAATAATAGCAACCTTCTTTTGTTTTCTTCTAAGATATACTTGATTCTCGCTTTATGCGTTATTTGAGAAGGCAAGAGTGTGGATTCTTCATATTTTTATCGTAATTCCTTATTGAAAACGGCAAAAGTAAGAATATTATATTATTATTTGGTGATACGTGAGTGCTCTTACGTACGTTATTGTTTGATGCTTGTGGGTAAGTTTATTTTGTGAAACTTAATTTGTGTGCAGATTACAAATTATTCACATTCGCTCAATTTTATCGACTTTTCATCTTATTAATTCTTTTCAAATAATTCTGTTTTCCTTCGTCGTATAATTTATTGTTCACAATGAGTAATCCGGTTGACCCAAATTCGAGTGTTTTGAAGGACAGCCAGGTTCAAACGAAGGTTGACCACCGTTTGAACTCTGGTTCAAACGAATGTCAACCCGCTAGAAAAGTCATGAAAAATGCAAAAAACTTTCAGTTGGGATGGTTTGAGGAATTTCCGTCGTGGAGAGAGTGGATGGTTACATTAGCAGATGAAACAAGATTTCATTGCAAAATTTGCAAGAAAACGTTGCTATGTTGCAAATCGGAAATTGAAAAGCATGAAGCATCTTTATCACACAGAAAGAAGCAAGAGTTTTCAAATAAATTAGAATGTTATGGAGTAGTAAGTGAAAATTCTTCTAATGTAACTGCCAATTCTTACAGTGTTGAACCTTGTGTAGCAAGTTATTCTGCTTCAGAATTCACAAATTCCACGATTCCGGAAAGTGTTACTTTCAAACAGAAAGTACAAGAAGCAGAGATTAGGATTAGTACATTTTTCGTAGAGCATAATTTACCATTCGCGATTTCATCAGAATTGATAGGACTTTTGCAAGATATGGAACCTTCGGTTTTAAAAGACGTTAGATTAAGCCACACTAAAATGGTCCTAGTTGTAAATAACGTCGTATGTGCTGCTGAAACTGATCGCATGGCAAATATTTTGCGTAAGCAATCATTTTCAGTGTACGAAGACGAAACGACCGACAGGACTCTAGAAAAGTGGCTGTCATTAATGGTTCGATATGTGGAGCCAACGACATTTTCTGTTAGGGTGGAATTGCTCCAGCTTATTAATGTAAATGCTTCGGATTGTTCTGCCTCTAAAATTTTTGATGCGTTCGAAAAAGCATTGTCCGGGCAGAAAATCCCTTGATCTAATATCTGTGCTTTAGCTTGTGATAATGCACAGGTGATGGTCGGCAATAGGTCCTCATTTAAAAAAAATAAAAGGAAAATAATAAATAATAATATAATAAAAAATATATAAAAAATATAATAAAAATATAAATATATAATTATTATATAATAATATAATAAAAAATAATAAAATAATAATAAATAATAAAACAAAAATAATTGTTTTCCCGTGTGTCTCGCATTCGTCAGCAATTGTAGCAAAATATGCTTGTGCCACAATCCCAGATGTAGAGGATTTAATCAAAGATTTGCCAGCTTTTCTTAATGCTAGCTCCAAGCGAACGGCTATTTTTCGATCGATTGTTTTGGAATTAGGAAATGACTATCAAAAAAATTCCTAGTCATTCTGAAACTCGCTGGTTTGTCCGCTATCGATGCATAGATATTATAATAAAGAATTGGGAAGTTATTCTTCAGTATCTTATGGTCCTCGTATCTGAGAAGGTAGAGAAGGCCAAAGACTTGTTAGGAAAAAATGCAGAATCCTTTGACACTCGCATATTTCCTATTCTTGGAATTTACTTTGAATAGTTTCAACGTATACAATGCGAAATTTCAAAGTCGCGAAACAATGGTTCAGGAACTCCAGCCAAACTCGGCTAAATTCTTCGTATGGATTCTTAGCAGTTATTTGAAAGAGGGTCTTCTTCAACCGAATTTATTCTTTCAAATCATTAGAAATGTTAACTTTGCAGATCCTAGTAATCAAAAGCCGCTTCAAGACATTGACGTTGGTAAGGAAACGCGAGAATATTTCCAGCAGCAACTTACAAACAAGAAATTGCAAATAGTAGAAGTTGATCTATTTCTTCGTAATTGCTTGAAATTTTATGTCACAGCAAGCGAAGAAATTCGCAATCGACTTCCTTTTGATGACATCTTTTTGTCTTGCGTTGCTGTTTTCCGGCCTCAAGTAGCTTTCTATGCTGATCGAAGCGGAACTTTTCCTAGGGTCTGGAAACTTTGTCAAGATTTAGGGTCGTTTGATAGAATAGGTGTACAAAAAGCGTGGGATTCTTTACTCAAAATCAGACAGGAACTCAAAGAAAAGTGGTCGAATTTATCTTTTGACGAAATGTGGTCTAGTATCGGTGTATCTTCGACGAGTACAGGAGAAAAACTTTTTCCAAATTTGACCTCAGTATTGAATCATGTTCGGAGTCTTCCTCATTCAAATGCTGAGGCAGAACGAGGTTTCTCCATGCTCACGGACGCGAAAACTCCCAAAAGAAATCGCTTAGGAAACAGGACGGTCAACTCAATTTGTGTTACTCGATCAGCTCTAAAGGCGAGAGCTGAAACAGCCAGAACAACGAGCATCACTTCGAAGCATTTGCAATTAATGACCGAAAATCTATATGAGATGGCAGAAAGTGATAGGAAAAGTGCTTTGTCGCTCTTCGCTCACGAAGGAGAGGATTAATTCTAATGGCCAAGGCATGGCGTTAATCAATTTCAAACCCCTTTCTTACTCACAAAATAATGACATTTTATTTCTTATATCAGAGATACGTTCTTTATTCCTTTCTTCGCGTGCCTCGGGTATGGAAATTGTTTAGTTTTAATTATTATTTTGTGAGTAAGAAAACATACTGAAATTGAGTAATATCACGCTTTGGGCATAAGTGAGAGGCAAGGGGACTCACAATAATCAAGCACCCCAAATCATCCCGAATTAATCAAACTTCTTCATTATTTGATTTAAAACAAAACATTTTTGTTCGACGTATACTGGCATTTGATAGAGGCAAGCCTGAAGTACGGGCTACATTTGTAGCGTTTTTTACCACTTTGCTTCATTTTTTTCCTTTTTTCTTTTTGCTTGAAAGCAAAAACCCTTTTCGTTTCGTAGGACGTGGACTAGGCCTACAGGGGATACCACGTAAAACAAACTAAGAATGAACCATCTTTTTTATTTTAATATTTCAAATGTGTTTTCTTTCTTTTATGTTTAAGGCAAAAACTAGATCTAAAAAAAGCAAAAAAACCTATTTCTCTAATTGCGTCCAAGATTAGAGCAGAATCTATGCAACCGATTGTTAAAGGTTTTAAAAGTTTTCGCTTCAATTTAAAAAGCAAGTCTTCATAGTATTTTACTAAGTAATGAAGGTATGTCTACAATTGTTTTCTTGAATCCTACCCAAAGGTCAAACATGGTGCAAAAATGTCGTAAAATAAGAAAAATGTCTGAGTACTTTGAAGAAGTTTTTCTAAATCGATATGTATCATATTCCAATAATATTTAGGAATATTTATTAAAATATTCATCTTCTAAATTTGTTTGATTAATGTACAGAGTACACTTTATATTTGAAATTTGTATACACTCTAAATCTGAATCAGTCAAATTTTCACTGATTGAATCAGTGATTTGCCTTTTCACTGAATCATCAGTGGAAACAATATTTTTCACTGTTAAATCAGTTACTTTTCACTGAAGTAATCAGTGAAATTTGACTGATTCACAGTAACCTGTTTTTAGTTATTTAAATCAGTCAAATTTCACTGATAATCAGTAGATTTTGACTGATTCATATTTGAAATTTGTACAGTTTTTAAAAAAATCCGAAACTTTTTGAATTTAGTAGTTTATTTATAAAATTTGAGAATGTTGTAGTTGATATTTCTATATAGAACTTTAAGCATTTATGGACATAAAATTTAATTTAAAGTTTCTTCTATCGGTATTCAAAACTTTCAACAATTTTGCAAGATCAGTCAAATGCAAAATTTGACAGAGTATTTAATCAAAATATTTACATTTATTTTTTAAATATTTTGAAAATAATTCGACTAAAATAATGATTAATAAGATTTTGTAACATTGTGGGAATATTGGAACGCTGCAAGATTAAATTTTGAGTACAATTTTCAATTAATTCAAAATTCTGTAATAAAAGTATTTTCATATTATGTTTTTGTATCCTATGCGTAGAATTTTAATTTTAAAATTGAGATTTCTCACAAAGAAGAAAGATTGTCTTATTAAAGCAGTTTATTCCCAGAAATTGAAAATCAATTACTTAATATTTCGATTCCAAACATTGAATATTTATTGACTTTAAATAAAACAGAAAAAAAATTTTTATGAAGTTTTAAAATCTTTTTACAATGTTACGAATTGGGCCGAATTTAGAATTACGAAATCTTTCATTAGAAAAAGAAAAAGTCACTCACATGAAATAAACTTCTGTAAGAATTATCAAGATTGAAGAGATGTTAAAATATTTGAAAAATAATGCAATTGTAAAATTGCAATTTATATCAATATTTGACAAATTTTTAGCTGTCTCAATCAAAGCATTATCCGGAAATTTTTAGTTCCTATAAAAAGATGGAATATTTATCAATTTCTTGAATGTTCTTACATTAAAAAAATATCGAATTAGAGAATTAAATGCAAAGTATTTTCCATTAAGAAGACATAAACATGACATAATTAGTTTTATATCTACATTTTCAGCTTACTTTTTTGTGGCTTAAGCACACATTTTGAATTCGAAATACAAAAATGCTCTACAGAGTTGAAGTATTTCCTGAATCAATTATTACTGATCCTGAATTCTATTGGAAAATTTGTTGTTTACTGTTCAAATCTTACTACGATTTCAGACGGACAGACAAATTAAGAACTACAAAATATTTCATCCAAAAGATTGCACTCCTCCATAAAATCTTGTCAAATTGTAACAAGATTTGAACACTTCGAACGAACATTTTTATGTAAAATTTAAAGTTGATTGATATTTATATGTTAATATGGAAATACCAATAAACACATATTTTAGCTTTTTACTTTATCTACTGCTATTAGACAATTTTCCATTTCCGTAGAGATTTTAAGTTTTGGAATGAAAAGTTTGTGCTTAGGCTACAAAAATGTGAGATGAAAATATTTCTAACATATAACTGAAAATATAAATTATGAACTTGAATTTTATGTTCATTTTATCTTGATAGAAAATATTGTTCTAATTGAAAAATTGTTAAATGTACAAAATTAGTAAGAATTATATAAATTTGAATGGAAAATTATATATTGATTCAAATTTTATACATTTATTGTCACTAAATTTCACTGAAAGTTTATTTTTGAAGTGTTGAAATCCTCATGAAATTTTCCAAGATCATACTGATGTTTATTTCATGCAGACTTTCTTCAAGAAATTGAAGAAAAGTGTTATTTCTTGAACTATATACTTCGTAAATACAAATTCGTCGTCTGCTTCGCGCCTCTTTTGCACGTACTCGAGAAAAATACAATTCTTAATTTCGACTCGATAAACGAAAGCGTGAAATCTAAAAATAACTTGAAAACTCAAGCATTGTAACGAAGTCCGTCTTCGTGCACCTTCGGCTTTACACGAAGCTGGTGACCGCAGCGTGTAGCAGAGCCGACACACTGACACGCCACGTTTGCATGTGTTTCTCCCAGATGGGAACGTGGTGGGGGCCGAAAAATCCCACGTTCTGGAGACACTGAACTCAAATAGACAAAATAATCAATATGAGGGAAATTTGCAAGGTCAGCGAATTCAATGGAGACCCTCACAGAGATACCAGATGCAAAACCTAAATCAACAAGGGGGTAGAAACGACATTAGGAATAGAAATAGTTTCCCATCTCGCCCTAATTTTTCCCAGGAAAATAGATTCAGTTAAAATCAAAACTTTAAACGAAATAATAACCAGAATATGCATCGTTATCACAATCAAAATAATCCGATTAGAAATTGTAATCCAAATTCGAATTTTAACAGAAACTTTAATCAAAATTGAAATTTCAATAGAAACTTTAATCAAAATAGAAATTTCAATAGAAATTTCAATCAAAATTCAAATTTTAATAGAAACTTGAATCAAGGTCAAAACTTTAATCAAAATCAACATTTTAATCAAAGTCAAAATTATAATCAATGCAGAAATTTCAATAAGAATCTTTATTTCAACCAAAGACCAAATTATATTATATTGTGTATATATATATATATATATATATATATATATATATGGCGTGTTCCATGGCAAATCGGACGCGTTCAAGACTCCATGTTTCCGATGTACTCGAAATTTTAAGGATTGATAGACTAACATAAATAATGCAGAAACCCAAAATTTGAGATTATTTCATGCATTATTTAAAAAGTTATGGGATAAACGAAAAAGAAAATATTTTTGTTCTTTTTCAATTATTTAAAAACTGAAACTAGGAAAAATTCTGAAAAAAGTTACACATACGTATCATTAGATGGCCGATGTAGTAGTATTTTTTGGAAAAATTTTTTCTCCATACTTAATAATAGAAAAAATGTTTTTTTGAAACAAATTGATTTATTTAAAAAACGCCATTTGTGAAAAATCTGAAAAAATTCATAGTAATAGCCCCAAGTATTACGCAAATTTTAGGCATATAATTAAGGTGCGCAGTCGAAAATTGTGCGAAATATGAATTTTTTTGTGAAGTGATGCGCGTGGAATCACGATCTTCGATCGACGGCGTAGGGCGCAAGTTCCATTAATGCTCTATTACTATCTGCTTTTTCGAGAACGTTACTTTCAAAAAGTGCTGGGAATTGATTATTAATTGCTTAATTATCGCTTTATACCCATAACACATGAATTATGTAATGAGTTTTATGATTATACATAAATTATCAAAAATCAAATCAAAGATATAAAAAATAATTTTTTTTATTATCATAAAAATAAATTTAATAATAAAGTTAATAAAGGTAATAAAGTATTGTCACGTCCCGCGACTCTACCACCTAGAGTAACAAACAAATTAAGAAACCAATGAAGGGATCAAGGCAACATTACCACGTTCTTGATTATATCGACTCAACAGCAAGATCTAATAAGAAATAAGAAGATCGTTAAAATCGAAAGGCAGATTTAAATAGATATATTTGGCTGTGACATTAACGCCAGGTAATAAATTTCATCGGAACGTGAGTCATCGGTGAAGGCAACTCATTCGATTTTAAGCTTCAATACCAAATATGGAAAAGATCGTACACCTTGTTATTACTTCCACAGTAGTTGACCTTTTCGTTAGAATCGAATAACAGATAAAATAGACTTGATATATTTGACTATGACACTAATGCCAGGTAATAAATTTCATCGAAGTATAAGTGATCAGAGAAGGCAACTCATCCGATCTTAAAATACCAAATATGGAAAAGATGATACACCTTGTTTTGACTCCCACCATAGGTGACCTTTCAAAGGCCTATAAAAAGCGAAAGTTCCAATAGAATTCAGTTCAGTTAGTAGTCAACGTGCGATTTCTACAATGTAACCAACGCGAGTCCAGTCCAGTTCCATCATCTCTACACGGCGAGTTCAGTTCAGGCTAGTCCAGCCTCATCAGATTTTACCGCTACCCAGACTAATTCTAACTCGACGCTGATATCAAAGACTTTAAAAAGTGAAGGGAAATCGCCTTCCAAATTCTCTTCGAAACTGAGATCAAGGAATCAACTAGATCAACCGTCTGGACTACGAATTTCCTATCTAACCACAACTATCTCAAAGATTACAACAAAGACTCAACTGACCACATTCACTCTACTGGACTCAATCAATCATCAAGCAAATTACAACTCAGGTTAATTACAAGGGTTCTTCAAAAATACAATTCAATTTCCAATTCCATGGTGCTTACTCGTTTCACAATTTGATTGTCAATAAATACAGGGTTTCCCAATAGGGGTGATATGATTTTGAATGTCCCTATCGGGCTCATTTGAACTGAAATTTTTGACGTCTGCTGTCAGTTGTCATCAGTAAGGTTTGCCATTTAATCATGAGTAGTTTCACGCTTCCACAACGTTTGGAAATTGTCTAATTATTTTATCAAAATTCGAGAAGTTTTGTCGGTGTTCAAAGAGCATATCGTGCAAAATATGGTCGTCATTCTGCTCCATCCGCGCTCTCAATTCGTCGAATAATCGATAAGTTGGAGAGTGAATTTACTCTATTGGATACTAAGCCTAAAAATCGTATGCGTACCGCACGTTCGACACAGAATATAGCCGCCGTACAGGCCAGTATCGAGGAAAACCGTGAATTGTCCGTGCCACGCCGATCTCAGGAATTGGGCCTGTCCAGGATGACTACCTGGCGTATTTTGCGATTGGATCTTGGCCTGCATCCCTATAAGATGATTCTGGCCCAAGAACTGAAGCCTAATGACCATCGTTTGCGTCGGGAGTTCGCGGATTGGGCTCTGGAATCAATTGAAAATGATCCCAATTTTCATCAAAAAATCATCTTTTCTGATGAGGCGCATTTTTGGCTCAATGGCTTTGTAAACAAGCAAAATTGTCGTTATTGGTGGAAGGAAAACCCTCAGGTCATTCATTCATTTCCATTATATCCCGAGAAACTAACCGTTTGGTGCGGTTTATGGTATGGTGGCATCATCGGACCATTTTTTTTCAAAAACGCCGAGAACCGAACCGTAACTGTGAATGGAGAGCGATATCGGGCCATGTTAACCGATTTTTTCTTTCCGGAATATAATGATATTGATGCAGAGGACCTTTACTTTCAACAAGACGGCGCAACTTGCCATACTGCTGGCCAAACAATAGATTTATTTCGAGGAAAGTTTGGAGAATCGATTATCTCAAGAAATGGCCCTTTCAATTGGCCGCCAAGATCTTGCGATTTAACGCCTCTGGATTATTTCCTTTGAGGATACGTTAAATCTAAAATTATGCCAATAAACCAAAGACAATTGGAGAGCTTGAAACCAATATCCGAGCCGCTATAGCAGCCATACCACCAGAAATGCTACACAAAGTCATCGAAAATTGCCTCCCTTAGAGAGGATTCTTCTGATCCTTACATAAAACGAGGAGATCTTTTAAGAAGAGAAGTGTTACGTTTATGACATAACAGTATGAAGAGTGATTTTTGAAAAGTTACGTTGATGAGAATGTGATGAATCGCAAGGACTCTGACTCTTCGTCAATATTATTGTCTTCGAGAGATTTTTGGAATCGGAAGATACCTGGAGGCCGTGAGAAGGAAGATTTTGCGAGTCATTCACCGATTTATGATAATTCTGATAATTTCTTATAATCAAGAAAGAAAACATAAATGCTAGGAGGGACAAATTTTATTATTTTCTATCCTTCTTCTAAAACTTCATCTTTTATAACTCTTATCCTGCATGTGTTGCAAAGGAGAGCATTTTTTTGACATCTTTGAATTTATTGAGAAAATGCTCTGGGAATGCCCTCAAACTGCTTTCATTTAAATCTGCGAGTATCATTACTCATTACATTATTCATATGTTATGAGTATAAAGCGATAATTAAACCATTAATAATCAATTCCCAGCACTTTTTGATAGTAACGTTCTCGAAAAAGCAGATAATAATAGAACATTAGTGGAACTTGCGCCCTACGCTGCCGATCGAAGATCGCGATTCCACGCGCATCACTTCACAAAAAAATTCATATTTCGCACAATTTTCGACTGCGCACCTTAATTATATGCCTAAAATTTGCGTAATACTTGGGGCTATCACTATGAATTTTTTCAGATTTTTCAAAAATGGGTTTTTTTTAAAAAATCAATTTGTTTCAAAAAAAATTTTTTTCTATTATTAAATATGGAGCAAAAATTTTTTGAAAAAATACTACTACATCGGCCATCTAATGTTACGTTTGTGTAATTTTTTCAGAATTTCTCCTAGTTTCAGTTTTTAAATAATTGAAAAAGAACAAAAATATTTTTTTTTCGTTTATCCCATAACTTTTTAAATAATGCATGAAATAATCTCAAATTTTGGGATTCTTCATTATTTATGTTAGTCTATCAATCCTTACAATTTCAAATAAATCGGAAACATGGAGTCCTAAAGCCGTTCGATTTGCCATGGAACACGCCATATATATATATATATATATATATATATATATATATATTATTTTATATAATATTATATTATATTACAATCAAAATAGATATCAAATTCCAAATTTTAATCAGAACCACAATCCAGGTCAAAATTTTGAGGTTATTTGGTATTAATGTAATACACCAGGACATACAAGTAATTCCTCATATAATTCTATCAGCGGAAGGATTAAATAACCCTATGCACGTAATGAAAAATAAATAATAATAAATAAATAAATTTGAATGCTTAAAACTAACAGCTATAACTGAACACTCTGTATTTACACTTGGCCAGATAACGATCAATATTTTCGGCTACCTAACCACTTTTAACATAACATCTAACGAAGTACCTATAGAACATGATGGTATACTAAGTACAGAGTTTTTTAGAAATAATAATGGCAAAATTAATTGTACAGAAAAACAAGTTAAAATAATTAGAAAGAGAAACTCCGTGTTGAAAGTATAAAGTGGAAGAAACAGTCTCTAGGAGCCAGAAAGGAACTCAATTTACCAATGATCCTTTATTAAACATGAGCGTCAAACTTTCGACCTTCACATTAGGTCCTCCTCAGGGAAAAAAAATTTCTAATACAATATAAAAATATTAATTTTATAAATTATGAGAAAGAAGAAAGAAAATTAATATTTTATATCAGAAAATTAATATAGAACTTACAATAGTGAAGTCGCAATAATCGATGAGCTATTTAAACTGGATTTAGTCGTAAAAGTATTCTTATATATATCTCGAGATTACGGATTGACAAAGATACATAAAGCTAACTATTCCCTGGGGATTATTATTTCATTTATAGATATTCCAACGTATCTTTTGGCTTAATTAATTTCCAATATTCTTTCACTAAACCTTTCAGTTATAATAATAATAATAATAATAATACTAATAATAATTATAATAATAATTACCCTTTGAATTTTATTAATAATCATATCAATAAACGGTTATTTTTCTTGAATAATAAATCTATATACAATGGTAAAGAAAAAGTTTAAAATCGCATTTCTCTCCCCTTTGTTGATAAATTATCACATAATTTAGGTAAAATATTACATAAGGCAGGTACGCAAGCAATTTATAAGATGAATAATAAATTACTCACAAATCATAAAAAGAGGCACAGACATACTCCCAAAAGAAAACACTAAAGGTGCTGTTTCCCAACTTAATTGCAATGATTGTGATGCAGTTTATGTGGGTGAGGCCAAAAGACGAATCAACACACGAATTAAAGAACATGGAAAGAATCAGTGTTTGCAGAACGTGGACGTAAACGCCCCCCACCATAGATGCTTCGAGCTCATTGTGTCTTCCTCATCCAACCAACCTATGGCAGTGGAGCGAGGAAGTAGCCATGAGCTGGCAGGGTCCATGGTAGGGGCCGTTTACGTCCACGTTCTGCAAACACTGGAAAGAATATTCGATTGGTCTCTGCCAAAAAATCTGTTATAACCGACCACAGAATTGATTCAAGCCATGATTTTGGATAGAAGGATTATAAGATTTTTAACAAAGAATCAAATTATTTTAAAAGAAATATAGCAGAAATGTTACATATCAAGTCTAATAATAATTGCATTAATAAAGGAAATTATACTAGTTGTTTGAATTCTATTCATGGTAAAATTTTGAAATAAATTTAAACTTCGTTTTCCTGTTTTCATTACATATTTACAAATATTTCATTATCCCCACTTGGTTTCTGACTGTTATTTCGTCTTCTCAGCCGCTTCATAACTTGTTGCCGCTATGCAAGTATATCATTTGTCTTTCGACTGCATTATGAACACAACTAATGAATTCTTGACACCGTTCTTTTCGTCTAAGAATACTTTTAAGACTAAATCCAGTTTGGATAGCTCATCGATTATTGCGACTTCACTATTGCAAGTTCTTCATTAATTTTCCTATATAAAATATTAATTTTATTTCTTTTTTCTCTTAATTTATAAAATGAATATTTTTATATTGTATTAGAGATTTTTGTCTCCGAAAGACTGTTTCTTCCACTTTATAACTTGAAATAAATAATGAAGTTTATCGCTTTGAAATGCAAGAAGCTTTATTGATACCAGCAAGAACTATTTCAGATTTTTATATAAGAATCAAAAGCAGTGAACAAAAACAAGGATTTATTTCGCAATTACATCTTTGCAATGGAGTATACTTAGGAAATGCAATTGTTTCTAATAACAGCAATAAAGCGTATATGAAGGTATTCAATACAAATACACAATCTCAAAGATTAACTATACCAACGGTCGAATTACTAGATCTTGAAGAACTATCAATACATAAAAAAACAATAAATCAAATTGCAAAAAAGTGAAGTTTAGAAAATAAAAAAGAATTTAATTTTTCACAATAAATTTTTAACGATTTTATTAATCAGTTTCCACAAACAAATAATTGTGATCAATCATTTAATATTTCAAATAAAAATCGGGAAAATCCCATTAAAGAATTATCAAGATTAGATCATTTGAATAAAGAAAAAAGACAACATGTTGAAAGTCTAATTAAAAAATATGCAGATCGATTTCACCTAACAGGAGAACCCTTAGCAGCAACAACTATCTTACAACATAACACTCCAGCAACAGATGATCCACCTATATTTTCAAAACAATATAGATTCCCTCCAGTACATAAAGAAGAGATTTCACGAAACGTAAATAAAGTTATCGCTAATAAAATTATCAAACGTTCACAATCATCATATAATACACCTGTTTGGATAGTACCTAAAAAATTAGATTCACATGGAAATAGAAAATGACGAATTGCACAAACTTAAATAAAAGCGATTGGAGATTCTTGCCCTGTACCAAATATTTTTGATATTTTAGACCAATTAGGATTAGCTCCATATTTTTCTGTATTTGATCTTGCTTTAGGATTTGATCAAATAAAAATGAGTACAGAATATTCTAATAAGACAGCTTTTTCAACCTCCTACGACCATTATGAATTTGACTGTATGCTATTTGGTTTGAAAAATGCACCAGCAACTTTTCAACGATTAATGGATTTAGTTTTTAGAGGACTTCAAGAAACTGACTTACTTGTCTACCTAGATGATATTGCTTTATATATATGCAGATTCCTTTGAAGAACATAAGGAAAAATTCAACAAATTGATGGAAAGATTAAGTGCAGCAAATCTAAAGTTACAACCAGATAAATGCGAATTTCTACGTCCAGAAGTTGCTTATTTAGGACATATAATAGACAAAGAAGGAGTACGCCCAGACGCAGTAAAAAATTTTCCAATTCCAAAAAAACTTAAAAATATTAAGCAATTTTCAGGATTAGCTGGTTATTATAGAAGATTTATTGATGAATTTGGCGCAAATTGCAGCAACCTTGAATCAACTTTTGAAGAAGGATGTAAAATTTGTTTTCGCATAATACGCCACAGTGGCGTTTGAGCGATGCCCAATTCTTGAGAACGACGTGAAATCGACTGATTTGGCTCATTTTGAATCGATGCACTTACGGCTCCGATTATTCCTTCGCTTCGAGCAATACGACGTCTTTTTGGCACCGGAACGTCCAATAGTGTAAATTTGGTCTCGAATTTATCCACTCTAGCACGCACAACCTGTCGGGTGGGACGATTATTACGGCCGAAAATTGGAGTAAGCGTTCTTAAAGTTGCGACCACCGACTCATAATTTCGGTAGTAATTTTTAATAATTTCCAAACGTTGCTGGTTCGTGAACTTTACCATGATGAAACTGTTGACTTTAACTAACGTTTTGACATTCACATTTCATTAAAAAAGTTTAATATTATATCTTGGAATAGTGATATCACACGAAGAACTTCCATGTTTATTGATTTAATATCTCTGGTGTGCCCATGAAACTGATTAAAGAAGACTTCAACAATTTATTTGGCTTACATAAATAGGCAAGTTGATGCTAAGAGGGTAGTCCCAGAAGTGCCCGACCAAGACCTGTACAGCAGATGGAACTGTCTTCGCCTTCTTTAAAGCCTTCGTCTTAGGTGTGAAGTGATGCACCCATCTTGCGCACAGCTTTCTCATTTATAATTTTTCAGTCAATATGCGATGTACAGCACTTTTTCAAATGCCTACCATTTCTGCTAGGTCGCGCACTTTTAGTTGGCAGTCATCCAAAACCATTTTGTGGATTTCACCATTTCACTAAGAGCGTTCACTATTGATAATTGTGAAACAAATACTAAACAACGTAGCGTCTTCAAACTTCTAACTTAAGCTTTATGAGCTTGGTACTTTTGACAACAGTAATTTTTTTCAAACAAGAAACGTCATCCGTACGTCAGGTCGGGTACTTCTGGGACTACCCTAGCACAAAACTTTGAAAAATAGATTATTTGTGGCGATTCTGTAATGGTTTGATGATTTTTGGGGGTCGTAAAAATAGAGTCACGTTTCCATGACTATTATATAATTATTATTATTAATATTGATTACATCTAATTTATGCAATTAATTTTATTCATATTATTATAATTGTTATTAACTATCATGTCAATTCATAATAATAAACTAATTGATTGACTACAATAAGTTTCATCTTTATTAATAACAATAAACAACTAATGTTATTGTCACTATTACTACAATTTTCATAATAGCCGTGATCCCGGTCCTGCATTGGTTTCCTCGGAAACCAAGCAGGGGTCCCTAGAACAGGCCACCGCGCGCGTCCTCAGGTTGCGGATAGAGGGGCCCTGTACCGAGGGTTACTGCTGAATACGGATACAAAACTAAATAAGCAGTCATGGACAATGTTCCAGGGACGGTCCCGAAGGAATAACCCCCAAGCCAAGGTGTTAACTACCGTGCCGAGGGCTGCATGGCACCAGGGAGTGGTGTCTCACACGGTGTCTCTAGGAAATCAGACCAACTTCTAGAGAATTGAGGCCTTACACCTGCATGCGGGGCTCTGCAGGGGCGGACCGAATACTTCCCTAGCTACTCGTGGGATTAGGATGGAGTTACAAAATTTAAATATAAGTATGTGTGAAGAACTATTTGGAGGCGAGTTGGAAGTGACGGAGATACCCGAGGGCGGGAAGACTGAGGCCAGACTATATCAGGCCTCACTCCGGAGAATTTCAGAGGATGAGTATAAAGTGATCCAGAGGATCACACAGATCATGGAGGAGATGGAAAAGTTTTGCCAAACCAAGAAGAACATGTTCCTCCCCATAAGGGAAGGAATTGCTGCAGCGAAGAAGGAGATCAAGAAGCTGAGTAACAGCAATGAAAAACACGGGAGATTTCTTATATCGCTGGAGTATTTCCTTGGCATGCAGGTCGCCAAGGACAAAGAGAAGGAAGAAGAGGCTAGGAGGGCGAAAAAGCTGGCAAGCCTCGTACATGAGGAAAGCCAAACTGATCTTGAGCCAGAAGGAAGGTCCACACCAGACCCCCGTAAGAGGCCAAGAGAGCCAACCGAGAGCCCGGAACCCGAGAACCCCACAAGAAACCAGAAGAGAAAAGGTCAAAAGCCTCGAAGCATGCGGAGGAGTGGGTCGAAGATTCGGCAAAGAAGGACCGTCAGAAGAAGAGGAAGAACAAGCCGGAGGAAAAAAAACCGGTGCGGTCAGGACCACCTCAATCAAAGGCCATTCTGATAAAACCTTCGGAGGGGGTCAGCTACGCGGCGATTTTAAAAAATCTTAAGAGCCGCGTAAACCCCGATGAGCTGGGGGCAAAAATAAGAGCAATCAGAGAGACCAGGACGAAGGATCTCCTGGTCGAACTAGAGTGCAAAGCGGAGGACAGAGTAAAATTAGACTCTGCCTTCCGCGATGCAATTGGAGTGACCGGATTTGTCCGCCACCTTATCCCCACGGCCGAGGTGGAAATACTGGACATAGATCCAATGGTGGATGTCGAAGACATAGAGGAGGCAGTCTGGAGTTGCCTAAGGAAGGAGCCATCATCAGGTGTGGAGGTGTCCCTGACGAAGAAGCCTTTTAGAGGCACTAGAAAAGCCTTTGTTAAAATGGAGGATGCGCGGGCCTTGAAACTACTAAAGGCGGCCCACGTAAAGATCGGGTGGGTCTCCTGCAGAGTCCGCAGGAAGACTGAGGTAAAAAGATGTTACCGCTGCCTTGGCTTTGGCCACATCGTGGCCAACTGCAGAGAGCCGGACCGCAGCAGAAGCTGTTGGAAATGCGGCGAGGAAGAACACACTGCGGGAACCTGCACAAGGAACCCGCGGTGTTACCTTTGCACTGACAGAGATGAGAAGCCCCGGACCGACCACATCCCGGGGACTATGAGATGCGCGGCTTTCCGAGAGGCAGCCCCTAATTGGAAGCCTTGGAGAGGCCGCGAATAGAAGTCCAAGCAGGCAGAACAGGAGGACGCCGAGGCACTGCGTATTGTGCCCATAGACAGTGACCCTGAAGTAATGCTAACGCGGTTCCGGGGTTATTGTCTGGCGAGGAAACAGGGGAGTTTTGAGTTTAGTGGGTATTGCTTCGGCCGAGCCCCACACATTTTATTATTATCCTTGATATTATTTAAATTCATGCATTTGAAATATTATTGAATGGCGCAATGCGATAGATCCTGAGGAGAAGGAGATGTCGGACGCCTGTGTAGCTCAGTTAGTTAGAGCAGTCGACCGGCAATCGAAAGACTCGCGCTCGAATCCCGGTACAGTCAGATGCATCTCTTTTTCTACAGAAAGATTTCAATTTCTTTAAAATTTTCTGACAGGGTTTTGAGAAACGATACTCTCAACTGGCAGAAAGCACAATAACTGCATACACCACTAATGACGAAGTAACGTGGGTCGTAAATTCGTCTAACGTGAATAAAAATAAGCTTTGCATAGGGAGTAAGGAGTTGAGTAAAACGTGGTTGAGGACAAAAAAAATTCTTACCTCGAGCCTGCTATTAGTCATCCGAAACATACTTAAACAGCATGCAAATACATTTACACCATTCAGTCGCAGCCAATCATAATTTTCACCACAAATGCACTTGAATATACAACCTCACATATATAAACCTAATAACTACACTGATATATAGGACAATAAGCTTTGGTCGAATCACGCACACGCTCGCTTACAATCTTGAGGCATAAAACTTGGAACTTTCTTATATAGTGACTACAAGAGTTATTTAGAGCTTGTGAGAGACAAGTGTCGTGACTATAATTTTTGAGCTTCACTCAAGTAAAAATAAATCAACTTTTTTAAAATAAATTATTGATAAAATATATAAAAAATCAGTACAATTAATTAATTATTATAATTATGAAAAATTGCATTATTATCAAAAAGTATCTTGTGTAAAAACATTTATAAAAAGATTCTTTTTTTTCATGTGTTATATATTTTCAAAAGCTGTATTTTACAATTGTGAATTCGAAATTATTATTATGCCTAATAAATACAGTTATCAAGACTTTTGCTGTTTAAATTTTCATAAAATCAATTCAATTTAAAGAACTTAAGTGAAAAATAAAGAAGTAATTATAAACGAATTAAGAAAACATTATGAATCAAGACTTTATTAAACGTACAAAATCTATATAACTAGATTATGTGAAACTTTTAAATAAATTATATAAACTGTTAGACTAAAACAGGATTTGTCACCAAAGTGTTAGATCAGAAAAATTACTTTTTTTCACTAAATTGACTATACTTTTATACGTTAAAAGTAACGAAAGATTGAGATGTGATGGAAATGAAAATTCTTATTGTAGTCACTTGTCATCGACTTTTGAATAGGACTGAAATTGAAGAAGAATTCATTAACGATTTCAATAATTCCGTACACTTTTCACTGAAAGCTTCTAAAAAAGTTGTCGAAATTCTCAGTGACTAGTTATGTCCAAAAGTCGATGGCAATTAAATAAGGTTTCGAAAACTAATATTTCCCGTGCAGGAGCGTTAACTTCAATCTATTGGGATCAAATTAATTACTCACTACTAAAATAAACTGTAATTGTATTTTGCAAGTTTATAATTGAATTCAATTATTAAATATAATAACGTGAAACATCAGTACGCTGAAAATTCAACACGTTTTTGACATTAAAAAGTTTTTATTTGTGCCCAAGACGCAGATTACTTTTATTCGTTCCTGCCTGAATAGATATAGCTAGTGGAACAAGTCTTGCGATTCACGGTTTACTCAATTCTCGAGTGAAGCGTAGAGTAGAATAAACGGAAAGCTCCAGTATTTTTGTGATTAAATAAAATATTGGTGTTTTATAATTATGCTACGAGTAATAATATATATTTTTGTCCGACAGCGGAGCGAAACCAAGCGATTTCAGGCCTGTAAAGGGGGGAGTATCGAAAACGTTCGAGGCATAACGAACGATGTGGTGGCACGTATGGTCGAAGTTATGAACTATCGAATATAACACTATATCAATTTTATATTAATTTTTTAGCTCAATTTAGCTCACAAAAATGACAGATAACATATAGCAACCAACAGAACATGTTGTGTATTACGATACAGTGGAATGTAATGTAAAAATTGAACTGCGCATGTGCCTATAACCATACAGCGGAGCGTAATCTTCTTCTTATTCTTCTTCTTCTTCTTCGTACAGCGTTAGCACCGTACTGACAAAGCCTTGTACATTTGAATTGCACATGCTCTATTACAATACGCTACTACTACACAAGATCGAGGAAATCAAAATAGCTGGGCCTAGTCGCGAAATATCAAGTGTAATAACTAGCGCCGCAAACAACTACAATACTGGATTAGATTCGAGTGTATGCATAAAAACTCGTATCCGCACCGAAGTCACATAAAATAGAATATGTGCCAATGCACACAATTCGGGTAGTTACGAGACTCGCTTAAAATGCTCGCAGGGCTGATCGCGCCTCGGCTTCGATCTCCTGCGAGCATTGTCGCTCGTCGTGTAATAACCCTCATTATGCGCCTGGGCGCATAATATACTATTAAAATTATTATCTTTGAGTAATTTTATAACAATCTCAACAGATAGGCAATCAAATAAACATTCTAATAATCAAAAATTAAGAAATAAAGTTATACAAAATGAGTGGTTCAACTGTACGGGTGAAATAAAACTATTTACGTCGCAAAAAATGGAGCACATTCCATAAATAAAACGGAGCGCTTTCGAGAAGAGAAAACATCAGACTAAACATCATGTTTTTTCAAAGTGGAACATGAAGTCAGATGTTTAACTTGACAAGTTTTACATCACATGCGCTGTTATGGATACATTACAATATTTCTTTGTAAGTGCAAACGTGTCCATAATAGCGCGAGTGAAGTAAAAGGTAAAAAGTAGAACCTCTGACTTTATATTACCATTTGCAGAAACATAATGTTTAGTTTGATGTTTTTTTTGTCTTAAAGCGCACCGTTTTATTTATCAACTCCCTAGCGAACCGACTGATGAACGCTGGGTTTACGCTACAGCGTAAACCTAGCGTGAAGTAGCAATATAACTCTCGAAAGCGACGAAATGAATATTTAACTTCTTTGTATCTTTATTCTGCGTTAAAATTAACGTTAAAAGGTATACTCTGCTAAACGTTACTTCAAGCGCAACGCCCAAGCACTTGGTGCGCGAAATTTAAAAATATAATTTAAATTTGGAAAATGCAATTTTTCAAATAAATGTATTAAATGATAAAATTAATGGCATTATATATGCTAATGTACCAAAGTTGCACGAATATTGTAATAAGTTTGACGGGAAGTTATTAGTAAAAATATTTCACTTTATCGACTGCGGTAATATATCATAAAAATTTTTCCCTAGCCGAATGAATAAAGTTAATTATATTAATCTCTCATGAAGAAATGTTTTTTGAATAATGGGGAATACTTTTATAATAGCTAAGACGATTACCATTTATGAACTCTAAATTCAATGTATCCAACAACATATTTGCGTTTATTAAAATTTGAGGTTCAATACAACTTGCACTTTCTATTATAAGACAATATTTGAAATGTAATAATATTGTATTGAAAGTGATCAAATTTTACAAAAAATGTAATACAAATGTGAAACTAAATTAGAGCTTATAACGATATTATTAGACAATATAAACTAATGTTTGTCTAAAAATATCTATATAATAAGAAGATTACAGTTTTTATCAATTTTTATGCAGATAATTTAAGAATTTCAGAAATTAAAATTAAAAGCTATCGTAAAAATTTTGTCATTGAGTGCCAAAAGAGGATAAACATGGCTGCCGTGCCCCATAGCGTATATCGGACCTATATTCTTAGGTGAGTTTTTGGTATTGTAACAATAATTCACGCCAAGTATTATGATTATTAACGATTAAATGAATATATTGTGCATCTACTCCGCCCACATACTCCTAATTTTCAGATAACGTATCTTAATTACTTATAGCATAAGTATTTTGCGTAAAGTTTTCATAATAAATAACCAAGTTTAACAAAACTACTTACTGGTGACTGAAAATGACTTATGGAACCCACCTCAAGGTCATTAAAGAACAAGTGTGTATCTGCCAGGTTGAAGATGATTTCTTCCATACTGTAAGCCACATTTTGTACTAGAAGTGGATCTTTGCCGTGGTTAGAGGCGTACAACCCATTAAGGAGAGTATGGAACACAACTATGGTTTCATCAAGATCCCAAATGAATATCCGGTTTGGTCCAGCTTCTGCAGATTCTGCCAAACCAATACTGTTTCCACTCCCACTTTGTCGCCGTCCTCGCCTGATTGGTTTCGAAGACACTAGATAATTGAGTAATCATTATTGATCCGATAATTAAACTAAAGTTGTGTCAGGTAAAAAGCTTGCTTTGAAAAGTATTAGGGTGATGCAGTTACGCTCAACTTTAGATTTTTTCCGTCAAATACATGTGAACCCCAATGAATTCTTTTTCTGTGCGTTATTTTTAAGTTCGAGAGCAAATTTTGAAAGAGCTTATGGCCTATCATTTTTAATACCGTTTGAAACTTTTCAATGCAAGCTTTCTGAAGAGGGAGTCCTGTGAAAATTTTAACCGAAAGCGTTGAGCAGAAAATGTTAAGAGAAACAGAGAGAAGTGAATCCATGTATCTCTCTCACTCATGATTTTCTGCCTTCCTCTATCAAAAACATCCTCGCGGAAATACACATAGAATTCACGCTGTAATTTTTTGACAGAACCTCAAAAATATATACACCTGTAGATGAAATGTTGTGAATCGATACCGCGCCGATTGAATCCGATAAATTAATGTTATTTCAAATCGGGTCTATCGGTTCTTGATAAATTAAACGTGTACAGCCTGAAGAATTTTCTCGCAATTTCGACGTAAAATTTCACGTGCCTCACCTGGAGGATTTACACGTGTATTTCCCGTGAGGATACACAGGGTAAGTTTTTTATCTTGAGACATTAAAATATGTTAAGAAATTCGCATTGTACGAAAAAAATGTCCGCAATAAAAAAATTTGATTTCGGAGGGAGAAAAAGGATGGCGAAAAAATTTCACCCACACCACCACGGTGTGGAGTAAAAAAATTTTGTTTTAAATTAAAAATTGAATTTGAAAAAAATTCAGAATAAAACTTACGTATTTTTTAATGGAGAATCCCAACCTGCAAAACAAAATAGAGGTTACCATTTAAAATTTGGATGGAGGTATGAAGTCAATTTCTGCGCAGTCGCTTTTGCCCCTCGAAAACAAAAAGATTTTATTGCGGGCATTTCTTTCGTACAACACGTATTTCTTGAAATATTTCGATTTTTTAAGATAAAAAGTCACCCCGCATTCATTAGGGTTCGTTTTCGGTTATAAGCTTACACCGCACAGTGGAAGAAATCACGAAAAACATGGCCAAAAATAGAAGCTATTTGTTTACAGACTTGAAATTTCATAGTATAGGGTTTTCAGGGTCGCTGATAACAAATTTAAGGTTAATTTTTCGAAAAGCAAAATGGCGGATATTTTTTCGAAAAACTTGATCAATTAAAAAAAAATGAATACAAATGACTTCTCGAGATCGCTGATAACGAATTTGATATTAATTCTTTGAGAATCAAAATGTTGTATGATATAAAGCGGATAGAGCTCAATAAATTTATAAAAGTTTGGAAGAAAATTATTATGCAGGATACTTTTTAGACGTCAAACGCAAAAATGCAAGACTAATTTAGAATTTTTCAATTTGCATAAACCATTCCGAATATTTCCTGTCTCGTAACTCCAAAAGTGCCGGATCCTATGACATTGTATAAATAAAGTTTATTTAATTGTATGTTGATTATTGAAAGAATAATATGAACAAATAGATATTTAGAATTGATGCATTCAAATCCGGGGTTAAATTATAAAAGTTTAAAAATTATATTATAGATAATTCAATCGGACACCCGTTAGATAAAATGATTTTCGCCATGAACACCTAGATATGAAAGAGTCAGGTACATTTTGGGCCTTTTCCTTGTATTTTACGTTAAGCTCAAGCGCCCCTGATGCTTGAAGATTGATTCATGAACACGCGATCCTATGAGACTAAGATTTTCATAGTGTATTACAACAAAAGGTGGAAAAATGTGGTTAATTTCTTTGTTAATTCTCAAAGTACGCACTACTGACCATACTCACAACTATAGAGCATAAACCGATTTCCTGGGATCACAAGTTTTTTGATAATAAAACATACATATATTATAATATTTACAATCATTTGAGACAGCTGTTTAAATGAATATTTAGATATATTTTAACATGTTTAGTGTACAAATGTAATACATCAAATTATTCTACTTACCTCCAGAAACACTTGCCATCTCCAAAAAATTAAATCACACGCTTCAAAATCGGTTTCTAATAAGATTATTGATGCCCGATTTTAAAGATATGAAAAGAGGGAGCGCAGGCTTCTCTGATAGCTCCAAGTTATAGCTGCTCCTGAGAAGCAGGTATAAAAGATGACCCTCTGTCCTTTTACAAAACTATGCAGTAGCTCCATCTCTTGATAAATTATAATTACTACGTCAATCGGATGATTTTCGTTTTTTGAATTTTGGCCAGGTTTTTCGTGATTTCTCCCACTGTGCACTGGGCTGCACCTGTTCTCCCTATAGTTACGTCTAACGTCTTACACAAAAAAAGTCTGCTTGAAGTAACCGTATTCTAGTTAGGTTATATTTAACATTTTGACCTGGTTGTTTCAGATTCTCTAGTTTTTATTTAAAAATCTGGTCATAGTCAGAATTCTAGTAATTTTGATCAGAACAGAATGTTAAATATGGCCTAACCAGAATTCCAGTCATTTAAAGTAGAATTTTTTTGCGTGCATCAATTACATCAAATGGCTTTATTAATGAATTTGTAATTGGTGACGTCAGAAGCCACTTCATGGTCTTAAGTACAAGTTGTTTCGGTTTATTTATGGCTTTTTTGCTTCCTCTGAGACTAATAAAGCCCTACATAAGTGATTTAGGCTAAGGAATAAAAGTTAAAACAAAAAGAAAAGTCTTTACTGAAAATCTTACATAACTTTAGGTGTTAAATTTTTACATTGAAAATTTTCAATTTACATAATCTATTCCCTGGCATGATAATCATTTGATAAGAATAATTATCTAGTTTAAGGATATTGAATAGGTGATAAAAATTTTGAAATTTAGGACGAAAAATTATTCGCTGTTTGTAACTACGCAGCATTTTAATGAATGAGTTCAATCCATTTTAGTTTAAGGCATCGATAAAGAGAGCATTACAATATTTAAATTGTTACGGGCTAGTAAAGGTGGTTAAATATTTTTTTTTAGATCCTGAATTGATATTGCATAGAATTTTATTCTATGCTGTATTAATTCATGACTTACAAATGAAGCAAGACCACACTTCGTATCGCTCGTAACCGGAGCGCTTTTTTCATAAACGCTACAACTCAGCATTCCTGGGCCGGCGACCTGGTTCGAGACGAAGGCGAGTTCTTTACTGATATATCCAAATTTAAATAATTATATTTCGAAATTACATTTTCATAAATCCTCCTAGGAATACTCTACTCTTTTATGCTTTTCAGTTGCACCTCCTAGATTAAAAATTTCAAAAAGACGCGTCATATATATATATATATATATATATATATATATATATATATATATATATATATATATATATATAAACGTAAAGAAATATATGTATGTGTAACTTGCGTAAATTAAAATAAGTTTATACGCGAGAGTTTATAAGAACTCAACATAGAATAAAATACAAAGGGAACGAAAGAATGAAAGAGAGAGTACGGATGGATGGGGAGAGAAATACGAAAGAGAATAGAATATAAAGAGAAAAGAACAATGTAAGAGGGAAAAGGAGCGAGCAACGGCGATGTCGTACTCATGAAAGTTGCTCAAGAGGAGAGAATGAAAAGGAGCGTGAGGGGAAATAAAAGCGAGCAGAGAGGGGGGGAGAGACTTCACCCCATGTAGTTTGGAAAGGGTTGGTAACAAAAGTCTGCAAATTCGGGGGTAAACTATCATCAGGTTAGCAAATACATTCTAAAAGCATGAAGGCAGTCGAAACACTTGTCATAAGATTTTGGGACAGTTGAGAAATAATGTCCCACATGCGAACGTAAAATATCCCGCTCTTCCATAATCTGCAGTCAAAAATTCATTTACATTTGATAAGCCGATGTTGACCTTAAAATGAGCATGATTCTGATCTGATGGAATCAAACAGACCCAGGATTCAGATTCAGATATCCAAAACACGTATGATAATCGTAGTTTTCTCCGCTTAATATTTTTTCTTCAATTTGACATTGGAATGATCATAATCCTGACCTGATGGAGACAAACAGATCATGTATTCGGGTTCAGCGACCCAAAAACGTGCAGGTGGTCAATCCGATACAGAGAACACTTTTTTGTGGGGTTGCGCTATTATTATATTATCCCTGCTTAAAATGACGGATAGAACCCAGATAAGAACCGAGTAAAAGTCGGTTCTTATCTGGCGCTAATGGATTTGTACCCGGTTTTTGTCCCCGGTTTGTACCCGGAAATTATCGGGTTCTATCTGGGATCGCATAATATCTTCACCCGGTTTCTATATGGTTCTTACCTGGGACCTTTGATATTTTTATATGGTTTGTATCTGGCTCCTTAAAATACTTATACCCTGTTCTAATCCGGCACTTAATCGGATTCTATCTGGGTTGATATAATATTTTGTCCGGTTTCTATATGGGTCTTATCTGGGCTCTGTAAGAGTTTTATCCTATTTGTAGTCGGGTCCTCGAAATACGTATACTCGGTTCTTATCCGGCGTTACTGGATTTATATCCGGTTTTTGTCCCCGGTTTATACCTGGAGCTTAACCGGGCTCTATATGGGATCGCATAATATCTACACTGAGAGAAAAAGTACAGGCAAGATTCGAGTTAGACCGTTTTTAATGGCAATGGAGGAATATTCGCTTGGAAGGTTAAATTTACTGTTTTCACAGTAAAAAATCTGTTTTCAAGCTGGGAAATTTTATTTGAGTAAATTGACAGTACTTTTTTGTTACACGTACACCGAAAAAAATCTCAGTAGGTTTGACTACTTTTTAACTTATTTTTCGTAGTTCGTAAAGGCTCCAGTGCCTTTTTTAAGTTAAGTGATCTTCAGGAACATAGGTAAATCAAATAAGAGCAGTTGTTGAATCGATGAATACTCTTAGTATATTTCAAAACTGTATTTACTATTAAGTAGACACTTAACTTACTATTTTTATATACACACCTACCTACAAACACACACCCGCCTCTACGCTACACAAACGCTCGTTTAGACAGTATTAAAAATTATTCTTAACGCTGCGGGTTCGAACCCTCTCTACTTATAATTATCGCATTAGTAACCTAACGACTAAGCCTCTCGGCTGCGCACGCTTGGAATACAAGAAAGGAAATAGCGCTTATAACCTGCAACTACTGCAGGGCCGTGTAAAAAGTGTTTGGGCCCCGTTATTGTTACTACCTCGACACAATCAGATATACACACATACACACACGTGCTCGCATATGATTATTATGATTACATTTCATAATTGCTTGCTGACTCCCGAGTTTTTTTAACCAACTCACAGCAAAAGTCGCTCGTATAGGAATTGTATTTCTCTAAACACACTAACGGCATATTTTTCTGTTAGGCTTGTATTTTATAAATGACATCAAGAGAAGCTTTTAAAACATCGTACTGTGAAAATTACTGAATAAAATATTGCGGTGCAAACAAGTCCATTTTAAGGATAGTCACAGAAAAAAAATTACGGGACAGTAAAAGTTCTTGGTTTTAATAAATATTCTTGCTATACCTCCGAAAACCGTAAAATAACGTGATAATTTTCTCTCAGTGTACCCGGTTTTCCGGATAAGATCTTATCCGGGACCTTTGAGATTTTTATCCGGTTTGTATCCGGCTCCTTAATAATTTGCAGGTCGACAACTGTCTTATAGAAACCGGATAGGATCCGGGTAGAAACATATTTTTGTATTTTAATTTGCTGGATCCATATGCCAGATAGGAACCAGGTAGGGCCAGGTACAATATTCATACAACTTATTTTCTGTCACCACTTCCTGGATAAGGACCGGATAGACCCAGATAGATCCCGAAAAATGAAATTAGAGTCCAGATAAAAACTGTAAAGAATCGGGTAAAACTCGAATGGGTTTGCAACCGGTTTCTTTCCGGTATCTACTCGATTTCTACCTGATATTTTATGCAGGGATCTAACACTTGCTCTAACACGAAATTGATGAATTGATAAAGTCTTTGCCATGAACGACCCTTATTTATCTTATAAACTACCCTCAGTGAAAAAATACGTATGCAAAAAATTGAAATAGTCATTTAATTTAAGCAAAGAATGAATGTTATTTCGTAATGCCAAAATAGTGATTAAACAACTCATCAGCAACCCCCAAGGGTAAACTACCCCTAATTACCTAATTACATATGTCTACCAATAAAAAATTTGAGAGACGCGAATGGTTGGGGAAACGCAATATTTATTATTCCAAAAATGTCTATTTACTTGCAATAGTTTCAAATAGTTCTCTAGTATTAGATATATTTTGAAAAGATCAATAGTTATGAATATTCTTTTACTTTTTTATTTTTTTAAAATCATTTCATTCGTTTATGTCGATCATTAGGAGAGTGCATAACTCACCGTAATAACGGAACTCTACTAAAGGGTGATCAATTTAGAGGTATAAGATTTTAGATTGAAATAAAATAACGAAAATTCAAATTGTTAGGGCAATCTTTTTTATTTTTGTGTAGAACCATTGACGACATTTATTTTTTAAAGAGAACCCCTTTCAAATGTTGGCCGCAACTGCGCCTTAATTCGTCCATCCGTAAACACCAATTTTGAATGACTCGCTCGAGGACTTCGGTCGGTATTTCGCTAATAACTTCAGTAATGTTGGCTTCCAATGCCTCAATAGTAGCTGGTTTATCCACAAAACATTTAGACTTTACATACCCCCACAAATAAAAGTCCAAAGGTGTGATATCACACGATCTTGGAGGCCAATCCACCGGTCCGAGACGAGAGATAAATTGCTCACCGAAACGACTACGCAGTAAATCCATTGTTTCACGAGCTGTATGCCACGTAGCGCTGTCTTGTTGGAGCCAAATGTCGTGGGGATTACGGGCTTCAATTTTCGGCATCAAAACGTCGTTTATCATGGCGCGATAGCGTTCCCCATTCACTGTTACATTGGTGCCAGCCTCGTCTTTGAAGAAATATGGGCCAATGATTCCTCCAGCCAATAAGCCGCACCAAATGGTTGTTTTCAATGGATGTAATGGCAGTTCTTGAATGGCTTCGAGTTACTTTTCACCCCAAATACGGCAATTTTGCTTATTTACGTAGCCATTAAGATAAAAATAGGCCTCATCACTGAACAAAATTCGGATCCCAAAATGTGGATCTTCGGCGAGTTTTCCAAGAGCCCAACGACTGAAATTATGACGCTTTGGAAGATCAGCCGGCTTCAATTCTTGGACTAGCTGTATTTTATACGCTTTCAAACCAAGATCTTTGCGTAAAATCGCCCAAGTAGTGCCATAAGATAGGCCAAGTTGTTGAGATTGGCGCCGAATCGATTCTTCCAGGTCTTTGGCAAAACTCTCATTTACAGCCGCAATATTCTCTACAGTTCGGACTGCACGTGGTCTAATCGGTCGAGTATCATCCAATAACGTTAAATTATTCTTAAGTTTGCCGATGGTATGCCGAATAGTGCGTTCGGTAGGACGATTATGTACACCATAAATTGGCCTGAGCGCGCGATAAACTGAATAAAATTGTGTATTTAGTTTGACAGTAGTCACGCGTGACATGTCAATAAAAACCTATTGGAAAAAGTACCTCCAATTTGATCACACTTTATATCGACCTTATCAACCTGTAATCGGCAATACTCAGCGGAGTTAAAGCGTTCATATCCGCTACAAAAATTGTACTTATAAAAAAATTGGTTTAAGTACTATTATTTTTTACACCAGGACTTCCAAGGTCAAATGTAACTTTTTAAACAAATAAAACTGTCATGGATCCAAATAAGGCGAATACGGAGAATGGTTTATAATAAAACTGCCACTTTTTGGCCAAGAAATTCGTTATTAATGTTGACGGATATGAGCTGGTGCTCATAGCACGTGCAACAAGCACCAACTTCTTTTTTCAAGATATTCTAGCTGTAAAGGACGGATACGCGCCAGCAAACGCTTCATAAAACCAAGATGAAACAGAGAATTCGCCGGTTGGTCTTTTGGAACAAACACTATGTGCACGGTTCCCTTTAAATCGTAAAAACAAATCAAAATTGTCTTTATTTTTTATTTCTTTTAGCGCGATTTTTTAGGATTTTACTCCATCCCGTCTACTGGAATATTCATATATAAACATTGGAAATTCCTGTTTTCACGGCTGCAAATACATGTTTTCAGATCCGTGTTTAAGGCCATGTTTCAATCAGGCCACGTGATTAAATCATATATTGATCTGTTCTTACAAGATGCCTTTCGTGATTTGCAAAATATCTTTCTGACAATATGCGAAATGTAACGAAATACAATAAGATACGTCTGTTAAGTTTTATTTAGTAAAAGATTTAATAAAAAATTATAAAATTTATCGATAAAAATATAGAAAAGCCGACTTCAGTGTTGGACAGACTTGATCGGTGAGGTCGAGAAGGACCCATGGGGTCTCGCCTTCAAAATAGTCACCAAGAGATTGGTGACTAGAAGAAATACCCCGGGCCTGGATAATCCCGATCGAGTCAAGTACAGCGTGCGAAGCTTGTTTCCGCATGTAGAGCCGTTCCAAAGACAGGACCGAAGCTCCTGCGTGGCCCGGCGCGAAGAACTCTTCACTCTCGAAAAACTAAAGAGAGCGGGTAGAAGGCTCAAGGCAAACACAGCGCCGGGGATCGACGGGTTGCTGAACGAGATCCTCAAAGAGGTGATCGGGGCATACCCGGAGATCCTCCTAGAAGTCTTCAACTCCTGTCTTCGGGAAGGGAGATTCTTCGCGGATTGGAAGAAGCAGAGGTTGGTCCTGCTGAGGAAGGGCAACAAACCTCTAGGGAATGCCTCATCGTATAGACCAATATGTCTGTTGGATACGATGAGGAAACTTCTGGAGGAAATGATCCTACAAAGACTACAGGGTCACATGGTTCGCGAGAATGGTCTCTCAGAAAACCAGTTCGGCTTTCGGAGAGGCAGGTCCACAGCTGACGCCATCCAGGCAGTGGTGGACATCGCCACTAAAGCAAGAGGAGGAACTGGCAAGCATAAGGGATTCTGCGCGTTGATCAGCATTGACATACGCAATGCGTTCAATACCGCGATATGGAACATCTGCATCGAGGCGATGGTGCGGAAAAAGGTTTCAGACTACCTGTTGCGAATGATAGATGGCTATCTGAGCGACAGGTGGGTGATATACGAGGGCGACAAATGGTCTCTCAAGGAAGAGAGGACATGTGGTGCCCCTCAAGGGTCGCGGGTGAGTCCACTCGTTTGGAACGTCATGTACGAAGAATTCCTGCGCATGGACCTGCCTGCTGGAACGAGCATCATCGGCTTCGCGGATGACGCACTTGTGTGTGCTTCTGACAACGTCGGAATTCTGGAACTTATGATTAATGATACTCTGTGGCGGGCAAATCGTTGGTTAGATAGTAGAGGCCTGAAAATCGCCCCTAAAAAGACCGAGGCTTTGCTGGTCACGGACAGGAGATCCTCCCAATATCCGAGGATCGTTCTCGGGGAACATGAAATCGATTGGAAAAAGAGCATTAAGTACCTGGGAGTGCAGTTGGATCGAAGGCTTAGCTTCGACGAACACCTGCATATCGCGACTGCCAAAGCCATCCAATGTGGGGCCGCTCTGACTCAGCTCATGCCCAACATTGGTGGACCCAGGGAAGCTAAGAGAAGGCTGGTGGCGAGCGTGGTAAACTCGAAGCTGCTTTATGCAGCTCCGATCTGGACAAGTGCCCTTAACAACCATGCTATCCTGAAGAAGCTGTTCTCGGCACAGAGAGGTATGGTGATGAGAATTGTCTCAGCATACCGAACTGTGTCGACGAGTGCGGTGCTGGTCCTGGCGAGCGTCCCACCAATTGACTCATTGGTCATTCAGCTCCGTAAGGAGCTCACTTGCTTAACCAACCTGCAGGAAATCGCTCGCGCGAAGGAGGCCATCCGCAAGGATGGAAGGCGCAGACTCGTCGAGAAATGGCAGCCGAGATGGCATGGTGACCAATCCGGGAGATGGACACACCGTCTAATCCCGGAGCTCACCACCTGGCTGGATAGAAAGCACGGTCAAGTCGGCTTTTACCTGGTGCAAGCGCTTTCAGGCCATAGCTGCTTTAATGGGTACCTGAAGCGCTTCAAGAAAAGAGACGACGAGTCGTGTAGCTACTGCGGATCCTTTGTGGAAAATGCAGAGCAGACACTCGTTGTCTGTGCCAGGTGGGGTGCGGAAAATATTTACCAATTAAATAATAAAGAAAATGAATAAGGACGTGGTATATGAAATTGTAAGAGAAAACACGTGGCACATAATATACCTATTAGTTAGAAGAGCGTGAATACTCTGTCTTTCTTTCCGAAGATGGCTGAACTGATCGATCTCACACACACAATAGACCTCTTCAAGTATTTGCGATGGAAAGAGAGAGAAATGTCGGAAGAGTCCTATCGGCCCGTCGCCACATCTCCTACTTCATCTCTTCAATTTACGTTTGGCCGCTCAGGGGTCTTTCTTCAGATCGCGTCACATTTTTCGAATTTTCATAGGAATATTTTGTAACGTAAAATATGGGGAAATTCTATTTGTAGCATTCAGTTTTTTATATATAGACCGTCAACATTTTTCTAAATGTCACGAATATGCACCATTCGCGGACATTACATAACACATCGTTCAATAAGTCCCGGGACTAACCCACAGATGGCGTTAGTAATATCAAATCCACTTCATTTTTCAAACGAAATAATCTTTAAATGACACGTGTCTGACTCTCACGTCAATCAGACCATAAACAGCAAAGCTACTGTGGTGAAAGTGACGCTACTTTTGCATTTGTGTACAAAATGGACAAAAACGAATTTTGTGTGTTGATAAAACATTGCTATTTAATGGGGAAAAATACCGTGCAAGCTCAACAATGGCTCGAAAAATGTTATCCGGACTATGCTCCGTCGAAAACAACGATTTGCCGGTGGTATGCTGATTTCAAACGCGGTTGCACTGGTACAAATGATGCGAAACGCTCGGATAGGCCAAATGAAGCAGTAACTCGGAAAATATAAAGCAAGTTTTGAAAATCGTGATGGACGACCGCAAACTGAATGTCCGAGAGATTGCTAAGATGGTGAACATATTAACTGGAAGTGCGTCTACGATTTTAAACGAAAAATTGGACATGAAAAACGTCTTTTCCAAATGGGTGCCGGGTTTGCTCACAATGGAACAAAAGCAATAACGAGTCGACGATTCAGAGAGCTGTTTGTCACTGTTTGCTCGCAAAAAAAAGGATTTCTTGAGTCGGTATGTGACAATGGACGAAACATGGATCCATCATTTCACTCCGGAGTCGAAGCGGCAGTCAGCTGAGTGGCGTGCAGCCGGTGAAAGCCGTCGGAAGCGTCCGAAAACGCAACAGTCAGCTGGCAAAGTCAAGACGTCAGTTTTTTGGGATGCGCACGGTATAATTTACATCGACTACCTTGAAAAGGGAAAATATATCAACAGCGACTATTACATTGAGTTATTGGTGCATTTAAAGGACGAAATCGCAAAAAAACGACTGCACATGAAAAGGAAAAAACTCATCTTTCGTCAAGACAATGCACCGTATATATACCGTACATATATCCTGGCCGTTCATCAGGGTAAGCAGAGTGTTCTATGATAATTTTTTGTTAGCCTAATAGTCATAAAATGTTGATCGATCTCAAGGGTTTCCTACAGGTGAATTTCATCCCGAACTGCGGTACAAGAGTCCCTCGGTTTATAGAGGTATTGTTTAATGCTTCTGTTGTCTTGCTTCGTCTTTCCCTGATCTAAGGATAAATTTCGTCTCGTAATAGTACATCTCCAACCAAGTGGGGAATCGACTAGTCCTCCACTTGTTTAGCATACTATTTTCTGTGATACCCGCATCGGGAATGCGGTTTTGGGGCCTTAGCGCGAAACAGCAAAAATGATCGATTCCGCGATCGATGATAAGCCCATCTGATAAAACTTACTTTTCCACACTAGTGACGGGACAGTTTGGAAATATTCAAATTTCAACCTCAGTTGTAAGTTCACCATGCTCTGCGGAAGCGAAACGCCACGTACTTATTGATTTCGTAATTGTATCAATCAATTGTATAACCGATCATTTTTGTTCCGTTAAAATGCGATGAATTAAATCTTTGGACATATTTGATTCCATTTCCATCTAACGCAACGAAGATTTCGGCTCTTCTTTTATGAGTTCAAGCACAATTTCAACGTTTTCTTCGTTCACAGCTGATCTTGGCCGACCCGAACATTCTTCGTCATTTATTCTTTACATCGTTTAAACCAGCCGTAGATAGTGAGACGGTATAAACACTCATCACCATAAACTTTCTGCATCTTTCGATGCATCTCGAAAGCTGTTTTATCGAGTTTAAAACTAAACTTGATGTTAGCTCATTTGAAGTGTGCTGCAATTTTAAACCAGAATTATAATACGCATATGCATACCAAAGGGTATCTTTTTTCTTTGAAAATTATAAATCGAGGAACTTTGACATATACAATACTATGAAGAAGGGCGACAACTTCCCATCAGCAGTTATAGTGGGCTGTATTGTGTAACTATGTGTATTTGGCGGTACTGGCTGTACAACATAATCTACTTTTTTATACCTCGAACTGCCAAGGTTCGACCAGAGTGAATTTCCAACTGAAAACCACTGTGATCAGAATTCAGGGGTCCGGTAGAATAACAGCAGAGACGCGCGGCCTAGTGGAAACGGGAGGGGGTACGCAGCGCTAGGATTCGTTCACTTTGAATTTCAAAGAATCCTAGCGCTGCGTATCCTCTCCCGTTCCTACTAGGCCACGCACCTCTGCTGTTATTGCATCGGAATCCTCAATTGTACAGATTTTTTGGTCCGTGCCTCGTAACCAAAGGGTTTATCTTCTTAACGAATTTTGTAGCTTTTATTTTTAAAATTTCGTCATCTTTAAATCATGCGCGTAATAAACTTAGTTACTTTTTTTAAAAGCATACGATGAGATTTTTTTTAGTGGATATATAGGAGTCGATCAAGTTTTACAAATTTTACAAAATTAAAAAAAAACAAACAGTGAAAAAAAAAACATTTTACAGAGTCACAACAAATACAATACAATACTTATTTTTATTGCTAATGCTTTCATTATGGTTATGAATTAAGAGAAGATATAATTTTTCCCAGACGGATTTAAATATTCTAATCAATAAAATTTGAAGGATAAGTATTTTGTTTTAAAATCTGAATAACTTTCAACAAATTCTCACGATGAAATTCATGATGAGATAATAAAATTGCTCTGTCAACAAGGTTAAAAACAATATTTTTCTTTTGTTGAGTTGGATGATTTGAAGACTAGTTAATAACTCTGTCAGACGATGTTTGTTTACGAAACCAATTAGTGACAATCATATTATTATTTCTGATTAGGGTCATATCTAAAAAGTTTATTCTTTTATCTTGTTTTAACTCGAGGGTAAATTGTAAATTTGAATCATAAGAATTAAAAGTATTAATCACTATATCAATATGTTTCTTACGGACACATAGAATTATATCATCGACATATCTATAATAAAATACAGGAATACAATTAACATCTTTATTCAAAACGGATAAACAATAGTTCTCCAAATCATCCATAACTATGTCAGCAAAAAACGGAGAGATAGGAGACCCAATTGTGTACCATAAATTTGCTTGTAGAATCTATCATTGAATACGAAAAAAGTGTTATTAAACAAAAATCTGACACAATCACGAATATCATTAAACGGGATTTTACAATTCTGATCAATGCAAAAAATCTTCTATCTAAACTGTCTAAAACTAAGCTGCAAGGAACATTAGTAAAAAGAGAATTGACATCGAGAGAAAAAATAACGTGGTCATCATCTAAATTAATATTTTTTAATTTTTCTTTGAGTTCAAAACTGTTATTTATATGTGATTTTGGAAGTTTGACACTATTTTTTAATTCTTCATTAACAAATTTCGCTAAAAAGCTAAAAATTGTGAACAGTGTTAGCTTAGAATTTCACTTTGGACGTAACATGTGACAAATTAAATTAGATTTTAATATATGACTAAGGGCCGATTCCACCAACGTTAATCAAATTTTAATCGGCGGTTTAATCCGCCATTCTAAATTCTGATTGGTTTATCCAATGGTTTAACCATCGATTAATAATGAATCGTATTTGGTGAAACCAGACCTAAGTGTTGTAAATGTAAAGGCTTCAAGTTTAAGGTAAATTTTGTTGTGAATCTTTAAAAAGTTTTTTTTTCACTGCTTGTTTAAAAAAAAAAAATTTGTATTTGTTGAGATTATTGATTTATATAACTTTTATCATATAAATATAGCCTGATGAGGTTGGCGAATCAAGCCAACGAAACGTCGCTCATGCCAGATTATTGATGAGTGTTTCAATTATTTTTTAACCCCCAACTTGATCGACTCCTATATATCTACTAGATACACATCATGGAGGGTGATAATTCTACAAGATTCTCAATACGATGAGATTTAAAAAAATTATAGAGCCACTTTCGAAAAGCTTCGATTACAATACTATTACTACCCACCTCTTTATACGCTTTTAAAGCCCATTGCCGGAGGTTTCTATTTATATTTCAATGTCCGAATTAACTTCCTATGAAATAAATAATCAAGGTCAACGTGGATTTTTTCTTTTCCCGCTTCATTAATCTGGTTAACAAGATATACCAATTAGTCTTGAGGAAATTTCCATAAGAATGAACTGAACTTAATCTCGTAATTTGTTCGGAAATTTTAATTTTTAATATGTTCAATAAAATGCTATCCTCATTAGTTAGTATTATATTGTTATAAGTCGTCGCGCATTGAAAAACGGAGTTTTAAGAATTATTCAGAAATTCAACAACTTTTCATTCAAAATTATAAATGAAATGTCAAATGACAGCGTATGTATGATTTAATTTTAAATAATTTTAGTAATTCCTCTAAAATTTATAACCATTTTACTTGCATAAAAGTGTAACTGCTGCAAGCGAACATCTTTCTTACAATGCATGAAGAAAATATTTCTTTTTAATGTTAAAGGGAAGGTTGACGGGTTATGTGAAATTTATGGTTTTTATAACAGAATCAAATTATTAATCTTTTTGTTAAGCAAAATTATGTAACGCGGAGCCAAGATTTTCCGTATTCGGCAGAGGACGATGTTTTTCGTCCAAGCCGTAGCGGAGCGCGTGGAGCAGGTGAGTATGAAAAACATCGTCCAAAGCCGAGTACGCGCTTCGCTTTAAGTTGCATATGATACTTTATACAAGTGAAGTGCATTTTTCGCGTCATTCGGGGAGTAAAGTAATAAGCAAATTATCTCAGCAACCGTATATGATATCAAAACAGAAGACCACCGTTGGATTCTGCATTGAAAAATGCATCGAAATCATATATTGCATTACATAAAAAACAAATTTACAATATTTTATGTCATGATTGGTGATTTTTCAAAAAAAAATTGATTGGAAAAACCTCAAAAACCTGATGTTCTGGGAAAAATTGGAGGCTAGATGCGGATTCAGCACAAAAACTACTCTGAAAATGACATACCATCTGATTGAATTTGACCCGGACTGGTTAAAAAAAACAACATTTTTATGTATTTTGATATAAATCCTTATTATTGCCATCAAAATATGCTCCTTTTGAGCCAATACATCATGCGAACGGTTAATCCAATTTTCCATACACTTCTTATAGGCCTCGGCCGGTATGGCCTTTAGTTCCTTCAGCGAATTTCTTTTTATGGACTCAATCGACTTATGGCGCGTTTTCCGGAGCCGATATTTGAATTTTGGAAATAGGAAAAAGTCACAGGGAGCCAAATCTGGCGAATACGGTGGCTGAGCAATGACTTTTCTTTCGTGCTTAGCCAAAAATTCAGTCACAATCAGGCTGAAATGTGACGGCGCATTATCGTCGTCTGGCGGCGACGCACTTCATACCCAAAACATAAACCACAATTTGTTGAGTCGATCTATAAGAGATCTTGAGAGCCTTTGCTACCTCTCTAATGCCAACATGATGATTTTCAAGCATAAGTTTCTTCACTTTTTAGATTTTATGGCTGTTAACAGAGGTGGGTGGACGAATCGCATGAGGCAAGTTTTCTACGAACTCACGCCCTCACTGAATGCTTTATGTCACTAAAATACTTGCGTTCTCGATAGAGTCGATTCCCCAAAACACTTCTGCAACATTTTCAATGATTCTATAGCCGTAATTCCATTGACAACATAAAATTTCAAGCAAACTCTTTGTTGAATTTTTTTCCCATAGTAAAAATTTTAATAAGAGTTGGTTTACAATAATTTAAAGAAATCTTAACTTGAGCCTTCGACATGGGCTGAGGATCAGTGTCAGGTTCCCCTGACTGACCTCGGCTCCGATAGCATCAGATCAGGACTACCTGAATCTACTGTACCTGAACTCTCCGAATCTACCGAATATTGCCGAACGCCACCAATCGCTGCCGAACATTACAATAACATTACCGAACGTTACCAAATGTTGCTGACTGTTACCGAATGTTACCGAACGACACCGAAATGTAACTGAATATGACCAAACGTTACAGTGTTTCCGGACGTTATTAAATGTCACCGTACCTACCAGAATAATACCAAACGTTATCGAACGACACGAAATTAATAAAATACCGGCGAACCAGCTTACCCCTTGACAAAGGGAGATTGCCATTGGCCATGCGGCACCAGTACCTTTGGCCCACTGGATACCGCCATGGCCGAGGCTACGAGGATAGGGCGCCAAACTCAGATACCGCTAAGCGCGACCCTCCCGAAAGACACACACATGCACATTAAAATCGCACACTGATATCGGCACACAAACTATTGTTTTATATCCTCCCAACCACCCACCCACACACAGCACACACACACTCTCATCGATGATGAGTTTGACAAGGTGGGTAGCAGCCAGTTCCTTTTTTGAAACTTTTAATTCGCGCTTAAGGGAATCTTCTACCAGGGCCATTTGTGTCTTGGTGAGTTCCTTAATCACGGCGCACCCATTGTCGTCGATTTGCGCCAAAGTGGACAATAAGTCAATGGTGGCAGCGCGGTATAGCTCATCGTCATGAATCATACGGTTGACGGTGGCGTTGCCATCCACAATTCATCTAAATTGTCGAATGGCAACCATGCCTAAAACACATTGATACTAAACATTCAGCACCACTTTGTAATTTACGCACTTCTGGACTAACTAGGGTGCTAACTAGCGCTACCTGCCCTCAAACCGACTTAATGCTACCGTTCGGGAATAGAATAGTTATAGTAGGGGCTTGAGAAATCGCACCTACATTTATGGTTGCACCCTGAGTTTCGATTTGGGTGGCGAAGTTACATTTACAAATTTATTTGTACTCCTAAATTCCTTTTTTTGGGACGCTGTGGGTATCCTAATCTTTACCAAGTTGTGCGAGTTCTTCAAAATCGTCGATGCCTTTTCGTTGAATAACGAGCATAAATGCCGGTCTTAACGGGGTCGTCTACTTTTTAGGCCTCATTTTTACCCTTACTTTACCAATGGATTAAAAGAAAACTACACGAAAAAATTGAGTACAAAAAGTTTTGCTGATGAATTTCGTATTGAAAAAAAATTTTCATTTTCAACTCAGGGAACCTTCGAAAAATGTAAAAGAACAACTTTTAAATTCAAGAGAGATGCTTCAAAATGGCGAATTTGTTGATTACAATTTATTCATTTTCACCCTCTAGTGACAGCAATGAATACCCCTTGTAAGCGTTATCGAGTTTCTCTGCAACCGAGTAGAGACCACCTAACTTGTCATATAAACCTAACACAGGCAAGTTAGGTAGTCTTTGATTTTTTCTTTCGCACCTTGAGTGCGCGCGCGGATTTGATCCCTTACGTGGCAGGCCAAATTATTATCGCCGAATTGGCTTCTAAAAACCTTTCTAAATGTCGGCCATGATGTTCATTGCGACTCCTTTAACCGGTACTACTGTAAAGCGACACCTGTAAGCACTACCGGTAGTGCGCTGATGAGCTCAATATCCGATAGCGGAGAAAAAACTCTGCACACGTCTACTTGCGTTAAAAAATCTTCCGCGCTTGCTTTTAACGAACCGTTGAATTTTAAATTCCATTGGCGCACGATTTTACCCACATACCTATTTAACTCAACACGAGTGTTGGTACCTCGCGAATTAGAATTATAGGGGTTGGTAAGCGCGGAATTAAAATTTTGCTCGTTGGTTGTTGTTATAGGCGGAATCTTGGTTAAGTTATATATATTTGCACCTTTATTATTATATGGCGCGTAGGATTACTGTGGATGTTGGTGGATGACATTCCCATATAATCGAAACTTTGTTGCGCGATAAAAGGTATAAGGCGACGTGAGTAAAAGGGCGTTGACTCTCTCGTATTTAACGACGATTTCGAGCAATTTATGCTCGAAATTGCTGTGCCCGGGGCCTGGTGCAAAACAAAGCAAAACAGTCAATACTCTGTTTTATCTTAGTGTTGTGAAGCGTTTGCTGGCGCGTATCCGTCGTGTGCGGCCAGAATATCTTGAAAAAAGAAGTTGACGCTTGTTGCACGATAATACACCAGTTCATCGTTCAACGTTAATAACCTTTACGTACAGTATTTTAAGACTTTTGTTTTATTAAATATGTTATTGCTTTCCGGGGAGAAATTTTGTACGAAAACGTAATTTTTATATCTAGGTTCAGATGAATATATCAGTAAAATTTTTTACTTCAACGAATGTTGTTTTAAAGCTGGACGTAATTTATGAGAACTTTATATTCATATGCATTGATTTCTTTGCGTAGATCCATCAATATAATCCTACTTACAACCAGTGTCGTATGAAAGGGGTAATTCTGGGATGTTTTGAATTCTAGTCTTCATTAGGTTCAAAAAACGCAGCTAGAATGTTCTGAGCAGAGAAAAACCATTTGCAACGCATTCCGTCGCATATTAAAAATACTACCTATTTTTTAGTCATAGACGCTATCCGCAAATACTTATTCAGGTCTAGCATTTATACATATATATCTAACTAGGGCTGTGACTTGGACGACACCCAGAAATTCGACTGTGAAAAAAATGTATTCTAAAACTACAAGATGAAAGTTATTTGTTAAACGCGACACAAATTTGAATAGCTTTGTTATTAATCTTATACATGCTATAAACGGGTTCAAAGAGATTTTCCAGTTAAATGTACAACTTTCAAGGTAACTTTAATACATTTTTTTCCTTCCGCAAAAGCTATCCGGATTCTGGAAAAATGAATGAGCAGTTCTGAAGCAATGCTCTCAATATTCAATTAAATGACCAGTTATTTTACATCTAGGACGTTCGAATTTGTATCTGCTGAATGTGTTGGAAAAGTCCTAAAAACAATCTGCAAGAAGTAGGGCCTTTTGCGACGAATTCCTCTGTCCTTCTAAAGTCATCTGCATTAGTTGATTTAACTGTATCTGACCTTGGATACATTTGCAATGTAACTAAGTGGCAATGCTTCACAAAAGTCCTTCCACTTCACAAAACGTCATAAGGGCATTTGGGACATTGTAATCACCACTAAGAACTCATACAAATGTGTATATGGCAATAAGACAATCTATGAATTAAGATAGTAAAATTGCCAAAAAAATTTATTACAGATATGTATATGATTTAAGATTTGTTTTCCAATTATCAGAAGTAAGGGAGATGAATAGGAAAATGGTACATTGCTACCTTATTATAATCACTATCGTGCGAAAAAACTAAGAGCATAAAGACAGGTTGGAAAACACTGTGCACAATGAAAGACTTATAAACTTAGTTTAAGCATTAAAGTGACAGCGTAAATACGAAGCTTGACGTAAAGTACCCTAGCGCATCCGGTTGAGAGAACGGTCACAGAATACTCTGACCATTATCTGATCGTTCTCTGACTGTTCTCTGACCGTTCTCTGACCTCGCATTATTATCGCTCAAAACGGTAAAAAATACATTTAAAGTATTATAATTATGATTCGGTAGCGAAATTTTGAATAGAAGGTGTAGGAATAAATACAATAATTTTACTTTTTACCTATAAAAACTAGGAAAACATGATATACCTGTCATTAAAGGCAGTGCAGTGATTCACCATTTGCGGAACGTCTCTATCGTGAGGGTTGACCATTGGTTGGAGTGAGATGCCACTATTTTTATTTCACTTCTACCATTGACCAATCCTGACGGTGGAGACAGTCCGCAAATTGTTAATAATAGCTGATACTTAACCACTTCGCCGACAACAACAAAATAAAGCTGCGCGTCACAGGTGTCGCGCAGTTTTATTGCATCAGCTGGAAAGGCTGGCACACGCGCATGAAGCTGAGGTTTGCGTGGGTGACAGGGGGCAGACCGGTAGAACTCTAAAAACAGATATTTGTTACGCTAAAAATGGCAGGATTAGAATGCAAGGCAATCTTTCTAATTATTCCAAAGCTCTCAAAAAGTTGTATATTGGGGATGGACGTACTCAAGCCGTTAGGTGGAATAATCAATCTCAAAGAAGATAACTTGAACATTCAGCAGATAGCACGAACCACGACAATAAAGATGCATGAAGAGGAAGTACCAGAGCCTTCTACGGTCAACCAATGCAACCTCAGAGGGTTGGACACGTATGAAGAATTGACTATGGAAGAGATACAAGCTAAGGTGGAGTTCTTGAAAACTATGTCACAAACAACCAAAAACATGTAAAAAGACCTGTTGTGGAAATATCAAGAGATTTTTGTCACAAAGCCAGGCCGAATGAACTGCTACTATAATCGCTTAACACTAGTAGATGGGTATTCACTGTGCTCCCGGACGTACCCCATCCCAAACAACTATGAGAAAAAGGCTCGAAAGACACTTTATGGGAGCTGATGTGGATAATAACGTTTAGGTTTCGAGAAAGCCCCCTAAGCAGGATCTATCTCGAAAAGGGGTCAGATGAAAAGGTTGCAATTCACATCAGCTGACGGCACACACTATATATACCGACAGTCTCCGCTAGGCTCACAGCGCAAGCCTGCCCGATGTAAACCCGAAACCGCGTGTCTAAAACCGAGCGCACTCAACTCTCAGCAGTACCTCCAGCCAGGGTTCTACCACTCGTCGTCTCAAAAGTCTATGGTGTCTGGAGTTACTACGCCTTCACGGAAGAAAACCAAAGGGTCATCTACGAAGGAACCGTGGTAATTACTTTTGTGGAGTGATTCTGGATACGCTGCCTCAGGCACCAAATCATTCTTCAATTTTTTAAATTAAATCATTTTCTGGGTACGTTGCACCAGGCTCCAGAAGACGAGTGTTAACTTCACGACACACCGCTGGGTACGTTGCCACAGGCTCTAGCGGATGCGTTCAATTTACTTTTTTACCACGATTCTGGGTACGCTGCCTCAGGCTCCAGTATAGGGTAGAAATCGCGATCAATGAGATTTGTGTGAATACGCAATCAACGGAAATAGCCAATAAATACCTTGTTAGTCGCCATATTGGCTCCTAAGTGCGAAATAACTTCCATAAGTGCTTAAGCGAGAAACAACTGTATTGAAAGTTACAAGAACGCGATGGATGATTGGCTAGTCGCCACGTTGGCTTCGATATAACCTGCGACCTATGATTCTTTTTAAAAAATATCATAAAGGTGACTTGACGCCGCCATATTGGCTCCTACCGATTTCACGACTGAGGCGAACCTGCACATATGAGTATTAGTTTGTACGCCGGTGATATTATCTAACAGTGTTAGGTTTGGCCGTGCAAAAGAATTAATTAAACGCTTATTAAATTATTTATATGTATCTATAAGGGATTCCACGATAAAATATGTCTACCGTTTTTGGAGAAATTTGTATTAAGAGTTACAAGAGCGCGATGGATTATTGAGTAGTTGCCATATTGGCTCCTCGATGTAAAATAACTGTTATAAGGTCTTGGGCGGTGATTTATAGCATTAAAACTAATGTGATTTGCTGGTTTGGGGTTCAGCTCCAGTACAAAGTAGTTTGAGAAGTCATTAAGCTAGTGAAAATTGCGAGTAGAAGCGCCATCTTAGTATTATTAAAATAGATTTGTCTCCCTTCAACAATTATTTTAGTTCTAGTTCGGCCCACGACTATTGTAAGCGTAGACTGCAAGATCAAGTAGTGTGATTATGAAATAAGATCAAGGTATTTCTGTTAGTGAAAGTATTGATCTCAGCTTACATTATAATAATAAAGATAAAGACTGTTAATATTATGTTATATGTTATATGTTACTGAATAAATGTTTTCTGAATATCTTAAACCTTTAAGTTCATTTAATTAATTATAAAATAGAAAATTAAATAAAAAACGAACTCTTTCAACATTTTCATATTTTATGAAAAAAAAGTTGTCTTGGGCTCGATTCTGTCGTTTTCGGTCGAGGTAAAAGAATTCAACGTAATTTACCACGTTACAACACCTCCCGGCCAGACCGGAAACTACCCCCGAGTCTCCAAGACCACACTCCAGGCCAACTCACCAATTATGAGGTCTAAGAAGCAAAGTAAATGCGTGGACTCGTGGCCTAGGCTGTCTGAGAGCATGCTTTAATAATTAATATAAATATAGACTTACGAGCTAAAAAAAGATAATTAGAAGCAGCAAGCCTACAACAAAAAAGAAAACGGCAGTTCGCTAATTGCGATGCCGAGAATGAGCCTTAATAACTAGTCTAAGAGCTACTATCTTATAGGTTCTAGTGGCAAGATAAAGAATCAAACACTCCATCTACCAAATTTTTACATTAATTTAGGCACCTTGCGCCAACGAACCATGCAGCCAAGTAATGTTACAAGGCTGGGTGATTTCTCTTTGGGGCCGGCTGGGCCTCTTCCACCTCCTCCTGGTTTTCGGTTGGACGCCCAACCTCCAAGGGAGCTGGCAAATCCAGGTCCTTGTCCTGGAAGGAGCGCAACCAGCAGGCAAGTCGATCCTCAGGGTTGGAGTCCAGGAGGTAGGTGGGCTTGGACGGTCCCACCACCTCGTCCCACCATGGGAGCTCGGACTGTTCCCAGATGAACCGGGGAGATACGGTCGGCCGAGGCTGAAACCATAATAGACAGCCCGACAGCCTGCAACACCCCGATCACTGGGCCCGTGATGACCCAACGACCTACTCGCCATTGGGAACAAAGATCCCGCTGAAGCCATTTGATGGCTGTAGGCGAGAAAGAAAGGTAAGTCAAGCCGATTGTCAGGCGACTCATGCGTGCATGCAGGGCAACAAATTCGGCTCACATGGACGGACAAGGACAAATAATTCCTCCCAAACTACATGGGCACCACCTAAAATAATACAAATGTAAGTTATTGGAGGGCGCTACTCAGAGTTAGCGTGTGCCTGCTCATTATGTGCAGCATCCAAATGCCTCTTCCTGAGATCTCTCAGGACTCAGAGCCTTCTGACTCTCTCGGACCATGTGCCGACATTCCAGAAACGAGGAAGCTCTGATGAGGTAGGCGTGAGCCTCTCATGAAGATAGCCCTGGGGTGGCGGATTTCAGCCGAAAGTTAGGAGTGAAGGCAAGGTCTTTGACCGATTTTGCTTGCGGACTGTATAGAGACGTCTTAACGCGCTTGATTGCGTACTCTTGACATATATGGTCGACGACCTTGTTATGAAATTCGGTCCCGTTGTCTGTGAATAAGAACTTCGCCGTACCCCAGCGATTTATAATCAGGTCTTTGAATGCCTTGGTTATGGTCGCGCCGTTTGCGTTTCTTAAAGGAAGGACTTCTATCCACCGCGTGAGAAAGTCCTGGAAAACGAAGACATAGCGATGCTGGGCGAATGAGGGCGTGTAAGGGCCCATTATGTCCGCACCAACCATGAACCATGGCTCTTCGATTACCCTGTGACCCATCTCGCCATCAAGTTTTGCCTGCTATACTTTACAACGTTGGCAAATATCGCAGACTCTAATGTACTGCGCAACGTCGTGATAAAAACCCGGCCAATAATAGCAGGTGGCGAGACAATGATATGTTTTGTCCACCCCTAAATGTCCCGCTTGAAGCTGATCATGTCCCTCAGGCAGGGCTGCCGCATTATGCTCTTTAGAGTGGACTATCTTCCAGGAATCCAGATTCGAAAGAATGGGATCGAGCCATTTATTCGCGCGGTGGTGATACAAGAGTCCGTTTTCTACTTTCCACATAGGGAACTGGACTTCGAAGTCATAAACTATTAAGCTTAGTGCCCAACAGGCCAGTCGCCCAGTCGTGTCTTTTAGTAACCTGAGCCATCCAAGGCTACTGTGGTCTGTCACGACCGTGAAACGATTCAATGGACCATACGACGGCCAAGAATTCCTTTTCAGTCACTGAGTGACTGGAGTAAGCAATTACACTCTCTGCGCCTTCTATCGTCTGGGTCAATACTGCTCCAACTCCAGTGGAGCTTTCATCCGTCTGCAAAGTGAACGGATACGCGAAGTCTGGGCGAGCAACTACTGGCGCTGCAGTCAAGGCGGTTTTATCGCCTCAAATGCAGCCTCCTGCTCTGCCTGTCAATCAAAGGGCTGCGCTTTTGTCAATAGTCGGAAAAGGGGCTCCACTACGTTCGCGAAATTCGGTATAAAGCGCCGATACCAACCTGCCGAGCCTAGAAAACTCCGAAGCTTGCGAATATTTCGCGGCGCTGGCATATCCAAAATGGGGGCCAGTTTGCTGCGATCAACCTTAACGCCCCCCCCTGTTGATGACCGGCGTATAATAAATTTAGTATATGCGTTTACTAAACTTATTATACGCGTATATGAAATTTAGTATATGCGTATACTGAATTCAGTATACATGTATATGAAATTAAGTATACGCGTGCACTGAATTTAGTATACGTGTACATGAAATTTAGTACACACATATAGTAATTTTACTGTATGGGTATACTAATTTTAATATATGTGTTCTAATGCTAGAGAACCAGTAAAACTATTTTCATCCTTTCGAAAAAAGTTTATGTGAAAAGTTTTGACTCAAAGTATAAGGAAAATAATTAATATAAATTAAAACTTGTATCTAAATGTTTTCCTCATAGATTTGAAGTTAAATCTTTTTTTCTAAACCTTGTCCGAAAGGATATAAATGTTACTATTAAGAATAAAGTATATAGCGTTTTGTAATGTTTTGTTTTACAATTATTATTCAATAGGGTATATTGTAAAATAGATACAGTTGAAGTACAAAGTATCACTTTATTAAGAATTATTAATAATTATCAAAGAATTTTATTATATTAAAAGTTTTAAAATATTTCAATAATTTTTCCAAGAGCTGTCATTAAATTTTGTACTTGGACATTAAATGTCTATAACCTCTTTTTAGCGCCCTTCACTCCTTTGTCGCCTGGAGACAGAGGGTTAATTTCAAATATGAACCTGAAGAAATAATTACGTTATGTAAATATATACTTGAAAAACATGTAAAAACTATATGTATATTGAATGAATCATCAAATAATTACCTTTGAATGAACTCTAAAGGTTTTGGAAACTCCGCAACGTATGAATATCCAAACACGTAGTACGATGCGAAAGCAACTTGAATTCCTTCCATAACATCTTCAACTCTAATGAGTACGCGATCTAAAAAAATAGTAAAAATATCACTTTTAGCCCATTTTTTAATATCTAAACTAAAATTTTTCATACCTCTTCTAGAGCTCTTAACCTAGATTAAAGAGGACTGGAACACGTTTTTAAGATGCTCTAATAGAGCTCTTCAAACAATCTGAAACTCATCGAATGACACTCCTCTAAAAGACGACATAAGGACGTCTTGTAGATGCTTCTTTTCGATCGTCTTCTAGACGCCAAAAATAGTTGAATTAGCGGCCAATTTAAGCTCTATTAGACGTCTAATAGCACTTTCAGCGGAAAATTGAAACGTCTTCTGGAGCTCTCCCGTTTTCCCCAAAAATATGTTTTAGACGTCTAATCGATGATCTTATGTTACTTGGGCAAGTTAAACTTTTTGTCGCAGGTTAATATAACCTAAAATGTCTAACTACTTCTGGAATTTTTATATTACTTTTTTCAAATTTCACTTATAAAGCTTCAAAATTCTGGGATACGTAAATTTACATTTGTAAACGAGTAAATAAATTAAACCTACCTTTTGAAGAGAAAAACGCAAATCCAAACAATCCGAACTTTTGCGCGGCATCAAATGTCGATCCAACAACGTAGTTAACCACAAATACATCGGCATGCGAGTCTGCATGTTGCACGATCCGCGTAACTCGAAACGCGCTTGCGCAGATGAATTTCGTATACACATATATGAATTTTAGTATACAGAAACTACGAAATTCATATACGTAAAAGGAACTTAGTGTACAATTAAAAAATTTAGTATACATATAACTTCACAAAAGAAATTTAGTATACCTGAGTATACTAAAATTACCAAGTGTAATAAATTTAGTAAACATATAGGAAATTTAATATACCCCTGTATACTAAAATTGCAAACATTTCTAACAGTGCTGGTCCAGGTCAATTGTGCTAATGTAATTTATTTATTTAATTTATATAGAATATATAGAATTGGACAGACAATAAGTGCCATTCGACTTCCTTGACATAACAATCGGCGAGGACCAAGCACTATTGGGCGGCTCCACTAATTTTTGTTCAATTAGCTTGTCGATCAGCTTGCTCATCTCGTCCATTACAGCAGGAGACTTAATATGGTACTTCTGCTTGATGGGCGGATGGTCACCCACGTCAATAGTGTGTTTGGCAAGGTGGGTAGCACTCAGTTCCTTTTTCGAAACCTTTAACTTGCGCTTAAGAAAATCTTCTACCAGAGCGATTTGTATCTTGGTGAGTTCCTTAATCGCGGCGAACCTATCGTCGTCTATCGGCGCCAATTTGGACAATAAGTCGATAGTGGCTATGTGGTAGACTTCGTCGTCGTAAGCCACACGGATAACGCTGGTGTTGCCATCCACAATTAACCTAAATTTTCGGATGGCATCAATGCCCAGAACACATTGGTACTTGAAATTCGGTACCACTTTGTACTCTACGCATTTCTGGACAAAATCTAGGGTGCTAGGTAGCACCACCTGCCCTAAAACTGACTCTATGCTGCCATTCGGGAATAGAATAGTTTTTATTTCAAAGGGTTTGATTTCTTTGTTGAATTCTGCAGCTAATTCTATCCCCTCTTTACCCGGAATGAATTTAGTGGAACCCGAGTCGACCAGCGCGTCGAGTTCTCTGTTGGCGATCATTGATTTTACGAAAAATCGTGTGCCTTGTTCATAGAATTTTAAGGCTGCGCAATCGATATTCGAGAACTTATCAGAATCGAGATATACGCGCGATTAGTCTGACGACAAACGCGCTCCCTCCCCACCAGAGTACGATAAGGGCGAGGAAGATGGATTTATAGAGCTCTCGTTAGATGCGCTATTAGCTAGATCTGACAAAATCGGCTAGGTCCAGCGCTGATCTTCAGTCGTATAAGCCTAACAGGCAAGTTAGATAATCTTTAATTTTTTCTTTCGTGTCTTGAATACGCGCGCGGATTTGATATCTTACACGGTGGTCGAAATTGTCGTCGCCATATCGACTTCTAAAAGCCATTTTAAATGTGGACCATGATCTCCATTGCGACTTCTTAAGCCGATACCATTGTAAAGCGACACCTGTCAACAGCAACAGTAGTGCGCTAATTAATTCTATATCCGATAGCGGAGAGAAAATTCTGCACTCATCTATTCGCGTTAGAAAATCTTCCGCGCTTGCCTTCGACGAGCCATTAAATTTTAAATTCCCCTGGTGTGCTATTTTACCGACATCCCTATTTGATTCGACACGAGCGTTATCACCTCGCGAATTATGATCATAGGGGTTGGTGGGCGCACAATTAAAATTTTACTCGTCAGTTGTTGTAATTGGCGGAATTTGCGTAGAGTTGTACACATTTGCACCATCGTTATAGTGCTGCGCATAGGGGTTGAAATCACTATGAATATCAGGGGTTAACATCCCCATGTAGATACCATCTGATCATCCCGTATTTGTGGTTGTGACTCGTCTAGTGTACTATCTGCTTCCCACGGTATATTATTATCGCCTCCACTCTTTTTAATATATTGAACTACGCCAGGCCGTGCAAACCTAATGGAAAGGTGGTGGACCGTTAGCAACTAGCGCCGCGTACAGCACTGCGCATGAACTACCATTATGTGTGCACGTGTTAGTGCATATACATGCATACGTAGGTTCTTTAAATGTGTTACAAAGAATATATTCAAATAAAATTAAAAGGAAATTGAAGATTTAGCGCAAAATTGTGAAAATTTAATTCAAGAGTGAGAAGTTATGTTGATATCAACTCACTCTTTAATTACATTTACACAATTTTGCCTTAAATCATGGTTTTCTCATCATAAATAAAAATCAAAAATATCTGTAATTTGTATTTTTATTTTCAGAAAATATAGTTGCTTAGCACATTTTGCGTTGATTTTTGTACTACAAGATAATCGAACACTTTGTGGGGTCGAGATAGCTCTTTTCGGTGCTGTGTGAAAGTCTTCTCCAAATACATCCTTGCTGCTTCCTGCTTCTGGGATATCTTCTGATTATTTTTTCTGGAATATAGATTAAAAGCATTTAATTTATATGAATATTTGAAATTTATTTCGTAGGTATTTTATAAAATAAATAAAAATAAATTTTATAAAATAAAACTCCAGTCACATGTTTCGCGAAATTGTGGTGGGAATTTCTGACATTGTGGAATTTGTATGGGCAATTCTCAGCTATTTTTTCATAAATAATCCTTTGTAATTTTATACTATATATGTACTTGCATCTATATCTTCAGTAACATTTAGACAGAAGTACACTGCCGGTCGAAATTATTTGTTCTCTTGTTGTTTCAGCTATTCCTAAAATGTCTTAATTTTTATAATAACAAGTTGAAATTTTTTCCCTATCATAAAATAAAAGTTAATAAAATTTTGCAAATAAAAAATAATAAAATAAACTAAATAACAAAATTGAAGAAATTTTTTTTTTCACAGAAAAATTTCTTCAATTTATATTGGAAAATACCATCTAGTTTTAAATAACGTTGGATTAATTCGAAATCAGAGGTTGATAAGGTCAATATAGTAGAGTTCCGTTGTCACGTACAGTGATACACTCTTCTAATGATCGACATAATCGACTGAAATGATTTAGAAAAATCAGAAAAAATAACAAAATGTTAATTTTATAAAAAAATATTTCAGAAAACTTGAAATTTCAATCATTTTGAAAAATATTAACAACTCTGAAATTAATTAAGATTTTTAAAAGTTTTTTGTCTCATTTAAATAGTAGGTTTTCATAGTATTTTGCTAACTAATCAAGATATTTTCAGATTTTTTTTCCTGGATTCTACCCGGCGTCAAAAATGATACAAAAAGGTCATAAAATTTTAAAAATGTGTAGCTACTTACAAGAAATTTTTAAAGACCAATGTGTATCATATTTTAATAAAATTTATAGATTACTGTCTTCGTTTGAAAATTTTCGACATGTTTGTACCATGTTTGACCCCAGGGTAGAATCCAAAAGAAAAATTTTACAAATATCTTGATAAGTTAACAAAATACTATGAAGAGTAACCTTCAAAATGAGACCAAAAACGTTTAAAGGTCTTAATTAATTTCAGTGTTATTAATAATTGTTCAAAAAGATCGAAATTTGACGTTTTTTGCAATATATTCTTATAAAATTATCATTTTGCCTTCAACTTGGGCTCACTAGATGCAAAATTTAAATAATTATAAAAATTAAGACACTTTAAGAATAGCTAACACAGCAGGTGAATAAATAATTTTGACCGGTAGTGTATATACTACTTTTTTAGTTTGGTATCTCAAAATTACGTGCTAGAATTTTATTGTCATTCCTAAGGAAGTTTTAGATACTTCATCGTAGTTTGTTGTACTATTTTATGTAAATTTTCTTACGATTTTTACATTTTTTCACATTTTCGAAGTTTACTTCGAAATAGGGCTCATATATGTAATATTTTATTTATTGCACTTAAAATTTTAGAAATAAAGATCACTAATGAGGACTCTGATCAGAGTCGAAAAGTTTGAAATTATATACAATATCGTATGAAATTAAAAATATTGTTACTTACGTGTGCAAACTGCACGCTACTTTCTTCAAAGTCTCGTGTGCCTTCTGCAGGTTTTTCTACTTCGGGAATAAAAATTTCGAAGTCTGATGGGGAAGAAACACTCGCCGGTTTAATGTTCACATCACTTCCACTCGACACATCACTACACGACGGTAAATTTAACGTCGGAAAAATGTCGATGACAAATAAAAAATTGTCTCTCTAGTACTTCGAGGTATCCTAACCTCGACAAGTAGGGATTTGAGCATGCTTCTATCCATCATTGTCCGGAATTTTCTTTCTTCGGAAACCGATGAATTGACACTTTGTTCTTTCGACCCCTTTTGGAGGTACACCCACTCACAGCACACTGAATATCGTACTTCGAATTCATTTTAAATGATTATAAAGCGCGATCGCGTACGAATTGTTGATACATGTATACAACAATGGCGGAACTCATACGAAGCCGTTCCCTTTGCCGCACTCCGCCCGCTTCCGACAACTAGCGCCGCGTACACCACCGCACATGAACTATCCTACGGGGACACCCAATACATTAGAGGTCGACCTGCCCTGAACTACGCGATCTCTTAGAACTGGTACCACCCCTGCTGCATTTATATTGAATGCATTCGCTAGTCCACGTATTTCCGTTTCGCCTAGTGTGTAAACCCACGATTCCGTTGCGTTCAAACCCATTTTCGAGTTAATAAAAATAATTTAATCGAGCTGAAATTGTTTAATGAATTGCTTAATGAATTAATAATAATTAATAGTTTAAATAAATAAACTAGTAATAAATTCAAACGATTTGAAGAAATTAAAAGATTCATCAAAAACGTTATACAATTCCTGTATTTCCTCGTGCTATGGTGTCAAGTGACAGTTCAGTTAATAAAAAAGGACGGCGATAGTACGAAGATACCCGAGTGCAGTCACGAAGCGTACGCGCGCATCGACGAATCGTGACAAGAAGCCAAGATGGCGAGAACTAAGAATCACCGCTTCGTAGTAGCGGCGATTACCGTGAGGTCAAGCGCGAGCGAAAACGTATGAAGTTTGTCGAGCCGTCGAGCCAGGTAAGATGGCGAGAACTGCGGAAGACTGTCTGCTAGCAGGCTGAGACCGCGTCACGCGAGTCGAACCGAGCTGTCACGAGGAGTACCGAAGATGTTCAAGCGTCGTACGCTGTGTACGCAAACTATGTCTAGTGACAGGTGCGAAAGAATTACTTTTATTCTCTCAAACCTTTCACTCGATTTTTATGTCTTTCATGTAGTTCCTTATCGTCCAAATTTTTGGAATAGTCTCGTAAATAGTTTTACTATTTAATGAGACTATTAAGGATATGTCACGAGCGTGATTTAATTGAAATTTAATTAAAATCGACCGAGCTGTCAACCGAACAGCTGTATAATCGCACTCCCGTAAAAAGGCAAGCAAACACTTCACTCGCGTAAAGGATTTTTCGCGACCTAACACCGCCTACCCGCACTTTAAGCTTATGTTGATGCTTTATAGTGCAGAGCACTTTTATTCATGTACAGCGCATTAGCGCTTTTGTTTTTGTAAGAAATACAAGAATTAAAAATGTGTTACAAGTAATGTACGGATTTAGGAAAATACCCTTAATGATTATTTACCATTTTTGTTACCTTTCAAACAGTTTATCACTATTATTGAGACAATGCAGTTATGTATTTTTAAATCGTAGAAGTGAAATATTTTTCTTACTATTTTTCCTAAGTGAATTATCATTTTAACTGTCCTCGAAAAATGCATACTGTAACTCTCTAAATGTGGAGAAACATAATTGTGTTTATAGGGGTCATTTTTTCCATGGCGATTTTACGAATTCTGACTCTTCTACCAAAATTAGGAAAGTTACAGTATGTTAAAACTTTAAAAAAGTTAATATCTAAATTCCATTCTCCACTTTAACTATACAAGATATAACAAAACACTAATATATAATAGTATATTATGCGCCTAGGCGCACAATGAGGGTTATTGCGTGACGAGCGACAATGCTCGCAGGAGATCGAAACCGAGCCGCGATCAGTCCTGCGAGGATTGTCGCGAGTCTCGTAATTTCCCGAATTGTGTGCATTGGCACGTATTCTATTTTATGTGACTTCGGTACGTATACGAGTTTTTATGCGTACACTCGAATCGAATCTAGTATTGTAGTTGTTTGTGGCGCTAGTCATTACACTTCACATTTCGCGACTAGTCCGAGCCATTTTGATTTTATCGATCTTGTGTAGTAGTAATGGATTTTAATAGACGCATGCGCAGTTCAAATGTACAAGAGTTTGCCAGGGTTTCGACCAACGTTTTAGTCCTTTTCAAGACTATAAATAACAAAATTTTACAATACAAAGATTATAAAGCATACGAATAAGATTTTTTTATATACTAGAGATATACACTCGAGATTTTCTATAACGAAATTCCCTGTAACGAAACCTCTCTGTAACAAGCGCGTCACGCCTCCCTATAACGAGCAGACGATCGACCCCTCTTCCCCCACTACTACGAAATGATATTCAATCTCATGAGTCATTTAAGGATAAGATCAATTTTGAATTAAGAGTACGCCGCACATATGGTTCATTGCCTTTATTGTCATGACCCACTACCTGCTTTTGGGTTCCACTTCGAGCTGACTTACAAAAATTTTGGACGATTCATCTTGTAGCATATATGCATATATGCAATCTTTGCAGACTTCGCACATGGCATAAGAGTCCTCCGGTTTATAGAGGTATAGTTTATTGCTTCTATTGTCTTCTTTCGTTACCTGATCTAGGGATAAATTTCCGTCTCGTATAAGAATTTCCTTCCTAATATTTTGTCTCACAATCCGTCGCAAGTTTGGGTTTGAGACCTGTAAAACTTCTATATTATTAAACAGCATTTTCTACACCTCACGGTCATTACGAATTCGATAGAATGCCTTTCGGTTTGAAAACAGCACCAGCCACATTTTAAAGATTAATGGATTTAACATTAACTGGATTAATCAGAACGGAACTTTTTGCATATCTTGATGACATAGTTATATATGCAAATACTTTAGAAGAGCACGTAATTAAATTTAACAATTCAGCAGAATAACTTAGAAAAGCTAATCTTTATTTAAAACCAGACAAATGCGAATTTTTACGACCCGAAGTAGGATATTTAGGTCATATAATTGATAAAAATGGAGTACGACCAGATCTAAAAAAGATAATGTCTGTAAAAAACTTTTCAGTCCCAAAAAACATAGAAAAATGTTAAACAATTTTTAGGCTTAGCAGGGTATTACAGACGATTTATTGATGGATTTTCAAAAATTGCAAGTCCTTTAACCCATTATTACGTAAGCGAAATCCAGACTAGATAGCACCAAACTAACTATTGTATCACTGTCCAAACAAACAAAAAATTTACCCGTATTTTTTCTTTTCGCGATTCCATTTGTTAATGCGAAATTATTTAATTAAATTAACAATAATTTTGCAATTTCAAAAGACTAATAATGTCAATCGATTCTACGGGAAAAAGCAAGTTGAAAACCTATGTACCATTTTTTGTCAGATTCTATTTTAAAATAAAATACTCAGGTTTATCCGGAAATCAAGATTTTATTCGAATTGATTGCACAACACATTTAGGCATGACTTTTTCTGTGTTCTTTGCAGAGAGAGATTTTACATAGTGAACAATAGCTTTCAGTGTATACAGAGCAGTTTTCTGCTTCACCATTGTTTATAACGATAATACACTAACAAAATAGAATCTGACAAAAAAATGATATAGAGGTTTTCGAATTGTTTTTTCTCGTAGAATCGATAAGCATTATTTTTTTTTTAAATTGCAAAATTTTTGTTAATTTGTTTAAATAATTTCGCATAAACAATTGGAATCGCAAAAAAAAAAACACGGGTAAATTTGTTTCTCGTTTGAACAGTGATACACTAGTTAGTTTGGTGCTATCAGCCTGGATTTCGATTGGGTAATAATGCGTTAAATCAACTTCTAAAAAAATATATACCTTTTAATTGGACAGAAAAACAACAAGCAGCTTTCGATATCCTAAAAGCAAAATTATGTAAAGAACCACTTTTACAACGGCCTGATTTTTCTCAACCTTTTATATTCACAACAGATGCATAGATAAGCCAATAGCATATGCTTCACGTAGCTTAAGTGATACTGAGAAAAAATATGATACATATGAGGAAGCAGTCCTTGCCATAATATTTTGTGTATCTCATTTTCGATCTTATTTGTATGGAAGAAAATTTACATTAGTGACTGATCACAAACCTCTAGTTTGGTTTCAAAATTCTAAAGACCCTTGTCCACGAGTTTCACGTTGGCGATTGAAACTCGCAGAATATGATTTTGATGTAGTTTACAAGGCAGAAAAAATGAATGTAAATGCATACGCTCTCTCAAGAAACCCTATTGATGATAACAAAGAGAAATCAAAACATTTACAAGTTGATGACAACGATACTTTTAAGACTTCTCAAGAAAAAATGTTTGGCAAAAAAACTTTTACAAAAAATAAACAAGAAAACTCTAAAAATGAGGTACAACCTTTAAAACGAAGAAACTTGAATCCAAGATTCCCACCAGACGACGTAAATCATTTTAGCGTAATTTCATAAGCCCAAATATTAAATATTGACTCAAAAATTCCAGAATTTTTTCAAGAATCATTTAGTGAGATTGGTAAGAATATTTTAAAATACACAAATTTATTCAAAAATCTGGCTTCAAGACTTATTTTTATTACAATATTTTTATTAAGTCCAGTATTTTCCAAAAAATACGAAAATTTATCATGGAAAATTATTACTACAAGAGCTCAAAAGAGAATACAATAAGAAACAGCCAAAAATGTGAATCAAAATGAAATTCAAGAAAAATCAGACGAAAATTTTTTTTTTAACCTCTTGTGAAAAAACCTCAAGGTAGGCCAAGAAAAAATCTACTTACAAATTTAAAAAGTATTCCCTTTCAAACAAAAAGAGAGAGAGGTAGACCTGAAAAGAAATATATGAAGATGAATTACCAGAAATAAATATGGAAAACGGAAACCGAACAAAAGTAGAGTCAGATTCCGACGCTGATCCTGATTATTCAGATCATTTGAAACAAACTCAAGCAAAAAACAAAAAAAAAAGAAGTATGCCAAGAATCCAAAAAATATTGATGAACTTGAAAGCGAAGAAAGTGCAAATTATTTTTCAACCTAAGAAGATGAAGTCAACGACATTGAGACCACACACGAAGAAAATTTGGAAGAGAATTTTGAAGAGAATTTTGAAGAAAATTTCGAAGAGAGGTTTGAAGAAAACCATGAAGAGAACATGGAAGCAAAATTTGAAGAGCCTTATTTTAAGTAAAGTTTGGAACTAAACCGATGATTTCAAATAAACTCTGAAAAAGACGATAATGATCATAATGATAATAATCGTCCACTCCCAAAGCCTCCCCCACCCAACTCAAAATCTTGCAGGCAAATTTTAATGAATAAAAATATAGTTAAATGACGCGATCAATTGACTATGCGAAAAGGTAATTATGCATATTTTGTTACAACAACTGGAACTCCTCGCGACAACGAAACAAAAACTTTAGAAAAACGTAAAACTTTACCAAAATTTAACAATTTACAAAAAGGGGTAGCAAAATAAATTTAAAAAGAGAACTACTACCATTTGGCCCTTCCTGTTGAAGAAGAAACTAAGGACAATTTATTCGAAACTTTAAATAATATAAAAGTATTAATTGACTCATTACATAAATTATTTCAAAAATTTAAATTACAGTCAATTAGTATATTTCAAAAACTTCCTGAATTAATCATATACCTTGGGAAGAAGTGAAATCAATTTTCGATTTAATTTTTGTGAATTCAACTACAAAAGTCATATTTTGTAATGGAATAACGCAATATCCAATAAAAGAACGAGTTCATTTAATTGAAGGAGCTCATTCTTCAGCATTAGGAGGCCATGTAGGTGTCACAAAAAGTTATAGTCGAATTCGCCAAAAATTTTTTTGGGAAAATATGAAAGTAGCCATTCAAAAATATATTCAAGGCTGTTTATAATATCATTAAAAAAATTAATCGGAGTCAAAACAAAAAATCCTATGGTAATCACTGGCATACCCGCTACTGCTTTTGAAAAGATATCAATGGACATTGTTGGCCCACTACGAGAAAAAATATCTGGTAACATATATTCTAACCATACAAGACAATTTTACAAAATATTCTTCAGCAATACCTTTTCCTAATCACCAAGCTAGTACGATAGCAGATGCTTTTGTGATAAAATGTATTTCCATATTTGGATCGCCGAAAGGAGTACTTACTGACCAAAGCAAAGATTTTTTAAGTAATTTATTAAAAAGATTGGCAAAACGTTTTAGAATTAAACAATTTCGTACCACAGCTTTTCACCCTCAATCCAACGGATCATTAGAACCTTCACATTATGTTTTAGGAGAATATCTCAAACAATTTGTTGCAAAAAATTCAGAATGGGGTGATTGGCTTGAACTAGCAATGTTCTCGTATAATACTAGTGTACATGAAGGCACAAAATACACACCCTATGAATTGGTTTTTGGTAAACTAGCTCGTGAACCCTCTAGTGTACCTTTGTCACAACAAGAAAAATTACAAACATATGATAATTATTTAATTAATTTCGTAACACAACTACACGAAATGCGAACACAAGCAAGAGAGAATCTTATTTCAGCAAAAGAAAAATCGAAAATATATTATGATAAAAAAATAAATCCTATAGAAGTGAAATTTGGAGATAATGTATTTTTATTAAAAGGAGGTAAGATTAAAAAACTTGACAACCATTTTACAGGGCCTTATGGAATATTGGAAGTGTTAGGAAAATGTAATGTAAAAATAAGCTATAAAGGGAAACCTACTGTAGTTCACATTATTAGACTAACATGCTCACATGTGTAGGTACAAACTACATTACAAAAGAATAAAAAACAAAACATCTATACTTTAATTATAAAAAATATATATATATATATATATATATACATATACAATTCAAACAAAGATATAGAAATTTTATTTTGACGATAAATAGTAAAAATTAAAAATTAAAATTTTTATAAAAATATATATTATATATATAAAATAAAATATATGTATAAAAAACGAAAAAAAAATTATGAAATTTTAGACATAACACATTATCCCAGATATAATAGATCAAATTTATCTCAGACGCATAGATGATCTCATTGAAATAGTTCTCTGTTTTCTCGACATGGTAGCTCTCTGGACATATTTAATTCAGACTGGAATTTTTAACCAAGATGACTAATATTTCCACATGGAGCAGAAACCTAAAACAACCCAGATACAATAAAATACATTTTTTCAACATTTAAAACAAGAGGACCGGACGCATACAAAAACTTAATTCTCAGTTTACGGCTATCAGATCACATTTTCATACCCGACTTATTGGATATAATGAACTAGGAACACAGAATGCAAAAAGTAAATCAATGACCTCAAAAAATATACATATATAACGATAATACATTTTTCTATTTTTATATTACAAAGCAAAATAAGCTGCTAATTGGAACCTCCTTTTTCCAGAGATGGGATTACGAGGCTTCCTCTTGGCACTGCTCTTTGCAACTTCAACTACATAAGAACAGTCTACGCCATCATAGGATTTGATTGTGGTTCAAATCAATCAAATATTACGACATTATCTTTACTAGAGGTAGGAGAATGTGATCTACCTCAATCTCAAGTACACGTTAAAAGAACTTATAAACTTTTACAATTAACTGGATTTTCAAATACAAAAGTAATACAATGCAAAGTAGAAATTCGACGTGCTATTTCTCATTGTGATATGCACTCACACATTTCCATAGTTGCAAATGACCATAGCAAATATATACAAGATGTTACACGAGCTTAATGTAACAAATTGCACACAATAGGAATATTTTCAGTAGCCCCTTTCTTTCAAGTATCAAAATTAAAAGTAAATGAAACTTCATTTCACAGCGTTACTTTAGCAGATTTTGTAACTCTTAACGGAGACTGTACTGGCACATAATTTCCTGACCCAATACGGAACATGGAATAATGTTGTATACTGTACAGACGTATAATATGGACAAACATTCTGGAACACATTGCCCGATGACGTATGTAATTTTAATAAATATGAAGTTAGCTATGAAGGACCAGTAAATAAAACATATGACAGCACGACAGACAATTCTGAACCCCTTTATTCATTAACTCCTGAAGATATAACAAAATTAAAATTATTAATTTTAGAAACCAGACCTGGAAATTCATTTTTAGAAAATAAACATTCAGAAGTTTAAAATATGGACATTTTACATATTAACTAAACACTAATAGTTAAATAATAGTTAACTCTAAATTTATAAATTTGGAAAGACACATGCGCACTGAAGTAAGCATTATTCAGAATCATTTACCAGCGAACGAAATTGAAACAAATAATTTTAAAACTGTGTTCCTCAAGGGAGTAGGAGACCAACTAAATCTTACAGTGGCCCAGCATAAATTCGTTTTGTTAAATTTTGAAGAAGTTATTGCAGAAATAATCAAGATTTCAATGCTTTCTTAAATTTTAAATAACTTTCGAAATAATCAACATTTTCTAATGTTTTTGGACTAATTTTAAACCTAAATTTCTACACAATCGAACCAAGTTCTTAGAATTAATGTGTAATTTTTTTCTTACATACTGCTCGAGATTAAAGTTCAAATATAAAAGTTGGAAAAATTCCAATATTGCTTTTACTGAGAAAACATTTTTATAAGATATATAAAACATATAATCATGAATTTTGTATTGAATTCCCTTAAAAAATATTTTCATATGATCGTTATTATGATTTACCTACAGATGAAATGTTTTCGAAATTTTCCTACTTTTTTGTAACAATTTTAACTCTTTGCATTATGCAAGAAAATATTATAGATTTATAATGATAATTTACTGCAATTCTGTAGAATCTTAGCTCTAAAATGAACCTACATGGTGCATTAAAGAAACATTTCAGGAAACTTTACGTGAAATTTCATCCGAACCTAACCTAGATTCTTACTTGGAACTGGAGATCAATGAAATTTATGAAGGATTCCAAGGAAATTTCTCTAAGGACGAAATTTATGAAACTTACTCAATGGAAAACATAAATGCAGTTTTAAATGATATATTAATTAACAAATTAAGATTAAATGATTTGAACGAAGATGAAAAGAATTATATAGTTAAATTTGTCATTTCTAACAAAGACCGTTTTTTTAGAGGAGGACAAAAACTCGAAGCAGCCAGTACTGTTATGCATCGAGCCCCAAGGATTGATGACATCCCAATCAACGTAAAACAATATAAAATTCCAATTTCACCAAAGGAAGAAGTTGAAAAACAAGTACAAGAAATGTTAGATACCGGAATAATAAAATCATCAAGTTCTCCATATAATTCTCATTTATGGATTGTACCTAAAAAAATGGATTCAGCAGGTAAACAAAAATGGCGACTTGTCTCAGATTTCCGCCAATTAAATGACAAGACTATCAGTGATGGATACCCATTACCAGATATTACGCAAATCACTGATCAAGTTGGAGGACATAAATATTATACAACTCTTGATTTAGCAAAAGGGTTTCAACAAATTTTAATGGATCTACGAGATGCCCATAAAACAGCGTTTAGCACTCCCCATGGTAACCATGAGTATTTAAGAATGACCTTTGAATTTAAAAATGCCCGCCCCCCCCCCACGTTCCAACGATTTATTGATGACACTTTTAAAAATCTTCAAGGAAAAATCCTATTTACCTTTATAGATGAAATTGTAGTATTCGCCGATTCATTAGAAGTACATGACGAAAAAATGAAATTAATCATGAATTGATTACGAGAATCAAATCTTTAATTAAATCCTAATAAATGTGAATTTTTACGCAGTAAAGTATGCTATTTAGGACATGTGTTAAATGAAAAGGGAGTTAGCCCAGATCCAAGAAAACTAGAGGCAGTTAAATATTTCCCAAAGCCTAAAAATATCAAAAATGTACGCCAATTTTTAGGCTTGGCCGGATCTTTATTAAAAACGTTGCTCAAACTGCTAAACCTTTAAGTAAATTCCTCCAAAAAAATATTGAATTTAAATGGATAGAAAAAGAAGAGCAAGCTTTTTCTACGCTGTTCCCCTCCAATTTTACAGTACCCAGAAATTTCAAAACCTTTTAATATCATAACTGATACTTTTGGATATGATATTGGTGGAATTCTTTCTCAGGGAGAAATAGGCAACGGATTCCCTATAGAATATACCTCAAGAGTTTTACGCGACCCTGAGCTTTATTATGAAGTATATGAAAAAGAAGCTCTGGCGATGATTCATGCGGTTAAAATCTTTTTTTCGCATATCTACGGAAAAAAATCAAAATAATTACAGACCATCAACCCTTAGTATGCTTCAAAACAGCAGAATTAAATACTAGAGTACAAAAATGACGTTTCAAACTCTCTAAATTTGATTATGGAGTTATTTATAAACCTGGAAAATTAAACCTTAATGCCAATACACTTTGAAGGAACCCTACGGAGCAAGTACCAACACAATTTTGCAACGTCATCACAAGGAACCAGAAGAAAAATGAAGAAACAAGCAACATGTTAACTGAGGAAACACGCAAGTCAAAAAGAATAATAGAAAAACCAACCCCCAATTATGCAGAGAGTGAGTCAAGTAACTCAACCAGCCCAAAAGCTAAAACGACATTACCGCCAGACAAAATTTCTTCAAAATCAGTATCATCCAAAACAGAAGATGATATGGTAGACACAGTCAAAATAACTGATTTAAACTTCGAGGAACAAGTCCTCATTCAACAAAAAAATATTCAAAGGTCAGTAGTACATCAAGCTACTACTCTTCGAACTCTGACCAAGAAACTAAGAAACTTGACCCTAACCTAAAATGTCAAATAATTAAGACTAAAGAAATGATCCAATTTAGAAAAGACAATGTTCTATATTTCGTCACAAATACAGGCACCCCTTCTGACAAGGGTGCAGTGGACATGATTGAATTTAATAAAATCGAAATAAAACAAAATTTTAACCAATCAGTGCTACCCATACAAAGAAAGGGAGCAAAACAAACAATTTCGCTCTTTTCATATTGCATATTAAAACAGTTAAGAAATTCGATAGATAAACTTAATGCAAAAGTACTAACTGTAGCACGAAGCGAGCATGTAGAGAATTTACCATGGTCAAAAATGCTGTTAGCTCAATTAGAAATTCCAAGAATTCGAAACCACTTGAATCCTCAAAACACAAAAATCACGACCAAATTTGGACCAAAATCACCACACCTCAATAAAACTATAAGAAAACAAACAAAAAAGGAGGAAAGAAAAAAAGAAGTCGACCTTCCAAAACCCCTTCCTTCTTTTTCTTTGTTTCGACCGCTTTTGTCTTTATTACCCACCACCATTTACGTAAATAAAATTTGAACAAACTACTCGCCAAGAGGCAAATTTTCTCTAGTGGGCCACCAAAAACGGACCTATCGACTTTGAAGATCTTTTTCACTTTTCCCAATAGCTTGAAACATTATAAGTGCTACCCCAAAATCTTTTGATGAAATTCGCTTTTTTCTAGTAGTTGTTTATAAACAAATTGTAGGCTAAGTTTTCGTAAAACGGCTATATTTCAGTTTACTAACAATTGTTATTTTTTATCGAATTTCTGTTTTGTAAACTATCACGGTAAGCATTTCTTTTGACATTCCACGTGAGCGCGTGCTTGCATAAAAAAATTTACGACTCTTTTGTTCGTGAATTGTACTGAAATGTTTTTTTTTCTTGATTAAAGCTGAATGTTTGCCGCATCCAAGGCAGTTTGATTTTTTTCCCTACCTATATGAGAAGTTCAAAAAATTTACATTTGTTTATAAAAATTCGAATTTTTTATATACAAAAAAAATATGAATATAAATTTACTCGTCAATAGTTGTTAAAACATTTTTATATGTTCGTTTTATATTTCACTCCAATCGCATTGGTAGTAAACTGAAATATAGCCGTTTTACGAAAACTTAGCCTAAAATTTGTTTATAAACAACTACTAGAAAAAAGCGAATTTCATCAAAACATTTTGTGGTAGCACTTACAATTTTTCAAGCTATTGGAAAAAAAGAAAAAGATCTTCAAAATCGATAGGTCCGTTTTTGGTGGCCCACTTGAAAAAATTTGACTCCAACGTTTCGGTGCTCTTCCAGCACCCTCTTTAAGGCTGAAATTCTGAAAGACCCTAAGGGTCATTCAATAATATTTAAATCGTTTCGCAGAATCTAGAAACCTCAAGAAAATTTACTGTGGAACATTGTCTTTAAAGATAACTTATGCTGTCATAACAGCTATTTTGTACTTAACCAAATCCGTTTTTAAATTTGAAGAATATGTTCCCTCTCTTTTTATATATAACATTTCCATAAATTCTCTTCTTCCCTTATAACCTTCCGAGTGTAAAATCTCTACATTGTTCCAGTCAAAGTCATGATCAGCGTATTCCTTTATATAATCAGACAAAACATTAGGATAATTACACTTTCTCCCAAGATTCTTTTTGTGTTCTTCTACTCTAGTATTCAGAAGTCTGTCTACTTGTCGCACATAAGTTACTTTACACCTTTTACAAATAAATTTGTATACCATACCACTTTTTTCTAATCTATTCAAGACGTCTTTGCCCAAAGTTAAAAGTCCTTCCATCCCAAACGGTATTCTAAAAATTATATGGATTTGAAATTTGTTTAACATAAATTGAATTGTTTTTTTCAACAAAATCTTGTGGGCAGTGATTAAAAAATAAAATGTTTCTAACATTATTTAAATTTTCTGAATGGAATGATTCATGAGACAAACAAACAGCTCTGTCAACTAGGTTTTTGAAAATAGCGTCTTTATTTTGAATGGGATGATTTGAGAGGAAATTTAACACTGCCAGAATATGTACTCTTTCTGTACCAACTTGAAACTATTTTACCATTATCAAGTTTAATTATTTCCAAGTCCAGAAAACTAATTCTTTTGTTTCTTTCCATTTTATGGGTAAATTGAATTTTTGGGTGATAGTCATTGAAAGTATATATAACTGTTTGCAACTTATCCAGAGGTACACAGAATAAAGTATCATCAACATATCTAGAATAAAAGGGCACAACAAACTTCAACCTTCTCAAAGACAGTCTTTTCCAAATCTTCCATGACTATTTCAGCCAAATTGGAGAAATAACAGAACCTATTGGAGTGCCAAACTTTTTTTTCAGAATTTACCATTAAATTTAAATTTAGTAGAATTCATAATGAAATCTAATCCTTTGAGAAACTCTTTTTCATCTTATTTTGTATGTGATTTAACTTTGATCCATCTTTTTGAAACAGCTTTTTTGACCAACTCAAACGGAATGTTCGGAAATATTGCAACAACATCCAAAGAAATCATTACATGATCATCAGGTATTGTCTTTGTGATTATAATCTTTTGAAATTCCCAACTATTTTTAACAGTATAATTTGACATTGATAATGAATTTTCAAGAATTATATTCAAATTTTGTTCTAAAAGTCTAGTAGGTGTATTAATTGTCGAAACAACTAGTCTCAAAGGATAGTTTTCTTTATGAATCTTTCTCAATCCATAACATCTAGCCAAAACACTATTCGTTGTGTCAATATCTCTTAATCGGATGTCCTTTCCCAATGGTCCTTTCTTCCTCCAATTGTCCGCTATCCTGAAACTACTGCTTTTTAATTTTCTCAAAGGATCTTGATCCAATATTTCAAAGATCTCGACATTGCCAAGCAACTCCTCCATGTCCCTTATGTATTCCGACCTTCTCATGAGAACTGAAATATTACCCTTGTCTGCATTTGTACACATTAAATCTTTGTGATTTGGTTGCGTTTTTTGTGTTTTGAGGATTCGAGTGGTTTCGAATTCTTGAAATTTTTAATTGAACTTTTGTTTGGACGTTGGGAGGAATCCGAGTTGGTGGTGATGCGGGTTCGAGTTCAGGTTTTGAAATTTATGCTGGTGGCTTTTAAGACAGTATATAAAAATGTAAATATTAAAATGATAATTTGTAAAGGAACCCTACAATTTGTCCCATCAAACAAAAGGGATGAGATCTACATAGAGTTACATTGTTCACCAATTGGAGGCCATAGAGGAGTCTCCAAAACATACAACAGAATCAAACAAAATTACTACTGGGAAAATTTAAAGGGAGATATCTAATGGAGGATTCAACAATGTTTAAACTGCCAGTTAGAAAAATTGGTACGACTGCAGAGAAAACAACCCATGGTGATCACAGACACGCCAGGAACCGTATTTGATAAAATAGCCCTGGACGTTATTGGACCCTTACCAAAAACTAGAAATGGATATGAATATATCCTCACAATGCAGGATCAACTTTCAAAATTCTGTTTAGCCGTCCCATTAAAAGATACTCTAGTCACTACAATAACAAATGTCTTTGTTTATTCGGAGCCCCTAGAGTTGTACTCACCGATCAGGGTCAAAATTTTCTAAGTAAACTCATGCAACGAATTTCAAAAAGATTTAAAATTTAAAAAATCAGAACTACTGCTTTTCTCCCCCAGTCCAATGGCTCATTAGAAAGATCCCACTACGTTTCGGGCGAATTTTTAAAACAATATACTAGTACAGATCAGTAATGGGATGAATGGTTAGAAATAGCGTTTCTAAACTTTAACGCATGTGTATCGGAAAGTACCAAGCATACCCCCTATGGGGCTGTATTCGATAAATTAGCGAGACTACCCTGAAGTGACCCATTAAGAGAAACAGATATCCTTCCATCATACAAAGGATATTTAATCGATTTAGTAACTAGATTTAATGTTATAAGAACTTTAGTATATGATTCAGAGAAGAAAATATGTGGCCTTTCCGGTCTTGTTAAATTTAAAAACATAGTTTGCTTGTTTGCTCATTCTGAGGTTAAAATGAAACAAAGACACAAACAATTCCTTTTTGAAAAAATTTACATTTTCTTGGATAATTTATATTAAAAATCTGAAAAATTTTCCAGTATGTTTTTGGCTATAGTAGCGTTGTTACATCTGTACACGACCGGAAAGGCCACCTATTTTGTTCTCTAAATTATAATACCGGTAACACCAAATCTACAAATTTAGTATATGATAACTTAGTTGGGTCCAAAGAACGTCCGAAAAAATACAATGACAGAACGATAAACCCACGTAATTTTAAAATACGGGATTATGTTTTCCTTATAAAAGGCCCTAAGCTAAATAAATTTAGTGATCACTACTCAGGACCACAAAAAATTCTAGAAATCATTAACAAAAACAATATTAAAATTCAGTACAATTAGGAAACAAAATTGTTCACGCAAACTTTCAAAAATATGGCGTTTTACATGAAGGTCCGGTCAATAAAATGGTAGACCAAGATTTAAACCAAAATCAAGTAATTTATTCACTGGCTACCCAAGATTTAACCTTCGCTCTAACGGCTAAAGATCAACAATCTGTTTGATCAACTGTCTGATCAACACTATAACTAGGACTGAATATTCAAAGTAAGTAATTTTTGAAACTAAAAAGGGAATCAGCTTCACCGATTCCAAACCTATTTCTCTATCAAATATCGATACTTTGTCTATATTAATTCTAAGTTTATATATGTAGAGAAACACATTAGGACTCAACTTAAGCAACTGTATAGAGACGTATTGACTCATAAATGCAATTTGGAAAGGCAAACTCAGAAAAATGCCCTCAAAATAGTAACCCAGGCTCCTGACGAGTTCGCGTACGACCTGATGAAAGTCCCAGGATATATGGCTGTTATTACCGGTGAAGTAGTACACATTGTCAAATGTGTACCAGTGGAAGTCAAGATGGAACATAGAGGATCCTGCTATGCGGAACTATAAGTTACAAGAAACAACAAAACCTTTTTCATTACACCAAGGACTCATATATTAAAGACAAAAGGAACTGAAGTACCTTGCAATAGACTACTACCTTCAACATATTACATCAAAGAAAAATGTTATAAAATATTACCACTTCTCATATCAGCGGAACAACCAGCAGAGATCAAACCCATGACAAAACCGACTTGGGAATACATCAGCCCAGTTGAACTAGCAACAAATGGGATTTACAGTAATACGGAATTGGACCAAATCAGGGAAAGAATATCGTTCCCTGTGGAAAGATCGGCAGAATTGAACGACATCGCAAGAGAAATGAGGGGATACCCATTGACCAATAAAGAAGAAAGTCTAGTAAAACTCCTCAATGTCGATGTTGTTTAAAAATTAGTAGACAACACCTGGAATAAAATATGGTCACGCTTCATCACACTCGAAACAGCTCTTCAAGAATATAGTCGATATAATCATCCAAGGATATACTCTACATGCAGTATACGGATTCATCTTCATAATTATACTTTTATCTACGTAATTTATTATTTCCTGTAAACAGTCAAATTGTACGAAATCTTTTTTTTCAAATCTATTTTACACAGCTTTATGTGCTTTTGACAGCCTAATGTATTTTTACTATCTTTACTCAGTCTGGACTCTGAATGATCCAGTCAAATATAATTAACTTCCTAGATGTACAGCAAATAGGACTCTTTACTGAAACACTACCCACAATCGTACTCCTTTTTTGCAAATTTTACCTATGCACCGCTAGCAAAAGATAAACAAAATAGGCGCGGATACAATTATGAGAAGTCTCCGACATAATCTTATGTAACTATCATAAGAGACTTTCAACAACGTATAGCTCTCGGTTCCAAAATGGGCCAGTGCTCTTATAATTAAGCTTTAGTAGATACAAATAGACTTAGATGCATTCTCTGTTTAGAGATAACGGAGTCTATAACGAGGTTGTTATCCGAGGGGGGAAATGAGGAAAAGGATGCCGAGAATTAGGGGAAATCACGGGAGACAGGCACTTAAAACACTTTATTCACTTATAATTCCGAATAGCCCAAGCAAACGAACGACAAAACCAAAGACGGACTAAAACTCCCGATCAAACAGAATAGCGTGAAAAGATGCAACGGCCAAACGACAAGAAGACACTCGCACCTCGTTGGCGACAAATCGACGACCGACGACCAGCGAAGACTAGTCCCTTCGAGGTTTCACGGTGGATCTCCTACTTCCTCGGGCCTAGGACTGTCCTTCGCAGCCTCGCGCCCCTTGTCCCCACGTAATAGTAACATCTGTGTTACACACCCCCTCCTCCTCGCTGGAGCCAGGGTTTATCCCCCTGGTTGGTTCTTCCTACTGGAGTTCTCCTTCCAGGTCCTGACTGCTTCGATAATGGCTCCTCTCCGATCCTCCGACATGGTTTTTCCTCCTGTAACATATATATAAAAGAGAGAGAGAGAGAGAGAGAGAGAGAGAGAGAATCAAACAAAAGGTGATATCAAGAGTTTCTGGCGGGGTCGGTGATTCAATCTTCCACATTCTTCGTCTGACACCACCAGCATTTTAGGGTCGTATTCATCCTGCTGAAATTAATATACATATTGTTGCGCTCTGTTTGTTTGATTGGAGTCAGTCATGTGTTGGACAATACAATTTCAACTATTTAAATGTGTTTCAAAGTGGGAGTCAAATTGAGTTGTCTATTCATGATCAAACCATTTATCCATTGCTTATTCAGATATTTTTGCGTATGTTTTTTTGGATCCTAAATGTCCTGCCTGTACTTCATCATGGTTTTCTTTCAGGACTTGTGGTCTTAACCTCTTAGGCACAACCAATTTCCATTCTCGCGATCTTCTGATCCATGATCCATGAGTTTTTATTTCTAATCTCGGTCGTTCCGTTCGAGAAATATGTTTTTCTAGAGTCTAGTCTTTTAATAAGGTCGTCTTTTAGTTCCTTCGGTAATTTGATATTATAAAAAAAATGTTTGTCTTTTCTGTTTCCCTATCTTTGCGGTTTTCGTAATCCAGGTCTCTAATTCTATCGTTGCTTTGGCTAGCTATTTCCGATTTATCGTTACTGTCCTCAGTTTGTAGGGTGGGGTTTTCCAGGATTTGGAATTTGTTGTGGGTGAGGATGCAGAACAAGCTTGGGATGAGTTTAAGTCATGGTCTGTTTGGATAAAATATTTAGGGTTCTTTCCTACCACGGTTTTAACATTTTCTCTTCCGCTTTTTAATTTTAATTTTTCCTCGAATTTAGGTTTTAATTTCTTTTTATTATTTTCTATATCTTCCGTTTCTGACTTTATCCGATTGTTTACGCTGGTTAGGATTTTATTATTACTATTTATTTTATTCTTCATCCTTTCGTTACGAACTATAAGTTCATTATTATCCGTATCCAAATTTCTATGCTTATTCCCTCTTTTATTGCCGTGAACTTCCAATTGTCATGCCCTAATTTACGAGGTTCCTTTCTTTCCTTGGATTGGACTGATTGCTTATTTATTACTTCCTTTCTATTTTCAAAATTTTCCGATTGCGATTTTTTATGGTTTCTAAATTTTCTTTCCGATGAACTGTGGTCTGAAGGTTTAATTGCTTCACTTATTCTTTTGCTTTTGCATTTCTCTTCTACTCCTTCAATAAATTTTTAGCGTTCCCAAATTATCTGTCCGTCCTAATATCTTCTATGTTTCATACGCTTCGTTGTTTTTCCCACATCCATTAATCTCTTATTCCTATTTTCAGGTTTACTTTTTCTTGTCTATTTCTATTCTCTATTCTATTTTTCTCACTAAATCTAATCGTTTATTGCAATCAATTTTCTTAATCCATTTAAATTTGACTCAACCAACTAACCGGCTACTTATTGACATCACGTTCCGACTTGATTTTTCCGACAGCTTTCTTCAGTTATGGTTTTCTCGTTACCTTTGTCGGCATTTCTTATTCATCTTAAATTAAACATAATTTTAATATTAATATCAAATATTTCCCTAACATAAGCAAGCAAGAGATACATAGTTAAGAAAATTACAACTTACAGCCAAAAAAAGCGTCAAGGTTCCAGTTTCGTAGTATTCGTCAAAAATAATCCTTGTGGTTTTGTTCCTAACCTCGGCAGGTTTTCACTTTCTAGGAAGTTTTTTGCGTTTTTTTCGTTGGGCGCCTGGTATAACGAGGTTGTAATCCGAGGGGGGGAAATGAGGAAAAGGATGCCGAGAATTAGGGGAAATCACGGGAGACACTCACTTAAAAGCAGTTAAAACCCTCATCTCGGGTGCTGTAACGCGTTCCGCGGAGCGGTTTTTTGAGTCGACCGAATAGGAAAAAGTCGCAGGGAGCCAAATCAGTTGAATTCGGTCGTTTTTGGATGGTATTCGTTTCGTTTTTAGCCAAATGCTCACGGATAACGATGGCATTGTGCGACGGTGTGTTATCATGGTGCAAAATCTACAAGTTTTTTGCCCACAAATCCGGTCTTTTTGGCATATTGCTTCACGCAAACGTCTCATAACGCCCAAATAATACTCCTTGTTGACGGTCTGCCCTTCTGGAAGGAATTCATGATGCACAACACCTCTGTAATCCATGAAAACCGAAGCATCACCTTTTTTTTCGACTGAAAACGACGTGGTTTTTTCGGTCACGGCTTATAGGGTGAACGCCATTCGCTCGCTTGATGTCTGGAGTGCGTGTCATACTTATATTATTCAAATTCAGGTCTTTCGGCACCAGCTTTGCAGCAACACGTCTGAGGCCCTAATCATTAACCAAAATCCATTTTTAACACAAAACTTACTCCAAACTCGTTGCTGTAAAGTCGATGACTTTTTTTTGTGAAAAATCGAAACCACACACAAAGTTAGATGTACACAATACAGCGTTACTTTAACCACAGTGGGTCCACTTATATAGGAGAAAAGGGGAACGAATTATAATGTTTGCTATCAACAAGTGGTGGCGCTATTGTCGCTACCGATGTTATTTTCAAACTATTGTAACCATAGCAACCATATCATTGCCAGTTGAAATAATACAGCCGATGCTCATTTTACTCAACTACCGTTCGAAGCACCTCAAGCGTCGGTGATATATTTATACATTTCAGGTTAACCCACTGACGCATTGTGATGCCCTGTCGTCGACAACGTTTTGATCAACTCCTTACTATTCACTATGTAACGCTTATTGTCATTCACTCTTGGTGAATTAGGTATTTATCAAATTCATTTTACCCGACTATAATTTAATAAATGTTCAAATGTTCTAAAGTCCCAAGTTTAATCGACAGAGTTGAGTAAAATTACTTCAACTATTTTTCTCCGTGTAATAGTACAGTATTCAACTGTTCATCGTGATTCATATTTAAAAACTCTTGTTGTATTTTTATTCTATCACAAATTATTTTCAACTTTAAATCATTTAAATTTATGAAATGGATTTCATACAATATATTTCAAAATTTTCCGCTCTTTAGAATACATCGGGTTGGGGGGACGGGGGTTTCGTTTGCATTGATATTAGTTCTTGCTATCAAAACTTGGCGGCGCTGATGCTCATTTTCACTTTTTTAAGTACCCTCCTAAAATACATGGTGGTGGCCGCACAGTGACTTCAACAAATGTCAAGCTATCAAGCTGAAAATCTGACAGAACGTCAATGCCACTTCTACCAACACAACCAAAAAAGAAGAATTGAAATCGGCCGAACAAGAGCCACACGGTGACGAGTCCTAAAACTTTTTGATCAAGGTGGTATTCGCTTATAATTCCGAATAGCGTAAGCGAACGAACGACAGAACCAAAGACGGACTGAAACCAGTGATCCCAGATCGTGGGAGCACACACAATCAAGCGCGCCGTGTCGGTGTGTCCCCCACTTCCTCGCTTCGATTTCACGCTTTCGTCTGTTGAGCCAAGATCGAAAATTATGTTTCTGTCGACTTCGTGTCAAAGTGGCGCGAAGCAGACGACAAATTTAAAATCTCCAAATTTATCATTTAGGATATTACCTTTCTTTCTTTGATATTTCCAAAAACATTCACTTAAAATGAATATCTAAACATTTTATTTTAAATTTTAGGGTGATTTAAAGACTCAAAAGATGATTTTCTATTAAAATTTAAACTCAATAAATTTTCAAAGTTTCAAAACAAAATATCAATTTCAATATTTTTTAGCTGTGCAAATCAAATAGTTCAATTAGAAAATTATATAGAGAATATTATATATTAAGGAATGGTAAAATATGATATTGTAGTTTAAAAAATAAATTATTAAAATACTTAAGTAATACATAAATTATATCTAGTTATACACTCGAAATTATACGATAGAGTTTCTTCTTTGGTATGAGGCAACATTGAAAAAAATTTCATTCAAATAAAATACTCAGAAAACTTTTTAAAATACGTAATATTATTCACATATTTATGAATTTTATAATAAAACTGTGAATAAAAGGTTTCAGTATTCAAAAAACCAAAATCACATCTAAATTTGCATACGAAATTACACTTTACGATTTCTCTTATATAAAATACAAATATTTATTTCAAATAAAATAGTTTTTAAAAAATTTTGTAGTACGTGAATCAACTATATCAATTAAAAAATTAAATAGAAAATTGATTTCAAATTAATTAGGAGCAGTCGACCGGCAATCGAAAGACCTGGGCTCAAATTCCAGCACAGTCGGAAGCGTCTTTTTTTCCACAGAAAGATTTACAAATTCTTTAATATTTAAATGGAAAATATTTTTTTTTTATATAAGAAATTAAGGTTAAAAATCTACATTCCTAATTACATGGTGATAGTAGATGAAAATTCTATACGATGTTGTTGTTAATAATTGGCTTTAGGGTCCAGAAATGATAACTCAGGAAGTCACATACATTCAAACATTCCAAATATAATCGGAGTCCTCATGAGTGATCTATATTTCTAATATTTTAAAACAGTGGATAAAATATTGCACATATGATCCCTATTTTGGAATAAACTTCAAAATGTAAAATATCGTGAGAAAATTTACATAAAATTGTACAGAAAACATTCGTAAATTATCTAAAAACTTCCTTAGAAATAAAAATAAATTTCTAGCACATAACTCTGATGTAAATCAACTCAAAAGTAGTATATATTTGTGTCTAAATGCTACTGATGATATAGATGTAAGTACATATGTAGTATAAAATTAAAAAGGATTATTTATGAAAATTAGCTTAGAATTGCTAATACGAATTCTACACTCTTAGAATTTTCTACCGCAATTTCACAGAACATGTGAGTGGAGTTTTATTCAGCTACAGCCTCCCAAAATTTAGACAGAATTTCAGGAAATTCTGTTACTTTTTAGTAAATTTATAAAAACAATTTTTTTATTAAACTTCAGTTCCAAAGTGTTGAATATTCTGTATATGTTTACCTGGAAATACTGATACTTGTAACAGGAATAATTTTACGTTTTGGTAACTGAAGTTCAATGCACTCACATGCAACTGAAAATTCATCCACATGCAATTGAATCTCAGTTACAGTTACACAATTTTATGATAATTTTATAAAAGTTCTGTTGCAGTTTGGTAGTTTTTAAGATGCATTTTTTGAAAATTCAGTTGAGCTCTATAATATTAAGAAAACTTTGTTTTTATGTATATATAAAACTTCAGTACATTTTTTCCAATTTCAAGTTCTCATTTTACGTTTTAGTGGCTTATATGATAGACTTTTTAATAAAAATAAGAAATGCTTTACACAAAGGCAAAATTTTCTAATTGATGCAGTTAATCAAATTTTCAAACCCAAAATATGTTTTAATTAATATATTGATTTACCCAGCTGCGAATTTCGGTCGGCTGCCAGAGTTGGACCATCGGGCCAGGGTTGGCCCTACTCTGGCGACCAAGGTTTGGTGACCATAGTTGGGCCAACTGTGGTATCTTCGGTTTTACCAACTTTGGCAGCCAACATCGGCAACCAAAGATGTGCCCGACCGTCGGCTCAACTATGGCGCAGACTCGAACTGACTGTCGGGCCAACTTTGGCGAATTGCTTTAGATGACCGTGGCAGTTCAGTCGGCCCACCTCTGGGCCACGGTTAAACCAATCGTCGGCATATTATCAACTAGATTCCGTTGCCATTGCACGACCAACTGTCGGCCCAACTATGGCCCAGACTCGAACCGACTGTCGGGCCAACCTTGGCGAATTACCTTAGATGACCGTGATAGTTTGGTCGGCCCACCTCTGGGCCATGGTTGAAGCAATCGTCGGCATATTATCAACTAGATTATAACCGTGCGGACATTGCCCTATTAAAAAAAAAATCTTGACATTAAAATGTAAAAAGTTGTATACTATGTAAATTATTACTAGAGTACCGTAAGAATGTATACTTCTAAAGTATACAACTTCTTATAAGATAATGTTTTTGATAAAAAAGTTTTTTCCAAGCTTCATACAAAAATACTGTGTTATATAGAAATTTAATTCAGTCATTGAAAGTGTAAAAATTTTAAACCCATAACTGATTAAAATACTTGAAACAAAAACATTGCTCATTAGCAGGGTACAGACCCATCTTATACGGCCTTTGCAGCAGTAGCTTATAAGCGAGATTTTATTCGGAATATGGTAAGCGAGAATAGCCGAGAGGCATTAGGAATGCGTTTAGTTATGTAGATAATATAGGTAGGTTAGAGGGTTCGAATCCAAAAGCGAATATGAAATTTTTAATTCAAGCGTGCGATTTCAAATAATGTATCAGTAACGTACTAATAATGTAGTAATCAAATAATGTATCTTATCAGGGTCTGATACTGCCCTGATTTCATTTTCTACGCGGGTGAAAGCATATTTTGACCTAGGATGGCCCATCTCCGGCACCCAGCGTCGGGCCAACTGTTCACGCCAATGGACGGATAGCGTTATCATTTCACTAGTTGGCCCGACCTCTGGCCAACAAGGTTGGACCAACTTTAACAAGGTTGGCCCAACCGTGGGCCGACGGTCAATTCGCACCTGGGTAAGTCTTCAAATATTTATTGACTTTGAATTTTACTGAGAATTTTCCAAGAATTTCACATAATCTTAAAAATGTTTTTATTAGGCGAATGTTTTTACAAATATCAAGAAAATTCCATAGTCAATAAATGTTTAAAATTTCAAGTTGAGGCATTGATTGTAAATTCAGTAGCTTTGTTAGTTAACTATTTTAATCAGAAAATTCTTCATTTTCGTAGATTTTTCAATTTCTTAATAAAAAATGTATGCTTAGGCCACAAAAACGTGAGGTGAAAATTTTGAATCACCTGTTACAATTTCTAGGCAACAGAAATTTTAATTTGATTGTGTAGGGTCCTAGCTGTTTGATAAAATCGATTAAAAAAATTTTTAGAAGTACAGGGGTTTGAACTCGCATTTGCTGCATATCAGCCAATTACCTTGATCATTCTAATACGATCGTTATTGAATACTATTAATTTACGGACATTATATAATTAGGACGACATGTTTTTCCAAATTTCTGAAAAAAGATTATTTATACATTGCATTCAAAGAAATATTTTTCAGATTTGTCTATAATCTTGCATACAATGTTATATATTATATAATTAGAACTATTTTTTTTCGCTTTCGTCTTATTGCATATTTTTGAAAAAATGGATCAGCACCTAATTACTGACAGGGCAAAACAGCTAGGGCCCTACCACAATCGAATTAAATTTTCTGTTGCCCAGAAATTGTGGCTGATGATTCCAAATTTTCACCTCACGTTTTTGTGGCCTATGCATAAATTTTTAATTAAAAAGTTGAAAAAATCTACGAAAATGAATAATTTTCTGATTAAAATAGTTAACTAAAAAAGCTACTAAACTTCCAATCAATACCTTAATTTGAAACTTTAAACATTTATTGACTACTGAATTTTATTGATATCTGAAAAGCATTCGCCTAATATAAACATTTTTGAGATTATGTGAAATTCTTGGAAAATTCCAAGTAAAATTTTAAGTTAATAAATCTTTGAAGCTTTAAATTAATATATTAATTAAAACATGTTTCGGTTTTATAAATTTGATCAACTGCATCAATTAGAAAATTTTGCTTATGTGTTTGCTTTTTTTCATTGAAAAGTCTATGCATATAAGCCACTAAAACGTAAAATTAGAACATTTTTATCTACTATCACCATGTAATTAAGAAAGTAGATTTTTAACCTTAATTTCTTATTACTTATTTTTTTTAAATAAAATATTTTCCATTTCATTTTTTAATTGATATAGTTGATTCACGTACTACAAAATTTTTTTAAAACTATTTTATTTGAAATAAATATTTGTATTTTATATAAGAGAAATCGTAAAGTGTAATTTCGTATGCAAATTTAGATGTGATTTTGGTTTTTTGAATACTGAAACCTTTTACAGTAAAACCTATCGTAGCCGACACATATGGGAGACAAGTTCGGCTACGATGGGTACCAATGACATGCGATAATTGCTAGGGACTTATTACTAGCTTGGTTCAGTGCTGTGGCAACAGGTGCCCCTGTGTTTAGTAACACACATGTACCGGCTTGTACTTATTTTTTGTGTTTACTTTTGTGCAAAAAGGTGAGTAAAAGTTAGTTTGAAAAATAATCAGTTATTTTTGTTGATAATTTAAAAATTTCATGGATAAATTCAGTCGATAAAAAACTATAAGGAATACTTAGTGCTTTTAGTGGAAAATGTATAGATGACAGTTGAGGTTATGTTGCACGACTGTACATACATATTTAAGATCTTAATAAGTTGAAATGTAATTGGTTATGAAAATTCTCCAATTTTTCGAAGTTAAATTGTAATTAAAATTTATAATTCAAATATAATCATTAATTAAATTAATATTTCATTTTAAATATTCATTGAAAAAAAAAATTACTAAGATTTTTTACAAAAATATGAGGACCCTCCAAAGACGGTGTTTAAGGCGGCCCTGACCATGCACATTTCTCGACCAATAATGTGAAGCGTCAGAGTGGGATGCTCGTTAGGAGAGTGTCGGCTACGATAGGTTTTACTGTATTCACAGTTTTATAATAAAATTCATATGTGAATAATATTACGTATTTTAAAAAGTTTTCTGAGTATTTTATTTGAATGAAATTTTTTTCAATGTTGCCTCATACCAAAGAAGAAACTCTATCGTATAATTTCGAGTGTATAACTAGATATAATTTATGTATTACTTAAGTATTTTAATAATTTATTTTTTAAACTACAATATCATATTTTACCATTCCTTAATATATAATATTCTCTATATAATTTTCTAATTGAACTATTTGATTTGCACAGCTAAAAAATATTGAAATTGATATTTTGTTTTGAAACTTTGAAAATTTATTGAGTTTAAATTTTAATAGAAAATCATCTTTTGAGTCTTTAAATCACCCTAAAATTTAAAATAAAATATTTAGATATTTATTTTAAGTGAATGTTTTTGGAAATATCAAAGAAAGAAAGGTAATATCCTAAATGATAAATTTGGTGATTTTAAATTTGTCGTCTGCTTCGCGCCACTTTGACACGAAGTCGACAGAAACATAATTTTCGATCTTGGCTCAACAGACGAAAGCGTGAAATCGAAGCGAGGAAGTGGGGGACACACCGACACGGCGCGCTTGATTGTGTGTGCTCCCACATGGGAGCGTGGTGGGGGCCGCCAGCTCCCACGATCTGGGATCATTGACTGAAACTCCCGATCAAACAGAATAGCGTGAAAAGATGCAACGGCCGACGAACGAGGACACTCGCACCTCCTTGGCGACAAATCGACGACCGACGACCAGCGAAGACTCGTTCCTTCGAGATTTCTTGGTGGATCTCGTACTTCCTCGGGCCCAGGACTGTCCTTCGCAGCCTCGCGCCCCTTGTCCTCACGTAATATTAACATCTGTGTTACAAGTCATATAGGAATAAATCTTAATAACCATGAAAATTAAGAAAGCTAAAGGAAAGAAAAAAAATTAACTTTATTTTTAACTTAATAATTGAGAAAAGAATTAACACATGTTGCTTGTATTTCTAACAGGTTAAATAATATTTCAGGTCTATTTGGAATCAATAATTCTAATTATTCTTCTAATAATGATTTTTCCTTTGTACATAGAAAATGTTATTCCAATTAAATATCTAATAAGCTATGATTATATAATTGAAAATACTTTATAATTTCTATGGCAATATATTAAGTTACTAAATTTATTTCAGTATAACTTCATATCTTTTTTCAACATCAATGTAGATTGACAATAATTTGTTTAAATGGACTTGATTTTCTACCATTATGTAGTAAATAAATAAATATATATATATATATAAATTTAATTATAATCAGGTAAATTTCTTCCCAAATTTTATATTGCAAATGTTTTTATGTGCCACCGGCGCGCAAACTCGTTTTTTTGCTACAGTTAACAGTATTTCAATGTAGTATATTGCGCTACAGAGGAATGAAATGTAAAAATTGAACTGCGAATGATCCTATAGCCATACAACAAAGCACAGTCTTCTTCTTATTCTTCTTCTTCTTCGTACAGCGTTGGCACCGTACTGGCAAAGCCTTGTACATTTGAACTGCGCATGCGTCTATTGAAATCCATTATTACCAGACAAGATCGATAAAATCAAAATGGCCGGGACTAGTCGTGACATATCAAGTGTGATGACTAACGCCGCAAAGAACTACAATACTAGATTAGATTCGAGTGTACGCATAAAAACGCGTATACGCACCGAAGTCACATAAAATAGAATACGTGCCAATGCACACAATTCGGGAAATTACGAGACTCGCGACAATGCTCGCAGGACTGATCGCGCCTCGGCTTCGATCTCCTGCGGGCATTGTCGCTCGTCACGCAATAACCCTCTTCGTGCGCCTAGGCACGTAATATACTATTGTATTCAAGAATGAATTATTCCATGCTTTGTTTTGTACAAATAAATTTAGGAAATAAGGAATGGTATCATATTATCAACAAAAAAAAGCGGAAGGTGGTCCCAGGAATTCTAAAAAATTATTCAACTTCGATTGTCATTAAATTAAATAAAAGTAAGTTTATCATCATCAGTTACTACTTTTATAATCTTTCCCCATCTTATTTCTTTTTCTGTTATATCCTATAATTACTTTTTTTACATTCTCATCATGGATGAGAAGGTATTGGTTTTATGTGAAAAATGACTCTCGAAAGTCAATATCAAAATTCCATTTTCCAGTTAAATTATACGAGATACGAAAAAACGTTATGATACAATATTATTTTCTACATAAAGATCTACAAATTTAAATTGTAACATTTTTTCATAAGATTCATATTTTTCTTTTTAATTTAAAAAATAAAACTATTGAAAATCAAAAATTCAATTTTTTAACAGTAATATGTGAAATACGAAAAAAACGTAAGAATACAAAGTTGTTCTTTTAAAAAGATCTACACGTTTTGTCTTACACAGTTTCTGAAAAAACATATATTTTTCGTTTCAATTCCAAAAATACGATTAAAATTTAAAAATTCCATTTTTTAGACTTTTAGATGGAAAATTATTTGCCTAAATGAGGTCTTCAAATTCTCATCAAGACACTTCTCGACAGAATGTATATTTTATGTTTTGATTGTAAAAAACACTATTGAAAAAATTCCATTTTTTAGCCTAAATATGTGATATGTTTATTAAAAAGTTACTGAAATCTATACAGAAAATCGTGCGCGAAGCGCAAATTTCATGATGAGAATGTGTTTCTTAAGGCCAATAGAGCCTTAAGTGAATTGATATTTCTGTTTCACTTAAACTCTAAAACAAATTTAGTGACTTTGAGAAAATGTGTAATTCACATCATCTGTAATATTATAAAATTGATTTGAGCTTCAGTATCAAATTATAAGAAATAAACTTAAATGTATGCGAAGAGCATGAAACCGAGCGCTAAGCGCGAGGTCCAAAAAGAACAGAGTGCAACGATTAAATCGCGCACTCAAACTTGCGAGTGAAGCGCGCGATGAGACTGTGCCCGCGAAGCAATATTTACAATGATTCCGTAGCCGTAATTCTATTGGAAACACAAAATTTCAAGCATACTCGTTGTTCAATTTTTTTTCCATAGTAAAAATCGCCAGACAAACTTTTCGCGGCGTAAACCAATGGCTGCCAATACACACTAATGGACGTCTCCCGCTCAAACTGCACACGACTGTCAAAAAAAGTGTTACCAAGATAGAAATAAAACTTTTTTTTTTTTTTTGTAGATATGTTGTTACCGGTATTATAATTTGAACATTAAAGTGAATGGCCTTTCCGGAAAGGCCATTCACTTTAATGTTCAAAAAATAAAACTTTTTACCGTTTCGGTTTACGCGCGCGGTTTAACTGGACCAGTCCGGGTCAAATTTTATCAGATGGTACCTTAGTGAAGTTCGATCGTAATTATACGATGTGTCTCGTCCGAATAGATTACTTGTAGTAGCACCAGCTGCTTGGTTACGACCACAAATTTTCAAGAATAAAAAATTCAAATTTGTATCCATGTGGAGGCCCCGCCCTTCATAATGCGCCAACTTCATTTATTTTAAAAGATGAAATATAAAATTTTGAGATTTCAAACTTTGAAAACAAACTTTTCGCACTTGCGTAATTATGACAAAATATAAGGCGAATTTTTCAACCTAATAGGAATCATTTTTCTTTGCTTTGGCCTCGTCAGTCTTCGAGAGCTTACATTAAGTATATGTTAGATTTTTATTGACTCAAGACTCTCTGAGCAAATTTCCTTTTCCCGATAAACGTTCGGTCATAAAATAAGGCAAAAACCTTTGACGAATCGGACCAACATGCCGTCCTTCGAATCACGTCGAGAGAAACGCCGTTACGTAGGGCGGCCGAAGTAGCAGCGTGTTTAATGCTGTACGGTTTGAAAACTTGGCTATCTATCTCACTTTTTAAAAACATCGCCTTTATCCATCTGCTTAGGGTTTGTGCTGAGCAAGGCTTGAAGGTCTTCTGAATGAGATTGATATACGATCTGTACCTTCCGGCCTTATTTGGGAGGTTCTCTCGACGTAACTCAAAAGGGTCAAGGCGACACACAGCTCCGGCTGGTCTCTGAAAAAGGGTAGTTTTAACAACGGATGTATCTTTTTGACACCCGAAGTTTTGATTCTAACTGTAATTCTTATATATGGGGTATTATTTCTCAACTGCCCCAACACTTTATGTCACGTATTTCGATTGTCTTTATATTTTCAGAATTTGCTTGCCTACTTGATGGAATTTTATCCCCCAAAGTACAGACATTTATTACCACCCCTTTCCAAACTACAGGGGGTGAAAGTTTCACCCATAACGTCCGTCACGGCATTTTCAAATGGCAATAAGTCCCTTTCTAGAAATGCGAATTGAATTTTCTATGGGTGATTTCGAAAGGATTTTTTTACGCCCTTTCATTCTATTATATCCATTTTTTATTATTTTCATATTTTCATAAAGAAATTACTGAATTAAATGTGTATTTAACATTTTCTATCATTCGGTCACTTTTGATTTCTTTAAAACTAATATCAAAAGAAAACTTAACTTTTTACGACAAATTCCTGTAAAGACAAAATGGGATAGTTGATAGTATCGGAGATATGGGGCTCGATTGAAGCAAACCTCTTGTCAGCGCGCTGGAATGGGACAAGAGCTGGTGCATTTGGCTGTATGCATGGTTCTCAGAGTTCAAAGTAATCTAAGTTGTTCGTCTCTTTTTCACTTTTTTTGCGTTTTCTTGTGTTTTTTGTACAGCAGGTTTTACGGCTTTCTTAGGAAATAGATCGAATTTTATTGCAAATGAAATTTTTTTTTCGTAGCGCCTCTTTTGAAAATCCGATTTTCGGTACCTGCGAAGCGGGACGAAACTGCGATTTTCAACCCTAGGGGTGAAACTTTAAAGGTAGGGTTGCAAACCGCACTTTCGTCCCGCTTTACAGGTACCGAAAATCAAATTCTCAAAGCAGTTGCTATGAAAAATAGTATACATTACTCGAAACAAAACACAGCGAATGCAACTCGTGTAGCTGCAGCCCTCGCTTCGCTCGGGCAGCAAACTTCACACTCGTTTGCAATCGCTGTGTTTCGCCCCTTGTAATGTAATATACTATTTAGTTGCAGTTGACCATTTTCGTTTGGAATGAAAGCGTGGTACTTTAGGGTGCCTGGAATTGTGATTGATTCGCTGAATCTCGTTTTTAGTTATTTCGTGATTTCTGTGTGAGCTTCCGTTGAACTGAAAAGAATGAATGTTTCCTTAAGATTTTCTTTAGACCATTTAAATAAATCCTGTGCAGTCAAGATGGGATTTTTTGCTGAGCGTTGGATAATTGATTCCGAAATTCGTAATTAGTTGAATAAAGGGAACCACGGTTGCGAAGGCCAGAGTGGAAGAACTTCGACCCCTTTTTCTTCATCGATCTTCTTTTTTTTTAGGGTTCTTAGGACTAATGAAAAGGGAGGAAAAGCGTAAAAGTAATCGTTCTCCCAAGACCGCGTAAACGCGTCGACACTTTCCGCTCCTGGATCGGGGAACCATGAAATAAAACGTGAACATTTTGTATTGATATTTGATGCAAAAAGGTCAATCTCGAATCCTCCAAAGATTCTGTAGATCCCTCCAAAGGCATTTTAAGGCGTGAAAAGCCGCTTCGAGCTCTAAAAAATTAATGCTTTCGTCCATTTGATCTTCGCTCCAATGGCCATGTATCGATCTTCCTCCACAGAAGGTACCCTAACCTATCCTAGAGGCGTCTGAACAAATTTCGAATGAGTATCTTCCATTTCTAATTGAATTGCAGAGTGAAGGATTCTTTATATTCAGGATCCACCAATCCAGACCTTCGTGGATATATTCGGGCAACTGTGTAGTTGCGTCAAAATCCCCTTCCTTATCCTTAAGAGCTAAGAATTTGCATCTTTTCAGATCTTCGACGTAAATAGGATCGTATTTTACGGCTGGACTCACTGCCACCAAATCGCCAATGAGATGAGCCAAATCTCTAATCTTAAATTGACGTTTTTTCTTAAAACAACAAGACAGATTGAAAATTCTTTGTTTCTTTTCTTTTAGGAGGCTCACGGTGAAAGCTCTGAAGTCCAACAAGAAACATAAAAATTTCAACGATTGGACGTCATTATTGGTTTCAAAATCTTTGTGAAAATGAAAGGAGCAAAACTTAATCCAAAAGGAAGGACCTTGAAGTCATACAGTTGATTCTGGAATTGAAATCGAAATTTCCTGTCATCTTTGTCCACCGGAAGTATGAGATTGTCATCCTTCAAATCTATTGAAGCTAGAAAACAACCTGGAAACTTAATGCGAATTAGCGTTTTCCAATCTTCCATTTTAAAATGGTTTGTAACGACATACTCATCAAATACTTTTATATTCAATATGAATCTTCTTTTCCCATTCGGTTTGTCAATTATGAAGAACAAAGAAACAAATTGGTCTGAGCAGGGTTCGACTTTCGCAATAGCCCTTTTTTTCAAATACTTACCAATTTGTTTGCGACAATGATTTTGATCGGAGGTCGAAAAGGCAGGTTCCTGTGAAACCCCGCATTCCAAAGGTTTCTTTGCAAAGGGAATCTTATATCCTTTGACAGCTTGGAAGACGAGCTTGTTTGTGGCAATTTTCTGCCATGAGGAGAAGAAATAAATCTTTTCCCAATTCAAAGTTATCCGTCTCACTATCTTCAATCAGGGTCTTCGCCGCTCGAGATAAATCGGTACCCTGGACTACGAAATATTTTGCTAGTTGCTAGATTTTTTCTTGGAAAACTTGCATCTGAGCAAGAATTTGAGCCTTATTCGGTGAACACGGTGTTTCACCGACCTTCCGGGATAGCGATTCTGCGTAAAATAATTTACAATATCTTCAAATCCAGTAATGAAGGGCGCGAAAAAGGAAGAATTCGGATTTAATTATATTTGAGGTTACTTTACATGGTTCAAATAGGCTTTAAAGGTGACTGAAGATTTATCTTTATCGACACTTAAACACGGATTTGAAACTGAAGGACAAAATAACTTTTTAAACCTGAACTCGAACCCGTATCACTACCAACCCGGATTCCTCTCGACGTCTAAACAAAGGCACAATTAAAAATTTTAAGAATTCGAAACTAATCGAATCCTCAAAACACAAAAGACAACCAAATTTGGACCAAAATCACCACTAGAAAAAAACCTTCAGAAAACAAACAAAAAAGAAGGAATGAAAAAAGAAGGCAACCTTCAAAATCCCCTTCCTTCTTTTTCTATCTTTCGTACTCTTTTGCTTTTTTACCCACCAACGTTTATGTAAATGAAATTTAAACTATCGCCGATGTTTCGGTGCTTTTTCAGCACCCTCTTCAAAGCTGTAACACTACAGTAAATAAAAATATTTAATAATTGTTGCTTCTCCTATCAACCTCCATGGGGACAATGTTCAACAGTAAATATCCTTGAGGTTTCTAGATTCTGCGAAGCAATTTAAATATTATTGAATGACCCTTGGGGTCTTTCAGGTGCTTAGGAGGGAGGGACGCACAGGGTCTTGTTGCAGTTTCCTGTTGGCGTTCCATGGAAAAGGATCTGCGTCCCCATGTAGGGTGATAGGAGACGCAACAATTATTAAATATTTTTATTTCCTCTAGTGTTACAGCTTTGAAGAGGGTGCTTGAAGACCACCGAAACATCGGCGATAGTTTAAATTTTATTTACGTAAATGGTGGCGGGTAATAAAAACAAAGAGGACGAAAGATGAAAAAGAAGGAAGGGGATTGGTAGTAGTGTTTTGAGGATTCAATTAGTTTCGAATTCTTTAAATTTTTAAAAATACTTCTTAATGCAAGCTTTCTTACCGGGTTTTGCAATATGATAATACGTAATGATTTTTTATAAACAAAACGGGAAACCAAGCCTTTACGAGTTTTATTTTAGATTCAAAACAAAAGTTATTTGTGACTTACCCGATTTGTAGCTACACCTATTTTCATTTGAAGTGCAAACAGTAAAGCACTGCTAGTTGTTGGCACATTAGTCTAGGTATTAGCATGTTAAACATCGAAGTTCATTAGAATCACTTGAAATGGCAATCAATTTTAATCAATTACCACAAGTAGACAAGTGGCATGTCTACGACGCATGACTGCGCACGACGTTCATTTCAGTGAAACACTTACGGTGACTAGAAAACGTAGCAATCACTATTTTTCTTTTGACACTTGGCCTATAGGAGTGGGCACACCGCGTTTGCTTCCTGCAACTGCGAATTTTGTGTGCTGATGCGCGTAGCAACGTAAATAGAGATTTCGGCTGCAAATTTTGTCATTTACAGGGCGAAACCAAGGGAGATAAATAATATACTGAAATCGCCAGAAAGAGCAAAAAATGAAGCCGCCTTCATGCTAGCGAAGCAAATTCTATATTAATGGATTCGACGTATGGAATGTATATCGAACACCAGTTATCGATTATTTGTAGAAAAATACAATTGTGACTGTATCACCACATTGCTTTGCTTTGAAAATTATGAAAAAAAAACAAAATGATTTTGTTGCCAACCCAATAATTTTTCAATCTTATAACGATAGTTTATAACTTTCCAAGAGTACTGAAATTGTATGAAAATTAGTCATTTACAGTTGATCATATTCGAACAACGCAGTTAGAATACCGAAAAATTGGCAGATTGTGTATTTTATAATCAGATTTGTTTGAATAATCATCAATGGTTATCGGAAGTTCAAGTATAACATCTGATAGGATCTTCATCGAATGTCCTGAAGTCAATTTTGAAAACAAAACGCCGTTTACTCCATTACAAATAGGTAAGTTGGAGATTCTACTAAAATAAACACTTTTAATAATATTTATTTTTTCTCTACGACTGACGGTTTCCGACATATATTGAATTGAATGTAGGAAGTCGCCCAAAGATAAAAAATATGGTTAGAATTGTCTCCATTTCGATCTTTGTGGCCAGATTAAAAACAAATGGCTCAAATCATCCCATAAAAACGCCATCAGGGGATGCTAAAACACGTTCTTCTGATTCTTTCGCTATTTAACCTTTTAGCTGCGAGGAAATTTTAGTACACATCGACCTCTTATAAAATGCAAAATTTATACATGAAATCACTGGATATCTCAGGTAGAGTCTCCGACCTGACTGCTGGTCGATATATCGACCAGCCCCGCAGGCAACGTAAAGTGCAATGTAAAAAATTTGCCTCATTTGTCATGAAGGTGTGAAAGGGTATTTCTATGTAATTTCACGCGCTGAATATGAAAAAAATAGTAAAAAAAATCCTGCAGACACCCTTGTCCTTGAAAATCGCCAATTCAAGGTCAAATTTGATTTCTAATATAAGCCAAGTTTTTAGAAGGTTTTCGTATGTAGTTTGATACGCTGAATACGAAAAAATGGCAAAAAAATGCTCGTAGACATCCTTGACCTTGAAAATCTCTTTTTCAAGGTCAAGGATACCTCAGTGATTTTTTCAGTAGTTTTTTTCGTATTCAATCCATCAAATTACGTAGGAAAACACACTGAAATCCTCGCTTCTACTAGAAATGAAATTTGACCTTGAAATACCGATTTTAAAGGTCAGCAATGTTTCGAGGAATTTTTAAACTATTTTTTACGTATTTAAAACATCAAATTTTGCCTAAAAACATTAAATATTTTGTGCCTCTTGAGTGGTCGATATATCGACCACCCCCGCAGCTAAAAGGTTAACCCAAAACACAAATCAAACCTATGTATCATGAGTTAAGTTGCCACTCAAAATTATTATTGAAAATAATTTTTCTGAATTTTTTCCAAGGCAAAAAGAAAAAGTCCTAGAGTAACGCCGATTAAGACTATTGATAACGAGGTCGTGCACTGAAAGTTTTAGAAAGTTTAAACAAACTATTACTACCCTAGCGGACCCGGTTGAAAGAACGGTCAGAGTATGAACCATTAAAAAAACATTTAAAACATTGCAGTTGTGATTCCGTGGCGAAATTTGGAATAAAAGGCGTAGGAATAAATACAATAATTTTATTTTCCAGCGATAAAAACTAGGAAACCATCATGTACCTGTCATTGAAGGCAGTGCAGTGGTTCACCATTTGCCTTGAGGGGGTACATTTGCGATACGACACACCACGCGCATATGAATTAATACACATAAGTGTTAGAAAGATCACGTAGTCAACACGATCGGCGGTCGGTCGTCAAGAGATATAAACAATAATACATAATGGCATGTATATTTTCTTTTTTTCGGTTTTTATACGTTAATTACTGTAAGTTTAGTTTTTTTATGAAGACTGGCACATTTTCGTATTGATTGCCATAAATGCATAACTATACACCATCTCAAAAACATTGGTCACGTGTCAACGTCGTGGATTGGGGAAATATAAACCATACTGTCACTGTACATAAACGAACTGAAGGAAAAAAGCAGGGATTGAGGAACGAAACCACGTACAATAACAAATCGCCGGTCGGAAATGTACGTCCTCAATAGAGTTCTAAAATTCCCGGTGTGTCTTTTTCTAGCCTATAGCACCATGTTTCTCTAGTAAAGGACGCTGAGTTTTTCTGACCAAGACATGTTGCTTTGCTGTCAGAAAATTTTTTTATGCTATCCTGGATACTGGTATTCATACACATTAGATTTTAAAACTTCATTCTTTATGAGATTTCACTAATGGACTGCTTTATTTTGATTTAGAACCTATGAGGTAAGTTCTCAGTTTTTATGATTTTCATAATTTTTAATTATTTGATGAAATTTTGAAACATAACAATTGCCCGCCTCTTTTGCGTTTTTTACGAATCTACGCTTATGATTATTATTTATGAATACAAAGAAACTGACCTTATGCAAAAAAAAAACAAGAACACAACCATTTTTTTTCGATTTTTGGGTCAATCAAATAATAGAAATGGTTTAAAATATGTCACATCGTAGTAAAAATAAAGTGTGATTGAATTAGAATGATAATAACTGTCACGTACTGCGACGTATTTGTATGTTTATAGTACGCATAGATTGTCTAGAAAAAATCTAGGAAATAACTAGAAAATAGAAACCAGATATCAAGGGGTAGGGGTACTCAAGCCATTCCTGAAAATATAACTACCATACGCACAAAGGACTGCGTGTTCATTCCCATGGGTTGGCCCTCTTACATTTGAACTTGGATTTCCGCGATTCTAAAGGTTTTCAGAATTTAATAGTATATTACGTACCTAGGCGCACAATGAGGGTTATTACGTGGCGAGCGACAATGCTCGCAGGAGATCAAAGCTAAGGCGTAACTGAGGCAAAGCCGAGACGTATCCGAGGCGCGATCAGTCCTGCGAGCATTGTCGCGAGTCTCGTAATTTCCCGAATTGTGTGCATTGGCACGTATTCTATTTTATGTGACTTCGGTGCGTATACGAGTTTTATATGCGTAAACTCGAATCTAATCTAGTATTGTAGTTGTTTGCGGCGCTAGTCATTACACTTGATATTTCGCGACTAGTCCCGGCCATTTTGATTTTATCGATCTTGTGTAGTAGTAGCGGATTTTAATAGACGTATGCGCAGTTCAAATATACAAGGCTTTGTCAGTACGGTGCTAACGCTGTACGAAGAAGAATAAGAAGATTGTGCTCCGCTGTATGGCTATAGGCGCATGCGCAGTTCAATTTTTACATTACATTCCTCAGCAGCGCAATACACAACATTGCGCTACTCTTAACTGTAGCAAAAAATCGAGTTTACGCGTCGGAAGCACATAAATTTTTTTACAAAACTTAAATTTTAAAAGGCAATAGAATTTCGATAAAATTTAATAAACAGCTGTATTTGAAGTTTTTCTTTAAATTTCTTCTCATCTTATTTGCAAGAAAGATGAGTGCTTTCTCCTTGAATATGAATTAGTAAAAAGTAAGTCACAAATTTAGTTTATTGAATATTTTTACCCTATTATTAGTAATTTCAACTGTATGGAATGATATTGAAAGTTTCAAACGAATCAAACCAGATGAATTATGCGACGTGGTGTTCATTCTGTCTTTGTCGTTCGCAAGGGTACACTTTGTCGATTTGAAATATCTTTCGAAAATTGTATAAGATGGCTGAAGAGGACCAAGGCTTATTTAATCTGAAGCAGCTGAAGCACAAGGTCGCGGCTAGAGGCCCGGAGAGTCTGTAGAATCACATCTCTGGTTTCTCTTTTTTATTTATAGGAAACGCATGGCTCTCAGGCTCTCTTAGCAGCCATTATTTAGGGGCGATGCCCCTATCTCAAGATCATATTTTTCAATTGCTTAGTTACAGCATGTATCTAATTTTATGTTGAGCCAGGGCTTAGCCGACCTATTGAAATATATATAGACTACTTGTTTTTGCGTCTGCTTATTTTTTGTTTTATTTGGAGCCAAGCTTTCTAGGTCAAGCTTCCCTGGCGCTTCTTGAACAATCAAAAAGTCCCGTAAATAATTGGAAGGATCCCATTTCACAGTAGCGTCTGACCACAGTAGCTTGCGTTGACACAGGTTATTAAAGGTCTCAACTGGCCAGGTGTGCCCCGAGTCTCCTAGAAGACAACTTCGAATTCCAATATAAAAAAGGCGCTTTGAATGTACTGAACTCCCTGTCTCGACTTGACCAACACTACGGTCGTATACACAGGTCCGGGGACTCTCGTAGTGGGAGAAGTTCCATTTTTGAAGCCGGTTATTTCACAAAGTTGCCACTTCCGGTAGTGGCGTATGTGTGCAGTAGTATAGGATTTGAAAAGGTAAACACGTTTTCTTACCTCAAAGTCTCAACGAACCTAATCGTGAAGTGGTTGATATGAAATATCTGTTATATTTAAATAAAATAAATGCAAAAATTCTGCCAAAGTGCGGAACAAATAGTTCAAAATTTAAAGACAAGAGTTCAACTTTTGAAGTGCCGAGTGATCTTGTTGTCCGAAGAGAATGGGAATCGTTTGTCCCCGGCGTGAATTTTTTTCGTTCAAATGCACGTATTTGCGGATTTCATTTTTCGGAGAACGATATTATCAGAGAGAGTTTAAAATGTGATAGCGAAGGGCAAATTAATCATTGTGCTCCGTTACAATATCTTCGCTTGCGAAATAGTGCCAAACCGACAAAATTCGATAACCGCGAGAAATCGGCAGGAAGTTTGCGACAACCGCTTCAAAGTATAGAAAGCTTAATTCTTAATAATGAAGAAAAATTGAACCCATCTCATGTGAAAAATGAACGTAAGTATTTGTAATGATTTTAATAATTTACTGAAAGCACTCAAATTATTCATTATTATTATTATTTCAAATTAATTAGTTGAGTTTGAAATTTTTGTCACTGCCTACATTATCGGAGGATCACTAGTCGCGTGTCAGATAGGATACGTTGTCGACAGGTGTCCTCGTAGACAATTTCAAACTCTTATATCGCAAATAATGCAAATAAATTTAATATTTTAAAGAATTTGAAAATCTTTCTGTGGAAAAAATGACGCTTTCGACTGCGCTGGGATTCGAGCCCAGGTCTTTCGATTGCCGGTCGACTGCTCTGACCACTGAGCTACACAGACATCCGACATCTCCTTCTCCACAGGAAGATCTCCTTATATCGCCTAGTGGCTCAGCCTTGCGGCTGTAAATGATTTCAAATTAATTAGTTGAGTTTGAAATTTTTGTCACTGCCTACATTATCGGAGGATCACTAGTCGCGTGTCAGATAGGATACGTTGTCGACAGGTGTCCTCGTAGACAATTTCAAACTCTTATATCGCAAATAATGCAAATAAATTTAATATTTTAAAGAATTTGAAAATCTTTCTGTGGAAAAAATGACGCTTTCGACTGCGCTGGGATTCGAGCCCAGGTCTTTCGATTGCCGGTCGACTGCTCTGACCACTGAGCTACACAGGCGTCCGACATCCCCTTCTCCACAGGAAGATCTCCTTATATCGCCTAGTGGCTCAGCCTTGCGGCTGTAAATGATTTCAAATTAATTAGTTGAGTTTGAAATTTTTGTCACTGCCTACATTATCGGAGGATCACTAGTCGCGTGTCAGATAGGATACGTTGTCGACAGGTGTCCTCGTAGACAATTTCAAACTCTTATATCGCAAATAATGCAAATAAATTTAATATTTTAAAGAATTTGAAAATCTTTCTGTGGAAAAAATGACGCTTTCGACTGCGCTGGGATTCGAGCCCAGGTCTTTCGATTGCAAAGGGATGTCGGACGCCTGTGTAGCTCAGTGGTCAGAGCAGTCGACCGGCAATCGAAAGACCTGGGCTCGAATCCCAGCGCAGTCGAAAGCGTCATTTTTTCCACAGAAAGATTTTCAAATTCTTTAAAATATTAAATTTATTTGCATTATTTGCGATATAAGAGTTTGAAATTGTCTACGAGGACACCTGTCGACAACGTATCCTATCTGACACGCGACTAGTGATCCTCCGATAATGTAGGCAGTGACAAAAATTTCAAACTCAACTAATTAATTTGAAATCATTTACAGCCGCAAGGCTGAGCCACTAGGCGATATAAGGAGATCTTCCTGTGGAGAAGGGGATGTCGGACGCCTGTGTAGCTCAGTGGTCAGAGCAGTCGACCGGCAATCGAAAGACCTGGGCTCGAATCCCAGCGCAGTCGAAAGCGTCATTTTTTCCACAGAAAGATTTTCAAATTCTTTAAAATATTAAATTTATTTGCATTATTTGCGATATAAGAGTTTGAAATTGTCTACGAGGACACCTGTCGACAACGTATCCTATCTGACACGCGACTAGTGATCCTCCGATAATGTAGGCAGTGACAAAAATTTCAAACTCAACTAATTAATTTGAAATCATTTACAGCCGCAAGGCTGAGCCACTAGGCGATATAAGGAGATCTTCCTGTGGAGAAGGGGATGTCGGACGCCTGTGTAGCTCAGTGGTCAGAGCAGTCGACCGGCAATCGAAAGACCTGGGCTCGAATCCCAGCGCAGTCGAAAGCGTCATTTTTTCCACAGAAAGATTTTCAAATTCTTTAAAATATTAAATTTATTTGCATTATTTGCGATATAAGAGTTTGAAATTGTCTACGAGGACACCTGTCGACAACGTATCCTATCTGACACGCGACTAGTGATCCTCCGATAATGTAGGCAGTGACAAAAATTTCAAACTCAACTAATTAATTTGAAATCATTTACAGCCGCAAGGCTGAGCCACTAGGCGATATAAGGAGATCTTCCTGTGGAGAAGGGGATGTCGGACGCCTGTGTAGCTCAGTGGTCAGAGCAGTCGACCGGCAATCGAAAGACCTGGGCTCGAATCCCAGCGCAGTCGAAAGCGTCATTTTTTCCACAGAAAGATTTTCAAATTCTTTAAATTATTATTATTCTTGTAAAAAAAAAATATGCTATTTTAATTAATTTTTCATGAATATGTCACGTCCCGCGACTCTACCGCCACAAGTAACAAGCAGATTAAGAAACCAATAAAGGGATCAAGACAGCATTACAGCGAGTGTGATTTTATCGACGCAAGTTATAGACAAATCTACAGATCAATAGGATGATCAATATGAAATTACCATGTGTCGTTATAATACCCACACATGATAACAAATCGACTGACCCAGAGAGAAAGTAAATGAAGCCCTACAATACCAACACACAACCGTCATAACATGCGACTTGTAATAGCATGTGACTGGTAATAACATGCGACTAGTCATAGCATGTTACTCGTAATACTTGACCTTTCAAAGTTCTATAAAAAGCGAAAGTTCCAAGAGAAGTCAGTCCAGTACCATCATCTCTACACCGCGAGTTCAGTTAGTTAGTCAACGTCCGATTTCTACAATGTGACCAACGCGAGTCCAGTCCAGTGCCATCGAATCTATACCGCGACTGCAATCCAGTCAGTCCAGCTTCTCCAGATTTCTACCGCTACTCAACCCGAATTCTAACTCGGCGCTGAGTTCAACGACATTAGAAAGTGAAGGGGAATCGCCTTCCAAATTCTCTCGAAACTGGGATCGAAGAATCAACTAGATCAACTGTCTAGATTACGAAATTACTATACAGCAGCAACTATCTGAAGATTACAAGTTACACTCAACTGACCACATTCGCTTACTGGACTCAATTGATCATCAATCAATTCAAACTCAGGATAACTAAAGGGGTATTTCTAATTATGATTCTATATTATCATTTCCATGGTGCTTACCTGATATAATTTCAATTGTCATTAAATATATTTTATATACCTAACGCTTGTCAATCACTGACTATTCCTCAACCCTTAGAGAGGATCCTTCTGATCCTGACATAAAACGAGGAGATCTTTTAAGAAGAGAAATGTTACGTTTCTGACGTAACATACACAATCTCTTTTTTGGTGCATCGGCCGCGAAACACTTGAAGTCAGTGAATGGGATATCGAAATTTCATAATTATTAGGAATCAAACTTGATCAATTGCAATTACAATTTATATGATTTCACACATATTTTGCTAAAATAAATTTGATAAAATCTCGAAAGGATTTGACCTTGAGGCTAACTTGAGTGATTAAATAATCATTTTATTTTATTTGAAATTTTACACATATATCTTGTTAAAATAAAATAATTCTATCAAATCACAAAGGGATCTGACCTTGAGGCTAACCTAAGTGATCAAATAATTATTTTATTTGAAATATTATTTTATTTTCTGATTTCTTGTTATTTTGTACAAACTGTGTTAAAATAAAATAAATTCTGTTGATTCACGCAGGGATTTGACCTTGAGGCTAACCTAAGTGATCAAAAGACTTATTTTATTTGAAATTTTATTATCGGAATTTTTGAAAGTGCAGAGATTACATAGGATTTTGTGCTTGAGTCATGCCTGTTTAATCTCGTACCCATTTATGACCTATACCATTCGACAATTATATAAAAAAAACATATCAAGTATCCCAGGTAAGACAAGGACCAAAATTAGTTTCAATAAGAATAAATTTGAAACAAAAATCCTAAATAAATATTTTTTCAGTAAGCACATGGAAATTGGTAGAATTAAGGCATATTATTTTAAGAATTTTGATTGATGATTATAAATTTACCTGACTCGGAACATTGAGACAATTCATATTTTCTAATAACAAATTATTAATGACATTTATTGATTACAAAAATATTTTAAAACGAAAGATATTTGAAAAAAAAATTTCTGTTGATCCAAATTAATATTTATGTATTGCAATTTTAAAAGTGTCTCCATGTACGTATCAGTAAATCTTATTTTATAATAACCTATGTCGGGACCCAATCCCAGTGAATTAGGGAAATCACAAATTCAAGAAAATCCTATTACGCACAGTCAAGTTAAGAAAAATACTGAACTTGCAAAAATTGTGGCACAAAATCAAACTGGTCCCCTTAAACCAAAAAGAACAGTTACTGTAAAGGAAAACGTAACTAAAGATAATTTTGAAAATATTTCTAACAAGGATAAAACAAATGTCAGTTTGCAATTAGATAATATTTCTTTAGAGAAAACCTTAACGTTTGAACAATTCGAAACTGCCGGAACAAGCAATTTATCTCATTCGAATAATTGGCTTAATTTAAATTCAAAAACTAATTCAAGTATTATTTGTGGATCAATTGATCAGGACGAAACATTAAAAAACGAAACTACTTATATTGACAACGAAGATATAAGTTTACTTAGTTCAACGATAATTCCAAAAAACACAGTCCAAGAAAGAACTAAAATAAATTTATCAGAAAATTCTCTTAAACGCCAAACAGTTTTAAGTAATAACGATAGCGACGATAATAGTACCGACAACGAACAAATGGAACAAATTGTTCACAAAAATCCTGCAGAAAACGTTAATCCAATTAGAAACAACGAAATGGTCCTACCTAATAATCAACAAGTATCCTTACGCGACGCGTTAGAAGTAGTACCCTTATTTGATGGAAGTAATATTCCATTATCACATTTCATTGAAGGATGTTATGAGGCAAAGGCAATGCTGCCAACACCCGCAGCTCAAGAAAATCTAGGACGATTATTGAGAAGTAAATTATCAGGAGAAGCGATAAAATGTATCTTTGGATCGACTTATAATAATATGGAGGTATTAATTGAGAAACTCAAAAGAGTATACGCCCCAGCAAAAAGTGTGTACCAGTTACAAGGAGAATTAGGGAATACCTATATGTGGGAAAAAGAGAACGTACTTTCCTATGCAGCCAGAATTAAGGAGATTGCTGACAAAATCGAAGACGCTCATAGACTCAACAACAATGGACAAGTAGATAATACCTTCGAACAGAACCTTCAAAAAGACGTTATTCAATGCTTTATTCGTGGTCTGCGTCCCGAATTAGAAATTCGAGTGAAAACAAAGGAAACATTTAAAGAAGTTTTCAATGACACAATCAACATAGAAAGAGACTTGGCAGCATCATCCGCACTACGGAGAAATAAAAATTCAGATTATTTAAAAATGGATGATTCTATAAATAATAGAAATAATAAAACAGCTCGGTTCAATGTTGCACGAGATAACAACATAAATTGTATAATATGTAAAAAACCAGGTCATGTTGCTGAAAATTGTTATCATTTAACCAAAGCACAAGAAGCAGTATCTAGAAAACAAAATCCCAATTTTTTTATGCAAAATCAACAGCCTAATAATAATCACCAACGACGAGAAAATATTTAAAATAATTCTGCAAGAAATAATTACCGGAATAACCACTTTTTAGGAAACAGAAATAACAATTATGATAATAATAACTATCCGAATAACAATTTTTCAAGGAACAGGGACAACAATTACAATAACTTTTCAGGTAACAGAAATAATTACCCTAACAGCAATAGATTCCATAATTACAATAATTTTTCGAGAAACTGAAATAATGATAATAGACAAGAAAATCTAGATCACAACAGATATGCAAATCACAGACAATCTTTAAATCAAAATAGCCAACGAGAAATGCGAAATCAGCAATGAAGTAGACCAAATCAAAATTATCCACAAAAGTTAGAAGTTATATGCAACTATTGTAAAAAACCAGGACATATTATAACAAATTGTAACGTTAGATTAAATAAACAACAATCGCAAAATTCGGAAAACTCAAACGTTCTCCCCAGTACGGATGCACTGAGGAAAGCGTAAGGCAGGAACCAGAAGCATCCACTTCTAACGATCAACCGGCTATAAAGATAAGCGTTTCCAAACCATGTATAATTCCATCGATAATGATATGCGCAGAAGGCCTTCAAAGCCCTGCTCGCATGATGATAGATACCGGTGCTGGTCGAAATTTGATTAAACAAAATTCCGTAAATCCTAATTTGCCAATAAATGAAAAAATAGTGTTAAAACTTACAGGAATAAATAATTTACCACTTTTTACAATGGGACAAATACAAATAAACATTCTAGGATATCCAACAATATTGAATATAATTCCTAATGAAGTTCCAATAGATGAAGACGGAGTTCTAGGTTCAGAATTTTTTCGAGAAAATAAAGTCAATATAAATTATGTATCAAAATGTCTAGAAATACAAAATAAACTGTATCCATTTGAATCGACACAGATATTAACAATTCCAGCTAGAACAGTAACGACATTTTATGTTCCAATTGAAAATACTGAAAAAAGCGAAGGTTACGTACCTCGACTACATTTTGGCGAAGGAATTTATGCAGGAGACGCAATTGTAAACAATTGCAACGGTAAAGCTTATATCAAATTTGCAAATACAAACGAAATTTCAGTAACGATATCAATACCAGCTATTACTTTAGACGACTTTGAAGAAAGAGATTTTCAAAATGTAACAAGTCAATCAAGCAATTTAAAAAACTTAAGTGATAACGATTTATCTAACCAAATTCTGAATAGCTTCTTAAAAACCGAAAATTTTTTCAACAATCCATGCAGATTTTTCAACATAACAGGTGAAGAAAGAATAGAATACATAAAAAAACTTCTTCGTTTGGATCATTTAAATCAAGACGAATACGAACATGTAGAACGATTAACTATTAACAGTGCAGACAGATTTCAAATTCCAGGAGAACCACTTGAAGCTACTAACGTTTTGCAACATTCGATTCCAACTTCAGATGATTCTCCAATTTTTTCAAGACAATATAGATTTCCCCCTGTTCATAAAGAAGAAATTACAAAACAAGTTGACGAATTATTAATAAATAAATAATAAAACCTTCACAGTCACCGTATAACACTACAGTTTGGATTGTTCCTAAAAAACCAGACTCTAAAGGTAAAATAAAATGGCGATTGGTTCTAGACTTCAGAAAACTTAATGAAAAAACAATCGGAGATTCTTACCCACTACCTAACATAAACGATATACTCGATTCACTCGGATCTGCCAAATATTTTTCAGTGTTTGATTTAGCTACTGGTTTTCATCATATAAAAATGGACCCTAAAGACTCTCATAAAACTGCATTTTCTACACCTCATGGCCATTATGAATTTGATAGAATGCCCTTTGGTTTAAAAACCGCCCCTGCAACATTTCAAAAGTTAATGGATATTACTTTAACTGGATTAATAGGGACAGAACTCTTTGTATATCTTGATGACATAGTCATATTTGCTGATACACTAGAAGAACATGAGAAAAAATTTAATAATTTAATACAACGTCTTCGAAAAGCAAACCTTCATTTACAACCAGACAAATGTGAATTTCTACGACCTGAGATAGGATATTTAGGTCATATAATTGATAAAAATGGAGTTCGACCGGACCCCAAAAAAATAATAGCCGTAAAAGAATTTCCAGTTCCAAAAACACAAAAGAATGTCAAACAATTTTTAGGATTCGCAGGATATTATCGTAGATTTATCGAAGGATTTTCCAAAATTGCCAATCCTCTTAATCAACTTCTAAAAAAAGATACCGATAAACAGCATACAGCTTTTGATATTTTAAAATCAAGATTATGTGAAGAACCACTTTTACAATGACCCGATTTTTCGCAACCCTTTGTTCTCACAACAGATGCCTCAGGATACGCAATAGGAGGTATATTATCACAAGGTAAAATAGGCAAGGATAAGCCAATAGCATATGCTTCACGTAGTTTAAGTGACGCTGAGAAAAAATATGACACATATGAAAAAGAAGCACTTGCAATAATATTTTGTGTCACTCATTTCCGTCCTTATTTATATGGAAGAAAATTTACCCTAGTAACTGATCATAAACCACTAGTTTGGTTTCAAAATTCTAAGGACCCTTGCTCACGAGTTTCGCGCTGGAGGTTAAAACTCGCTGAATATGATTTTGATGTAGTATACAAGGCAGGAAAAATGAATGTCAATGCAGACGCTCTCTCAAGAAACCCTATTATTAATGAAGAGAGATCAAGAAATTTACACGAAGATGATGACGATACCTTTATGACATCTCAAGAAAAAACGAATCTTGAGAATACCTTTATGAAAAATAACGAAGAAAATAATATCAAAAAAGGAAATAATTCCAAAAGAGAATATTTCAATTCGATATTTACCCAAGATGATATAAATGACTTTAGTGAATCATCACAAGATCCAATATTAAATATCAATCCTAATTTTTTAGAAACTTTTAATGTTTCTCCCAATGAAGAATTATTTAATAACATTTGTAACAATTTTATGAAATATACAAGTTTATTGAAACTTTTAGCATCAAACCTTCTGTCTATGACCATTATACTCTTAAGTCCAATACTTGGAAAAAATTATGAAAATTCGCCATGGAAAACCATGACTACTAGGGGTAAAAAGAAAAAACAAGAACAAATGAAAAATTCAAATGAGCATAAAAATCTAAAAAATTTAAATCAAATCGAAATCAAAGAAAAATTAGACGAAAATTTTTCTTCTAAACCTCTTGTGAAAAAACCTCGAGGTAGGCCAAGAAAAACTCTACTTACAAATTTAAAAATTATTCTCTCTCAAACAAAAAGAAAGAGAGGTAGACCAAGAAAACAAATATATGAAAATGAATTACCAGAAATAATTATGCAAAAAGGAAGCCGAACAGAAGTGAAATCAGATTCCGACTCTGATCCTGATTCTGATCCTGAATATTTGGACTATTTAAAAGAAATCCAAGCAAAAAATAAAAGAAATAAAAATGGCAAAAAGCCTAAACAATTTATTATACCTCAAGAGGAAAAAAGCGAAAATTATTTTTCTACTTCTGAAGACGAAGTAAGTGATATGAAACCAGAAGATGAAGAGAACTCTGAAAGCTCTTGTATTGAAGAAATTTTTGAAAATGAAAATATCGAAGACACTTTTTATGAACGAAATTCTGAAATAAACAAAAATCAACAAATAAAAACCAGGGAAAATGTTGAAAATGATAATAATTCAGAATTCGAAGAAAACCGTCCACCCCCAGAACCCCCTCCACTCAACTCAAAATCTACCAGGCAAATTTTAATGAATAAAAATATCGTTGAATGTCGCGATCAATTAACGATGCGAAAAGATAATTATGTATATTTTGTTACAACAAATGGAAATCCTCGAGATAATGGATCAAAAAGTCTAGAAAAACGTGGAACTTCACCAAAATTTAAAAACTTACAGAAGGGAACAGCGAAAGAAATTAAAAAAGGAAATTATTATCATTTTGCTCTTCCGATTGAAGGAGAAATTCAAGACAATTTATCTGAAACCTTAAATAATATAAAATTGTCAATTTATTCATTACACGAATTATCTCAAAAATTGAATTTACGATCAATTAGTATTTCAAAGACTTCAAAAGTCAACCATATAGCTTGGGAAGAAATAAAATTAATATTTGATTTAGTTTTCGCAAATTCTCATACGAAAATAATAGTTTGTAATGGCATAACGCAATATCCAACAAAAGAACAAAGATCACAATTAATTGAAGAAGCGCACTCCTCAGCATTAGGAGGCCATAAAGGGGTCACAAAGACCTATAATCGAATTCGCCAAAAATTTTTTTGGGAAAATATGAAAGTTGATATTCAAAAGTATATTCAAGGCTGTTTACAATGCCAAATAAAAAAATTAGTTCGGGTTAAAAACAAAAATCCTATGGTTATTACTGATACACCCACTACTGCCTTCGAAAAAATATCAATGGATATTGTTGGTCCACTACCAGAAACAAAGTCTGGAAATCTGTATATTCTTACTATACAAGATAATTTTACAAAATACTCTCTAACAATACCTCTTCCTAATCATCAAGCTGGTAAAATAGCAGACGCATTCGTGAATAAATTTATTTGCATATTTGGATCGCCAAAAGGAGTACTAACGGATCAAGGCAGAGATTTTTTAAGCAATTTATTAAAAAGATTAGCACAACGCTTTAGAATCAGACAATTTCGTACCACAGCTTTTCACCCTCAATCCAATGGATCACTTGAACGATCACATCATGTCCTAGGTGAATATCTCAAACAATTTGTAGCAAAAAACTCAGAATGGGACGATTGGCTAGAATTAGCAATGCTCTCATACAATATAACACAAGTGTACACAAAGCCACAAAATGTACGCCTTACGAATTAGTTTTTGGCAAATTAGCCCGTGAACCCTCTAGTGAACCTTTATCACAAAATGAAAAATTGCAAACCTATGATGATTATTTGATCAACTTTGTCACACAACTGCATGAAATGCGAACACAAGCAAGAGAAAACCTCATATAGGCAAAAGAAAAATCAAAAATGTACCACGATAGAAAAATAAATCCCTTAGAAATAAAAATTGGGGATAATGTATTTTTATTAAAAGGAGGAAAAATTAAAAAGCTGGATAATCAATACACAGGACCTCACGAAGTTTTAGATGTACTAGGAAAAGGAAATGTAAAAATCAACATAAAAGGAGAACCGACAGTAGTTCACGTCAATCGAATAAAAAGATCGCACATAAATATACAAAATTGATTAACTGAATTTGAATTCAAACTTAAAATAATATAAACTTTGAATAAAACCAAAGCGTTTAGAATAACTAAACCAGGAAATGTTTTAAACAAAAAGATACTTTGAAATTTTATTCTAATCATATTTTTTCTATTTCAGAGATTCGAGAAGCTCACTGTACCTTCAAATTGCAATGAAAAAATTTCAATATATTTCATGGTCTTTTTTTTCAAGAGCAAAATAAACTTCTTAAACTAGCAAGTATTTGCCAAATTGATCAATAGTCTTTCAAGTTTTCTCTTCTATTCAGCACGAACTAAAAATCTAATATCATCACACAAAAATTATACCTCTTTAAAATTCTTATAAATACTTTCTTTATATTTGATTCAATCATTTTTGTTTTTGTTCATTGAATATTTAAAAACCAAACTAATAAACTTTTTAGTAAGACAAATGCTAGTTTTTATTCGAATCAACATTTGATTTTATCACTTAAAGAAAAATATAGAAATATTTGCATTTTTCTTCTTTTTTGGATGAAAAAAAAGCCTTTTTCTGACAAGAATAAATAAGCACTTCATAATTGGTGCCATCATAAATATAATTTCAGTTTTGATTTTCTTCTATCAAGGGAACTTTTCTTGATTCCCATCCTATTGGAAGAACAGTTTCTACAAATATTGAGTCTGTAAATGTAAACTGTGCGATGGCGTTACAAAATTGTTAATGTAAAAATTGCTTTTCCAATAGAAATTAATGTGCAACAATAACAAATTGAATATTTACTATTCTTCATATGTTTCATGCACAAATAACTCTATTAATTTTACAAGAAAGATTAGAAAAACAATTAAAAGTACAAGAATTGTAGGAAAATCTATTACCCTGTTATTATGTAAAATTGTTTTTCTTATGATTATTTTATTCATTTAATAATAAACCAATGAAATTGAAGTTTATGAAATTAATTTTTAGAAACATGTAAAAGTAATAATAAGCAATAGCAATGCCATGTTTTGAAGAAATCAATTTTAGATTTAACCAAGTTTTTTCTCTTCAATGTACCAAGTTACAACGTCTATTAATTCATATATGTAATCAACGATCTTAATATTATTTTTAATCTGTATTATTAATATTATATATGTCAAATTCTCTTTTTACTAATATATATATCAACCATCGTAATACTTGTAAATTTCTCTTTACTATTTTGTATCTAATCGATAAAATTTTACAATTTTTAATCTTCTTTTCAATGACAATCATCATGTAAGTTTAAATAGCTATTATCAATCAAAGAAAAAATTGTCAAATTACCTAATTACCACTATAACATATGTAATCAATGATTGTAATATTTCCGGAATTGTATCCTCTGTTATTACTATGCATTTATGTAAAACTTTTTATAAATTTTTAATTCGCAACAATAATTTAAAATGTTAATTCCTATGTATAAACGAAATTTTTTATGTTATAAATTGTTAAATTCAACTAAAAATATGTACTTGATTGAGTAAGCACCCTGGATTAAAAATGTACTCTTCTACCGAAGTTTCGATCGCGGATCGTTAACTCCCCGCGTTCGAATTAAGGGGGGAGGTGTCACGTCCCGCGACTCTACCGCCACAAGTAACAAGCAGATTAAGAAACCAATAAAGGGATCAAGACAGCATTACAGCGAGTATGATTTTATAGACGCAAGATATAGACAAATCTACAGATCAATAGGATGATCAATATGAAATTACCATGTGTCGTTATAATACCCACACATGATAACAAATCGACTGACCCAGGGAGAAAGTGAATGAAGCCCTACAATACCAACACACTACCGTCACAACATGCGACTTGTAATAGCATGTGACTTGTAATAACATGCGACTGGTCATAGCATGTTACTCGTCATACTTGACCTTTCAAAGTTCTATAAAAAGCGAAAGTTCCAAGAGAAGTCAGTCCAGTACCATCATCTCTACACCGCGAGTTCGGTTAGTTAGTCAACGTCCGATTTCTACAATGTGACCAACGCGAGTCCAGTCCAGTGCCATCGAATCTATACCGCGAGTGCAATCCAGTCAGTCCAGCTTCTCCAGATTTCTACCGCTACTCAACCCGAATTCTAACGCGGCACTGAGTTCAACGACATTAGAAAGTGAAGGGGAATCGCCTTCCAAATTCTCTCGAAACTGGGATCGAAGAATCAACTAGATCAACTGTCTAGATTACGAAATTACTATACAGCAGCAACTATCTGAAGATTACAAGTTACACTCAACTGACCACATTCGCTTACTGGACTCAATTGATCATCAATCAATTCAAACTCAGGATAACTAAAGGGGTATTTCTAATTACGATTCTATATTAACATTTCCATGGTGCTTACCTGATATAATTTCAATTGTCATTAAATATATTTTATATACCTAACCCTTGTCAATCACTGACTATTCCTCATCCCTTAGAGAGGATCCTTCTGATCCTGACATAAAACGAGGAGATCTTTTAAGAAGAGAAATGTTACGTTTCTGACGTAACAAATACATACTTATAAATGATTGGCGGATATTCCTTTCCCCATTAATGGTCTCAATGACATTTAATGTATACGTAATATTGTCCAGATAAATAAATGGATCATTTTTTCAGGGAAAAGATTCTCGAAAACTTGACCATTTCCAATTTTTGAAAATAAATTATTTAATGGCTGAAACTATTAAAAAACAATTTTCCAAAACAAAATTTTTATAAACAAATTGTTGAATTTGATAATTATTGATTTATTTTCATAAATATGAAACGGTAAAAATTTGAGAATCATGATGAAGAAGATAGATCCAGGAATGGTTCAACGTTGCAATTTAGCACTGTCAGATTTAACTTCGTCACATCGACCTCCATTAGCTCGATCACTTTCAACTTCAATTTCAAACGTAAGTATTTAAAAATATCTTTGATAATTACTATAATAATTATGTAATATATGCATGAAAAGGATATTCTATTAATATTAGAATTTCGTATTATAGCTGGTGAAGACAAGTTTGAAGAAGGTTGTTCCATTGAAGTTCCAAAACCATGGAACATAAGTAAATCTTCTTTAGGGGAAGAAGAAAACCTCTTATTCACCCTGGTCATAAGCGCCAAAGAGAACGAGATTGAGAAACCTGTTTTAGAAAAATGACTCATAATAAATGCTGCCCGAGAAAAAAAAATACGAGGTACATTCAACGCCAGTTATCGTTGATGGAATTAAACTTCCAAAGATTCTTGATGATATAAAATCTTTGCCAGAGCTTCTCAAAAAATTTAAGGATACGCTAGTTTGCAAAGGCATACGTTTGACTAATGTACCTAACAATTTCATTTAAAAAGTAGACTTATTACCGAATGGCATCATGCTGATTGCAAAATGCTGTCAGTTAATTACGGAAGATGCGTATCATGCAGAAAGATGACAAAAACCTTATCACAGAAAAGACAAAGATTAGAAAAATTAGAAAAAGAAAATTAAAAAGGTATTTCGGCTTCCAAAAACTCTTTAGATCAAATAAAACTAAAAGCATTACAAAGAAAAGTTAAAGCTCGAACTAGAATAGCAAGAAATTATAAGCGTAGACTTCATAGATTAATTGAGACTATTTCTCAGTAACAAAATAATGTCGCCTGCATTAATATCGATGGTTTTGAAGTGAAATGCTCATCTCTAAAAATTTCAGATAATCCAAAAATTGTCATGAAAGAAATTATTTCAGCTGCGAAAAAAACGATTACAAATGTTCGTCGATATTCTGAAGAGTTCATTATGCTATGCATGCTAATGAATATCAGATCTAACAGCTATTATGAATTTTTGAGGAAAAACGAAGTACTTGCTTTACCATGTACAAAAACTATTAGAGACTACATCGCTATGTTTAGAACTACCTGCGGTTTTGACGAAGCCTTTTTTCAGCTTTTAAATAAATAATTTAAATCAAAAGACATCATGAAACACAATGGCGTACTGCTCTTTGATGAAACTAGTCTTAGAAAAGCGATAGCCGTTTCCAAAAAAAATTTAACACACTGGCATAGCGGATTACGGTACAGATGGGCTGCAAGGTTCAGATATGAATGACCTGGCAACGCATGGTCTCGTTCTAATTTTCCAGTCACTTACGGAAAAAATACACACAACCTATTGCAGTTTTTGCTTCTAATAATGCGGTTTGTGGTAATGAATTAGCGAAACTTGTTGTTAAAGCAATGTTACTTTTGGAAAAGGCAGGTGCCTTAATTCACGGAGTGATAGGAGATGGTGCAACAACCAACCACAAAATGTGGAAAGTTCTGGGCTGTTATGCTTAATCTACAAGCATGAAAAGTTGGTTCACTCATCCTTGCAGCGACTATAGGAAAATATTTATATTTTCTGATACACCTCATCTTTTTAAATGTATTTGAAATAGATTGTACAACAATGGTCACCTTCGAGTAAGTTTTATGAAATATTACTTCAAATTCTTTTCTATTATTACTTTTCTATTGCGTGCAGAAAATTGAAACTTCATCTTGAATCGATTTTTGTATTATAGGTTGATCCAGAGGAAGGCGAAATAAAGTAGGAATATTTTGTTTATCTATTTAACATCGACAGCAGTCAACCTGCTAATGCTCGAGTGTGCCCCAAGATTTCGAGAAGGCACGTCAAACTTAGATAACACTGGAAAAATGCGAGTTCGATATTCGACTCAGGTACAAGTATATTTATTATATATATATATATATATATATATATATATATATATATATATATATATATATATATATATATATATTTATTTATTATTTATTACCAAGTATATTTTACAACTGGTATTCGTGTTGGATCGTATTTTACTTTTTCACGCGATTACAGATTTTTAGCAACTCCGTTGCATCAGGTTTGCTGTTCTACTTAAGCCGAAGGTATAAACAGTTTGAAGGTTGTGAGGCGACCGCAAATTTCTGCAGACTAATGAATAATATGTTCGACACATTGAACCGCACATAACCCAAGGAAGGCCTTACACCAGGATCTAGTGATTTTAAGCTTTTATTCCATTTAAATAATTTTTAAAATATTAATTACTCACTACAATGACTATTTTCTCTCTTCCCTAGATATTGAAAGAAACCCTGGAGTGACTTAATAAGTGGGAAGAAAACGTAAAAAAACAGTACTACTCGACACATACGCCGTTACCGGAAGTGGCAACTTTGTGAAATAACCGGCTTCAAAAATGGAACTTTCCCCACCACTAGTCCCCGGACCTGTGTATACGACCGTGACCAAGACCGAGATGGTCCTAACGAAGTCCCTACTATAGACCAGACAAAAGACACATGATATCTCAAACGTCTTTTGGACGTATGGAAAAATCTACACACGTTTCCTACGTGGAAATTAGAAAACTGGCAAGGTCATGGCAAATTTTTTTGTGATGTGCATGGTATAAGTCATATTGACCATCTGCAGGAAAAACAGTTAATGCTCAATATTAGAACAAATTGTTACATCGATTCGATGCTGCAATCAAAGCTATTTGGCACACAAAAAATCCTCGTATATCAAAACAATATACCGGCACAAAAAGTAGTTGTAACGATGACTAAATTGACTGAATTGAAGTATGAATTGCTTCTACAACTCCCGTATTCTCCAGATTTGACCTGCAATTATTCTGTTCTCGAACTTGAAAAAATGGAGCGTGCGAGGAGACCAGGACTGAATACATCCGTTGAGTCCCAAAATGGTCGACCTCCGTGGCACACACGATATTTTTTGCAAAATACGTCCTAAAGAAGTATTTCAAGTGTCTGTAGAGTGGTATTGAGAGTGTCCAATTACGACTCGGTGGAACAAGAACATGTTATAACAATAATATTGATAAATATGGTACGAATGGTGGTGGAAAGGGTTGCAGGGGCGGGGAGGGGTCCAGGGGCGGAGCCACGGTGGGGGTGCATGGGGAATAGTCCCCGCGGGGGAGGAGGGTTGGGGGCGATGTGCTACTCGAATTTCAAGAAACAAATTTTATTGAATTTATTAATGTACTTGCTTGGGGGGAAATATAATCCATTTCCCGCAACTGTCCAGAGGACGTAAAGAACAAAAGTAGGACATAAGGAATCATGGATCTGAACCAAATTTAGTTTAGAACCAGTTTTAGTTACTTACCGATTAATCTGCAATCCCAGGTCCATAAAATAGTCCTGCGTCTTCAAAAAACTGATTTTCTTCAATCTGTTGCTGTTCGCAAAAAAATCGATTTTTTGTAAGTTTTACATGGATTTCCCCCCTTAAGGAAGAAGACAGATACAATATGAACATGCTGGTCGTAAATGGACATCCTTACAGCCACTCTACAGGAGTTCAAAGTACTACTTTAGTGCCTGTTTTGCAAAAAAATATTTTCAACATTGAACCTACGCTTAGAATTATCGTAGTGTATCTTCTTTTCATCGCCAGTCACGATACGATGAAAAAACCTTTTCTTTTCAGCCGCTGAAGCAGCTGTATACATGTGACAAGACGCCGTTCGATGCCTCTCAATTTCAACTCGTACGGTATCCGATTTCCTTGCTTTTGAATTATTTATGATGCTTTTAAACGTTGTGAGATTGTTATGTGGTCAACTCCTAATGATTCTGCAAGTTCTGCTAACGTCTAACATGAGTCTTTACCAAGTAATGCTTTCAATACTTCGTCTTCAAACTTTTACGGTGCGCTAGTCTCAAAAAGACTTCTGTATGCTTCAGTTGCAGATATCATTTGAATCAGATAGTAATCACTATGAAAAAAAAAAGTTGTTTACACTTCGGCTGATTTCGGTGGAATAACATACACATAGCGAGAACTTATTCAACATCCCAATATATGAAATCCTCGTTTTAAATTATCACAACCAGGTAGTGCCACTACTTTCACGCTAAATGAAACAACGTTTACATCGGTATCACAAATTTGTTTATGTCAATTTTTTCTAGTGTAATGTACAATTACTTTTTATTTTACTTGTACTTTAATTAAACTACAATTGTAGATGTCACGCATAACTCGAAATTATCTTTAAAAAAAGTAACAGTATAATAATATAATAATATAATGGTTGTTATGACAGTATGATGGATTATATTTAAAATTCAAGTTTCACAAAGCAATTCCTAGAGTTTTCTAGATTTTGTGAAATAGTCAAAATTTTCATGCTCAAATTTTTTTTTTGATTAGTTAATAAGGAGAGACACGCAAACAGCTATTTCATTTTTCTGTTGGGACCTATGGAGGAAGGTCCTGCGTTCCCATAAAAGATGAACGGAAACATTAATTATTTCTTCTTAATTTTTTATGATTTCAGCATCGAAGAGGGTGTTGGCAAATCACTGAAACATCAGCGTTGTTATTGTCAATGCAGATTGTAGTGGGGAATAAAGGCAAAACAGGACGAAAGACAGAAACAGAAGGAAGGGGTTTTGAAAAGTTGCCTTCTTTTTTCTTTTCTCCTTTTCTCCTTTTCTGTTGGGTTCTCATAATCATTTATTCTAAGAAATGATATAAGTCACATTGAGAAATTAAATAGTGCCATCTTGGAGCAAAGTACTGCCCAAAAGTAAAACTTAAATTTACTTATGGTTTCCGAGAGAGGTAACAGTGATCCTTGGTTTTTAAATTTAACTGATAGTTAGGTGCCAGATTCTGTACAAGATATACCTAGATTGGGGAAAAGTTTTAATAGTAATATGATGAATAATAAATCAAGCCATATGATAAAAATTGTCAAAGATATTGAAGCTAACATACATAAAATTCTGAGGTCAGGTCAGCAAGATTTCAGAAACAAGGTTTTACATTAATCCAAGGAATTTTTTGAGAAAAAAAGTTTGCATATTAGTAGTGTAGATAGGAAATTTGTTCATAACCTGAAAATAACTAAAAAATTTTCGCGAAAAAAAGAAAACTTGATATGTACAAATGCAGACAAGAGTTTATTACTATTCTCATGAGGAGGTCAGAATACATGAGGGACATTGACGAGTTACTTAATGATGTTGAAAATTTTGAATGAATGATTTTTGAATCATGATCCTATGAAAAAATTAAAAACTAGTAGTTTCAGGATCAGATACTAGATGGAGAGATGTTGATACAAGGAATACTGTTTTGGCTATATGTTATGGTTTAAGAAAAATTCATAAGGATAACTATCCTTTGAGACTAGTTATCGCAGCTATTAATATACCTACTAGATTTTTAGAACGAAATTTTAATATGATACTGAAAGATTCATTATCAAGGTAAAATTTTACTGTTGAAAATAGTTGGTGATTTCAAAATATTATTGTAAAGAAGACAATATCTGATTATGATGTTTCCTTTAGATTTTGTTGCAATGTTCCTGCATATTCCGTTAGAGTTAGTTAGAAAAGCTGTTCCAGGTCAATGGAATCAAATCACATACAAATTTAGATGAAAAAGAGATTCTCAAAGGATCAGATTTTATTATAAATTCTACTAAACTTAAATTTAATGGTTAATTCTATAAACAAAAGTTTGGTACTCCAATAGGTTCTGTTATTTCTTCAATGTTAGCTAAAATAGTCATGAAATATTTAGAAAGTCTGTCTTTGAGAAGTTGAGATTTGTTGAGCTTTTTTAGCTTTGGTACATGATACTTTGTTGAATAACCTTGAGAGTCTCTCAGGTAGTTGATAGGGACAGATGCGCAAGAAATTATTTCAGTTCTCTATTGGCGCCTATGGAAGAAGGTCCTGCGTCCTGATGGAAGACGACAGGTGACATTAATTCTTTTTACCTAATTTTTGTAGAGCCTCAGCTTTGAATAGGGTGTTGGAAGAGCACTGAAACGTCAGCGTTGTTATTTTAATGTACGAGGTGTGTTCAGAAAATAGCGGAAAATTTTTAATTTCGCGGGTTTGGAGAGTCCTATTGTCAATTTTTTATTTATTATATTGGTATACATGCCCCTAAAGTATGATAAAATTTTCAGCTGTATTCATTGTTTACTTTTTCTGTGGCAGCCGCTAAGGTTAGACGTGTTTTTATGAGCTCGGGGATTTTCGTTTTTTTAAAGAAATGGATCAAAGAATTTGTATTGAATTTTACGTAAAAAATGAAATAAAGTATAACAAAGGCATATGGTAATTCTGTATTGTCGACTTCATTTAGTGACACCTGAGAAACTTCCATTCGTCGCTGTTTTTGTTTAAAATTCAACAATTTTGGCGCAAATTTTGCTGCCACGCGTTTCATAGCCAAAACATTTGAAAAAATTTCGTGGCATGAGCCAATCGATATACCAACATCATCAGCGACTTCTCTGATTGTGATTCGGCGATCGATCATAACCATTTCTTTCACTTTTTCCACGTTTTCATCAGTTGTTGATGTGCTGGGGCGTTCGTTATCTTCAACGTCTTCACGGCCACCTTGGAAACGCTCATACCACTCGTAAACTCTTGCTTTAATCATAGCAAACTCACCATATGCCTTTGTTACACTTTATTTTATTTTTTACGCAAAATTTAATACAAATTTCCATTCATTTTAACAAACGAAAATCCCCGAGCTCATAAAAACACGTCTAACCTTAGCGGCTGCCACAGACAAAGTAAACAATGAATACAGCTGAAGATTTTATCATACTTCACGGGCATGTATACTAACATAATAAATAAAAAATTGACAATAGGACTCTCCAAACCCGCGAAATTCAAAAATTCCCGCTATTTTCTGGACACACCTGGTAGATGGTTGTGAGGAGTAAATGTAAAAGAGAACAATAGATAGAAAAAGAATAATAATAATCGTTTATTTTGAGGAATTATTCTGGTCCGAATTTGGTCGTTTTTATATGTTGAAGGTTCGAATAGTTCCGAATTCTTGAAATTTTAAATTATATTTTTGTTTGGATATTGAGATAAATTTGAAATTGTACTGATGCGGGTTCGAATTTAGTTTTGCTTGAAGTCAATAGTAGAATTTCGTTTTTAATATTAGAAAACGAAAAGTTTTGAACCTGATATTTGATCGGTTATAAAAATATAAAACGTCGTAAGTTGGTCAAACGATTTTCGAATCGTTTGAAATTTGGCACCTGCGTGGAAATGACAACCATGGGTCAAGTCATGGATAAGTTTTGATCTAGAGTTCTTCCATAGTGTAGGTGAAGTATGGCTTGTGTTTCTTTCTTGTGATTCTTCTGAGTGTGCTGGAATTCAAATTCTGAACTGAAATAAAAATGAACTGAATCATTTGACATTCGACCGGCTTCTCGTTGTTTATAAAAATCTTCTGAATGCTTAAGGTCTACAAGATCTATCTCCACGAAAAATACGAGTTTCGAATCACAGTGAAAATTCTCAGAAACATTTTTCAAAGTTTTTCCTATTCTGGGAATTTCCTCAGGTGTTCTAGGTTACCAAGGCTCATTTTCAACGAGAAATTCTAGTTTTGGACTGAGATTAGAGTTTCTCAAGACTAGTGGAAAAGTTCTTACCATCCTGAGGAATCTTTTGAGTGCCCTAGATGTCCAAGCCTCAGGCTTCTCGAGGAATTTGAGTTTTGAACCAAAGTTAAAATTATCGAAAGCAATCAGCAGAATTCTCGCAGTCTCACGAATTCTTCCTTGTGTCCTAGGTGTCCGAAACTTATCTTTTTCAGAGAATTAAAAATACTCAAGACAATTTGAAGAGTTCTCACCATCCTGAATAGTTTTCTGAGTGCACTAGATATCTAAAACTCATCCTCTTCGAGGGGTTCTCATCATGCTGTGGGATTCAACAAATGACCCGAGTGTACGAAACTCATCTTCCCCGAAGATTTGACTTTTGGACTGAACTTAAAGACGACCAAGACTCTTTGAAGAGTTCTTGCAATCTTGAGGAATTTTCTAAGTACCCTAGATATCTAAAACTCACTCTCCTCGAAGGATTTGAGTTCTGGACTGAATTTAATGTTGCTCAAGGCCACTGGAGGAGTTTTTATCATCCTGAGGTATTCCCTAAGTGCCCTAAGTGTCCGAGGTTCATCTTCCTCGAAGAATTTAAAGCTTCGGATCACAAAACATGCAGATAACAAGGACAAAAATTAAGTGTGCCATCACTATTTTCCATTCATTTGATGACTGTGACAAACATTATTTTGAAGCGAGAAAAAAATTGTTTTCTGAATCTCTCACGTATTTTAAGTATTTTATCACTTTCATTACCAGATGGAAATATTGATGACGATAATTAACAGTCGTTCAACGAAGATATATCCACTGATTCTCCTGGGATACTTCTCCGCGTTATCAAGAAGCTTATTGAATCATATCATAATTAAATCGTGACGCATCATAACGGATGTATTGCTAGCTCCTATTCGCTGTATTCATACACACATTCTTCCATTTTAAGTGTAAGTTTCTACTCTGAACATGCAAACTATCAGCCCCACGAGTGGCGCATTCTTGTACTTTTGGTTACATCTCCCGCCATATACATACATAGTGACATAGTGACTTTTAGAAAAAAGTGGTTGATACCAAAGTACACTCTATCATTAATACTGTATTGTACGCAAGCAGAATTTTTAAATTATGCTCAAATGTATATTTCGGGCGTATACAAAATTTATGCTTCGATAACTTTTTGGAAATGATACGAGGGTCGTACAATAAGTCCATAGAAAATCTAAGAGATAGCGCTCGAAGTATCGAAAATGGTTTCGTTTTAGTAAGCATTATTACTCACTAGACAGCTGTGAAAGTCTCTGTTATATCTATCACATGATTTCATTTTTATTTTCGATTGAAGCAAAAAACTTTTGCGCATTTAGAAAAATAGAAAAAGTGAGTTTCAAGCAATAATTAAACACTTATATTTAAAGGGCTTAACACAAAAAGAGATCAAAGCTGAGTTGGATGAAGTTCACTGCACATCTTCTCTTGTGTTTGCAATTATTTAAAATTAGGTAAATGAGTTTAAACGTGGCCGTACATCCACAAAAGATGAACATCGTTCGGGACGTCCAGTAGAAGTGACTACCCCCGAAATGATTGACAAAATTCACGATATGGTTTTGAGTGATCGACGAATCAAAGTGCGCAAAATAGTTGAGGCCAAGGGAATATAGCAATGTACAGTGTTTTCAATTTTGCACAAAGAATTGGCTGTTAAAAAAATCTCGGCAAAATAGGTGCCGCGTTTAGTTTCAAAATCTTGACGAATATCTGCGTTTATACATAACTGTGGATGAAACATGGATACACCACTGAACTCCAGAGATAAAGGAACAGTCAAAAAAAGAACAATGGATAACGCGATAAAAGTTTTTCGCAAAATTCATACGGCTTCGTTCCTTTAGTAAATAAGTATTTATTCAAAATAAAAGTATCTATATACATTGCACGCTAAGTGTTCAACACCCTAAAGGTGTGCAAACTCAGATAACTTTTCAAATGACCTAGTGGAGGTTGTAGGTCCGGTCTAGTACAAAATGAAACGGTCTCTGAAAGTTGTCTAATACCCTCAACATTTAAACTTGTTGTTAAAAAACCGTTTTTGCGTTATTTCGCCCACTCATAAATCAGTTACTCATTCAGTTCTCAACCAATTTTCAATTTCTCGACGGTTTTAGAAAGGGGAAATTTAGAACCTCCGAACAATATGTATCGTTTTCTGGAATTTATTCAATTACTGTGTAAGCTAACCCGTTCACACTAGTCACCGCAGCTGCAGTGTATTGCCGATTATCTATTTTTTTGCCATAACTTTCAAAAAGTAGACATTTAAGTGTCAATTCCGAATAACACGAGTCGTTTTTCATGAAAATTGATTAAGAATTGTCGAAGTTATGGAACTTATTCTAGACAAGAAAATTTCGATCTCGCGACCACATCTAACATTTGGAATTAGAACTACCGGTTATTTTAGTTCGAAGGGTATAATGACATTCACGAATTGACAGAAAATTAGTTTTATGTTTGACATTCACAAAATGGGACGCTTTACGCTTGAACAAAATTGGGAAATATTGAAAACTTACTTCCAAAGTAGTGAGTCTTCTACCGAAACTGTAAGAGATTTACGAAAAAAATTAGCCAAAAAAAGAGCCTTCATCGCACTTTGTAGATCAATTTGTAAATCGAGTTCGTGAAACTGGATCGTTATTGGGCAGTCATTTGAATGATGTTGTGTTTCATTGTATAAATGTTTCATTCAATAAAACCATACTTTTGAAAAAATACCCATAATTTTTTTTATAGCCAATTCAAATTCCAAATATTAGATGGCCCATCCTGTAGTTAATGTATTTGTTCCGTTCATTTTCCTCCGTTCATACAATACTGTTCATACCAAACACTCAACGTACGAGCGGTCGAAGAACAGGTTACACGATTCGATAACGGCTTGAATTTTTTTCAACTCCAAACGGTGTTGCTTGTCAACGAATTCGGACATATCTCTGGTAAAGGTAACTGCAGGCCTTTACCAGGGAAATGTTACAGAGTTAGCACGGTTTCAGGAAGGATCTCTCAACGATTGGAACTACTAAGGAGGTAGCGGAATTTGGCACCAAGACATGGCAGGGCAACCACAGAACCAGGGATAACTGTTTTCTGGTAGCCCTCGACGGGAACAATGCCTTCAACTCTATCAGGTGGGTTCAACTCTATCCTCTTGGCACTGGGGGTGCCGGCATAGCTGAGGAGGGTTCTTGGTATCCTTGGAAACTGGGATCTCCTCTATCATACTACGGAGGGCCCACGACTGAAGAAGATGACTGCAGAAGCTGCACAAGGCTCGGCACCGAGTTCGGACCTCTGGAACATAATGTATGATAGCATCCTGCGAATCGAACTGCTAGAATGGGTCAAACTGGTAGGGTACGCAGACGATGTTACTGCGGTAGTCAGGGCAAGAACCCTAGAGCTAACACAGTACAGGGTGGCGCACGTAGTCAGGCTGGCCCACGTTTGGATTGAAGTCCATGGCTTGGAACTGGCCACCAGTATGACGGAGATCCTGGTGCTCACAAGAAAAAGTTTTCCGAAACCCATGAGATTTGACGTAATTGAGTATTCTCTTGAGGCCACCTATTCGGTGGAATACCTCGGTGAAACCACAGACACCAAGCTCACACACTGGACTCACATCAGTCAGGTTGCAGATAAAGCCGCGAAAACAGTAGCTGTGATCTCCAGGCTCATGCCCAATATGGCAGGACCTAGAGCAAGCAAGAGGAGACTGCTTATGGAAGTTGCACATTCTATCATGCTTTACGGTGCCGACATCTTGGCTAACCCCCGGGAGATGAATAAGTATCGTGAACGCCTAGCCTCGTTGCTAAGAGTTGCCTGCGCTTACCGCTCGGGGTCCGAGAAGGTGGTACTAGTGGTCACGGGCATAATCCCCATAGCGCTAGGAAGCCGGAGGGTATTAAGAAATGGAGCACGGTAGACGTCTCCCGATATCCGGTGAATTGCGTCTATATACAATGACCCTGAAGAAATGCTAACGCGGTTCCGAGGTCATTGTCTGGCGGGGTAACAGGGGGTTTTTTGAGTTTAGAGGGCATTGCTGCGGCCGAGTCCCACACAACGTGCGTGAATGCATTCTCTTTCACCCCTGAAAAAAAATCCACCATGAGCATCATTGAAGGAAACATGAATAGCAACATTCTCACCATCACGATTGTTGATAGGAATATTAATTTCGTCATTTTTATTCCTCTCGTTCTCATCGATTCGAAATTATTTCAGCATGATTTAGAATAATTATGTAAAGAAACTCACACAGTGACATTATTCAGAAAACTAAAAATTCAGCAGTCGTAAACTGACCTACAATTGAACAATTTGAAAGATTAGTGTATATATGCAGTAGACTCTCAATAACTCAAAGCGAGTTAACTCATATATTTCATAGACTCAACCTAGTTCCTCGGTCTCGGCCATTCAACATAGGCCGTACGTCGAGCTTTACGTATTTGCGATGACTCAAATTTTTAATAACTCAAAGTTTTTGGTCCCCCTTTGACTTTGAGTTATCGAGAGTTGACTGTACTTTCAAATTCCTGCTAGAAGTATAACACCACTCAATCTTCCTATAGAGTATATGCGTTAGGCATTCTGAACGATACGGAATAATATACTAGGGCGTTCAATGGGCCCGTAGGATGACACACATATGGCACCAAACATTATGTATTTATATTATATTCCATTGTTCACTTTCAAATGATTGAGAAGTGTATTGGTGAATTCAAATGAGGTCGTGCGAGCACAAATGATGCTGAACCGTCGGAAAGGCTAAAAGACGTTACCACTTCAGAAATCATAGAAGAAATCCATGACATCGTATTAAATCATTCGAAAGTGGAAGTGAGTGAGTTAGCTGAGGCCGCAGGAATATCAACTGGGTTAGTGGTGAAAATTTTGCATGGCGATTTGGGCATGAGAAAGCTAACTACAAAATTGGTGTCGCCTTTGCTAACAGTCGGCTGATTATGGCTTCTGTTTTTTGGGATTCCAGTGACATGTTGTTCATGGACTATTTGGGAAAAGGAAAAACAATCAACAGCGCCTATTACTGTGCATTATTGGACAGACTGAAAGAAAAAATCACAAGAAAACGGCCTCATTTGGTGAGAAAAATGCATCTTTTGGCAAGACAATGCACCAGCTCACAAACTGATAAAAATTATGGCAAAAATGAGTGAATTACGCTTCGAATTGCTTCCCCACCCATCTTATTCTCTAGATCTGGGCCCTAGTGCCTTTTATCTGTTCCCAAACTTAAAGAGATAACTCCAGGGACAGAGATTTTCATCAAATGAAGACGTTAAATGGAAAACCGATGGCTATTTTGGAGGCCTTGAAAAATAGTATTGCAAGAGAGACATCGAAATGTTGAAGGATCGTTGGAATAAGTGCCACAGCACGAAAACGAAACCACCGTATCCCGCAACCCGATGCCAATAAGAAGGTGGGCATTAAATGGTATTGAAATGTTAAAATTTGGAATGAAATGGTACCGAGAATGAAACTTTTAAATGTCTTTTAATGCCTAGCAATTAAAATGCAATCAAAAGTTTTATTCACGATTCCATTTCTTTCCATATTTTGACATTTCAATGCCATTCAATGCCCACCTTCTTACTAGGTATATTTTAAAGAGCGGAAATTTTTAAAACATAAATCAATGGTTTATACCGTCATATTTTATCTAAAGAATATCAAACTATGGTTGCTCTGTCTACAACAGGTTAAAAAGAATATCGGTGGTGAAAATAGCGCCACCGCTTGTAAATAACCATAACATTTGGCAAAGTAAATTGCAAATTTTAAAGTTGAAATACGAAAATCATAGACAAAATTAGATTCCAACGAGCATAAGCATTTTTCAAAGTAACAAACCTTACCGAATCGGGGAGCGTGTCATCTGAATTGACTGAATTTTCACCTGACGAATCATCAGCGACCCTTAATAAATAAATTAATAATTAATGAAATAAATTTTGGACCTGTCGAAATGGTGGCATTTGATTATGAAATTAACATGATTTGCACAATAGTTCTCAGGTTTACGTGCATAAGTATATGTAAACGTGAAGAATTAATTTCGTACTTCTGACACTGACAAGCTTTGAACTTCACTTTTCGTAATTTTTTCGAATCAACGTAAATATGCGCAGAGGAGGCTTTCAATTGTTTTTATACATTTTTTTACGAAGTTTGAAAGTTTCAATATTCTCGAACGTCAATGTTTCAGTGTGGAATCAAATTTAAAATAAAAAATAGCTTGAAAAAGATAGAAGTAAAAATGTCCATACTAATTCAATGGCAAACTAAGCCACATCAGGTCACTGTGATCGAGGAGCGTAAACATCTAAAAGATATCAATGAAGGTGAAATGGTTGAAATCTCATATATTTTCTAATATATAAAGAAGTTCTAACATTTATTTAACTTTTAATCTCCTTCCTTTGTGTTACAGCTGTTTATTCTTTCCCACGTGCACTCACTCATTCACACACCAAAAAAATACAAATTGTCTAATTAAAGTCAAACTTTGTCAAAGTGTTGTTTTATTGGATAATAGTTTATGGAAAAAGAATTTTGATATTTGATAAAATACCTGCCGAGCGGAAATAGGTACAAATAGGGTTTTTATGGATATCATTAAATTTGGCCATTTTTAACTCTGCTAAGGATAATAAAAAAAAATTTCCAGTAAAGTTTCAATAGCCTTTTTTACGTAGAGCATAATACAGTTAGTTTCTATTTGAAATAATACTTCATATATTTCTCATTCGACCTTAATTATCTTTGTCGGCGAAAAAACTTGGCCTAGATTTTGTGCCAGATCCTCTACCGGTAGGTTAGCTATGGGCTTTAGTTTCTAAAATTAACGTTCATTGCGTACTTATACTTAAACTCAAATCTCTTCACAGCGTTATGGGTCATCCATAAATAACGTAACACTTTTCGCCAATTTTGGATGTTACGTAATTTTCTGAACCATTTATTTCCATCAACGCAATCAGTGCAGGCCTGAGCTCCTCTCGAATTCCGCTGCACTATCTAATCGAAAACGCCGTTGGCAGTATTACTGCCTATACAATCTGTCGCCTCTTCGATTTTCGCTTTATATGCAAGCCTCGGCATTTTGACTCTTGAGGGGCAGTCCCCACCACGCCACCTTCCCACTGACATGTTGATACCGGTTTCCTGTTAGTTATGTTGTGTATTAGGCCGTTTGCAAAAACAAGCAAAGAATCTTAAATATTTCGCGTCTTGTCTCAAATTATTTTCACAAAGTTTCAAACAAATGGAGAATAAAATGTACAGTTAGATAACTTAGAGGACAAATTCAAAGGTAAAGAAATTTATAGATTGTGAATTTATATGTATTCAAATGTAAATTTTTAATAATAATATAAACAGAATAAAATAATTTAAGAATAAATATATTTTTTTTCTTTTTTAAAATTATAATTTCCACATCATTAAATCATTATTTATTTTTAAGGTTATTTTAGTATTCAACCAAGAAATTTTAGTAAATTTAACTGGAAATATGGTAATGTTAAATGGACTAAATTAGTTAAATTTACTGGAATATAACCATGAGTGTAACGAGAACATTTACGACTCTCCGCAACATTTTTTTTCGATTGAAATAATCGGAATTCTGGTTATTTCAAACAGATTTTTTTCTGAGTGTAGGGTAGAATAGTTTGAAATTTTTTCAAAAAATATCTTGCTTTTTAAAAAGATACTTTAAGTATACAGGTATAAATGGAGGGTTTAAATATTTTAAAAATACGTGGAATAATATCAGTAAGTTACGTGCTGAATATTTTATGGCACTTTAAACTAAATTTTATAATATGACTTCCTAAAAACTCAAATGTACTTACTGCTTTTTAGCAATTTTGTTTATTATGTTTTAGCATCTTTTTATTACTAAAAAACAGAATATAATTTGATATTTAACAACAATCAATTACTATTTTACAGAATTTTCTTTAAATATTCTTACCCATTGAAATTCAGCAAGAGATATGCTGTATTTTAGCATAGGACTCACTATTATTTAGAATTTATTTGTTAATTTACAATAATTTTAGTAGCGTTGAGCCAACTTACTAAAAAGACGCAACACGCAAAAAAGAAAATGCCGGTGATCAGTAATCGAATGCTGATTATCAGTACGCCGGACGGTCAACAACGACAGTTACTGCTGAGCAACATTTTTGTACTGTGGCTCAGTCCGTGCACATAGTGAAGGCCAGTGCTAAGCCTAACAGCATCACTAGTCATTACGAGTTAGTAAGAAAATGCTGCCCAGCAGCAACTCGCATTCTGAGGTGCTGAAAGGCGATACCTAATATTATCAACTACGATTCACTGACCCGCAATACGCGTTATAACTAAATCAAAGCATCTGACTTCCACTTTTTCAGTGAATCGATCACTGAATATAGGAAACAAAGTACTCAGGGACAATATTTCTTATTTCGTGATACTCGAGTGCTGCGTTACGACGAGCGAGTTGCTGCAAAGCAGCATTCAGCTTGCTGTGATGTAGAAATTTAGAAAACTTCTAATTAGAATCGAAGTTACTCTACTTTAACATTTTCCCTTGCGAAAGCAAAATTAGGCATCTCAGTTTCTGCTGAGCAGCACGAAAATGCTGGATTATTAACATTTACTTTTTTGCATGAAGTACTTACTGATAATAGGAAAGTATTTCTAATATTGAGCAATTCCTTTTTTGAGTGTACTGACTGCCAGCTCCCAGACGAGATATCGTTAGAGTTCAAATCAATACCATGCCAGTATCAATGCCAGCTTTACACCAGTACCCTAGCGGTACTTGAAGTCCGTCAGCGGTACTTGCCTGATAGCGCGCCATTTTTAGATTTGCACCTGGCTGGGAAACCTGGCGAGTGTCTCCCAAACCCCATGAGAAGATTTCTGCACAAGTGCGGTACTGGCATTTAGAGTCTTCTTCATATATGCTATCGTTTATATTTTGAACTTTTTTTGGGCATGTCTTAAGACCATGAAGGACTTATCTGATTCCTATCTTACAGACACTTTTTGCGTCCTTCGTACTTCGACATTATTTGTGATATCGAGTTGAAACTTTGAGTAATTATGTAAATTGTCGGAAACAAATTTTGCAAAAATAAATTTTTTTATAATTATAAATATTTAGGAGCAAATTGAAGTTCCTTAGTTCTTTTCACCTAATTAATGAAAGTTCAACTCGATAGCTCAATTAATGTGGAAATGCGAAGGACAATAAAAAAATGTCGGTATGGTAGGAATCAGTTAAGCCATACATAACCTTAAAACAATAATTTTTGGAACGATTTCGTTGGAATTCGGGAGTTGACTCGTTATTACAGAACGAGCTCTCTTAATTTGAATTTATAGTATTTTACCTAATGTTAATTTGTGACTGTATTCTAGCTATGCACATCGCTGTTTAAAACTGATGTATTAGATAATATGCCCCAAAACAACTGATTGCATGGCTGACCTTCAATTACTGATTGAAATTAGTGAGAAAAAATTTATTCAAATTAAGAATATAGAGTATTATTGAGGGACACAAAAGTAACAGGTTGTGGCATTTCACCCATATAGATTTCTTTGAGTTCGATATATTTTTGATTCGTTCGTTCATCCAGATTAATTTTTTTCATGCGTCTTTGTGATTTTTACTTTAAATGGGCTAAAACCAAAATAAAGTGAACTCATTCACTAAAAAATGGAGTTATGAACAAAAAAAATTTCTAAATTTCGAGAGTATCAAAAACTGTATTGAGCATCATCAATAAAATAAAACTTCTATAAGAATGGTTTTAGAATTTGAAGCATAAAACAGTAATTTTTCGTCTATAATGGGTCCTCAAAATTTTTATTTTCTAGCAGAAGTTTATCATTCTGCTTGCTTTGTCGAAATGTGATATTAAAAAGAATCTTTAACTCTTTGAAATATTCTCTTTCGATTGTCAGAAGGATTATCAGACGTTGATGCTTGCGATAAAATTATCGACCACGAGAGTCGTGTTACCTTCAACGGTCGTGGTTTCCCGTGCGGTCAAATCGCTCGCGTCGTGTGAGGTCGCGTCCAATGTGAGGGTCGACTTGGTTGAATCTTTATGATAAAACATATTTTTAATCTATTTAAATATGAATAAATAACTAGCTGATTTGTTTTACAAGAATATACAATAAAATTCCTAAATTGTATAAAAAAATAATGTTTACCTGAGAAATTGAGATTGCCAATATTGAAAGAAGTTGGTGCTGAATGATATCCGGCCAATGGATAATATCCGCCGGGATATTGTACTGAAACTCGGTCATTTCCATAAATTGGACTACTATAGGTCGTATAATCTAGTTTCTAAAATCAAAGTTTTATTGAAATGCAAGAGAATCGTCTAAAATGTAAAATATAGATTGGAATTCTCACCTGTGAGACAGATGAAATATTTTGACTAACAGTGGGAAACGTGGTCGACCCATTGTTGTAATTATATGGCGAGTATTGGGTCATCGAGCTCGAATTTGTATACGAATTTAGGTATGAACTTGATAAAACCGCCGAACTTTTTGAAACCGTCGTTGGTCCATATGATGAATTATAAATGCTGATAAAAAATCCAAAAATGTTGAAATTCTGAATTTTCTAAAAGCTCCTTCTAAATTATGTCAAGTCCTATTTCTTGTTTAATTTGATAATTATATCCCTTACCTATTGTAATATTGATTATTGGCACCATAAATCGAGCCATAGTCCACCTTTTCTATGGAATCCGGGTATTCTTGATCCTTCTCTTCAGCATTATCGTCGATATACAAGTCACCACTGGGTACATTATCATTTTCTGAACAATCTTGTATCTCATTTTTAACTTCGGTTTCTAGAAAAAAAAAATGTCTTATTATATATTATTGAAAATAGTAAGAAATTTGTATTCAATATTCATACACTCCGGAAAATATTTGGATGATCCAATGAAATTTTAGCTGGATCGACAAAAGAATTTGCTCATAATACGGTCGACCAAAATTTTGGTTAATTTAAGCGAAGAATTTGTTCCATATATCTAAAGATGGTTTGTATTAATATACGATTTGGTTAAATTAAATAAATATTTTAGTTAATTAAGGCCATGGGCCAAGCAGGTCACGTGGCAAAAATTATATGTTAATGCAACCATGTAAGATAACTTTTTTTGTTTATAAAACATCTTGCTCAAAATTTTGTAAATGTATCAGAAGATAATAAGGAACGTCTGTTAACTTGGTTTTAGTAAAATTCTACAATTTATTCTATTTTAAAATATAAAACTGAAGTGTTATCGATAAATGGAAAAAAAAATCGGTAGCCAAGGACTCAATATTGGTCACGTGACGTGCATGGCCCATGGCCTTGAAACAAATTTTGTTTGATTTAACCAACGATCTTGGTTCAGTAATCAAAATGGTTCAGTTAGATAAAGTACATTTTTTTCTGGGTTAGAAAGTAGAATAAACATTTTTTTTTCAATTTAAAACAAATATTATATGTAGATTTAACTTATTTATTTAATTTTCAAGCTTATAAACACTTTTTTCCATTTTTTCGTAACACTTCGCTCTTCCTTTGGTGTGAGTTACTTAATTGAAACAGAATAATGCAGTAATGTTATGTATCTTATCTACCATTGTTTGCTGTGCGAGGCTGCTGCAAAGAGCCTTCGGCCGACGAAGATACGTTACCAGCATTATTCAAAATCCCAGCTGGTTTGGTCGAGTCATTGTCTTCAGTCAACATATCACTTTATCTGTAAAAATATACCAAAAATGATATTAAATTATTGAAAAAAATTAATGATTTTTAAAATGATATTCTGTCTTGTAATTAAGAATTAGTGATAGTAGTCAAACTTTAAATACTAGATATCAATAATACAAGGTTTTTTGGGATACTAAAGAAATGAACTTGAAATTTTTCCTTTCCTGGCTAGCCTTGAGCGCGAAAGAAAAAAAAAAGGAGTCTTTTTCTTTTTTTCCGTGAGCTTGATTTTTGCCATTTTTTATAGACCTTATTCAAACTCGATTCGAGCTAAGGTCCATACATTATTATCTGCCAATTGCGTGTCGAAGAGGTGGAGTGACTGGGTGGGTAGGCGTTTACTATTATTGTGAGCATCCAACCAATAGAATATCGTTTCAAGATATTTTACATGATGTGTTCTTCGTGTTAGCAAGTTACTATCTATCCTGCGCTCCGCCCTTCTATAATACCTTCACTTTATCTTCTTAATACTGTCTGGCGCTATATATATTCAGGGCCGTCTCACAAAGTATATCTTAATCTATATTATATAATGGCGTATTGTTTCAAAATAAGTCTCCTTGATTTATTTCCTGTTTCTATAAACCTAATTTAATTATTTAAACTCAAAATTCATTCTACAAAATTTTGTTTGTATTAACCGGAAATCTCGGTTTATTCAACAAAATGGTTTGGTTAGATCTATAAATCTTTTTCCTGGGTGTAAAGTTTAATACATTACCCTGATCGAAATTTACAATTGGTTCGGTACCACACTAGTGCCACAGAAGGATTTTTCTACTAGCGGATCATAAAGTGCATCTCATTGCCCTCTGCAGGTCAAACAAATCCATTTTCCTGCTTTTTTCCCCTCTGGTTGCACAATAAACTATTTTAGTACCGGCTTGGTACTGGCATAATGTTGCTAAGGATATTTTATATCACATTGCGAACGAGATCTATCTTCGTTATTTATTGTTTCCTACACGCTAAAAAGACAGTTCAGAAAATCGGAAAACATTTGCAGAATAACCGAAAATATCTTCAACAAGGTGGCTTTGGAGCAGAAATTCCGTTTTTCGGTAATAATGATGGGCGCTAACCGGCTTTACCGCGTGAATTACCAAATTTCTTTCCGAATTCACGATAAAAGTGGTAAATCGTATTTTTCCTCCAATTTAAAAGGTTTGATTTAAATTAGCGATAACCCAGGTGGGAAATTCACTACTGGTGTGGTACCACGCCAGTACCGCAGTTGGATTTCTGATACTGGCGGGGTACTTGTGCAATATCGATATGAATACTAGCATAGTACTGGCTAAACCACAAATGATAAGTCGACTGGGAGTTGGAAGACAGTACTGTTCTGGTACTTGGAAGCAGTACTGGTCCAGTATTATCAGCCGCACGGAGAAAAATATATAGTTGGAGTAATTTTACTCGACTCTGTATGTTAAACTTGGGACATAAGGACAGTTCAACATTTCTCTGAAATAAAAAAAAATCCCTATCTCGAGCCTGCTAATGGTCATCCGATGCATACATAAACCGCACACAAATATATTCACACCATTCAGTCGCAGCCAATCTTACTTTTCATCCCAAATGCATTTAAACATACAATCTCTCATATGTAAACACAGAGACTCTGGTAACAAAGTCCTCTAGAAAAGTATTCAAAATTTAAGACTTTTTGGTGATTGTCATTAATAACCAATTGGGCATCCTTCTTTAACAATAAAATTTGAAAAAATTTCCAGTCGGTTCGTTTGCAAAAAAAATTTTGTGTTCTTTCATTTTATCCGGTTTTTTATTCACAGTGAACTCTAAATATTTTTCAATTTATGCTGCTGCTTACTGGACTACTTTATTTTGAATTGCAAGCTATGAGATAAGTTTTTTATTTATATGATAACCCTTATTTTAATTAACTCCTATATTCTAATCCTTTACAGAAATTTTGAATTAAACTATGAATTTATGGCACTGAAGAGGGCCCCCATATGTGGCCGAAACGTTTGCCTTTCTTTCTTTTTGCGCATTTTTACATCTAATAGTGATAATTTTAATCAAATAAAATAAGAAGAAAATGACCCTATGCCATAATAACGAGAAATGAACAAAAATTCTAATAACTAGACTTATATATAGGACGATACGCTCTCATCGAATTATATACACGCTTTCTTACAATGCTTAGACAAAAAACTTGGAACTTATATAGTGACTGCAAAAATAATTCAGAACTTGTGAAAGTAACACTATCGTGACCAGAGTTTATGACCCTCAATCAAGTAAAAATAAAACAACTTTTTTTTTTAAATTATTCATAAAATATAAAAAAAAATAAATGTTCATATATATATTTTATGTAATACAGTTATCAAGACTTGGTGCTTAAATTTTCATAAAATGAATTTGATTTAAAGAACTTAAGGTAGTTGTTGCGCCAAAAATCAGTCTCTGGAAAAAGAAGTTTTTCTATGATTTCAAGACTGGTAATTATATCATCAGCCGTGTCATATGTAAGGAAAGACAATCTTTTTAATAAAAAAAATTTAAAAATTACGAAAAATAATATTTTAATAATGTTTTTTGTAATAAGATATTTCCTTATTATCGTTCCATACCAAATTTTCAAAAATGGTGCGATTCTGATAAATCAGGAATCATTTTTTTAGGAAAAGGATTCTCTACAACTTTGCCGTTTCCGATTTTTGAAAATGAATTAATTATTATTAAATTCAGCAATTTGTTTATAAAATTTTCGTTTTGGAAAATTGTTTTTTAATGATTTCAACCATTAAAGAATTTGTTTTCAAAAATCGGAAACGGTAAAGTTGTAGAGAATACTATTTCTAAAAAAATTATTCATGATTTATCAAAATCGCACCATTTTTGAAAATTTGGTATGGAGCGATAATAAGGAAATATCCTATTACAAAAAACATTATTAAAATATTATTTTTCATAATTTGTAAATTTTTTTATTAAAAAGAGTGTCTTTCGTTACATATGATACGGCTGATGATGTAATTACCAGTCTTGAAATCATAGAAAAACTTCTTTTTCCAGAGACTGATTTTTGGCGCAACAACTACCTTAAGTGAAAAATGAAGAAGTAATTGTTACGTCGTAACAAATGTTAAGATTCATTTATAAGTAAGTAGATCATAAGAAACATTGTACACCCGGTAGACTCAAGAATAATCTCTTTCGGGAGACGAAAATTCGGGATAGTATCAAAAAACAAATATGCATGTGAGATAAGGCTGCATCATAGACGCATGAAATCGAGTTGAATGCACCTTTTAGAGTCTTGAATATCTAGGTAAGAAATTATTCTTGAATTGAGATTAATTGAATTACACAAAAAACATAACCAAACAAACAAAAATTATAGACGAATCAGATTGGGTAATTATAGTAAGTTTTTTTTCTATTAAGTAAATGCACAATTTTATGAGCAATTTACCTAACATTCATGTATAGAAATAGTTCAGATAAGAAATACTTGCAGCAATTCGCAACACAAATGTCAAAAATCGATTTGAAAACATATTTAAGAAATGTTATTTAAAAAAATGCAATAACTTCGAAAATTTTATTGTAAAGGGCGAGGAAAGGACTAGGACACCGTGTATAAAACGTTATCAATCCTAGTGCTTTCTTTGTCATACGTATGGGCCTTATGGGAATTTTTAGATATAAAAAGGCCGGAAAAAATGCTTTAGCCAGTTCAAGTTGAACTTGGTCCACGAAGACATTACTTAAATTTCAGTTCCACCATAGGACTTGGCCCTAAGTATTATTTCTGACTTTACTTTTTTTCCTGGACATGGTCCAACGAAATTCAAATTCCTAATTTTTACTTTTAATTCTCGCAACCCGTAAGGTTTATAACTTGTTTATTTAATAATTGTTAAATTCTCTTATTTTTCAATAAATCACACTCTGGACATTAATTTAGTTCATTGTGTATTAACTGCGAATATTTTTTAACCTTATTTGTTTATAACTTTGTTTATTTAATAATTGTTAAATTTTCTTATTTTTCAATACATCACACTCTGGACATTAATTTAGTTCATTGTGTATTAACTGTGAATATTTATTAATATTATTTGTTTATAACTTTGTTTATTTAATAATTGTTCAATTTTCTTATTTTTCAATAACACATCTGGGCATTATTTAGTTTTTGCAAATCGCTTGCAAGTTATTCGTAGGCTATTGTTTATTGTTATTGTTTATTGAATATCAATCCTGCGGAACTTTCTCGATCAAAACACATTACTACCTGGACTTAGCTTCGTTCATCGTATATTGTGCCACAATTGTAAGTTTTTCTCAATGGGACGTAACAGTTTGACCTTATATTGAATCACAATTATTAATTTTGTTAAGGGTTAGGTAACCAGTAGAGATTTCTCTTATTAAAACTCGGTACGTGTACATGCCACCTAACTAACTCTGTAGAAACCTTGAGGGTATTCTGGAGTTTTTTATTTATCCTGGTTTGTTCTCAACCCTATATTAGACGGTGAAGAATCTAGTAACTTTTCAAGTAGCAACGCGATCGTCCTTACGTTCAAAAGGCCTAGATTCCCAAGTTATAACGCATGGGCATTGACTTGAAAACGATTAAAGATTTGATCTACTTGAACGTCGTAGGACGTAACATAGTACTTTCAAAATTTTTTGAGGCCCCGGAGCGATACTACAGGCTATAATTACGTAGGGACATCACGAAACTACTTATATTTAAATTCGTCTAAGGTTCGATACCATTGAAAGGTTCTAGGTAAAATGCGCTTATAGTTGTTGAAATGTTAAATAATCTAGATATAACAGTTTCTGAACTTATATTATTTGAAAATTTGAAACGAACTGCCGAAAGAATTACTTATTTAGAAGAATTAGACGAAGACCGATGGTCAACAATAGCTTATTTATGTAAGAAAGTTGAAAATTGAGAACAAAACTTCAAGACTCTGTGCGAGGAAAACAACAGTTTGGCTCAGACCAATAAGAATCTAACGAAAATCATTTATAAACTATCAAAGGAATATTCTAAGATTGTAGAGGATCACAAGGAAATTTTAAATGTGGTGAAACGGGTGGAAAATTAACCGGGAATTTGATTTCTTGTTTTTACAGTGGAAACACAAAGGTTGTCGCTCGTTTCGAAACGCAAGCGAAACTTTAGCAAAAGCACCCGATTGCGGCTCAAGAGGAGAAGGGACGCTCTCCAACAGGAATTTGATAATGAGGGATTAAATCTCATCGCCACATATAGGGATACTATACAGTGTCCCCCACTAACAAGTTTTAAAATAAAAAAAAAAACCAAAAACCCAAGGTAGTCAGCATTGTTAAATTAGCGGCCGGGTTTGAGCTCAAGGATTTGGACGACAAAATTCTCGTCACGCCAAGAGCCCTAGTCCCAGTGCAAGCTCAGCCACCGGTTATTTGTTTAGTCACGCCGCCCCATTCAAGCAAGACCAATGATGACCCTATTTTTGTAGAACAAATTGAGCTTACGCAAGAACAAAGGGTCAAAATCAGCCAAAAAAGGGTCAGCTTTCCCCCTGGAAGAAGGATTGTACCAGAAGCAGATCCAAATCAGCGACCAATTTTATCATGTAAGGGATGCAACATTCGCCCAAGAAACGAGTTTTGTAGGAACTGCTTCGAAGAAAATTACCACCTTACATCTTAACCAACGCTGAAATCATATAAAAGCAGTAAACTTAGGGAAGAATTGCAAAATCTTTTTGGTGAATCAGATATATCTGACTGAATCTAATTATCAATTTGTTTTTCCTTCTCTCTCTTGCTATTGATAAGGTTGGCGTTTTGTAAAAATTCAAATATATTAATACAATAAATAAACCTTTTTTAGAATCCTTGTGTCACGTTAAATCATAAATATATATACCTGAAATTTTTCTTCCCTTATTTTGGTCAAATTGATTTTAATTCTAATTTATTTTTAACGGTTATACATGAGTTAATTTTATGAACAATTCAAGGATCACACGTAGTGTAGCCAGGAGCAGCGAAGAGCTACGGAGGGAAATAGAAGCTTTCGATCCATTCATCTGCAATAGGTCAATCCCTCGCGGTGACTCAGAAGAAGAAATTAATAATTCAGTGACACAGAAACCAAAACCAGAAGCATTTAAGAAGACATTTTGTACACGTGAAGTAAGCACAAGCGGAGTAACGATGGCAGTTCAACCCATACCTTTAAAGGACGGTCTAACCGTAGTGCCAGAGTTCCACGGCGAAAACACACCATTAAGTGTATTTTTAGAAGGCTGCGATGAGGCCAAGGAAATGGTAACGGCCGAGAATGAGGCAAACCTGGTGAAGCTGATCAGATCAAAATTGACAGGCGAAGCGCGCAAGGCGATTTATGGACAAGCATTTGGTACCATATAAGAATTAAAGGACTTCATTAAAGCCATTTATGCACCCTCTAAAACAGTACATCAGTTGCTAGGAGAAATGGGTAGTGACTATCAAAGAGAACATGAGACAGTAATTTCTTTCGCAAACCACATAAAGGATTTGGGGAGGCGAATTATTGAGACCCAAAGAGTAAATACAGGTAACATCGATGCAGCATTCAGGACATCGATCACAAATAATTCAATTAAATGTTTTAAACGGGGTTTAAAACCCGAAATTGAGCAAAGACTAGAGAATGCTGCTGATATGGAGCACATTGTCCAAAATGCAATCAAGGCAGAACGTTTAGTAGAAGCTAAGAGAGTTTTGAGAAAGGAGGGTAGTGATCAGGTTGGAAATTTACCTCAAAATAAGGCAATAAAGAGAGGGAAATATGTTTCCCATGTTTTCCACGCAGAGAGAAACGCTGAAGCTAGGGATAGTTTTAATACGCGATTTTTAATCACTTGTCAAATATGCGGCAAGGTAGGGCAAACGGCGAGTACCTGCCGTGACAGGCTAAGTAGAGTTAGTTTAGCCCAACTGGTCTGCCAGATATGTAATAAAGAGGGACATGCTGAAAATGAGTGTGAAATCTCAATTAAATGCCAAATTTGTGATAAACTGGGACATTCTGCAAAACAGTGTCGGTCCCAGAACATACGGATAGAAAACTGCCAAATATGTGGCAAGGTAGGGCATATTGCGAGTCGATGCTTTCAAGTAAAGCCTCCAATAGACAGAGGAAACCTTCAATTAGAAGCCAGATCACATTTGAATTGCCAGCTCTGTAAAATAACCGGACACACAGCTGCCACCTGTCGGGTTAGCACTAATAAAACTTGTGCTTATTGCCAGAACAGTGGACACACTATTGAAGACTGTAGGAAACGGCAATATAATGAGAGGATAAAGTCGGGAAATGGGGAAGATCTGCGGAGCACGATCGCAGGACAGGAGACTCAAAAATACCAAATGCGCTCAACCAATTATTTACAAACAGTAGAGCCAATCTGCGAACTCTTGCCATTAGATTGGGTATGGCAAATGAGATGATACCATTTGTGTCATTTAGACACTCTAAAGCCGATCGGCAAATAGACCTTATGATAGACTCGGGCTCACAAGGAAATATAATTAAAATGGATGTCATACCAAGGATCTATAAAGTGAACCATGTAGATAAAATAAGGATTCAAGGGATTTCAAAGGAGTCTTTGATCACTTTGGGAAGCGTCAATTTGAAGATTTTTGACCAAACTATCAAATTTTATGTAATTGAAAATGAAGTAGAAATTTCTTATAATGGTATTTTAGGAGTAGATTTTCTCAACAAGAGCAAGGTAACCCTAGATTTCGTTAATAAAAGTTTGAAATTCAATGGTATAACTATGCCTTTTAGACAGAATGGAAACCTCAATGAGACTCATAATGTCAAGAGAATATACAGTGTCGAGCATTGTTTTCAGGATCGGTCCTTACCCCTTATTGACGTTGTAAATCGGCAAAAGTATTATATAGGGCAATTTTTACTAGACACCGGTTCGAAAGGAAATTTAATTAAAATAAGTTTCTTACCACTTTATTGTGATATTGACATCAAGAATAGAAAACAGCCTAACAGGATGTGAGACTATCACAAACTCCAATGCGACAGATGAAACACGTCTAGACAGGTTAAAGGAAATCCTAGAACTAGATCATCTAAACAAAGAGGAATATGAAAACATATTAAAATTGATAGAAAAGCATTCGGATAGATTTCAGCTAGACGGAGATGAATTATCGCCATCTAATGTAACCAAACATCGAATTCCTACACGGAAAACGAACTCGGCAGTTTGCTCGCTCGCGACGGTGGCGTCACGCGCCCAGAGTGTGCGTGCGTCTAACTGCCACATTTTGGAGGGATTTCGGCGCCACTTGGGAGATTACGAGCTTTTGAAATTGGCAGAAAATCTGCCAAACTGAAAGAAGCCGACTAGCCAGGAGATCAAGCGGACCGGATTCCAATAAAAACATTGTGTTACATTTATATTATAAGTGTTGTGTATAAGAATGGTGCTCCAATTGTAGAGGAAGATGGAGGATTTTTTAACCTTTTATGGACACACAGGTCTTTTGTTTCACCAACAACGTAAGTACGATTCGAGATCTTATAAGCGTTCTAACCTCTGCAGTAAAAATATATGAGTATTTCACTATATACGTATACGTTTGGTCCAATTATTCTTTTATAATATAACTTGTAACATGATAATTCGAAGCTTGAAAATGCAAATATAGAAATAATTCGTGTCTACTTATTAAAAATATTGATATCTAGAAAATGGTGTTACGGAGGAAAACTTTTATAACTTGGAGAAAAATAAGTTGAATGTACTACTTCAAAATTATGTACAGAAGGATAATTTTTTATCGATGTTCGACCATGAAAAAGAAAATCAGAGTAGCAATAAAGTATTAGAGTCAGCAGGCATGTTTGATAATTTCACAGAATCTGGCGTTGCAAATCTTATAGAAAATTCAAATATAGAAATGATTGACTTGACTTTACTAAAAGACACAGAAATTCCTAAAACTATAAAAAATACAACAAAAAAAAATATTTCAATTGCAAATGTTTCTGGAACAAAAAGAAAGTTGAAGCCAGGTACAACATAATATAAAATACAATTATATTAAAATACACGGACTCAATCTCAGCATTTTACATTAAAAATAATTACTAATTCCAATTCAATGTAATATTTCTAGATGATTTGACGGATCTCTTACCAAACAATGACTTATTCTTTTTACTCAATGCTGATTTAGAAGGACGTATAATCCTTGGTAAATGTATTAATGGCAATTCAGTTGACCTATCATTTATATGTGATAGGTTGCTGCTGGATAAGTATAACGTCAATTGTAGAAAGTTGAAGTAAGATTTTTATTAATTTTTCAACTATATGAATTTTTAGTGAAAAAAAACATTGTTATGCTGAAATCAATGCTGATCTTATCTAATGCTAAATTGTTACGAGTCTCTGCTTTCCACTTTCTGTACATTTTAATTTTATATCAAATCAATAATAGTATTTGTGGTAATCTACGATACATGTGATAAAAAATATCAGAATGTACATGTGCTATTAATAGTAGTTTTAGATTAACAATTTGATTCTTTACTTCTTCACGGAGAAACTTTTTATATCAATTTTTACTATAGTATTTTTCAATTTAGGGAAAAACGTATCACTTTGAGAATTTTTTTTAGTAAAAATACTAAACTTTATAATAATGATATGAAGCTTTAGTATAAACTATAGTAAAATTTGCTATGAACTATGTTGAAGTTTCATATCATTATTATAAAGTTTAGTATTTTTACTAACAAAAATTCTCAAAGTGATACGTTTTTCCCTAAATTGAAAAATACAATAGTAAAAATTCATATAAAAAGTTTCTCCGTGTTGTAGTATACAGGGGCCTTTGAATTGTTGTATACAACCATTGTAGTTAGAAAATAAAATGTGTACTAACTCAATGCCTTGCTATAATCATTTCATGAAGTTTAAACATTAAAAATTTTTTTCTACAGATTAGATAATGAACAACTTAAAGCTTTACGTATACAAATCCAGCAATTATTTCCGTATTATGATGATGACCATATATATATTGAGCCGGATTCTGAGGCTGATATTGGTCAGTCAGGTTTACTGTACACCCGTTACAAGCATTGGAGAACTGAATTAAAATTGGCAGGTTTTACTGATAAGAAACAGCTCAGCCAACAAACAATAATTAAACAGTTGAATTAGGTAATGTATTTATAACTTTTTAATGATATTGAGTACAAATTTATTATTTATATTAATAATTATTTGATCTCAGTTCAAAACAAAAAATATGATTGTTTACAAGACAAGGATGATAAATATACTTTTAATGAAAAATGTTTAACGTACATTATCTCTTTGTACGCTAACCACCAATACCCATTGAAAACTGTTCAAGATTTCATGGATTTTTTCATACATTTCATCAAACGCATATTCTTGCATTATTTGAAAGAAGACATTCTGAAAATATTGAAAACAGAATCTATTTCAAAAACTGCGTTGTACAATGTTAATAAATGCTTTGAAAGCTATAGAGGTGCGTTTGATTCTTTAGCTAATCATAACGAGAGAAATGAAATATTGCAACAAAAAGGGTTCCTAGAGGCAGAAAAAATACAAATAGGTACTGTATTGGAAAAAAAACTGATTGATAATTCGGTCGTTTTAAGATTCAAAATTTTGCGTGGTACCTGTATTCCTTTGCGAAAAACTTTGAAACTGTTTTTAGAAATACCGAATATGTTTGGTCGTATTTTAAATTACATGGATGAATTGAGTCGGCGTAATAATATAATTACAAATGTAATTCAGGCTGACTAATGGATACGGAAGTATTCGGGAAAGTTTGTTAACGAAATAGTTTTACCTATCTTTCTATTCTATGATGATTTGGAAGTTGGTAATTGTTTGGGCAGTCACGCGGGTAACCAAAAGTTAGGTGCTCTTTATGCATCAATAGCTTGTCTTCCACCACAAATTGCATCTCGTTTAAGTAGTATTTTATTTTATTCATTAATTTTAACCAATGATAAAAAAAAAAGTGATAACGCTGAAGTTTTTCAAAGTTTGGTTGATGAACTTAATTTTCTTGAATCCACGGGTATAACGATTTTAATTAATAATGTACCTCACCGAGTAAAATTTCAGCTTGTATTAATAATTGGCGATAACTTGGGTCTCAATAGCATTTGTAGAGTTTGTAAGATTCACCGTTTAGAAATGCATTCAACAGTTAAAGAAGATCCATCATTATTAAGAAACCAAACTAATTACGAATTGGACGTTTTAGTCAACAACGGGACAGAAACTGGTGTCAAAGAGAATTGTGCCTTCAATAGCGTCAATGGTTTTCATGTGACTGAAAATGTAACTGTGGATGTAATGCACGACGTATTTGAGGGTGTGTGTTTATATTTCTTGAAAGATCTTCTAAACGTGTTCATTTTTACTAAAAATTTGTTTACCCTACAAACTTTTAATAATTTTGTTAAAAATTTCTCTTACGGTGTGACCGAAAGTGGTAATAAACCACCTAAAATTATCGCACATCGTTTGAGAGATACTGGATCAATGTTAAATATGTCAGCTGCTGAAAGTCTGTGTTTAATTCGTTACTTAGGACTCATTATAGGACATTTAGTTCCCGAGCAATACTCGAATGGTTTGCCAAATGAGCATTGGGCTATGTACAAACTCTTTAGACAAATAATGGACATTGCAACAAATCCGCGAATTAGAAGGAACGATAGTCTTGTTTTAGCAAAATTAATTGAAGATTTCCATTCTTTGTACCTTAAATTATTTGGTCATTTAAAACCCAAATTTCATTTTTTACTCCACTACCCACGTCTTCTATTGGAGAATGGCCCATTTGCAGTATATTCAACTATGCGTTACGAATCCAAGCATAGGGACTTGAAAATTGCAGCTCAGTCTACCAGTTCAAGTAAAGTTTTAACATTGACTATAGCGGAAAAACAAATGTATAAAATGTGTGAAACACATTTAAAAAGTATCTTTAATGAAAATGTGGAATGCTACGAGCGAGTAGAAATTTCAGGAATTGTATACGACGTTGGCATGTTTATAGTCTATAATGTTTTAACATCTGAAAAAGAATTTGGGAAAATTGATACTGTTATTAAGCACAACGGTAGAATACATTTTCAAGTAGAACTTTATGAAGAAGATATTTTTTACGATCGTTATCATGCATATTTAGTTTTCTCGAAAAATGTTGAGAGTATTATAGAGTATGAAAAAATCCCTGTTAAAATTCCCTGTTTGGACATTGTAAAAAATGGTGAATTATATTTAGCGACACGATATAGTTTGTAAGCATATTTTTGTACAACATTGAGTAAAAAACAGTGTTTGAAGTTTTTTATGTAATTCAAGAACATCATTGCGAATCCTTCCTAATTAAATATTTATCAATATTTTTTCAAACATCATCCAAATTAAGTTGACCTATTTCTTACGTGGGCCAGTAATGATATATTAAGATTTATATACATTTTAAATATGTATAAAAATATGATATCCATTTAACATATTGAAATATTTTTCATTCTCTTAGTATTATATCAATCGTATAGTAAAAGTAACAATATTGATGATCATAATTACTTTTTATTATAAGAACTAACCAAATTGCATGCCGCCAGCTAAGAAGCGATTCTTCCCGCAATTTGTAAGATTTTCTGCCAAACTCAAAAGCTCGTAATCTTCCAAGTTCACAAGTAGAACTCCCTCAAAAAAGTGGCAGTTAGACGCACGCATACTCTGGGCGCGTGACGCCACTGTCGCGAGCGAGCAAACTGCCGAGTTCGTTTTCCGTGTACAATTGACGATCACCCAGTCAACACTAAGCAATATCGACTCCCACATAATTTGAGGGAGGAAGTAGAAAAACAAATAAACGAATTATTAGACCTTCAGAATCACCCTACAATAAAATTTTATGGGTAGTTCCAAAAAAACCGTACCAAAACGGTAAACCTAGATGGAGGGTCGTTTTAGATTTTCGACCTCTGAAAGAAAAAAACATCCCAATGGCATAGCCACTCCCCAATATAACCGATATTTTTGATCAAGTCGGTAACTCCTGTAATAGATTGCGTCTCTGGTTTTCACCAAATTACCTTGGACGAGTCTGACGCACATAAAACGGCTTTTTCAATACCAAGTGGACATTTCGAGTTTGTTAGAATGCCGTTTGGTCTCAAAAACGCGGCCCCAGAATATCAGAGAGCTATGAATACCACACTAGATGGTATGATAGGAAAGGGCGCGTTTGGTTATATTGATGACATTGTCATTTACGCAAAAACCCTCAAAGAACATGAGAAATTATTCGATGAGGTAATGAATTGCCTTCGAAAATCTTGTTGGAAACTTGAGCCGAAGAAATGCGAAATATTACAACGCGATGTTACATATCTTGGGCACATAATCAGTGCCAATGGACTTAACCCAGATCCAAAAAAAATAGAAGCAGTCAGAGAATTTCCTAAATTAAAGAATGTTAAGAGTGTCAGACAGTTTCTAGGTTTAGCCGGATACCATAGGCAATTTATTAAGGATTTTGAAAGACTCGCTAAACCACTGACAAGCTTACTTAAAAAAAACGAGGCCTTTTGTTGGTCAGAAGACGCTGGAAAAGCATTTTTAAGACTTAAGGAGGCTTTATGCACAGCACCGGTATTGAAATCCCCTGCTATGAGTAAACTTTTTTTAATCACTACTGATGCATCTGGTCATGCGGTCGGCGGAATTTTATCACAAGGGAAAATTGGAAGCGATTTACCGGTTGCGTATACCTCTCGGGTACTTAGAGGACCCGAACTAAAGTACGAAACATACGAAAAGGAAGCATTAGCAATCATACACGCAGTGAGGACATTTAGACCCTACGTACAGTGATACACTCTTCTAATCATCGACATAATCGACTGAAATGATTTAGAAAAATCAGAATATCATTATTAGATGTAGGTCAATGTGAAATACCGTCAAATCAGCTCAATATAACAAGAAAATATGTACAACTCTTACAAGTTAACGAGTTTGTAGAAACTAAGGTCATCCAATGCAAGCTTGAAATACATAGGACCATTTATCACTGCGGTATGTAATCACATATCTCAGTCGTAAAAAAATGGTGAGCACGAATACATTTATGGTATAAGTAGAGAAGCTTTTAGAAGATTACATGTTACCGGGATACTCGAATTCAATAATTATGTAATGAGCGGAGTTCGAATAAATAGCACAACAACACGCCCCATAATCTATGCGGGTACTTTAGATAACGAAGGGAGGTGTACCGGAGCTGCATATTCAGATCCTTACGGAAACTGATAGTCCGTAGTCGTGCAGGGAACTTTGAAAATAACAATACAAGAACAAAAGGCAAGGGTCGATTTAAATAATAATGTAATACACTTGCGCTCCGGCACACCCTGTATTCTATCCGAAGCAACATGTTTAGATGTAGAGGATGAACATACATTTTGGAATGCAGTACCCACCAATAATTGCAAATTCAACCAATATAGTATTTTATACGAAGGCTACGCCAATAGAATCGGTGATGTAGCTCATGTATAATCATATGCAGACTGTATACTCATTAGTAACCAACGAAGTAACCTTTGCTTTGATGATAAAATCTACTAAAAATGTTTGCGGATATTCAATATTACGTACAGAACACTCCAAACTAGTTATTTTTTAAACGATTAAGGGGGAATCATTTGCAGAGGATAATAAACTTAGTATTAAAACACAACATTATTCAGCTAGATCACTAAGATTTCGACGAAGTCAATAAATCGCAGTCAGCAACTTTCCATTATGTTTTAAAATTTGGAAAAACCAACATCATTGGAAAATGTGTCACTATTAATATTAAAAACAATTGTAGTCAAAATTTGTAAAATCCCATTGACATATTGTAGCTTTGGTTTCCTTTAACTTATTATTTTTAAATAATTTTCTCAACTATTTTACAAAAAAACATTAAAACTATAATTAAATTTGTTGGATTAAGTGGCATCATTATGCCAACGATCAGATACTACTAAGGATTTAAACGCAAGCCAACGGAATAATGGAGGACAAACTTGATAACAGTACCGTAGCAAGAAAACATCAGAATACAAGTGTAGTAGAATATAGAATCAAATTTTAGTAAATACTTTTATTTAAAAGATTGTTTTATATTATATAAGTTGATCTAAAATTATATCATAAGAAGGATTGTAATCCTTTAAATCAGAAACTACATTTGAACTATCTTTTCCTTCCTTTTTTATAAAAAACATTTCTGCAATAATTCTTTTAAAGTAGTTTGGTTCTTTATGTAAAATTTTGATATTCTCCCAATCAAAATCATGTTGAGATCCTGCATCACTTTTATTATTAATTCTGTGTTTCGTAACCACATTATGGTATTTTTCATTTAGATTAATATTTTTCTTATGTTCTTCACATCTGAAAAATAGCATTCTTCCAGTTTGTCCAACATAAGTTTTTGAACAATCTGAGCATGGAATCTTATAAATAACATTTGAATTTTCTAATTTTTCTAATGGGTCTTTACCTAATTTTATGTATTTATCAAGTTTTTATGTGTTTCTAAAAACCGCGATCAAATTATAATCATTTAAAAGTCTTTTAATTTTATACGATACATTTCCAAAATAAGGAATAGAAACAACACGTTTGTAATCTATTTCACTCTGTTTATTATTCGGATTGACATCTAACATTGTATTTTTATTCTTAATTTGAAAAATTCTATTATTTATATGTTTATTAATTAATTTTAGTGGATAATTATTAAGCACCAGTAAATTCTTAATTATTTCCAAATTTTCTTCATGAAACTTTTCATGTGACAGTAATATTGCCGTATCGACTAAACTTTTTATGATCGCAATTTTTTGTTTAAAAGGATGATTTGAAAGAAAATTTTAATATCTACCAGAGAACGTGTTTTTCCTAAACCAATTTGTTACAAGAGTACCATCTTGATTTTTTATGATCATCAAATTTAAAAAAGGAAGTGTATTATTTATCTTTAACTCAAATGTAAATTTTAAACGTGAATGATAGGAATTGAAATTTTCTATAGTATCTTTAATCTTATTATTAAGAATAATTAAAAAGGTATCATCAACATATTTGTAATATGAATGAATTTTAAAACTTAATTTTTTCAAAACGACTTCTTCTAAATCCTGCAATACTAAATCTGCTAACATCGGTGAAATAGGCGACCCCATTGGAGTCCCAGAAATTTGATGATAATATTCATTGTCATATTGAAAAAAAGTATTTTTTATGAGAAATTCAATTCCTTTTTGGAACTCTTGTAATGGTAAATTTGTAGCTTTATTTATAAAATTCCATCTTTTTTCAATGCTGTTTTTTACCAGATCAATTGGCGCATTTGTAAAAAGTGACGTTACATCTAATGAGATCATAATGTTATCAGAAGGAATTTTTATTTTTGATATGACGTCTTTGAAAATGAACGAATTTTTAACTTGTGATTTTGGAGATGGTAAGGACTCTTTAAAAATGTTCGCAAAGTTCTTAGACATATTATAAGTGGGAGTGTTTATTAGTGAGACTATACAGGACGTAGAGGAAAATTCTCTTTGTGAATTTTGGGCAAACCATATATTCTTGGCAAATTAGTGTTATTTAAAGAAATATCTTTTTTTGTTATATTTTTTCCAAGAAATCCTTAACTCTCCAATTTTCTAAAAGTTTACAAGTATCTTTTTTCAACAGTTTGAGAGGATTATAATTTATTTTTTTGTAAGTAGAATTATCATTAACAAGATGTAACATTCTTTTATTATAGTCTGAACGATTTAAGATCACTGTAACATTTCCTTTATCAGCATGTGTAATAAAAATATCACTGTTATTTTGTAAAAATAATTTTGTTTCTTTCAAACTTTGTGCAATGATTTTATCTATTGCCGTAATATTTTGAGATTTTTTTTAAAAATTGGATGAAGTGTTTAAAAGTTTATGTCTAAGTTCTTCTCTGTCTTTTTCTTTTTTGATTTTTATCATATTTGATTCTATATCCTTAACAATTTCAAAAACCATATCCTTTTTTTTAGTTAAAAACGAAGAACTAAAATCTTTTCCTAATCTTAAAACATCATTCACATTTTCAGGGATTTGAACATCAGAACAATTAACTATCCAAGGATCTTTGTATTCCTTGTTTTTTGATAATTCATTATTGGAATTTTCTTTGTGTTTATTTAATTGTACATTATATTGTATTTGTTGGCAACATTTAAAACTTGACAATTTTTTATTTAAACATTCTTCTTTACTATTATTTCTATTGTTTTGTAATCTTAATTGGAACTCAATAATATTATTAACCACTTCTGAAGGTAATAGCTTTTTCAATTCAATTTTTTGTGATTCTACTTTTTTACTTAAGTAATTTAAGTGGTAGTGAATGTCTTTAATTTCTTCATTTCGTAAACGATGTTCAAATTTGTTTACCATATTATAAATGTGAAATTTTGATTTATTACTATAAAAATGTAGTTTCCTTAGATTCATAGTTGCATTCAAAATATTCTTAGGAAAATAATTCTGACTCCGAAAATTTAACAGAAATTGTTTCCTGGCACTACCAATTCTGAACTCCCTGTTCGTGTTTATAAAACTTTTAGTTATATAATATGCCTTGGAACCAAAGTCAATCCTTATAGAATTTAAAAACATTATAAGAGACAAAGAGTTTAAATATAATAACAATAAATTACATACGCTATAAACTTAGGTCAAAGCGCAAAAATGTTTAAAATTTAAAAGGTTTTACGTCCGCACGAAATTCTTCATTAGAAGAAGGATAAATGACCAGCCTCGGACCGTGTAAAATTGAAATCCTTATTTATTGAGCTTGACAACGTTTCGATGACTAAATGTCATCCTCTTCAGATCACCTTACATTTAATGAATTTGAATTTCTTTGGATCTATACACAATAAAAAACAAAATTGTAAAAATATTAACAATTAATGAACATGAAAGCCAATCAAAAAAATTTTTTTTTAAATTTTACCTGTCATTACAAACACAACATTATTCAGCTACATCACTAAGATTTCGACGAAGTCAATAAATCGCAGTCAGCAACTTTCCATGATGTTTTAAAATTTGGAAAAAACAACATCATTGGAAAATGTGTCACTGTTAATATTAAAAACAATTGTAGTCAAAATTTGTAAAATTCCATTGACATATTGTAGCTTTGGTTTCCTTTAACTTATTATTTTAAAATAATTTTCGCAACTATTTTACAAAAAAACATTAAAACTATAATTAAATTCGTTGGATTAAGTGGTTCATTTAGATTAATATTCTTCTTATGTTCTTCACATCTGAAAAATAGCATTCTTCCAGTTTGTCCAACATAAGTTTTTGAACAATCTGAGCATGAAATCTTATAAATACACGTTATAAACACGTTCTCTGGTAGATATTTAAATTTTCTTTCAAATAATCCTTTTAAACAAAAAATTGCGATCATAAAAAATTTAGTCGATACGGCAATATTACTGTCACATGAAAAGTTTCATGAAGAAAATTTGGAAATAATTAAGAATTTACTGGTGCTTAATAATTTTCCGCTAAAATTAATTAATAAACATATAAATAATAGAATTTTTCAAATTAAGAATAAAAATACAATGTTAGATTTCAATCCGAATAATAAACAGAGTGAAATAGATTACAAACGTGTTATTTCTATTCCTTATTTTGGAAATTTATCGTATAAAATTAAAAGACCTTTAAATGATTATAATTTGATCGCGGTTTTTAGAAACACATAAAAACTTGATAAATACATAAAATTAGGTAAAGACCCATTAGAAAAATTAGAAAATTCAAATGTTATTTATAAGATTCCATGCTCAGATTGTTCAAAAACTTATGTTGGACAAACTGGAAGAATGCTATTTTTCAGATGTGAAGAACATAAGAAAAATATTAATCTAACTGAAAAATACCATAATGTGGTTACGAAACACAGAATTAATAATAAAAGTGATGCAGGATCTCAACATGATTTTGATTGGGAGAATATCAAAATTTTACATAAAGAACCAAACTACTTTAAAAGAATTATTGCAGAAATGTTTTTTATAAAAAAGGAAGGAAAAGATAGTTTAAATGTAGTTTCTGATTTAAAGGATTACAATCCTTCTTATGATATAATTTTAGATCAACTTATATAATATAAAACAATCTTTTAAATAAAAGTATTTACTAAAATTTGATTCTATATTCTACTACACTTGTATTCTGATGTTTTCTTGCTACGGTACTGTTATCAAATTTGTCCTCCATTATTCCGTTGGCTTGCGTTTAAATCCTTAGTAGTATCTGATCGTTGGCATAATGATGCCACTTAATCCAACAAATTTAATTATAGTTTTAATGTTTTTTTGTAAAATAGCTGGGAAAATTATTTAAAAATAATAAGTTAAAGGAAACCAAAGCTACAATATGTCAATGGGATTTTACAAATTTTGACTACAATTGTTTTTAATATTAATAGTGACACATTTTCCAATGATGTTGGTTTTTCCAAATTTTAAAACATAATGGAAAGTTGCTGACTGCGATTTATTGACTTCGTCGAATGTTCATTAATTGTTAATATTTTTACAATTTTGTTTTTTATTGTGTATAGATCCAAAGAAATTCAAATTCATTAAATGTAAGATGATCTGAAGAGGATGACATTTAGTCATCGAAACGTTGTCAAGCTCAATAAATAAGGATTTCAATTTTACACGGTCCCAGGCTGGTCATTTATCCTCCTTCTAATGAAGAATTTCGTTCGGACGTAAAACCTTTTAAATCTTATTAAACTATATAAACTGTTAGACCAAAACAGAATATTTCATGAGAAAAAATCCGTTTTTTTTCAGTAAATTGACTATAGTTTCGACGATCTATATGCAATTAATTCTAACAGCCAGGCAAACGCGCGAGGGAACGTCGAAAATCGGAGTGGAGGGGATGAGTCAGCGTGGCGCAAAAACCAAATTCAATTTGCATTCAAAATCGTCGCGCGCTCTTCACTGCCACTTATCTCGGCTTCTAATCAACCAAATTTGACGTTTTTTTTAAATCGATACAGCAAATCAAGAGGAATCTAATCATGCACATACTTTTAGTCTATTTTCAAAAGTTTATGAATGGTTAACGTCATTTGGGATTATTCTAACTTTGACATTGCACAATCATACAATTTTCGAAGATAATTCGTACATACGCAAATACTTTTGCAATTTCATGGTGGAATTTAATTTCAGTTATATAAGCATTTGATCAAAATAGACGCGACTAGAACATCGGTTGCGGCATTCTTGCAGTCACCGCTGTAATACGAATGCTTTCGCACTGTTTAATTTTGATGTGTCTTTTATCGCCACGATGCACGGTCGCATTTATAAAAGATTCAAGCGAGTTATCTGTGATTACTCGTGTATTGGACTGATTTGTCAATTGTTTGTCACATAAAATGCATTTTACTGGGTCACCTGTCATCGTGTTAGCTGTAACAATAACAAAATCAAGTTGTTTCACTTAAATATATTTATATAATCACCCATTGTTAAAACGTTCCATACCAAGAACTCCAAAATTGTTGTATCGGAAATTACAACGGTGACTGCAAAAATGCCGCAACGGATGTTCTAGTGGCGTCTATTTTGATCAGATGTTTATATGACTGAAATTGAATTCCACCTTGAAATAGATTCGTTTTTGCAAGCACTTTCAATGGGTCTTTTCAGATTTGGAATTTATCAAAAAACCGTAGAATTATTCATTTTGCAATTAATGTAAAAATTACAACCCCCTTTTAGAAAATCGTTTGGATATGTTAAAAAATAAAAATCTTTCATCTAATTATTGCATATGATAGTTTTATAGATGCAGTATGTGCTATTTTAAAAGTTTCTCTTGAGGTCAGTAATTAAATACAAGCCTAACAGAAAAATATGCCATTAGTGTGTTTGAAGAAGTACAATTCCTATATGAGCGACTTTTGCTGTGAGTTGGTTAAAATAACTCGGGAGTCAGCAAGTAATTTTTACGGTTTTTTGACTGGGAAATTTGTCGGGACGGTGTGAATTAGCATGTAATCATAATAATCGTATGCGAGCACGTGTGTGTATCTGATTGTGTCGAGGTACTAACAATAACTAAACGTGTATTTCAATTAACATGGAGTAAATAGTAAAACCAATTGAAGCTTTCATAGTAAATGTAAGCAGTAAAAGTTACTACATAAGAGTAGTTAGAAAAACAAACTGATGATAAGTAAATAAGTGAACTATTTTTTTTAATAGTACTTCATTAGTTGTAATTACTTATTGCGAACTTGAGTACATAATTTCGTTATGAGATCATTTTCTTAATTCAAAAGTTTCATCATATTTATGGAATTGAAAGAACTCAAATTAAAAAGAAAGAACAAGAACAAAAATTAAAGGAATCATAATATCTTTTTATTATGTAATGTTCTTTAATTCAAAAATTTGATCTCTTTCTCTCAAAATATTTTATTTGATAGAAAATCGATTTAATAATTAAAAATCTTAAAAATTTTAATCAGAATCATAAATTGGCATAAAATTTAAAAATTTCCGATTACACGGGGCCCATACACGGCGCCATACACGGCCCTGCAGTAGTTGAAGGTTATAAGCGCTATTCTTTTTTGTATTGCAAGCGTGCAAAGTTGAGAGGCTTTGTCGTTAGGTTAGTAATGCGTTAATTATAAGTAGAGAGGGTTCGAATCCGCAGCGTTAAGAATAATTTTTAATATTGCCTAAACGAGCGTTTTTTTAGTGTAGAGGGAGGTGTGTGTTTGTAGATAAGTGTGTATATAAAAATAGTAAGTTATTGTCTACTTGAAAGTAAATATAGTTTTGAAATGTACTAAGAATATTCATCGATTCAACTACTGCTCTTTTTTGATTTACTTATGTTCCTGCAGTTCACTCAACTTCAAAAATGACACTGGGGCCTTTAAAAACTACGGAAATTAAGTTTGCGTTTTTTATAAAAAATCGCATTTCATAAAAAGACCGGACTCTATAAAAAAAAATTTTAAGTTGACTTTATAAAAAGTTATTAATTTTTTGAAATTTTATGTTTTCATATAAAGTAGCGTTTTATAAAAAAAATACACTGGTACATTCAAGCATGATGCACGTCTGTATACACACGTGCACAAGTGCACTGCTCACGTGAGCACGCCGCATACTAATGCACGGAGTCGTGTATATTTGATGCCATCAGTTTGAGAAAAACCAGTAAAATCTGCCTTTAACTTGAGGTTTTTATTCCGATAATTTATCGGAAATCTGATGGAACATAGAAAGTCTCATAATTTATCGGACTTCTTTAGAATCAGTTACTGTACATATTTTTTTTAAGTAAGGTACTATTTCCGTCAAAATCTGAATAACAACTTTCCTATAAAAAAATCAAATACTTTCATTTTTTGTCCTCTTATTTCACTTTCGCAATAGTATATACTTCATTTCAAGTAGCAAATTTTCCTTTTTCCTACCCCATGAGGTCGAATTCCCATAAAAAAAACAGGAAAAATCCAGATATATTTTTCTCAGTGTAGAAAATTTTTATGTGTTCAAAACTAAATTTGAACCTGTATCACTACAAACTTAAATTCATCTTAACGTCCAAACAAAAGTATAATTCAAAATTTCAAGAGTTTGAAACCGTTCGAACTCTTAAAATACACAGAGAGAAATTTTAGGTTTCACTGACCAAAGTTTTTTTGTTAAAATCGTCTTTACAAAAATGTTAAAGTTCTCATGACAATCATGATAGTGGCTGTCATACATTGGAAAAGTGTTTACTTCAACTGCAAGGAACGTTATTGAGACCACGATTCTGGTACTTGAAATACCATAGCGCTGCGGTTATAGGAACCAAAGTCCATCGTAAAGCCGCGCATAGAGTTTAGTTAAAATGACTAAGTCTACGGACAGTAAATACCCAGCCAAAATTATTTTTGAGGTTATAGGTATGGTTCTCATAGTTATCAAAATACAAATTCAATTTGATGAGAAAAAATAAAGTTTCACCGAAAAGATCTAAGAAAAATAATCCGGTATAATGATATTTATGATAACTTTCGTCGATTAAGTTAAAAAATTGTCACTTTTTTCATCACCATAAACTTTTTTTGACTGACTATAGTTTTGACAAAATACGACGAGACAGCAAAATTGGAACGCATTGCATTGTCCCCGAACAAAATCGTTTATCATTTAGAAAGAATTGTCAAACTATATTTATAATAGAATTATTTACCTGATAATGCTTGGCACGGTGAAATATAGTCCAGGAATCGAGAACGAGAATTGGCAGGATTCAACTTAGGCTGCATATCTTTCAATGAAAGTTATACTTGATTTGTCTAGCGCAACAGCGAACGCTGCGGTTGTAGTAACCAAAGGAGCTTGGCAGTACACATAAAGAAAATGTACGTGTACTAACCGTTGGGGTACGTATAAAGCTCATTCTAATCATCAACTTTGGTCACAACAACCGAATACACAAAAAAGTCCAAATTACTGTCATGATAACTATAAAAGTAGTAGCTTCTATCAACTGTTTGGTCAAGGCAACTATTGTACAAAAAATTTATGTGCTGTGTGCACAGGAACCAAAGCCGATTTCTCTCAGTGTACAAAAACGAGAAAATTTGAACCATAAATAGTATATTGTGTGGCAAGGACGACAAGTTGGTTAATCCCGCACGAGCAAAACAAGAGGAAGATAGAGGGGGACTTTGGCACTGAGAAGAGGGGAGGTTTCAGTCCAAGCACATACACAATCAATATTATCATACAACTTCATTTATGTTCACATATTTAAGTATGCAATGATACACTATTTATAATCGCACACGCTTGAATTAAATTCATGGCTTTTTCAAGGTCAACTTTTGTTTTTTCAAATGGAAACCCCCTTTTTTTACATCTGCAATCGATAGAGCGGAAAATTTTGCGTTCAGGTACGTACCCAAGTCATAGGTCAATTGTAACGTTCAAGGTTAATTAGAGGTTATTTGAAACAAACAATGTTTTCCAGGTCAGTGCAATTCCTGAAGTATTTTTCAAGGGGGAATTCAATGGTGACCTTCATTTTGACCTTAAAGTTGACCTTCATGGCTTTTTGAAGGTCAAATTTGTTTTTTTTTTTTCAATGAAAACCTCCTTTTTTCACATCTGCAATCGATAGAGCGAAAAATACTACGTTCAAGTACGTACCCAAGTCATAGGTCAATTGTAACGTTCCAGGTCAGTTAAAGGTTATTTGAAATTAACCAAGTTTTCCAAGAGGTCAGTATAATTCCTGAAGTATATTTCAAAGAGAAATTCATTGGTGAGCTCTGTATTGATCTTGGTGATGATCGTCAAGGTTTTTTCCGAGCAGTTTACGTTGACGTTTAGCATTACCCAGGAACAATGACGTGGATGTGGTAAATTCTGTTCCCTTTGGGGTGCTTGATTAGCGTGAGTCCACTTATGAGGGAACTGAGTATCTAAATGTGCTCGAACCTCCCTACCGTAATGAGCCGCTGCTCCGTCCTGCTGGAACCAAATATTTTGAAAATTATCGCCTGTAATCTCCCTTATTCTTGATACAATTTGGTTTCTGAGAAGCTCTTCATATGCACGGGCATTGAGATTACCATCGATGAAGAAAGGGCCTATCAATGTATCATTCAAGATACCGGCCCAAACATTAATTTAGTTTCGATTCGTAATATTCGTATGGAGATAGAAAAACGGTATAGGACTTATGGTATCGCCTTAGGTATTGACTTAGGTATCGAAAAACGGTATAGGACTTTTCGATATAACTCTTTGGGGAGGAACAGAACTCTCACCAGAACTCCTGGAACTTTTAATGAAAAATTTCCTATACATATGATTTTACAATATTCAAAACGCTGTAACCAAGATCAATACAGAGCTCACCAATGAATTTCTCGTTGAAATTTCCTTCAGGAATTTCACTGCCCTCTTAAAAAACTTTGTTTATTTCAAATAACCTCTATTTGACCTTGGACGTTACAATTGACCCATGACTTGGGTACGTATCTGAATGTAGAATTTTCCGTTCTATCGATTGCAAATGTAAAAAAGGGGGGGTTCCATTTAAAAAAACAAAGTTGACCTTGAAAAAGCCATGAAGGTCAACTTTAAGGTCAAAGTGAAGGTCACCATTGAATTCCTCGTTGAAATTCACTCAAGAATGACCTTCACTTTTTTGAAAAATATTTCACCCGAGGAAATATCCAACCGTCCCGGGACGGTCCCCGGCCTTCAGTGAGAGAAGTTATCGTGAGTGGTTTCAAAAGCTTAAGAACTGTGGATTCGACATGGAGGACAAAGAACGTAGCGGATGGCCGAAAGTGTAAGAAGACACGAAATTGGAAGCATTATTCGCAAAAAGAACAATGCGATCGGCAATACTTCGAATAATATATAAAGTTCCGTTCTTTCACAATAAATGCCCAATTTTTGATAAAAAACGGCGGCAACATATTTTTACACCTGATATGATAACAAGTTAGAAAACACTTTTTTTTACCAATGATATTATATAATTTATTTTTTGGATCATTTTGGACACCCTAACATCTTTTTTAAATAGTGAATAAAAATGTAGGTAATAGATATTTAGAAACTTTAATCTCATTTACTGTGCTAATTGACGATAGATCTGGGCCAGATTAGCCTGTTTATTAGCAACTTTATTGTGTAAAAATGGTTACAAATGAATCATTCAAAGTATTGCCCATCGTTAGGTACAACTTTTGCCCATCTTTCTTGTAGGGCTCGAATACCGGCACGGTAAAAGTGGTCATCTTTTGAGACTGTCCACGAATCAAGCCATTTTCTGATGTCTTCATATGAGCGAAACTGCTGATCAGCCAGACCATGTGCCATCGAGCGGATCAAGTGATAATCGTCCGGCGCAATATCTGGGGAATACGGCGGGTGGGGTAGGACTTCCCATTTGAGCGTTTCCGTGAAGGTTTTAACGAGTTTGAACGGGGTTGAATGAAAGGAGAAAATCAACACTTCCCGCAAATGACGATTATTTAGCACAAAATCAGACATTTCCACACAACCAAAAGTGTATGACGCCAAAACAAAATCACTAATATGTTAAAACGGTTTGTTCACCATATGTCTGAGCTTGGTTCATGACGTTTTGGATATGTCAAAATCGACTAGCACTTACTGCTGGAGCCATCTATTCACAAACAGCGAGAACTTAGTTGAGCACCTGATACTATTTCGAATATTAAAGTATGGAGTTACTAATAATATTGTAGCAAATGGTGAGATAATTGTACTTATGCCTAAAAACACGATGCGATGAAGAAAACCCTTCCTTTTTTGCCGCTGAAGCAATTGTTCACAGGCAAAAAAACGACGCTCAACGTCCCCTGGCTTCAAATCATAGGGAACCCTAGTTCCTTGTTTTTAAATCATTTCCAACGCATGCAATCGCTTGGAAATGGCTTGGCGGGTAACTACTAATGCTGAAGCAAGCTCTTATTGCGTTTTGCACGGATCCTCATCGAGCAATGCCTCCAATTCAGCGTCTTCGAAAGTGCTTGGCCTTTCTTCTCGCGGACGGTCGTGAACATCGAAATCACCGTCTTTGAAGCGACAGAACCACTCATGGCACGTTGTTTTCTCACAAACACTTTTGTTTAAATTTAAATTCTCTATATTTATCCCACCAATAGCTAGGGAAGTATTCGGTCCACCGAAAAAAAAGTACAGGGCCCTTCTATCCGCACCCCGTGGACGCACTCGGTCGCCTTTTCTAAGGCTCCCTGATCGATCTCCGAAGAAACCAATGCAGGACCGAGACAGTTTTTCCAATAGAGATCATAGCTAGACTACAATATAGACGACTGATGCGTACTCGTGGTGACTACCTAGAGCAACCACCGGTGCCTCGAGTTTAACATACAGGAATGTAGTCACCCTGTGAAAACAGGTGAGAGCGGGAAAGCAAGGAGCCCGACCGGGAACACGAGACGACTCAGCAAAGACAAACTCCAAGATTACCTCAAGGAAACCAGGCTCATAGATGGATTTGGTTGGGCTAAGTCTGCTGGGTTGTTGGGAGATACAGTGAGGGTGACGAGACAAAAAGTGGTCGCAGCATATGACAACTCAATGCCATGTTGGTGGTTAAGGCATCGTGCGAAGCTTGTTTTTACAATTAGAGTCATTCCAGGAACAGAACCGAATTTCCTGCATGGTTCGGTGCGAAGAGCTCTTCACCCTCGAAGAACTAAAGAGAGCAGACAAGAGGCTTGAAGCCAACACGGCTCCAGGGATCGACGGGGTGCCAAACGAAATCCTTAACGAGGTGATCGCGATTTACCCGGAGATCCTCCTGATAGCCTTTAACCTTTGTCTTCAGGAGGTAAGGTCCTTTGAGGAATAGAAGAGGCAGAGGTTGGTACTTCTCAGAAAGGAAGAGGAACCTCTGAAGGATGCCTCATCCTATGGATCGATTTGTCTAATGGATACAATTGGTAAGCTTCTGGAGGGGATGATTTTACAACGATTACAGACACATGTTTGGCAAGAATAGTCTCTCGGAGAACAAGTTCGGCTTCATCAAAAACAGGTCTACAGTAGATGCAATCCAGGCAGTGGTGGACATCCCCACTTTAGCAAGAATAGGGGCTGGCAAACGTAGGGGATTCTTTTCGTTGATCAGCATTGACATACGCAATGCGTTTAATACCGCGAGATGGAATATCTGCATCGAGGCTAAAACAGACAGAAGATCCTTTCAGTACCCGAAGATTGTTCTTGGGGAACACGAAGTCGTGTGGAAGAAGATCATCAAGTATCTGGGAGTGCAGTTAGATCGGAGGCTTAGCTTCGGCGAATATCTACAGATCACGACTGCCAAAGCTATGCAATGTGGAGCTAACTTGGCTCGGCCCATGCCCAACATTGGTAGACCCAAGGAAGCCATGAGAAGACTGCTGGTGAGAGTGGTGCACTCGAAGCTGCGTTGTGCAACTCCGATCTGGGCAATTGCCCTCAGCAACCATGCTATCCAGAAAAAGCTGTTTTCATCACAGAGAGGAGCGGCGCTTAGAATAGTCTCAGCATACCAAACTGTGTCGAGGAGGGCTGTTTTGGTCCTGGCGAGCGTCTCGACAATAGATGCATTGGCGAAGGAAAGGCAGGAGACCTTTCAGCTCCGTAAGGAGGTTACCTGTATCACCGACCTACAGGTAATCGCTCGCGTGAAGAAAGCATTCCGTAAGAAAGGAAGACGCAAACTCGACACAAACATGGCAGGCGATATGGCATGATGAACAAACCGGGAGATGGACATGCCGTCAAATCCTGGAGCTCGCCACCTGGCTGGATAGAAAGCACGGTGAAGTCGACTTCTGCCAGGCGCAAGTGCTTTCAGGCCATGGCTTCTTTAATGCGTACCTGAAGCGCTTAAAGAAGAGAGATGATGAGTCGTGTCGCTACTGCGGATCCCTTGTGGAAACTGCAGAGCACACACTCTTTGTCTGCGCCAGGCGGGCCATTGCAATGGAGGCCTTTGGTCGAGCGGTGAATGCTGAGCTCACTCCTCACACAATGGTTCCTCTCATGCTTCAGTCTGAAGGTGTCTGGAGGTACATCGAGTCATTCATCACATTAGTGATGAGGACGAAAGATCTCGATGGGCGCAGGGAGCACAACAACGGCGATGGACAGTAAAAATTGCAGTGGAGCCTGCACGTATGGTCGTATGGTATGTATCAGGTGTATCGTAACGTTGGAAATCTGTCAACAACATAACCTTGAAATATTAGTGAATTTTTATCAGTATTATATATTCTTTTGTGTGCGGAAATTTCGAGTTTTTATTTGAATGAGCGTCGTTTGCGGAAACATTTTATTTACTTCTTCAATTTGAAGAAATCTGCAGCTGAGGCGCATCAATTGTTTGTCGAAAAATATGGTGAGGTTGCCTTGAGTAAGAGAAGTTGTTGTGAGTAGTTTGAAAAATTTAAGAACGGTGAATTTCACATCAAAGACAATGAACGTAGCGGAAGGCCGTACGCGTACGAAGCCGCGGAATTGGAAGCATTATTAGATCAAGATTTGTGCCAAAACGCAAGAAAAACCATTCGATGGACAATACTTCGAATAAAACATAAGGTTCCGTTCTTTCACAATAAATGCCCAATTTTTGATAAAAAACGGCGGAAACTTATTTGTACACCTGATATAATAATATAGTTATAAATTTTAAAGTACTATAATTATAATTTCAAATTAATTAGTTGAGATCAAAATTCCTGCCACTGCCTACATTGTCAATCGAAAGGCCTGGGCTTGAATCCCAGCGCAGTCGAAAGCGTCTTTTTTTTCTACAGATAGATTTTCAAATTCTTTAAATATTGAATTCGTTTGCATTTATTTGCGATATAAGAGTTTGAAATTCTCTACGAGGACACCTGTCGACAACCTATCCTATCTGGTACGTGACTAGTGATCCTCCGATAATGTAGGCAGTGGCAGAAATTTTAAATTTTAGAAATGTCATTTCTTGACATTTGATGTTTTATTAATTTATATAACTTTTATACCTGTTTGATTGAAACATTTCCAAAGAGAAAGGAAGTAATGACATTTTTTGAGTGCCTCCGGCGCGTAAACTCGTTTTTACGTTACAGTTGAGAGTAGCGTAATGTTGTGTATTACGATACAGAGGAATGTAATGTAAAAATTGAACTGCGCATGTGCCTATAACCATACAGCGGAGCGTAATCTTCTTCTTATTCTTCTTCTTCTTCGTACAGCGTTGACGCCGTACTCACAAAGCTTATTACATTTAAACTCCGCATGCTCTATTACAATACGCTACTACTACACAAGATCGAGAAAATCAAAATGGCTGGAACTAGTCGCGAAATATCAAGTACAATGGACGAGAATCATGATGAATACTAGATTAGATTCGAGTGTACGCATAAAAACTCGTATACGCACCGAAGTCACATAAAATAGAATATGTGCCAATGCACACAATTCGGGTAATTACGAGACTCGCGACAATGCTGGCAGGACTGATCGCGCCTCAGCTTCGTCTCGGCTTTGTTTCGGCTTCGTCTCGGCTTTGCCTCAGCCACGTCTCGGCTACACCTCGATTGCGCCTTGTCTTCGATCTCCTGCGAGCATTGTCACTCGTCGCGTAACAACCCTCATTATGCGCCTAGGCACATAATACACTATTGCATATTCCAGGTTTTCCGTGAAACATTGCAAATTGTACTTTTTTTTCAATTAATAGATATAATTGCTATTATTGCATATTATTCAATTTGAATTGGAATTTTATGTGTTTCTTATTTTGAATTGTTTCACTGAATTTCTCTAAACTTGGCAGCTTGGAATTTAGATTTATTATCTACATATTATATCTTATAAGTTTTAAATATTCATTATCTTTTCTGTATCTCCGTTCCCCTAAATTCTAAGGTGACCACTTTTTTTCATTCTTCTCATTTTTTCATTTTTCTATTTTCTAGTTTTGCATGATTATACTTCTTTTTTTAAAATTCTATAGTATATTTTTGTCCTTTTTCTACCTTACAATTTTATGTGTTTAAAATTTCTGAAATGTATTCAATAAATGTAGGCCCTGAAGAGGAAGACTGTGTGTCTTCGAAACGTTGGCCATATATTAATAAATAAGAACATTTGTACATCTAGTCAAGCTCGGTCATTTTCTTGCGTTTATAGATTCATTAACTTTTAAGGGCTATTTTACTGTGAATAGATGAAATATTTAAATACCTGAAATTGTTTCTTGAAAACATTACAAATTGAACAACGTAGAATTAAAAGCATTTGAAAATGAAGAATCACAATTTTGAACTTTGAAACTCTCTATTTTAAGCTGGCATTAAACTTCTTCTTCAGTCTTAAACGTTTCAATCTTTTCAGATAAATATTTCAATGATTTAAAATTAAAATTGTTTTATTTTAAAATAATTTGTTAACTCTAGATTTTTAATATTTGCAATCGCTCTGTTTGATTCCGGGTAAAGCATATTATTTTTTACAGCAACTCTGTTGAGAATTCGATTTGGGGTACTTGCGATGAAGACGTCATAATCCTTGAACTAAGGATCAATGAACGTCTGTGGCGCGCAAAAGCGTTAGTTGGTCTTTTAAGCCTAGAGAGGTGTTGCGCTGAGAACAGTCTCGGCATAAACAACTGTGTCAGCGAGAGCTGTGTTAGCACAAGCATTCTCAGGCCATGGATATTTCAACGCGTACACTCTTCAACAGGGCAGGTCGACCTCTAATGTATTGGGTGTCTCCGTAGGATAGCTCATGTGCGGTGGTGTACGCGGCGCTAGTTGTCGGAAGCGGACGGAGTGCGGCAAAGGGAACGGCTTCGTATGAGTTCCCCCATTGTTGTATACAAGTATCAACAATTCGTACGCGATCGCGCTTTATAATTATTTAAAATGAATTCGAAGTACGAAATTCAATGTGCTGTGAGTGGGTATACCTCCAAAAGGGGTCGGAAGAACAATGTATCAATTCATCGGTTTCCGAAGAAAGAAAATGCCGGACAACGATGGATAGAAGCATGCTCAAATCCCAACTTGTCGAGGCTAGGATATCTCGAAGTACTTGAAAGACAATTTTTTATTTGTCATCGACATTTTTCCGACGTTAAATTTACCGTCGTGTAGTGATGTGTAGAGTGGAAGTTATGTGAACATTAAACCGGCGAGTGTTTCTTCCCCATCAGACTTCAAAATTTTTATTCCCGAAGTAGAAAAACCTGCAGAAGGCACACGAGACTTTGAAGAAAGTAGCGTGCAGTTTGCACACGTAAGTAACAATATTTTTAATTTCATACGATATTGTATATAATTTCAAACTTTTCGACTCTGATCAGAGTCCTCATTAGTGATCTTTATTTCTAAAATTTTAAGTGCAATGAATAAAATATTACATATATGAGCCCTATTTCGAAGTAAACTTTGAAAATGTGAAAAAATGTAAAAATCGTAAGAAAATTTACATAAAACAGTACAAGAAACTTCGATGAAGTATCTAAAACTTCCTTAGGAATGACAATAAAATTCTAGCACGTAATTTTGAGATACCAAACTAAAAAAGTAGTATATACACTACCGGTCAAAATTATTTATTCACCTGCTGTGTTAGCTATTCTTAAAGTGTCTTAATTTTTATAATTATTTAAATTTTGCATCTATTGAGCCCAAGTTTGTTAACTTATCAAGATATTTTTAGATTTTTTTTTTGGATTCTACCCTGGGGTCAAACATGGTACAAACATGTCGAAAATTTTCAAATGAAGACAGTAATCTATAAATTTTATTAAAATATGATACACATTGGTTTTTAAAAATTTCTTGTAAGTGGCTACACATTTTTAAAATTTTATGACCTTTTTGTATCATTTTTGACGCCGGGTAGAATCCAGGAAAAAAAATCTGAAAATATCTTGATTAGTTAGCAAAATACTATGAAAACCTACCATTTAAATGAGACAAAAAACTTTTAAAAATCTTAATTAATTTCAGAGTTGTTAATATTTTTCAGAATGATTGAAATTTCAAGTTTTTTGAAATATTTTTTTATAAAGTTAACATTTTGTTATTTTTTCTGATTTTTCTAAATCATTTCAGTCGATTATGTCGATCATTAGAAGAGTGTATCACTGTACGTGACAACGGAACTCTACTATATCGACCTTATCAACCTATGATTCAGAATTAATCCAACGTTATTTAAAACTAGATGGTATTTTCCAATATAAATTGAAGAAATTTTTCTGTGAAAAAAAAAAATTTCTTCAATTTTGTTATTTAGTTTATTTTATTATTTTTTATTTTGTTTTATTTGTTATTTGCAAAATTTTATTAACTTTTATTTTATGATAGGGAAAAAAATTTCAACTTGTTATTATAAAAATTAAGACACTTTAGGAATAGCTGAAACAACAAGAGAACAAATAATTTCGACCGGCAGTGTACTTCTGTCTAAATGTTACTGAAGATATAGATGCAAGTACATATATAGTATAAAATTACAAAGGATTATTTATGAAAAAATAGCTGAGAATTGCCCATACAAATTCCACAATGTCAGAAATTCCCACCACAATTTCGCGAAACATGTGACTGGAGTTTTATTTTATAAAATTTATTTTTATTTATTTTATAAAATACCTACGAAATAAATTTCAAATATTCATAGAAATTAAATGCTTTTAATCTATATTCCAGAAAAAAGAATCAGAAGATATCCCAGAAGCAGGAAGCAGCAAGGATGTACTTGCAGAAGACTTTCACACAACACCGAAGAGAGTTATCTCGACCCCACAAAGTGTTCGAATATCTTGTAGTACAAAAATCAACGCAAAATGTGCTAAGCAACTATATTTTCTGAAAATAAAAATACAAATTACAGATATTTTTGATTTTTATTTATGACGAGAAAACCATGATTTAAGGCAAAATTGTGAAAATGTAATTAAAGAGTGAGTTGATATCAATATAACTTCTCACATTACATTACATTCTTTGTAACACATTTAAAGAACCTACGTATGCATGTATATGCACTAACACGTGCACACATAATGGTAGTTCATGCGCAGTGCTGTACGCGGCGCTAGTTGCTAACGGTCCACCACCTTTCCATTAGGTTTGCACGTCCTGACTCTTCAACTGTGCTAAGTGGAGCGTGGCAAGGGAGACCGTCGATCGGGCGATGGGTGCCGAACTCACTTCTGACACGATGGTTCCGCGCGAATGGATAATGAAACAGTTGTACGCGTATACAATAAGCCGTAATCAATCGCCCGTGAAGTTCAAAGCTGAAGGGCGGTTCCACGGGCGATGTATTGGTTTGAATTAGGTTTTTTTTTGGTTTTTACATGTAAGCCTAGCTCCGTGCTAGGAGAGTCCTGTACTACGTCTATAAAATATTTTTCCATTTTTCCCCCTTACCAAAAAAATCCTTGGTTCGTGGTATATTTTTGTAAACTGGCTGGAATCAAATTAGTCTCATCTTAGTAATTACATTTTTCGTTATAATAAAGTATTTGTTTCAGTTTTAAAGTTGTCTTTTTATTCATGCCACACACACAAACTTAATTAACCTTACAATTAATTAGAAGTAAAAGAAAGTAAAAAATTATACTGATTTGCCGATCCTCGAACGCTTGTGAGGTTTGTAAACTGTTTGTTGAGTTGGTGCAATAAGAAAAGGATTTCGAAGACAAGCTTCTGCGAGTAGAAATTAATTTTAATTGAAGGTCACCCATGTGATAGAAGTATGCTTTTATTAGATTCGTAGAGTAGGGATGTTCGATTCCGATTCGATTCTCAAAAAATCGATTTTTTGGTAGAACGATTTCGATTTTTGAATCGATTATTTGCTGTTCGATTTTCTTGAGAATCGATTTTTTACCCCCAGAATCGGAAGACCGATTCTCTTTCTTCCTTCTGGATTTTATCCTTTATCAGCAGTCACGACCCTATTGCTAGAGGAAGAAAGCATGATCTCGTGGGTCGTGTGGTATTTTCCATCTGCATACAAAGAAGGTATTGAAGCACCCAAGGCAGCCATATTTATTGACTTAATTAAACCACGTGTTGAGGTGTCGTTCCATGTGAGCGCAAAGTGCAAAGCAGAAAATGAACTGCCAATTACAGAAAAGCTTAAGATTTCTTTCTTCTTAAAGGTGTAATGTAATTGGCTTTTCGTTTTCTGCTTTGCACTTTGCGCTCACATAGAACTTATGCGAGCATCCGGCATTGTAAGCTATGCACAAGGCAAAAGCGTGAAACGAGACAATGTGTGTAAAATCCTAACCATGCTAAGATTATTTTTATTTTTTTTACTTGTAGTATACTTATGCAGATTAGAGAACACTTCAGCACATACTAGAAATCTTACAATCGGTAAGTATAGCATTATTTAATTTTATTTTACATAAATGTTTTGATTTAATTTGCATTTTGTTACATTTCCATCGTTCAAAGTTCATCTTTGTAGAACATATAACTGCACCATAAATACATTCCCATTTTTATCACAGACTTCCTACGTTTTATTTAATGTTTAACACCTGTGCTTGCAAAAATTGAGTTTTCCTGGTGATGGATTTTGTGTGTTGAGACTGTTTAGCAATAACTATTTATTATGTAGGAGTTGCACGGACGGCGAATTTGGTTTCTTGGAAAAAAATTGAACAAAAAGTAGGTCTATTTGCTACTGTCGAATTATTATACTTTTTTTAAAATTTCAAACATGATCTCACCTAACCTAATATCTTCATTTATCTTTTTTTTTTCGAGAACAATCAAAGTTTTGAAGGGCATGTGATACTTGAAAAATTAACGAATTTTATTGATTTTAGGTTTCTACATGTGTGTGTCTTAAGTACATAAAATTTTCTGTTCAAAATATAGGAAATGGTAGATAAGATACAAACGGACGTAAATAGACTACTTTTGGTTTCGACATTTTTCATTATCAAAACCAAAAGTAGTCTATCTGCGTCCGTTTTTATCTTCTCTAATATTGCCGAAATTTTGGAAACAAAATTTTGTGTATTTTGGACACAAACATATAGAAATAAGACCAAATTGTTCGCATGAACTTTCTACTTTTCTCGAGTACCACATGTACTTAATTCGAATTCCTTTTAAAAATAAATTTTGTAATTGCTTACATTGTTTCGCAAAAAATATAAAAATGTGTTGTCTTTTTAGTGCCAAAGCTTATACCGTCTTTTGTCTGGGAGTTTTTTACAAAATATCCAGATGGTAGTGGCGCTTGCAAAATTTGCAACCAGGAGGTGAAATGCGGTGGAAAAGGAGGTGGCAAAACCAATTATAAAAACCACTTAAGACGTAAACATTTAGACAATGTAAAAGTTAAAGAATTTTTCAAATCATGTGATAACGAAAAATCTGATAAAATGAGTGAAGTTGAAAACTCACATGCTCAATTACAATTGCCATCTATATCCACATCTTTGCCGTCTTTGGAGGTCAGAGAGATTTGATTTTTCTGCCAGAACATCTGTTCTGCAGCCTACAATAGACAGTTCCTTTAAACAACTAAAATCATTTGCAGGTAATATATTTTATATCTGCTTAGGATATCTAGGCCACTCATTAATTGTTTTGAATTAAATAAAGTAACTAGGGGAGAAGCGGCGAAATTCGCGCGTCGTCTAAATTGGCGCACCCTATTTTTCAGAAAATGATAACATAACAAAAAATAAAAATAGTTGTATCGTGTGCATTCTTGTATGATACGCATTTGATAGAAAAAATTATAAAAATCTAATTACTTAATACAGTTTTATTGCGATTAATCGTTTTTTGTCATAATCATTATGTTCGAAGCCATTGAGTTAAATCGTTAAATAATAGTAATTCAAGGTGAATTAGATTAATGCAACGATTTTATAATCTTTGATATTTAATCTTACGATTAGGATAGAATATTTGTATGAAAAAATAAGCATTTTACGTAAAAAGTATTTAATTAATGAACGATACACTTGCGGCAAAATTGGCGCATACGAGATTCAAATCAGAGGCGAAGTTGGCACACGTGTTGCGTTTCTGGAAACCGGTGACTGAAGTCAAGTGCTCGGATGTTTATGATTGAAAATATAAAGAAGATAGTAAGTACACAATTATTGATACATAGATATATACATTTGAATGTTGCTGGACTTTTCTGCTAATCTTTTTCTTACGATTTTTTGTGACATGGGAGGTAATGTGGTTCGCAAAACTGATGTAACGACTTTGTAAGGTTATATTCATTTGAACAATCAGTGGTTAAATTTTTTTTTTAAGTTTGAGGTATTAAGGCATTTTAAAAGCGATTTTTAATAATTAATTTGCAGTCTGACAGTGTTTTGAAAGTATTCTCGATTTTAAGATGTGAAATCAATGTAAGTAAAAAATTTGTATTTTTGATTGATTGTTTCTATTATTTATAAGTCTTCTAAAGTTAATAATTGTACATACTTCTGATTACAAATTCAAATAATTATCTATAAAAATGATTTCAATTTGAATATTCACTTTAATATCCACAATTGCCAGTATTTTATTGTACAAATATAAAATATATTTTAACTTTGGCTGGTTTATGTGAATAAAGGTATAAAAAACTTCACATATCTTGATATACTATCTCAAATTTAGTTTCAAATTATAACTACCTCTTTTCATTAACCTTTGCTACTGAAATGTAATTCTAAATCTATGAAAATATAACTAATACGTGGCAAGAGAAGATTATAATATTAGTCTGAATAAAATCTGAATAAAAACCTGCTTTAATAATTTTCAATGCAATCTTTATCCATTGGAAAGTATAGAAAAGATATCCAGCTATTAAATAAATATTTTTTCATAATTCTTAGTCATATACTTTCTTTTTAAACTCGCACTTTCTATTAGGTGCGCCAATTTCGCCGCTTCTCCCCTACTGACCAGAAAACCGAGAAATAGCCAAGAAAATAATAGATAATAATTGCTTTGAGGTATAAATGACGGTAAGTAATTGTATATTATTCTTTTACAATTGTCGTCTTTATTCAAGTGTCGATTACTGTAAAAAAGACAATAGAACATTCATTACCGTCATTTAGTCTTAAAACCAATTCTTACAAAATTTAATGTTAATTAATTAAATACTTCTTATTTTTCTGTTGAAATAATTCTTACCAAAATATCAAGGATGTTATATATATTTGTGTGGTTCTTGGAAATAAAAAATTGGAAACATTGGAAACATTGAAAAAGTATACCGTAAAAAGTTACTATAAGTTCTCAAAAGTAAAAGGAATTTAATGATTTTAAAGTCTAAAAGTTTCGAAGGTCGTTACATGTTGTAAAAAATGTTGAGTCTTCACAATTTAAAAAATGTTTTCTCTGGGCACAAAAAATGGTCATTTTTATTTACATACATTTTTGGATTTCCAATTTTTCATTTTTTAGAATTAAGTTAATACATACGTCTCTGAAATTAATAAATTGTGTTCGAATTCACAGTCTTCTCTTCCACTTACACTTATACTTGGACTCCAACTCGCACTGCAAGGGTGCTTGTATACCTCGTTTGCTTACAGACCGAAAATATCTAATCTTTCTCTATTTCATGTCTTTCTCATAAGTTTCTCTCACTCTAGCGCATTCTCTTGCATTTTCCATTTGCGCAAGCAAAAAATGAAGTGGAGTGAGAAAAACTTATGGTGAGAACACCGAATAGAAAGAGATGATAAGACATTTGAGGCTCCTGGAGAAAAAGGAAAGTAAATATTGTTGTCATAGGAAATTGAAACATAAAAACGGTTGGAGTAAAAGCAAGACGAATCTTCTTGAGTAGCAAAACAAAACAAAATAAAGTTGGAAGAAAAGAGTGACTCGGTTGTCTCTCTTTTGCTCCAACTTTATTTTGTTTCGCTTTGCCGCTGGGGAAGATTTGTTTTCCTTTTACTCCAACCGTTTTTATGTTTCATTTTTCTATGACAACAATATTTTATTTACTTCTCTTTTGCTCTAGGAGCGTCATTTTCCCTCTGCATGAAAACGAGGTATAAAAGCAATTACAGAACACCTTTAAAAGAAAGAAATCTAAAGCTTTTCTGTAATTGGCTTTTCGTTTTCTGCTTTGCTTTTTGCGCCCACATGACACGGCACCCTTACTCACTGCACTTCTAACCAAAGTTGACATACATGAAGATAATATTTTTTTATCTTTTTCTTTTGTGCAAATTTTAGTTACCTGATTGTATGTCAAGTTTGGTTTGACTGTGAGGTGGAGTAATTCTGTTGCTCATCTTAATAACCTGCATCTAGATTTGAATAAAATGAATCTTTGCAGATGGAGGTACGAAAGCAGGGGAAATTACGAATGCCATCTTATTCATGATTGCCAAGGATTATTTACGCCTTCAGACCGTTGATAATGAGGGATTTAGGCATCTTATGAAAATTACTGTGCCTCTATACACAGTACCTGGAAGAAAAGCAATTACGAAAAAAATTGAAGAAAAATATGATTATCTGTCGACATGCATTAAGCATAAATTTAATAAGATTAACCATTTTTCAATAACTTATGATATCTGGACCGACACCCACAACACCATGAGCTATTTATGTTTGACTGTACATTACGTTAATCAAGGAGAACTGCAATCCACCACGCTTGGTGTAACAGAGCTGTATGAGCGGCACACTTCTGAGGTAATAGGGAAGTGGGTGCGGCAGGTCTTAGAAGACTGGAATATAGATGAAGAAAAAGTTGTTGTATTTGTTACTGACAATGCGATGAACATAAAAAAGCTATCAGATATACTTTTGGGTATAGTAAACAGATATCTTGTTTTGCTCATTCACTTAATTTAGTTGATGAAGATACCTTGAGTGGCCCAGATGCAATTAATCTGTGTATGAAAATAAAAAAAATAGTAACCTACTTTAAACAGTCAACTATTGCCGCTGACGCGTTAAGGAAGCTTACGCCGTTTAAGTTGATCCAAAGCATCGAAACACGTTGGAACTCAATGTACAATATGTTGCAAAGATTTATTTTACTTCCGAAGGAAATTGCTTCAGTTCTCTTGAATATTCTGGGGTCACCTGATATGTTAACCGCAGTGGAACTGCAACTAGCAAACGAAATTGTCGAAGTTCTTTGTCCTGTTGAGAAAGCTACAAGGGAAGTCTGTGGCCAAAAATTTGTAACAATGAGCAAAGTAATTCCTTTGATCAGTTGTATAAAAAATAGAATCGAAACTCTTGAAAACACCTTAAAAACACCCACCACACTCGCTTTGGTTGACCGTTTAAAAAAATCTGTTTCAAGTAGATTTCAGCACATAGAAAATAATTATATAATGACAGTTTCCACCATTCTGGATCCTCGATTTAAGGAAATGCATTTCACACCTTTGGCAAGTGCAACTGCAATCAATCATATTGCCAGATGGATGAAAGAATCAATTCAAATGGACAATGGCAACCATTCAACTTCAGAAAGTGGTGTAGAAATACAGAAGTCAGATTTATCCGATGATTTATGGTCTTTCCACGATCAGCTTCTAAAAGACAAAACCAACAGATTTGTGCAGAGAAATGAAGATGAGCTTCCAACAGATTTGAAGCACTACATAAGTCAATCACTACTTGACCAGAAATCAGATGTACTTCGGTATTGGTTGAAGGAATGCAATTCTGTTTACCCTACCCTTAGCCTTATTGCAACCAAGTACCTTGCTGTCGTCGCGACCTCTGTGCCTTCCGAACGACTTTTCTCAATCGCAGGCAACATTATGACGGAATATCGAAGCCGACTTTCACCTACGCATTTGCAGCAGTAACTATTTTTACACTCTTTGTCAAAATTAGAATGGCAACTATAGGTAATGAATCTAAAAATTTAAAAATTCTTAAAACTGATTTTGTTTATTTTCCAAATTCTGATCTGATATAAAATTTTCTTTTTTCAGGTGTAAATGCGGAAGATACTAGTATTGACTGATTAGTATTATTTCCAGTAGTGAAGAAAAAACAAATTTCTGATCTCAAAGATTGAAACTTGCTTGTGTACTAATTGATTTGTTAAGCGTATCCCTGGCGAAAGTTTCGGATAGGAATTCATTCCGAGCCAATCAGAATTATTCCGATTCATTCCGATATCTGTATCCGAGCCAATGCGAATCATTCCCAACCAATCTGAAAAACGTTTTGTATCTCGTTTGATGAAAAACGGAGGAAGATCGATCCGGCCTAATCCGCTTTAATCCAAAGCAACAATTCGAACCAATCTGAAACCAAATTTCGAATTATAATCAATCGGAATCGAGATTGCCGGATTGTTGCTTCAGATTGAATCGGATTAGGTCGGGTTGATTTTTGACCGTTTTTAATCAAACGAGATACAAATCGTTTTTCAGATTGGTTGGGAATGATTCGCATTGGCTCGGATACAGATATCGGAATGAATCGGAATAGTTCTGATTGGCTTGGAATGAATTCCTATCCGATACTTTCGGTAGGGATATCGCTATTATGAATTTATAACTATGAGAAAATAAATATTTTTTACGAATAGATTCTTGGGCTTTCTTTTGGGAAAGACGACTAAACCAAGGATTGCAAAAGAAATAATTGAGTATCAACAAAAATATTTACAAGAGAAATACAGTAGTATAAAAAATTTCGATTTTTTACGATCGATTCTTGCAGAATCGATTCTTTTGTTTTGATTTTTACGTGAATCGATTCTCTTTTATTCGATTCAGATTCAATTCAAGAATCGATTATTTTTGAAGAAGATTACTAGATTACTGCTTTAAAAACTGTGCGCCAATGTGCAATTTATGTAGTAACGTAACCGTTATGAGATATGCATTATAACTATGTAAAATACTACCTCACTAGATTGGTGATTTTGTGGCAATTTTTAACTAAAAAAGTCTTCCTATTTCGCTGCCGCACGATACTCCAAGGTTTTTTTTATCAAGTTGAATTAAAAAAATATAATTAAAATTACGTTCAATTCTTTTTTTATGACCTTGTCTCAAATTTTACACCACGAGAAGCATTGAGGGACTCAGCGGAGCTCCAGGGACGCCTGGAGAGCTGAAAGTCCATTGTTGCCGCGCTGAAATTATGAAACGCAGCCTAATTGGCCCGATTTCCGCCACTTCGGTATGACGATACCTGCAGCTCATGGCACTTTGGAATCAGTAGGGATGCCATCAGAACAGAAGAAATTGGGGCCGAAATATTATTCGCCTGGAAGCGAAACCCTGATCTCCAAAGTAGTCATTATGAGGAAGGAAGATATCTCACCTCCCGTAAGAGCCCTCGACGCTATTATAGCCATGGAGTAATATTTCAGCCTGAACCTAGACTCTTTATTAGTAAGGATGCGGTAATGGTCTGATCATTTGTACTGTTGTCGTATATGCCAGTAGATTAACTCTCTCTAGTAGAGGATGAGAAATTCCTCATTGTGGCCCATGCTACCAAAGATACGTCTATGCCTTGATTATATGTAAAGAGCAGATGCCGCATCTACGGTTGCTGATCGGCCGAGAGCCAAAAACACATACTGATTAGCAGGGAGCCAAGAACTAAGTTTATTGAAGGATCAAAATTCACGTTGAGCAAGCAGCCCACCAGCGCCGACTTGAGGAATCGCCAAAATAATAAAAAAGCGAGGCGTCCGACTCTTATCACGCCTCGCTCTCTTTCGTCCAGCAGCGGTCAGCCGAATCGGACGTGACCTAGTGCAAGAAGTTTTATTTATATATTTTTCTCAGTTAATATAACATGCCAACTAAAATACGGGAATTCGTCTGGTCGAGGTAAGGTATGGTTCTTAAAGTGTGAAGCCTTGAGGGTTTTAGAGATTCCAATAAGTTCAGTTAAAGTTTTGAGTAGCAAAAATTAAAGAGAATGCTTTCGAACCTTCAAAGCTAGCATCTTGTCTAGTTAGTACTTTACGTTACCAAAGTTGGAAAATAAAGAGATTGATCCAAACCAAATTTTTAATCAGAATTAATCCAGATGAATTCAAGCTCAGATTGATTCGGATTGATCTGGATTAAAAACTTGGTTTCATATTTGTTCAGATTGATGTCTGAGAATTAATCGGATTGAGTCGGATTTATTTTTGACATGTTTTCATCAAACGAGATACAAAACGTTTTTCGGAATTGTTCGGAATGATTCGCATTGGCTTGGATACATATATCGGAATGAATCGGAATAGTTCTGATTGACTCGGAATGAATTTCAATCCGATACTTTCGCCAGGAATGTTCTTTAAAAATAAAAGGATCAGTAAGAAACAGAGAAAATTTAGCCAATAACAAGTATCAAAATATTCCTGAACCAATTCCTACATAACAAGAATTAGATAACGCTATTCAGCTAGATGATTTAGGATTAAACAAGAGTCTAATTAATAATCAAAGTATATCAAGTGAAAATTCAGGGAAAATTAACGGATTCCATTCAAGTTTCTTGCAGATTTAAGAAAATACAGCGCCAGGGATCGACGGAGTGGCAAGCGAGATTCTCAAAGAGGTGATCGGGGTATACTGGAAGATCCTCCTGGAAGCCTTCAACTCCTCTCTTCTGGAGGAGAGGTTCTTCGTAGACTGCAAGAAGCAGAGGTTGGTCCTGGTAAGGAAGGGCAACAAACCTCTAGAGGATGCCTCATCCTATAGACTTATTTGCGAGGTGGAACATCTCATGATAGATGACTATCTGAGCGACAGGTGGGTGATATGCCAGGGCGACAAGTGGTCTGTCAAAGAAGAGGTTGTATGTGGCGCCCCTCAAGGGTCACGGGTGCGTCCACGCGTTTGGAACGTCCTTTATGACGATTTCCTGCGCATGGTCCTACCTGCTGGAACGAGCATCATCGGCTTCGCGGATGACACACTTGTCGTGTGGGCCGCTGACGAAGTCAGAATCCTGGAACTAAAGATCAATGAAAGTCTGTTGCGAGAAAAGCGTTGGTTGGATAGCAGATGCCTGAAAATGGCCCCTGAAAAGACCGAGGCTTTGTTGCTAACGGACAGAAGAACATGAAATTGAGTGGAAAAAGAGCATTAAGTACCTGGGTGTGCAGTTGGATCGAAGGCTTAGCTTCGGCGATCACCTGCAGATCGCGACTGCCAAAGCCATCCAATGTGGAGCCGCTGTGACTCGGCTCATGCCCAACATTGGTGGGCCCACGGAAGCTAAGAGAAGGCTGGTGTGAGCATGGTAAATTCGAAGCTGCTTTACTCAGCTCCGATCTGGACAAGTGCCCTTAAAAACCATGCTATGTAGATGAAGATGTTCTTGGCACAGGGAGGTGTTGTGCTGAGAATTGTCTCAACATACTGAACTGTGGCGACGAGTGGTGTGTTGGTCCTGCCGAGCGTCCCGCCAATAGACTTATTGGCTTAGGAAAGGAAGGAGACCTTTCAACTTCGCAAGGAGCTCACCTACTTAACCAAATTGCACGAAATCGCTCGCACAAAGGAGGCCATCTGCAAGGAAGGAAGGCGCAGACTTGTCGAGAAATGGCAGACGAGATGGCATAGTGACCAATCCGGGAGATTTAATGCGTACCTGAAGCGTTTCAAGAAAAGAGACGATGAGTCGTGTTGCCACTGCGGATCCCTTGTGGAAACTGCAGAGCACACACTCTTTGTCTGTGCCAGATGGGACGCGGAAAGGGAGGCTGTCGGTCGGGCAGTCGGCGCATAACTCACTCCCGACACGATGGTCTCTCTCATGCTCCAGTCTGAACAGATATGGATGCTTATCCAGTCATTCATCACCCTGGTGATGAAGACGAGGGAGTTCGATGGACGTGCAGAGCGCGGAAATAACGAGGGCCAGTAGAAATCGCATCGGGGCCTGCGCCCACGATCCTGCGTCTTGGGCGGACTTGGCTGTCCGCGTCAATCGAGGGAGGAATCTTTTTACTTCTCCCCTGGTTGGCGCGGCTAGTTGGCTTGCCTAACGAGCGTGTGTCCGCGGATGGCAGTCCCGGGCGAACGGATGATGGAAGTGTCCTACGCGACTTTTAGCTGGAACCAACTGCCTGTGAAGTTTAAAGCCGAAAGGCGGTTCCGTGGGCAGTGTATTAGTTCGAGAGAGGGTATTTTTGGTCTCAACAGGTATGCATAGACCCGTCCTAGGACAGTCCTGTACAACGTCTATAAAAGATTTCGCCATTTTTCCTCCTCACCAAAAAAAACAAACAAATATTAGTGCGTATACAAAGTTTCAAATCAGTACGTTGTTTAAAAAAATTTTTACAGCAAGTTGAATTTAGTTTTTCATTGTTAAAACAAAACCATGGAAAAAAGCAAGCTTCGCGTGCTTATTAAACATTACCAGGTCTAGAAGTATGAAACCGGAATTTTCCTATAGATGGTGCTTGCCATCAGTCTAAGGACCGTACGACCGCTTCTGCAGCGCCATCTTCTCCCTGTAGCAGCTGAGAAAGATTTTCAGTAGACAACAACCCAAGTTCGATATACCAGTGTATTTACTACAAGCATCAACATGTCGAGTTTTGTGCCTACGATCTACGATTTGCGGACAGCATTGGTTTTTTGTTATCACTTGAAGAAAACTGCTGCAGAATCGCATCGAATGCTTATCGAAGCTTACGGTGAACATGCTCTTGGCAAAACACAGTGTTTCGAGTGGTTCAAAAAATTCAAAAGTGGTAATTTTGATGTGACAAACGAAGATCGTGGAAAAACACCGAAAAAGTTCGAAGACTGGGATCAAAAGGGTGTTATCTATTATGTGCTGCTAAAACCTGGTGAAGCTGTCAACACGAATCGCTACCAACAGCAAATGATTGATTTAAATCGAGTATTACAAGAAAAACGACCGGATTATCAAAGAAGGCAACACACAGTCATTTTTCTTCACGATAATGTCCCATCACACACAGCGAAACGGGTCAAGGAAACGATCGAGACGTTCAGTTGGGAAATACTGGCGCATGCCGCTTATTCTCCAGACTTGGCTCCGTCGGATTACCATCTGTTCGCATCACTGGGCCACGCTCTTTACTTCGTACGAAAATGTACGAGAATGGCTGGATAATTGGTTTGATTTAAAAGACGAACAGTTTTATTGGCGTGGCATTCATCATCTTCCGGAGAGGTGGAAAAATGTGTAAATATCAATGGAGATTACTTTGAATAAAATATTTTTGATCATTTTCATGCAACAGACGTGTAAATTTTGCAAAAGAATTCCGGTTTCATACTTCTAGACCTGGTATTTTCTATGAGGAAAATCAATCAAAGAAACTGAAGAAGAGCTCGCAAAATATTATAAAGAGTCTGCTCCATCGCATGGCATGGTTCATAAGTGGTTCACTGAATTCAACATTGTACTCAAGGATCATTGATTGAAAGTGCGTGAGATTAATGAGACTGTAAACATTTCAGTGGGACGCGTATTGCACATTTTACATGAATTTTTTGGCATGAGGAAGCTGTCTGTAAGATGGGTGCCGCGTTTGCTCACAGCCGATCACAAGCGTGCTCGCGTGGTTGCGTTTGAGCAACGTTTGGGCATGTTTAAACGAAATTCAAAGGAATTTTTGCGACGTTATGTAACTGTTGATGAATCGTGGATTCATTAGTATACGCCAGAAACAGAAACAGAAACTCAAATGGTATAATATTAATCGATCATCTACAGGAGGGAAAAACTATAACAGGAGAGTATTATGCCTCATTATTAGATCGATATGATGCCATTCTGAAGGAAAAGCGGTCCTATCTGGCGAAAGAAAAGTGCTTTCCCACCATGCACTAGCTCACACGAGTGTCATTGCAACGGCCAAATTATTTCATTTACGCTACGAAATACTTCAGCTCCTTCTGATTATTTTTTGTTTCCTGACATGAAAACTTGCTTTGAAGGTAAAATATGTTCATCGAACGAAGAGATCATTGCTGCAACAAATGAGTATTTTAAGGGGTTTGATAAAAATTACTTATTTAGAGGGCATAAAGAAGCTTGAGTACTGATATAATAAATGTATACAGTTAAAAGGGGATTATGTTGAAAAATAAATTGGAATTTTTGTTATAAAAAGTGTTCTTCATTTTGAAGTCACGGACTCATTGAACAGCCCTCGTAGTAATCAAGATCAAACCTTAACAAACGAATTATGCTATTTCAATATTGACGAATCTAATTTGCTTAGCTCAACGGTAATAACAACAGACAATAAAAATTTGAAAGAAAAATTAGAAAACTCATTGGCACGCGACCCTATAATTCATAACAACGACAGTGACGACGACCATAGCGACACAGAAGTAATAAATCAAGATAATCCTGTAATAGCAAATAACGAAGAAATGGCCATAGCCATACCCAAGAGTCAGAAAGTATCCTTACCCGACGCGCTAGAGATAGTCCCTTTGTTCCATGGGAGTAACATCCTATTGTAATAGAAAAACTTAAAAGAATATATGTCCCTGCGTAAAGCGTATACCACTTACAAAGAGAATAAGGTAATACATTTATGTGGGAAAGAGAAAATGTTCTTTCCTATTCTGCTAGAATTAAAGAAATTTATGAAAAAATTCAAGATGCTCAAGGACTTAATAATGGCAGTCGGGTAGATAATTCAGAGAAGTTATTAACGACAGTATTGATATAGATCGAAGATTAGCTGCAAATTGTGCACTACGAAGAAATAAAAATATAAAATATTCAAAAAATGACAAACCAATTAATAATAAAAGTAGTAAAGTTACTCGATTTAGTTTAGCACGTGAGAATAAAATTCATTGTTTAATTTGTGAAAAGTTAGGTCATACAACTGAAAAATGTTTTTATTTGTGTAAAACGCAAGAAGCAGTTCTTAATAAACAATAAAAAATTTGTATCCTAAACAAAGATACATTAATTATAATGGTCAAAGAAATAGTAATAATAGCAAAATTTAGAAGACCTGTTACTGAGTGGGAATAAAATTAGAATCTTGTCGCTATGGATACAAATAAATGAAAGTATTGGAATCTTCGTGGAAACAATTATGGTCTTATCTGGCTGGAAGAAAACCTTTTAAGCAGCATCTTGAAATGTCATGTCAGAATTAATCGAAAAATGGCGGATTTTATGTCGGTATCGACCGAAAAAACAGTCTATAAATGGACCTGCAAATCCGCAAATCTTCATTGACTGTCAGACCAACTTGAATCTCGGAACTCTCCTCAGAAAAGTGACCGTCGGACCATCTTCAAAATTGCATCTCTTCTCAGAAAAGTAACGAGTGACGGTCGGAACATCCTGAACTTCAGATCTCTTTCAGAAAAGTAACAAGTGACTTTCAGACTATCTTCAACCCCGGAATGCTCTCAGAAAAAGTGACTTGAATCTCGCAACTCTCCTCAAAGAACTGACTTCGAAACTCGGTAATTTTCTTTAAAAGAAATTTCAATCGTCACTCATTTCCATCGGTTTATCAGTTCGTTCATCATTGTGAATATTAATCCGATTATCAGTGCTGCTAGAGGATTTAAATATCAAATTGGATTTACATAAATTATCCTTATCATTGTACCTAGGGGACATAAATTTTTTTATTACGTCCCTAATTTGACTTGAATCGATCTATAAATTCTCCCCCTTTCATTTTCAAGCTGCTTCCCAGGAGCAATTTTTAAGAGGAAATTCTATCACATTTGTATTCAAAATATTTTATAAAAGGGTTAATAATTGTGATATTCTTGAGTTTTACTGTTGGCTATCCTCATCCCTTGTTTCGGTTAAGAAATCTTTTCAGGTCTCTTTTCTGAACAAAAAACGAGGAAAAATAAATAATATAATAAAAGGTGAGTAACCAGGACGTTAAACAAATAATAAATACAGGGAAAAGTGAGGGATACATACCTCGATTACATATCAAAGATGGAGTTCACGTAGGAGACGCAGTTGTAAAAAATTTCAAGGGCGAAGCTTATTTAAAATTTGAAAACACAAATGAAATATCAGTAACGCTACTGGTTATCAGTTCTAATGGTTAATTTAGAAGAATTTGAAAAATCGGAATCTAATAAATCAATTGGAAATTCAAATAATTTTGAACAAATAAATAACGAAGATATATGAAGTCAAATATTGTATAACTTTTTAAGAACGGACAATTCTCTTATCAACTTATACAAATTCTATAACGTTATAGACGAAGACATAGTAAAATGTATCAAATAGCTTTTTCAAATAGACCATCTAAATCAAGACGAATACGAATACGTTGAAAAACCGATTAAAAATAATGCAGGCAGATTTCAAATCCAAGAGAAACTACTTGTAACTACTAATGCATTACAACATTTAATTCCAACTGTAGATGACTTTCCGATTTTTTCAAGGCAATATATAAAATGGAGAATACTTATTGATTTTCGTAAATTAAATGAAAAAACAATTGGAAATTCGTATCCTCTATCTAACATAAAGAATATACTTGTTTCTCTAGGTTCTGCGAAATATTTTTCATTATTTAATTTAGGTTTTCAGCATATAAAATGGACCAAAAGACTCTCATAAAACCACACTTTCTACACCTCACGTTTATTACGAATTCGATAGAATGCCTTTTGGTTTAAAAACAGCGCCAGTCACGTTTCAAAGATTAATGGATCTAAAATTTAGTGGATTAATTAGAACGGAACTTTTTGTATATCTTGATGACATTGTTATATTGTATATGCAAATATTCTAGAAGAGCACGAGATTAAATTCAAAAATTTAGCAGAAAGACTTAGACAAGCAAATTTACATTTACGACCAGACAAATGCGAATTTTTACGACCCAAAGTAGGATATTTAGTGTCATATAAGTGATAAAAATGGAGCACGTCCAGATCTAAGAAAAATAATAGATGTACAAAATTGTTCAGCCCCAAAAACACAGAAAAATGTTTAACAGGATATTATAGACGATTTATTGATGGATTTTCAAAAATTGTAAGTCTATTAAATCAACTTCTAAAAGAAAACATACCTTTTAATTGGATTAGAAAACAACAAATAGCTTTCGATATTTTAAAAGCTAATTTATATGAAGTACCACTTTCACAAGGGCCAGATTTTTCTCAACCTTTTATATTCACAACAGATGCCTCAGGATTTGCAATAAGAGTCTAAGAGACAACGAGAAAAAATATGATAATATGAAAAAGAATCTCTTGCTATAATATTTTGTGTGAGTCATTTTCGTCCTTATTTGCATAGAAGAAAATTTACTTTACTGAGTGATCATAAACCTCTAGTTTTGTTTCAAAATTCTAAGGACCTTTGTTCATTAGTTTTACGTTCGAGATTTAAACTCACGGAATATGTTTTTGATGTAGTTTACAAAGCAGGAAAAATGAATGTAAATGCAGACGCTCTCTCAAGAGACATTAAGTTAATGACAACGATACTTTTATGACTTCTCATGAAAAAACTACTACCAAGAAAATGTCCACAGGAATATGAAAAAATATGAAAATTTACCATTGTTATGCCTAACGGTAAGATACCCCTTCTATTAGCACTCAAGGCCTATATAATTTAGAGCGCAGGGCCCGCTCCTCCGTTCTTGTTCGACCAATAAAGTTACAACTTCTGAGCTTTTTATACAAAAGACTTAGCAATATTCTTAGAACCTCTTTCTTCGTTATTACGCATAACATTTAACATTTTTTGGACAATCACATATTTTTCATATTGTAACTGACGATTTCCCACTTCCGGAAGAAGGGATAATAGAAATAAAATTCTTTTCTAAATATCGACGTTATGCAATAACATCAGAATTTTTGATACTCGACAACATAAAATTACCGCTCCACGAAGACGGAGAATTTATCCCTGGAAAGACAACAAAAGTATTTAGAATAGCAAAGGCTGATCAAAATCAGGATTTACTTGCATTAGATCAAGAAAACATACCAGAAGAAATTTAAAGAATTCAGAACAACGAGATTTCTGTTCCCATTACCAATTACTGTATAGAACCTAAACCAATAAACACCAGAATTAAGTATGAAAAAATACTAACTATTAATTCCTGAGACGTGAATTCACGCAAAAAGGAGGGCGAACTATGGAATAGATTACAGGAAATTTTTAAACTATCGAAGCTGGATCATTTAGAGGAACATCAGAAAGATATTATTCAAAGATTGATTACAAAATACCAAGAAGTATTCTCTTTGGTCTATCCCAGGTTGAAAGCGGGGGACGCTATAAACGTGTCTATCCCCATGCATGGAGAAGGATGTATGCTCAGGCAGCGGCGCTGAGAATGAGTCTGCGGGTGCCTGTGAGGAATGAGTGAACTGAATGAATGTCAGCGCCGCATGACTGTGATATGTGTCCTTCGAATGTAAGAGAAGAACTTATAGACGGTCTCTTTCTTGAATGAGGCTAAGAGTGAATTGGTGTATGGAATTTCCTGGGGGGACACTTCAAAGCCTCTGCAGTCTGTGACGAAAAACAGTCCAAACGATCGCTTCCGTATGGCATCCCACTGGGAGTGCTTCGCACCGAGTAGTGTCTTACCCGGCCCACGAGGAAGCGAGGTTGATGTGAGCCTAGCTCTGCCGAGGATGGTGTGCTATACGGGATCAGGAGCCAGCCCCTTCGGGAACTTGATCAGGTAGTGCGTATTGATCACAGGTGTCGGAGCCTGTGTTGCTTCGAGCGAGTCCGGTCTGTCTGTGTATTCGGGGACCTGCTAAGCGGAGGTTGGTCCTCAGGGAACTGGGGTAGGACTTCGGTCCGAGGGTACACCCGTTTCCAACTATTCCGACCCGCTCCACTACGACGAGGTCGAGAAGGACCCATGGGGTCTCACTTTCAAAATAGTCACTAAGAAATTGGTGACTGGAAGAAAGACCCCGGGCCTGGACAATCCCATTCTCATCCCATCTACATTGTGCGTAGCTTGTTTCCACACGTGGGGCCATTCCAAAGACAGGACCGAAGTTCCTGCGTGGTCCAGCGCGAAGAACTCTTCACTCTCGAAGAACAAAAGAGAAGGGGTCGGAGGCTCAAGGCGAATACAGCGCCGGGGATCGATGGAGTGCCAAACGAGATCCTCAAAGAGGTGATCGGGGCATACCTGGAGATATTACTAGGAGCCTTTAACTCCTGTCTTCGGGAGGGGAGGTTCTTCGCAGACTGGAAGAAGCAGAGGTTGGTCCTGCTGAGGAAGTGCACCAAACCTCTAGGGGATGCCTCATCGTATAGACCAATATGTCTATTGGATACGATGGGGAAGCTTCTGGAGGAGTTGATTCTACAACGGCTTCGGGCCCTTTTGGTCGGGGAGAACGGTCTCTCGGAAAACCAGTTCGGATTCAAGAAAGGCAGGTCCACTGTGGACGCTATCCAAGCTGTGGTTAACATCGCCAGAAATGCAAGAAAAGGAACTGGTAAGCGTAAGGGATTCTGCGCGTTAATCGGCATTGACTTACGCAATGCGTTTAATACCGCGAGATGGAACATCTGCATCGAGGCGATGGTGCGGAAAAAGGTTCCAGACTACCTATTGCGAATGATAGATGACTATCTGAGCGACAGATGGGTGATATACCAGGGCGACAAATAGTCTCTGAAAGAAGAGATGACATGTGGTGCCCCTCAGGGGTCGCGGGTGGGTCCACTCGTTTGAAACGTCATGTATGACGATTTCCTGCGCATGCTTTACTACCTGCTGGAACGAGCATCATCGGCTTCGCGGATTACGCACTTGTCGTGTGCGCCGCTGATGACGTCTGAATCCTGGAGCTGAGGATCCATAAAAGTCTGCGGCGGGCGAAGCGTTGGTTGGATAGCAGAGGACTGAAAATGGCCACTGAGAAAACCGAGGCTTTGCTCATCACGGACAGGAGATCCTGTCAGTACCGGAGGATCGTTCTCGGAGGGCATGAGGTCGAGTGGAGAACAAGTATAAAGTACCTGGGAGTGCAGTTGGATCGTAGGCTTAGCTTTGGCGAACACCTAAGGATCGCAACTGTCCAAGCCATCCAATGTGGAGCAAACTTGGCTCGGCTTATGCCAAACATTGTTGGAGCCAGGGAAGCAAAAAGGAGACTGGTGGCTAGCGTGGTGCATTCAAAGCTGCTTTATGCAGCCCTGGTCTGGGCTAATGCCCTGCAAAACCATGCTATCCAGAAGAAGCTGTTCTCGGCGCAAAGATCTGCTGCGTTAAGAATAGTTTCAGCATATAGAACTGTCTCGACGAGTGCTGTGTTGGTCCTGGCGAGTGTCCCGCCAATAGATTTATTGGCGGAGGAAAGGCAAGAGACCTTCCAGCTCCGCAAGGAGCTTACCTGTACCGACCTGCAGGAAATCGCTCGCGCGAAGGAGGCTATCCGCAAGGATGAAATGCACAGACTCGTTGAGGAATGGCAGATGAGATGGCATAGTGAGCAGACCGGGAGATGGACCTACCGCCTGATCCCAGAGCTCGCCACCTGGCTGAACCCGCGGTCCTACGTCTTTGGTGGACTTGGCTTTCTGCGTCGTTCGGGGGAGGACTCTCTTTGTTCCTCTCCTGGCTGGCGCGGCTTGTCAGTTTACCTAACGGGCGAGTAGCCGCGGGTGGAAGTTCAGGGCGAACGGATGACTGATGAGTCGTACGCGACTTTAGGCTGTAACCAACCACCCGTGAAGTTTAAAGCCGAAAGGCGGTTCCTCGGGCGGTGTATTGGTTCGAGAGAGGGGTTTTTTTGGTTTTAACAGGTATGCCTAGACCCGTCCCAGGAGAGTCCTGTACAACGTCTATAAAAGATTTCGCCATTTTTCCTCCTCACAAAAAAAAATAAATAAAAAATAAACACCACAATTAAGTATGAACAAATACTAACTATTAATTCCCGAGACGTGAATTCACGCAAAAAGGAGGGCGAACTATGAAATAGATTACAGGAAATTTTTAAACTATCGAAACTGGATCATTTAGAGGAACATCAGAAAGATATTATACAAAGATTGATTACAAAATACCAAGAAGTATTCTCTTTGGACACCAAACCACTCCCATGCACAAACGTAACACAACACGAAATTGTTCAGAAATCAGGAAGAATCGCTAATTTAAGGTCACATAAACTGCCGGAATAAAACCGAGAATATTCGCTTCAGGAAACGGAGAAACTGTTATGTACGGATGGTAGGTGTGGGAAATAAATAATTGAATATTATTTAGTTATTCAGAAGGAAAAAGAGATGTACGCGGAAGTCGTCCAAACTGTAGGACACTTTCTTGTCCCTTTTTATTTTTAAGCGGGATCGCTTCCCGGTGTTTTCCCCACTTTTAATTCGCTAACAAGAGAAAAATTTTCAAGAATGCCGAAATTTATTTTTATGATGGTTTTTACACAGTGAATTTCGATTGTAAGGTTGAACACACATTTACTATAAACAAAAGGGTTTTAAAATTGCACGATACAGCTTACCAATCGATATTCTTAATTCTACCAGTTGGTAGGATAAGGGCTGGAGAAGCAGGCTGCCTTCGACGTCACCCTTAATTTTCCTGACCCAGCTGGGCTTTAAAAACTTTGTTAGGCGTGACTAAAACTAGTCACTCTTATTTGTCCTTTTCATCGGTTGCACATGGTTGCAAAGAGCACACACGCACGAACTTTCGACACTCTGGCCTTGTTAATTTTATAAAAATTAAAAGGAGGATGGCTTTGAACCAGAAAGAAAACAGTGCTTTTAAATTGTTTTCTTTCTCCACTTTTAATTGTTTATAACCTTAATATGGCTCCTTGAAAAATATCTTCTCGTCGTTTTGAGGTTCGACGACAGGATTATTTTTCGGAATTTTTGTTTTCCAGCGCCAGGCTGTGCACGCACAGTCAACTCTTGCGGCTGACCGACCACAGACGCGCTCAAAATATTATTTTTGCGCGAAGCGTAGTGGTAAAAATACGATAGATATTTTTTAGCGCGACAACCCCGTGAACGGCTTTCGTCGGAGGAAAGGTTTGGAAATTATTTACGTCCGCCCAAGTATGTGTACTTTAACCAACTTTTTCGATTCCTGACAACACGTTTGTTCCGAACCGCGGACGGGCAAAAGCAAAGATCCGTGTCTTGCTCTCTAGAGTTCGTACCCGGAGTAAGAAGCTCGTCAGACTGCGATTTTGATTTCGAATTAATTTACCTCGTCGACTCGCATCGATGTTATTCAGGTGGGGAATAATGATGACTTAGAATTATTTCTAAGTGGCGTGATTTCCATGGGAAAGGAATTTGTGCTGACACTGGACTCGCCAAATACTTGGTAGCTTCGAAATTTCTTTCGTCTGTTGCCAAGTGAAAATTTTTGTTGACTTAGCCATTTTATCAATTTATAATGATTCCTGGATTTTTCTAACTCCAGAATTTTATATGTTTATATTTTAAATTTAGGGCCTGATACCTTAACAATTCTTCATATTTTCAGGAAAATGTTGGTTCAGGTTTTATGGCAATATGTCACTCACTGGCTAACGATATTTCGTTGCCCAAGTTTTACATTAATTTTGAGTTACAGGAAGGGTATTTAGTGGATTTCAGGTAGGGATAATTACTTAAAAGATGTTATTTTGTATATAAAATCGATGCCAGCGATCAATGAACTCAATGAATACTTTTCAGCGTGCGTAGGAATCGCCAGAGTAGGTGCGTACGGATGAGCATAAGGTTACCATGGCATCGCCGCAAGGGTTTTACGCACGCTCACAACCATTACGTTTTGACTCACGTGTGTGCTTGTAAAATCGTTTGATTCTTTTCCCTTTCCCTTCTTCTCCTTTCTTCTCCATCCTTATCCCACCTGCCTGTGCGCATCGTTCTTTCATTCTCTTATTTCACAATTTTAGTTTCTTATAATAATTATTACATTTATCCATCCCCTTGTACATTTTCATATCAATTCCATACATACATACACACATACACCTGCACACATACATACATACACATATGTAGTAATGTAACTAATATAATATAACTAGCAAGAAGACGTTGACATAATACAACATATATATACATATATATATATACATATACATATATATAGCATTATATTAATATATATATACATATATATGGGTCATTCCATATTAGATTGACAGTCGATGTCGCAGATTTGAACGAGATAATTTTTTTTCGGTCCAGCCATTTTGATTCAATCGTCATATTTTATAACAGACTTCAAAGAATCCAAATCCACGAAAAAAAAATTTCGAAAGGGGCCAAATTTGGAAAGAAACGATTTTGCATTTATTCCTTTAGTTTTGTATGTTAAAAAATACTTAAACAATTTTTTCGCAACAATTCCTGTAAAGAAGAGTCAAACCCTCATTTTCGTAATTTGGAAAAAATTTCTTGCGAACAATTGTTTTTAAGATAAACAGGCTTGAAAGTGCGCTTGCTATGTCGAAAATATCATTTCTTAGAAAATTCGAAAAATCGTATACTTGTAAAAAAAATTTTTTTGGCCAAACAAAAAAATATGTGTCTATTTATTGATGATAAAGAACCGAAAAAAAATTATCTCGTTCAAATCTGCGACATCGACTGTCAATCTAATATGGAATGACCCATATATATATTTATATATTCGAAAGATTCGTTACGCCCCTGCATGTACGGTGGCTAAATGGTTCTGTGCATGCGTCACTCTTACCAAAATTTGCATAAAAATGAATTTGGGCAGCGGGGTGACATTTTTTTTCGTTTATTGGCATTAAAATATCATTTTGCCCTGGCCTTGAATTGGCATTAAAATTTCAACAAGACACACATACTCATATGTAATAATGTAATTAATATAATATAACTAAAAAGAAGACGTTGAAATAATACAATATATATATATATATACATGTATACATACACACACACACACACACATATATATATATGCCCGCTTATAAGTATAAGGATATTTGTAGGGTTCAGAATGTTTTATATACGTAATTTTTAGATTTTAGAATGTTTCACAATTTTACAGGTCCTTGAACCGACCCCTTGACAGTTTATGCTGAGCGCGCAAAAGCACTCAGGTTACGAGAAGAGCAAATGAACTTTTCGTTGTTCTTTTGAATCAAGTGAAATATCATTCAAAGATTTGCCTTGATTTATTATACATTTTATTTTAGTTATATCTTCATTTACGGTTTGCTCGTAACAAACCACACCGGAATATTATGCTTTCGTCCCCGAGAGCAGGGGTGGTTCAAGGGATGTTTCCAAGATAAGACTTTTGATTTTTATGTAGCTTAAATTACATATAGAACTACTTATACACCTAGTATATGAGGGTATATTCATACCTAAATCTCTATATGAAATGCTGCCTTTTCCTTCAAATGTTATCAAAAACAAACAAAAAAACAAAAATGGAATCGCGGAATTAGTCCTTGGTGTTTAAAATAATTTTGATATACTATGAGCATGGGGGAGGTTTATTTCATGGTGTCTAGGTTAAGTATGAGATAACCCAAACAAGAGAGAGAGATACACGTGTACGTATATTTATACATATATGTATACGCACATATACGCATATACACACACATATGCGAGCGCACGGGGAAGATTTTCCACTAGGTGTCAAGAATGAGAATTTCAACACAGGGGGTTGCATTTTTTATCTGGGTCTCGATAGAATTAACCAGATTGTATTTTGATTTGCATAATTCCTAAATTATTAGAAGTTTCTACCGCAATTTCCCGAATTGGACTGGAGTTTTATGTAGTTATATGTCACTGAGAATTGCGTTACAGTTTGATGGTTCTAAAGTACCTTCCCTCGAGAATTTATCAGTTCATGTACTTGAATATGGGGGTAGGTATCTTTATTTTAATAATTGCAATATCAATCAACGATAACGTAATACGTGATATGCAGCATTTTAAAGACTTTTTTTTCGCTTGAGTGTACGCCATTTGTGCTAGCGTACATTATTTGCACGAGTGTACGTCTCCTGGCTACCACATACTAGGTTGTTCAAAAAGTTTTGAAAGCGACATCTATAGAGCAGTAGAAGAATCAAAATTTCTACGCCATTTTAAGATTTCATCTTTCATATGAACATACCCAAAGTGTCATTCCACTCTGTCAATTCATTGCTTGTTTACAAGCCATTTGAAGATGACGTGTCAGTGTATTTTTGTACAATGGAAAAAACCGAATATCGTGCAGTGATAAAATTCTTTGTTTTGGAAGGTTTATCAACAACGGAAATTCATACAAAAATGGCGAAAGTGTTAAAGGAAGCTGCTCCTTCATTTCCAAGTGTGCATCGATGGGTTTTAGAGTTTGGACGTGGTCGAAAAAGCGTTGAAGTCGATCCACGCTCAGGACGTCCAAAAAGTGCATCAACACCAGCATTCATAGCAAAAGTACAGGATATGGTTTTGGAAGATCGTCGATTGACCAAGAGAGATTTAGCAGAGGCCCTAAACATCTCATTAGGCAGTGTGAGTCATATTTTACGTGAAGTTTTGGGTTTCAGAAAGCTTTGTGCACAATGGGTGCCGCATTCGCTCACAATGGAACAAAAACACGTTCGAATGCGACTTTCTGAGCAACATTTGGAGCGTTTTCGAAAGGATAAAAAGGATTTTTTGCGTCGATTCATCACTATGGATGAGACTTGGGTCTTCCATCATGATCCTGAATCAAAACAAGAGGCTAAGGAGTGGTGTGAATCAGGAACTTCGGCACCGAAGCGAGTTCGTGTCCAGAACTCGGCGAAGAAGGTGTTAGCATCAGTTTTTTGGGATGCAAAAGGGATTTTGTTGGTGGATTATCTCCATACTGGCAAAACAATAAATTCTGAATATTATTGTAACCTTTTGGATCAATTTGATGCAAAAATTCGTGAAAAAAGACCCGGTTTGCAGAAGAAAAATTTCCTTTTTCATCAAGACAATGCACCTGCTCACACAGCTCAAAAAACCATCACTAAAATAACCGAATTAAAGTACGAATTGTTGCAGCATCTACCTTATTCGACTGATTTAGCTCCCTCTGACTTCTGGCTGTTCCCACACCTCAAGAAATTCCTTCATGGGAATCATTTTTTATCAAACGAAGAGGTTATAGCCGTCGTAGAGGAGTATTTTGCAGGCCTTGCAGAAAGTCGCTTCCATGATGGGATAAACAAGTTGGAAGACCGTTGGATCAAATGTATTGATCTTATGGGAGATTATACTGAGCAATAAAAGTGATTTCACCAAAAAAAAACGTATTTTCATTTCCGCTTTCAAAACTTTTTGAACAACCTAGTACTCTCGTGGTCCGGAAACTTGAGAGTGTTACACATTCTTCCCTTATCACCTGTAGCGTGGGTGAAACGGGGAAGGAGGGGGGTCATTCGTTCAATCCTGAGTGCTGTGGTTACATGAAGTTCTCTCAGTGCTTAGCACAGTGATCCCAGAATGCGTAAGATTTTTTCTCCCACCACGTTCCCGCGTGTAAGCAACACATATAAACGCGTCGTGTCGATGTATCCTCGCTCCATCGCTTGTTTGCACGCTTGCAAATAGAGAATTGGATGATTGCCACTGCTTCTTCGTTTTCTCTCGGCTTCGCTTCGGCTCTTGGGTTCGGTACTGTTGGTTCGTCGAAAGTCGAGAATTGCCGAGGATGCACGATTGTAACATGTATATTTTCAGATTTCATGCTGTCGGTTATTGAGTGGAAATTGAGAATTGTGTTTCTCTCAACTTTCTCGACATCGTGCAATAGAGGCACGAAACATACGACAATTTTAAATATATGAAATATGTTGTTTAAGATATTATATTTCTTTTTTTGAAATTTTTAGAAAATATCCCTAAAATAAATATCTGAAAAATCCTGTCAAATTATTTAAGGGTTTTAACACGTTAAATGTGAAAAATTTGAATCAATATATACATTTAAAACATTTTTAGCTTTTCAAAAATCAAAGCTTCAATTAGTAATTACGAATTTCCATACTTCTTAACAAATTCGTACATTTAAACAATTTTCAGTTGGCAAGTTATTTTTCATTGAGAAGAGATGTACATAAAATTTATGTTTGAAATTTCCATTCTTAGTTTTATGTTAGAAATATTTTCATCTCAAGTTTTAGTAGCCTAATTGCAAATAAAAACCTGTAAATTTCGCAGATAAAATCGGTAAATTCTGTAGATTAAATATACAAATTATACAAATGGAAAATATATTTTCTTTTAGTTCAATCTATTAATTTTACAAATACAGTTAGTCAGTTTACGGGCTATGTCGTAGATTCTGCAGATGAAAAATGTATATTCTATATATTCTATCTGTTTTTGTACAAAAAAATTCTGTATATTCTACAGTTTTGAAAACTATAATTTCAGTAGACTAAATCCTTTGTATATATACCAGAAGCAAATTTTTTGTATGCGAACCTTTTAAAATAAATGTCTTGCTGTTTAGAATTTGAAAAAATTATTGTAGTGTCCAAACTATTATTTAACTACAAACATACTCATTCTGCGGCTATATGCAGAAAAATTAAAGTATTTGGTTCATCTTGTTACATTGTAAAAAGATTTTAAAACTCCAAAACAAATTTTTATGCTTAATCCAAAGTCTATAAATGTTCAATGTCTCTAATCGAAATATTAAGTGAAAGATTTTCAAGCTCTAGAGATCAACCACTTATTTAATAAGACATTTCAAATTTTCCCACAATTTTACAAAATCTTATAAATCTTTATTTTAGGCCATTTTTGTTTTGAAATATTCAAGAAATACGTGTAATTATTTTAATTAAATACTTTGAAAACTTTTGCAATTGGCTGATCTGGCAAATTTGTTGAAAAATTTGAACGTTAATCGAAAAATCTTCCAATGAAATTCAAAGTCAAGAAATGTTGCTCAGGTCGAAAAACAATATAGTTTACACCGGATTTGCATTTAAATTTAATATTAATTTAATGTGGTCTAAGTACAAATTTTTAATTAAAAAAATTAATTGCTGTACTTTAATTTATTCATGATTGTATGGAATATGATTGCCATTGTCACTTCGTATTCTGTCGGCTTAGCTTCGGCTCTTCGGTTCGGTATTGTTGGTTCGTAGAAAGTCGAGGATTGTCGAGAATGCACGATTGCAACTTGTATTTTTTCGCCGGCTTGGCTAATTTCAAGATTTCAAGATTTGGAGGATTTGGAGGTTGAGGTCGTATTCTGTCACTTTTGTTTACAAAATTTGACAACTCCAACAAAGGCTTGAAAACATTGACGTTTGAAGTCTTGAAATATGATATGTTAATTACTTTCAGGACATTTTACAGGATGTTTTCGAGTGTGTAATCTACAGACAATATATGATAAGTTACTGGAGATTTATAATGTTGTTATATATTCAATATATTACATAAGAAAAGTGGAGGTTAGGTTTAAAGTATATATTTCATACTCAAGTCTCAAGTGGTTTTAAATTTTGAAATTTCATGGTTCATTTTTCAAATGATTTAAAATATTGCAAATTTAGAATAATACTAATTATATTTTTTATACATTTATTCAGTTAGTCAACATTTATTTTAATGATATTTTCGTAAAGAAGCATGAAAATTAAAAAATTTTTAATTTATAACAATCTATTAATATTTAAAATTTTGTTTTGCATAAGTACTTTCTTAAATTTTCATTAAATTAAATATTAAATATTTATAATATTTTCAATGAAAATAGAGCATATATATGAAATATAATATTGTTTATCCCTATACTGATATAAGAATTTTAAGCAATTAATAGTTTTGTAAATTTTTAATAAAAAAACTTGTAGTTATATTATTAAGTTTTTTCTCTCAAAATTGTTGTTTTTATTATTTTATATATATGCTCTATTTTCATTGAAAATATTATAAATATTTAATATTTAATTTAATGAAAATTTAAGAAAGTACTTATGCAAAAAAAAATTTTAATATGAATAGACTGTTATTATAAATTACAAATTTTTTAGTTTTCATGCTTCTTCACGAAAATGTCATTAAAATAAATGTCGACTAACTGAATAAATGTATAATAAATATAATTAGTATTATTCTAAATTTGCAATATTTTAAATCAATTGAAAAATGAAACACGAAATTTCAAAATTTAAAACCACTTGAGACTTGAGAATGAAATATATACTTTAAACCTAACCTCCACTTTTCTTATGTAATATATTGAATATATAACAACTTTACACGGAAAGAATAAGTACTGGGAAATTTACATGACAGAGTGCTCGACGTTCAGATACTTTCAAAAGTTACTTAAAACTAGAAGTACTGTTCTTGTACAATTAGATCAATAATCCTGGAAAAAGTATAGAACTTTCCAAAAGTATATTCAGTAGAAAGTCCGTGAAAATTCTGAGTACGCAAAATATATAATGTCTATGAATCATTTGAGAAAATACAGTTCAAAGATTGGATATTTTTACGAATTATTATGAAATTCTGAATATAGGCAGATAGAGCTCGCACATCACTCGTGCATGAAAACTTCAAAGTCAGTTAATGAAATTTTTATGGACAAGGGTAAATGTGCCAATTACTGCGGGTCGAAAATCAAGACGGCTTTTAAAGTTAAAAAAAATGATTTTGCGATGAAAAAGTCGTCGCGAATTAATTTTTAAAGCAGTATTTGGTATTAAGTAAGTAGCATGCAGTCCTTAAACCCTGAAAAGAAACCAGATTTACTTAAAAAATGCGAATATAAAAAAAATGTTCCATGTAGGTATTACTGCGGGTTTGCATGAATTACTGCGCACCAATTACTGCGGAATCCCCAATTACTGCGCTCCAACTGCTGCGGAAACCCAAATTTCTGCGCGCGTAATACTGCGATATTATTTTGAGTGAACTTACAATTAATTTAGGAGTGTTGAACATTTTATTTAATCTCAATTATAAAAAGTAAACACGACGAACCATTTGTAACAAATTAAGATTAATAATTTTATTAATTTTATTTAATTTAACTTAAAATTATATCACTTGAGTTCCTCTTGCATCTTTAGCAACGATTAAGGAGTGTTGAACATTTTATTTAAACTAAATTATAAAAAGTGAACATGAAGCATTTTTAACAAATTAAGATTAAATAATATTATAACTCTTATTTAATTTACCTTAAAATTATATTACTTGACTTCCTCTTGCCTCATTAGCAACGATTTTGGAGTTTTCAACATTGTGTTTAATCTCAATTATAAAAAGTAAGCATAACGAAGCATTTGTAATAAATTGAAAGGTTATGCAGTGCCGCCTGACAGATCGCAGTAATTCATACACCTATGAAAATCATATACCAAATACTGTTTTGGTAAAAAAATGATTAAAAAACGTATTTTTTGTTATTTTGCATAAATATTTAGAAAAATAAGATATTTACTTTGCAAAAAATAATATCACAATAAATATTTTATTTTCAGAAACGGAATTATAACAAGTTTTTCAGAACGTGTTCATGGCCTGTCAACAAATCTAAGCATTAAAACTATGGGAATCGGGAACATGAGAGTTTCAAATTGCAATCAATTAGCTACAAATATCGTAACTATTGATAATTCGTTGATACTTATTATGCTTGGATTAGAAATTAATTGTTTTAATCTCTTTGAGATTAAACACAATGTTGAAAACTCCAAAATCGTTGCTAATGAGGCAAGAGGAAGTCAAGTAATATAATTTTAAGGTAAATTAAATAAGAGTTATAATATTATTTAATCTTAATTTGAAAAAATGCTTCATGTTCACTTTTTATAATTTAGTTTAAATAAAATGTTCAACACTCCTTAATCGTTGCTAAAGATGCAAGAGGAACTCAAGTGATATAATTTTAAGTTAAATTAAATAAAATTAATAAAATTATTAATCTTAATTTGTTACAAATGGTTCGTCGTGTTTACTTTTTATAATTGAGATTAAATAAAATGTTCAACACTCCTAAATTAATTGTAAGTTCACTCAAAATAATATCGCAGTATTACGCGCGCAGAAATTTGGGTTTCCGCAACAGTTGGAGCGCAGTAATTGGGGATTCCGCAGTAATTGGTGCGCAGTAATTCATGCAAACCCGCAGTAATACACGGAGAAAAATGGAGATCAGGAGAATACGAACGATTACTGAGAATTAAGAATGATTACTATAAAAGAGAAGAGAGTATTTGACAGCACAAGACTGATTCCCAAACAGTGTAACACTCTCTTCTGTCATCTAATAATTTTTCCTATTTTCCAGTAATCACCCATATTTCTCTGATCTCCATTTTTCTCCGTGTACCTACATGGAACATTTTTTTTATATTCGCATTTCTTAAGTAAATCTGGTTTCTTTTCAGGGTTTAAGGACTGCATGCTACTTACTTAATACCAAATACCGCTTTAAAAATTAATTCGCGACGACTTTTTCATCGCAAAATCATTTTTAACTTTAAAAGCCGTCTTGATTTTCGACCCGCAGTAATTGGCACATTTACCCTACTATTTTATTGATTTTTATTACAAATTATATTACCGCTGTTGAAATTAATATTACGCTGATAGGATTCGAACCTTAACTTTTACCTAACCTACATGTATAACGCAGTCTAACCTTATAAATTAAACCGCACGGCTACTGAAGCACTTGCAATACTTCTCAAAAAATGTTGGGTACATTTTATCCTTTGAAAATGCAGGGCCGTGTAAGAAATTGCTACGCCTTGTTTCGCCATCAATTTTATATAAGGCTAAGAAAAGTTTTTAGATGAAGAGACTTTTAATAAATTAATGACTGAATTCTAAAATATCAAATATAAGAATTTCATAATTTCTGAAGTTTATGTCAATTTACAAAGTAATAAAAATTTTGCGTATCTAAAAAACTGACATTGACATCTGCGAATCGTACCACTAAAAATTTCACAAGACTTTCAAGCGCAGTCCAAGAATTTTTCTTTGATTTGTATAGCAGGTATTCATCTCTTCCTAATCAAACTATTCTATCCAAACTCTTTTAAAACGTGAAGCACTCTTTAGAAGAAGTATTATTTACCTTTCTATAAATTTTTCAAAAACTATACAATAAAATTTGAAAGAATTTCATTCATTGACTGTGCTTGAATTAATCTAGGACATTCTTTCTTTTTTTCGATGAAGTTCTAAGCTTCTTAATAAAAAGTATATAGGATCTTCGGAAAAATTTGCCCTGTCCTAAAGTCGAGGACTGTCAAGTAAATTTCCCAGTACTTATTTTTTCCGTGTATAGACCTCCAGTAACTTATCATATATTGTCTGCAGATTACACACTCGAAAACATCCTGTAAAATGTCCTGAAAGTAATTAACATATCATATTTCAAGACTTCAAACGTTAATGTTTTCAAGCCTTTGTTGGAGTTGTCAAATTTTGTAAACAAAAGTGACAGAATACGACACCAACCTCCAAATCTTGAAATCTTGAAATTAGCCAAGCCGGCGAAAAAATACAAGTTGCAATCGTGCATTCTCGACAATCCTCGACTTTCTACGAACCAACAATACCGAACCGAAGAGCCGAAGCTAAGCCGACAGAATACGAAGTGACAATGGCAATCATATTCCATACAATCATGAATAAATTAAAGTACAGCAATTAATTTTTTTAATTAAAAATTTGTACTTAGACCACATTAAATTAATATTAAATTTAAATGCAAATCCGGTGTAAACTATATTGTTTTTCGACCTGAGCAACATTTCTTGACTTTGAATTTCATTGGAAGATTTTTCGATTAACGTTCAAATTTTTCAACAAATTTGCCAGATCAGCCAATTGCAAAAGTTTTCAAAGTATTTAATTAAAATAATTACACGTATTTCTTGAATATTTCAAAACAAAAATGGCCTAAACAAGCGATGGAGCGGGGATACATCGACACGCCACGTTTATATGTATTGCTTACACGCGGGAACGTGGTGGGAGAAAAAATCTTACGCATTCTGGGATCACTGGCTTAGCAGTATTTTAATCGAGCGTAAGTGACGGGTGTGAATAGTGGTGCATCTCTTTGGATTTACAGTGGTGTTATTTGCAAAAATTTATATAAATTTTGCGCAAGATAATGGAGTCATCTACACCTGCGATATCCGTCTACCTAGTGCTGGGTCACCTGCTCAAAAATAGACACGAGTGTTTGGAAACAAGGGGGTAAGTGAAAACTTCCTGTCAGTGTTGCCGTTGTGTCAGGACAAAAATCAGGAGCTTCTATCAGGAGATTTGGAAATAAATCAGCAGATTAGAAAAATTAAGAATTTATTTATAATGATATTAGGTACGGTTTATCATTTAATTTTTCTTATATATATTCAAATTAGGTCTTTTTAGTAATGAAATTTTTTAATTTCTTTTTCGAACATAAATTTATTTGTCAGCACCTTCATATTTATATAACAGTTCTTCTAAATAATTAAAATGAATTTATATTTTATTAAATAAACCAATAAAATAATGTCATTATACGCCAAATTGCAAGATAACGAGGATTAAACTGCGGACCATAATATGTTACAAAGTACCAATTACTAAAGCCTCTGTATATTTTTGTATACTACATATCACGCTATATGACTAAACTAAATCAACATTTCTTTTAAGTTATGATTCGATGAACATATTACGTGTCATTGTTATGTTCGGAATCAGGAGATGGCCGCACCTGGGGATTCTCCACGAGGCGAAGCCCAAGCCCTACTCTCGCGCAAAGTGGGTGCAGGAGTTTACGTGGAACGAGGAAGCCTTCCGATATGACGTCAGGGGCTTTTGGGCCGTGGTGAGCTATTTTCGACTCATTTTTAGTCGTACTGAGATATTATTTCTATGTCTTACCCACTTGTCTTAATTATTGTAACTCCGTTTTTCTAGCTGGGTTACGCGCACCCTCTTTTTGTAAGCTGAGGGTTTCTCGAGACGCGGGAGCTGTGGCAGGGTTTTACCAGACACGGTGGTGAGATGAAGGCCTAGTAAGTTGTGTTGTTTTTTTATCTTTTTTTTTTTATATATATATAGGTTTGCAGCCTCTTTATTCTATTCTTATTTTAGTGCTAAAGCCGAGTTGCCGCGTTACCCTGCATCCATCGGGATCCAGCCCAAGGACAGGGACCTTCAGCTGGTGTGGATCCAAGAACATGGAAGATCAAAAGCTTGTCAGCGCGCTTCATGCAGCGCTCTCCAAACTCGACCTCTAAGATTACGTTGTTATTTTCAGTAAACCCTACAATGGTGAATGGTCCTTCTCTCCTACTGTCGAATGTCCCTTCCCTAACTTCCTTTATCGCGTAGACTTGGTCGCCTGTTTTACCCTTCAAGGGTCGCGACTTTCGATCTTAGAATTTTTTTGAGCGTTGTTTGGCTTCTACCAAATTCCGCGCCACAATTTTCTGTATTTCCGATAGTCGGACTATCAGGTCACGCAAGTAGGAGCCGTAGGTTTCCAGTTCCTCGCCCTACGGAAAGGAACTGGGGATCCTGGCTATTCACCCAAACACAAGCTCATAGGGTGTAAAATTGGTTGCCTCGTGAACCGAGGTGTTATAAGCGAACATTGCGAATGGTAGCAGACGATCCCAGTCGTCGTAGTCGCTCGCATAATGTTTGATATAATCGGTTAGTACAATATGACTTCTTTCCAACGATCCGTCGGTCTGAGGTCGACAGCCTGAAGTCGTCAGCTGTTTGACATTGAACAGCCTTTCCAATTTCCTCATGAGTTTGCTCACAAAACTTCCACCTCTGTCCGTAAGTATGGCTCTGGGAACGCCATATTGCGAAAAGAGTTTTGTCGCGACGGCCTGCGCGATGGTGGTTGTCTTGAGGTTTGGTATACGAACCGCGGTGCATTATTTGCTGAAATTGTCCTGCATCGTAAGAATGTGGCGATTCCCGTGAGGAGTTGTGGGTAGTTTTCCGACGGTGTCGAGGGACACTTTGTCAAATGGCTCGGCCGGAGTGTCGGTAATGAGCATGGGCTCTCGGGTCCGAGTACGCACGAGTTTCTGTTCGAAACAACTTTTGCAGCCTTGGATAAACTCCGTGATCTGATCTCGCAATCTGGGCCAGGTATATCGCTACATGATTCTTCTATAGGTCTTAGTTATGCCCTTGTGGCCTCCTATGAGGCTGCTGTAGTATTCTTCAATTATCTTGGGCCTCAATTCAGGAGGTGGGACTTGAATTTTTCCGTGGCAAAGTGTGACAGTTATGTCACCACCCCGGAATACTTTGGATAAAATGTCCGTCATTTTATTCTGCGGTAAAGGGCCCAGGAGGTCTCCTGAATTTGCAATTCGAACCGTTGTTTGTTTTTCCCGTTTTAGGGCCAGTGTCACAGGGTCACATCCTTCCAGTCAATTTCGTCAAAGTGTCGTTTCTTCACTATGATCGAATAAGTCTTGTACTGACCATGCGGAGTGACAGCTTCGAAATAGCGTTTGTTGGCTCGCAGTCTTTAGATAAAAATGTGCGTAATTATCTCGTCGATAAGTCAGTGGTTCGGTCCGCTCGTGCCTGATATTGGGCATACTTGTACACGGATACATGGAGGTGCACTCTTCGGCGGGGATCCGCCCTTCGTACCTTCGATGCGTAGCTCGAGGCTGGAAAGAACACTATGAGACCTGTACACAGGAGGATCGGAGTCTTCACTACTATCATCGCTGGAAGATCGCTCGCTCTCTGAAGATGATTCTCGGCTATCTGTAAGTGCTTTTGGGGCTTCCCTTGCCCCTCGATGCCGGGAGACCCTCTTTGCGATACAACTCTCGTTCAGACTCGAGTCTGCTTGACCTAGCGGTGGCGTGTAAGGGTTGTCGGTACTCGTTCTTCGCACCGTGGATGACGACCCGGGAGGCCTTCCTCTTCGTTTGGGAATAGCAGCTGTGTATTCGACTTCCTTTTGCGTAGTAGCCGCGATGGTTTTAGATTTGGCGGGTTTAAACGCGGTTGACCTCGTGATTGAAGGCTTACCTTTCATTAATGATGGGTTTGGTTTAACGGTAACTTCTTTTTTCGCCTTAGCCGCTTTCGTAGGGCGCGGGACATGACCGGAAGTACTGGGTGCTATTTGCATGGTTCCAGGTCTGGTCTGTTGAGTGACCGACCTAGTAACAGGTTTCGATCTTTCCGCCTCTACCTTGTTGCGAATGACCAGCACCTGCTTGCGAGTTCCAGTAGAGCCTGTCCCTGTCTGTTCTTGTTATTTTGGAGTTGCTTTTCCTCTGGGACGGGGCGTTGGATCGATTCATTACTAGCTTTCTCCGAGTATTTTTGCCTTTCTTCAGCGTGCAAGGCATGCTCGAACACCGCGCTGAGATTCTTTGGATTTCGGGTATCAACAAAAATGGATATGCCATCAGGGAGGCCCCTAATGAAAGCGTCTAAAGCACAGTCGATTACTGGCTTCATCATACTGGCGCTTTCTTTGGTGTGTCCGTACGTGCCCGTATATTTTTCTTCTATCGCGTGTCTAGCGCCACTCAGAAGACCCTGTACGCGGTCGTTATAATCGCTCACGGTTTCCGATTGTTTCATCCGGAGGTTGACAATAGATTCGAAGTACCATTGGTACTTTTTCGTCGGCGCGAATCTTTTCTTCAGGTGCGCTATTAAGTCCTTTACCCTAGAGAATTGTTTATCGCGAACGCTTTCGCGAGCAACGCCCTTGAGTTTGGCTAATACGGCTTTGATGAAGCCGGGTTCCGTTGCCTCTGCTACGAATACTGCTCCGTTGGAGATGTCTTGTAAAAATTCTTTTAGAGCTGGATTTTTACCGTCGAATTGGGGGATGTGATATGTACTCTGCTGCATAGTCATGCACTCTAGTACCGATGCCATTGCCGCACTCGTATTTAAATTGAGGTAGGACGCGGAAGTCGGAATATTCGCTGGGTCTCCGGTTAGTGAATCTGAGACGCTTTGATTCAAGGGCATTTGAGTGTCTTGTTCGGATTCCGTTCCCATGTCGTTTCTACCATGGTCATCTCCATGTTGGAATGTGTTTCGATCTGCGTTTCTAGGCATATTGTAGCGGCACGAAAAACTATGGACTTAATATATATGTAAGACCACCCCGGAATATATTGTAATACTTACTCCTACATTCATGTATATATATATATGATACAATAGCTTATAATCTACGCCTTAAATTGTAAGACAGGGATGGGTGCTATAGTAGAGAACGCTGGCAGCCCTGCACAGGTTGTTTATTTATAACCTTGGTTACGCTTTTGCGTATGCTGGTTGTAAGGTAATTATAGATACCTGAATATCTGTTCTAATTGTACAGGAATGCTCCACGTTTCTATGATTATAAGCCCATTATACCTGGATAGGGAAGTAAAACCTTGCAATCGAAAGTTGAAAACACAACTGCAATTTTGGCCAGTGTAAGGCTTTATGTTTTTAATTTCTTTGTTCTTTAAGTCCGGACTGAAGTTCGGAGCCACCAACGATCTTGTTCTTCTCTATGTTCTGCGGACTTATTGTTTCCGCTCACTTGGAACCTCCGTCTCTGAGTCAGAAGACAAGTTGATTATGGACGACTCGGATTCTGAGCTTAGATCTATTGTATGAACTTCTGGTTTCGGATCAGATTTTTCTGAAGGTTGGGGTTTAGATAGGATAAATATGGACAAGGCGTTCTGCGAGGTTTCAATTCCTTCGGCGGATTATCGCGGGAACAGAATTGAAACTGTCAAACCTGGTACCCCCGGCGTAGATATCGCGGCGGTTCACCAGTTTTGCACAAAACACTTGTAAGGAATATTCAAATTGAGAGGTTTCAGTTCCTTCGGCGGATTATCGCGGGAATAGAACTGAAATTTTCAAAATTGGCACCCCCTGCGGAGCTATTGCGGCGGTTCACCAGTTTTTCTCAATTTGGGAATATTTGAAGGATTTATATTTTGGAATGATTGTTCCTATGCGTTAAGTCGGTTTACTATAAATCATATGATAAGGTTATCTGAGGAGAGAAAAATGTTTCACTGTTATGTTATTCTAAGTGGTAACAACAATGGATTTAAGTTTCAAAAAATAATTGCCTCATAACCGGGATCATAAAGGTCTCAGCTATGTGCTCTTAAATTTGACTCAAATTAACCCAGCCTGACTCAAGCACAATATCCAGGTTAATTCGGAAAAAGAATGTATTTTGTGAATAAAATGAAGCTGAAGATTTAGTCACTGAAGTTAGCCTCAAGGTCAAAGCCTTCAGTGACTTTGCAGTTTTTATTTTATTCTAAAATAAGGTAACAAAAGTTCGTCATAAAATAAAGCTAATTCCGAGTCACACAAGTTAGCCTCACGGTCATACTCTTGATCGACACCGCAACTTTATTTTGTTCTACTTAGAAGGTGATGATATGAGATAATTTAAATAAAAAATTTGAAATGCCGCGTGGCAATAATTTCGGGCCAAACTGTCCCAGTAGTAACTCGGTAGCTACTCAGTCTGAATTTTAAAAAAAAGTGACAGGTAGTTACTTGATCAAGATAATTGAAGTCACTTTAAGAAAAAATGAAAACCAAAAAGTCACTTGGTAGAATAATAAGAAAAAAACAAAAAGTCACTCGGTAGCGAAGCTAAGAGGAATTTTAACAATTAGGAAAAATTCCACCGCTGCCACCAACAGTTTATTACGTACGGATGGCAGGTGTGGGAAATAAATAATTGAATATTATTTAGTAAATAATCATTATTTATTCAGAAGGAAAAAGAGATGTACGCGGAGGTCGTCCGAACTGTAGGACACTTTCGTGTCCCTTTTTATTTTTAAGCGGGATCGCTTCCCGGTGTTTTCCCCACTTTTAATTCGCTAACAAAAGAAAAATTTTCAAGAATGCCGAAATTTATTTTTATGATGATTTCTACACAGTGAATTTCGATTGTAAGGTTGTGCACGCATTTACTATAAACAAAAGGGTTTTAAAATTGCACGATACAGCTTACCAATCGATATTCTTAATTCTACCAGTTGGTAGGATAAGGGCTGGAGAAGAAGGCTGCCTTCGACGTCACCCTTAATTTTCCTGACCCAGCTGGGCTTCAAAAACTTTGTCAGGCGTGACTAAAACTAGTCACTCTTGTTTGTCCTTTTCATCGGTAGCACGTGGTTGCAACAAGAACACACGCACGAACTTTCGACACTCTGGCCTTGTTAATTTTATAAAAATTAAAAGGCGGATGGCTTTGAACCAGAAAGAAAACAGTGCTTTTAAATTGTTTTCTTTCTCCACTTTTAATTGTTTATAACCTTAATATGGCTCCTCGAAAAATATCTTCTCGTCGTTTTGAGGTTCGACGATAGGATTATTTTTCGGAATTTTCGTTTTTCAGCGCCAGGCTGTGCACGCACAGTTAACTCTTGCGGCTGACCGACCACATACGCACTCAAAATATTATTTTCGCGCGAAGCGTAGTGGTAAAAATATGATAGATATTTTTTAGCGCGACAACCCTGTGAACGGCTTTCGTCGGAGGAAAGATTTGGAAATTATTTACGTCCGCCCAAGTGTGTGTACTTTAACCAACTTTTTCGATTCCTTACAACACGTTTGTTACGAACCGCGGACGGGCAAAAGCAAAGATCCGTGTTTTGCTCTCTAGAGTTCGTACCCGGAGTAAGAAGCTCGTCAGACTGCGATTTTGATTTCGAATTAATTTACCTCGTCGACTCGCATCGATGTTATTCAGTTGGGGAATAATGATGACTTAGAATTATTTCTAAGTGGCGTGATTTCCATGGGAAAGGAATTTGTGCTGACACTGGACTCGCCAAATACTTGGTAGCTTCGAAATTTCTTTCGTCTGTTGCCAAGTGAAAATTTTTGTTGACTTAGCCATTTTATCAATTTATAATGATTCCTGGATTTTTCTAACTCCAGAATTTTATATGTTTATATTTTAAATTTAGGGCCTGATACCTTAACAATTCTTCATATTTTCAGGAAAATGTTGGTTCAGGTTTTATGGCAATATGTCACTCACTGGCTAACGATATTTCGTTGCCCAAGTTTTACATTAATTTTGAGTTACAGGAAGGGTATTTAGTGGATTTCAGGTAGGGATAATTACTTAAAAGATGTTATTTTGTATATAAAATCGATGCCAGCGATCAATGAACTCAATGAATACTTTTCAGCGTGCGTAGAAATCGCCAGAGTAGGTGCGTACAGATGAGCATAAGGTTATCATGGCGTTGCCGCAAGGGTTTTACGCGTGCTCACAACCATTACGTTTTGGCTTACGTGTGTGCTTATAAAATCGTTTGATTCTTTTCCCTTTCCCTTCTTCTCCTTTCTTCACCGTCCTTATCCCACCTGCCTGTGCGCATCGTTCATACATACACATATGTAGTAATGTAACTAAAATAATATAACTAACAAGAAGACGTTGAAATAATACAACATACAAGGTGCGTTCCAAAATAAACGAAACTTTTTCAAAATAGCTATTTATAGTGGCGCTATCTTCTGATGGGAGTAGGAGTTGGAAAGGTACATCCTTCACTGACGTTCTGTCAAAATTTCATTACCAAGGGACAATTAGAAGCCGAGTTATTGCTTTATAAGGGACAGTGTGTTTATAGCATCGGTCGAAAAATGAACTTCGGACAAAGAGCGAATATTAAGTTTTGTTTAAAACTTGGTAAAACTTTTACTGAAAGGTTTGAATTAATGAAACAAGTGTATGGTGACAATTGTTTATTCCGTGCCAGAGTCCATGAGTGGTTTAAACGATTCAAAAAAGGTCGTGAAGACATCAAGGACGACGAACATCCCGGTCAGGAAAGTTTCGTGATTACACCAAGTAATATTGAAATTGTGCGTGAATTTATAAAAAATGAGCCAAAATCTTCTTTGCGACACTTGGAAATGGAATTAAACATGTCAAAAGATTCAATTCATCGCATTTTGACCGAAAATTCGCCGTGTGAAGCCGCAATACCGTCAAAATGGCAGTTGGCGCCTTTTGTACGATAATGCGCCGGCCCATGGTTCAATGCTTATCACTGATTTTTTTACCAAAAATCACACTTTATCCGTCAACCACTCACCGTATTCGCCTGATATGGCTCCCTGTGACTTCTACCTATTCGGAAAATTGCATTTGGCCATGAAAGGAAAACGTTTTGCGTCCGTAGAGGCCATCCAAAAGGCTTGTACAGACATCCTGAAAGACATTCCGATTAATGACCTGAAATACTCTTTCGAAAAGCTTTTGGATCGCACAAAACAGTGTATCGAGGCCGGAGGAGACTATTTTGAATAAATAAACTCGAATTTATCAGAACAAAGCTCCTGTCGTTTCTATTTTAGCTCAGTCTCGTTTATTTTGGAACGCACCTTGTATATATATATATATATATATGTATATACATATATATATATATATATATATATATTCGAAAGGTTGGTTACGCCCCTGCATGTAAGGTGGCTAAATGGTTCTGTGCATGCGTCACTTTTACCAAAATTTGCATAAAAATGAATTTGGGCAGCGAGGTAACATTTTTTTTTCGTTTATTGGCATTAAAATATCATTTTGCCCTGGCCTTGAATTGGCATTAAAATTTCAACCAGACCTAGGTCTAGTCTATTATATCGAGATTTATTTCCAGGCTAGGGCCAGGTCTACTGGTCCAAGCAACTTCGAATTTCTGTTAAAGTCAAAACACAAATCGGATTTCATTACATTTGTCCATTTCGTGACTCGTATCGTATATAGTGTATATACACATATATATATATATATATATATATATACATACATACATATACATACACACAGCATTATATTAATATATATATATATTATCGTTTATAAGTATAAGGATATTTTTAGGGTTCAGAATGTTTTATATATGTAATTTTTAGATTTTAGAATGTTTCACAATTTTCCAGGTCCTTGAACCGACCCCTTGACAGTTTATTCTGAGCGCGCAAAAGCGCTCAGGTTACGAAAAGCGCAAATGAACTTTTCGTTGTACTTTTGAATCAAGTGAAATATCGTTCAAATATTTCACCTGATTTATAATACATTTTATTTTAGTTATGTCTTCATTTACGGTTTTGCTCGTAACAGAAACTTTTACGAAAAGGAATTATAAGAGAATCCCAATCACCATTTAACTCCCCACTGTGGATACTACCTAAAAAAGGTAAAAAATTACGAATGGTCATTGATTACTGCAAAATCAATGAAGATACGGATCAAGATGCATATCCGTTACCCGTAATAGACGATATATTGGATCAGCTTGGTAGAGCAAAATTCTTTTCAGCTTTTGATCTTTCATCAGGATTCCACCAAATCCCAATGAAGGAAAGGGACAAGAAGTACACAGCCTTTTCTACATCTCAGGGACATTTTGAATACAACAGAATGCCTTTCGGATTAAAGAATGCTCCAGCTACATCTCAACGGATGAAGGGCAATTCATTTAGAGGATTAATAGGCACAAGATGCTTTGCATATATAGATGACATAGTAATTTTTGGCGAAACTATTCAAAAACATAACGAAAATTTAGAAGCGGTCTTTGAAAGAATAAAAACCCTAGGACTACGTCTAGAACCCAGAAAATGCGAATACCTCAAACCAGAATTGGAATATTTAGGACATGTAATTACTAAGGATGGAGTAAAACCCAACCCAGAGAAATTAAGTGCAGTACAGAACTTTAAGCAATTAAAAACAGTAAAGGACGTACAATCCTTTTTAGGACTCGCAGAATACTATAGAAAATTTATAAAAAAATTTTCAAGCATTGCAAGACCAATCACTAAGCTATCTCAAAAAGATACAATATTCGACTGGACATTAAACTGCGAAAAAGCATTCTACGACTTGAAAAATGCATTGATATCAGCACCAGTGTTAAGGTTTCCGAATTTTAAAGATCAATTCACCTTAATAACTGACGCCTCAAATCAAGGCTTAGGAGCAGTTCTTAGTCAAAATGGACACCCATGCTTATTCATCTCAAGGACTCTCAACAAAGCTGCAGAAAGATACAGCACCTCAGACAAAGAGCTTTTAGCTATAGTATGGGCTATGAAGCGTTTGAGACAGTATCTCTTTGGTAACAAATTCAAAATCCAAACGGATCGCAGAGCTCTCGTCTGGCTTCATAACGTCAAGGCTCCTAGCTCAAGATTGCTACGATGGCGATTGAGAATGGAGGAATACGATTACGACATCGACTAGGTAAAAGGAAAAGAAAACAAAGTTGCAGACTGCTTATCCCGACTTTTCCCTATAACATCTGATATTTCGAAACAAGCAACGTGGGAAGCAGGAATATCCGATGAGGAAGATGGAACTGCGGAATTAAAAACTCAACCACAGAAAATCGAAATTTTTGGTATCCTAGTTATAGCAGAAGATAGGGTACTAAAAGGAGAGGAAAAGATCAATTTGCCACCAAGAAGGATAAGAGAACCTTTGGAGGAAACAGAGAACGAATCTACAGAAGACATGACAACCGAAAAACTTGACATGCATACGGAATTTATAAATTGGAGACTGCAACTCACCTTCGGCAACGTTAAGACAAAACCTAACGCGATAGGAAAGTTATGGAAGGAAATAAAAAAGGAGGAAATGCCCGACTATGATGAAGAAGATTGGCTCATAAAATTAAGCTCGATTATACAGGAACTTAATAGCAAAAAATTAACCATCATAAGGCTTATTTTCGGAGACCCACTATTTACCCCACTGCAAAAGGAAATACTTCAGGAAATGATGGAATTTCTCTCAAAATATTACCCTCACCTAAATTTCCACTTATGTTTCACGCTTACCAGAGAATTGACAAAAGAAGAAAAGCCAGCTATAATCAAAGAAGCACACTCCACTCATCTTGGAGAAAAGAACACGTTGGAAAAGGCTAAGACCATCGGCTTATGGCTCGGAATGGACAATAAAATTAAAAAATTCGTGCAGTCTTGCCCCATTTGCCAACTACAGAAAACAACGCGCATAAAGAATCAAGCAAAGAGCATATTACCTGATATACCTTTAGCACCTAACGAAAAATTGGCACTAGATATCTTTGGGCCACTCCCCGAAACACAAAAAGGAAATCGTTACATACTCAGTATGCAAGATAGACTAACAAGATATACAGTCCTCGTACCTTTGCAGAATGAATCAACGAATTCAATAATAGAAGCCTTAATCGATCACTACATTTATACTTTCGGAGCACCTAAGACCATACTTTCTTTCAGATCATATCCAAAACCCGAGAGAGAATCCAGGTAGAAATGGAAAAGACAAAAAGGAAACGCGACGAAAATATAACTAGAAAACATCCAATATGTAAAGCAGGAGATCTTGTCAAAATACTCAACAACACTAAGCAAAATAAATTAGAATCTGCCTGGAAAGGTCCTTTTGAAGCCATAGATTACATCGACAATAACAATCTAAGAATTAGAAATAAAGATAAGATCATTCGAATACACATAGACCAATGTATGCCGAATTTTTTAGATGCTGATACAGGCGATAACGCTGCTAGCAGTAGCTACGATTAGTCAGGCGAATTATACTCTGACGTCTCTTAAAGGGAATGTTTATATAGAAGAACAGTCAAAGGTTCACCTTTACCACGAAACATGGAAACTTGTTATTGGGATTTTCACTTCAAATGACCAACGACTTACTTCTATCGACACCACTATTAGATTAGCTGAAACAGCATGCAATAACGAATGTCCACCTATGTATGAAATACATCTAGTTAGGAATCGATACAATAGATTAAGATACAAAAATACCACCCTCGTGAAGCTCTTAGGAAAACACAGTGGGTCCACTCATATAGGAGAAAAGGGGAACGAATTGTAGTGTTTGCTACCAACAAGTGGTGGCGCTACTGTCTCTACCGATGTTATTTTTAAACTGTTGTTACCATAGCAACCATAGTTTGATATTCTTTCGGTGTGTTTCGATGAAATCTGATGGTTTACATATTTTTAATCGTTTTTAACAATTATTAATTCTGATGATCAGTGATGATTCAATAAAATTGTGACAAGTTATTTCAAGCTTCAGTAAGCGGGAAGTTTCGACTAAAGTAAGTATTAAAAATTTTTCACGAATCTATACAATTTTGTTGGATCTGTACGGCGACATTGAATTATTTCTGGTGAAAACGCAAGTGGATTTTAAGCTTCGTGTTCCATTAACTCAGAAATTAATTAACTTTTGTGTTAATTACAATTTTTTTCCATATTGCACTTGTGATTTTTTTCTTACTTTTAGATTTATATCTCGCAAGTTCTGCATCGCTCCAGTCTTTGGTGGATTGTTTGTATTAAGTAATACAAACTTTTATGTAGTTTCAGTGGTGAGTGATATACCTTTCAATTTGTTTGGAATGTTGATCTAGGTGTCTTGTTTACATTTTAAGCTAGTTCCTTCACGAAAATTAGACCTCAGGCAAAAATAAATAATTTTGCTTTCAAAAATAGCAATATTATTATTCAAGGGCTAATTTAAAAGAGAAAAGATTATTTTCCATGAAAAAAATTGTAAATGCAAAAAAATAATTTTATTAATAAATTTTATTTTTGCCACAACTTTTTTTCTTATCGCTTCTTACCAAATTTTAAAAAATTATGCGATTTTAATAAATTACAAATCACTTTTTCAAGAAAAAGATTCCCTACAACTTGACCGTTTCCAATATTTAAAAATAAAGTCTTTAACGGCTGAAATTATGAGAAAAAAATGTTTCGAAACAAAATTTTTATGAACAAATAGCTGTATTTTATAATAATTGATTTATTTCCAAAAATTAGAAACGGTCAAGTTGTATAGAATCCCTTTCCTAAAAAAATGATTCATGATGTATCAGAATCGCACCATTTTTAAAAATTTGATATAAAGCGGTAAGAGAAAAAGTTCAGGTAAAAATTAAAATTTTTAAATGCATTGTTTTTCTGCATTTAAAATTTTTTCCATTAGAAATAATCTTTTCTCTTTCAAATTAGCTCTTCACTAATAATATTGCTATTTTTGAAAGCAAAATTATCTATTTTTGCCTGATACAATATACAATACCATTTTATTAGTTATAAATGACATTGTAATGTAACATAGAATCTAATACCTACACGAATTACTTTAAGTATCACGTGTTAGAATTGTAATACATGTTTTTGATTTTCGAAGTGATATATTGATTTCTATTGATAATTATCTGTAATTGTTGAAAATAATATATGGATACATATCAATAATAATACACGGGCACGTCACTTTTTTTAAAAAATAATTAAGTTGAACGTAAGTTTTTATTTCAAGAGGATTATCTGTTCCACTGAAATACACACTTCAAATTTTTTATTTTATTCAGTTTTGATATTATCATTGCGTCAGAAAATCTTTTAAAAAAACATTAGTATTAATTAAAAATGGATAGAATCTCTTGAATAACAGAATAGCTTTAGTGTTAGAATTACAAAAACTAATCAGTTGCAAAATTTAAGATAAAATTAATATTCTTCGTATATATTGCAGGGGCGTTCTTTTATTAGAAACAGGATTCTTCTGGTTGCCCAACTTGGTGGAATTTAGACGGTAAAATAAATAAAATTTATTAAACTTTCGAATCCATTTTAATAATGCCGAACTACAGTGGATTATCAGCTAATTTAATACCTTTTAATTATTCTTGGCATAAAATATATTTAATTAATTTTCATGTATTGAATGAAAATACAAATTAAATATTTTATATCCAAAGTAATTTTAGTAATGAAGTAATAATGTTACTGTTCAAATTAATTTTAATTTACCTCAATTGAAGATGGAAGCTTTGCATCCGTTGACAACAATTTTAATTCTCATTAACGTAAGAAGGTTGATTTCGATTTACATTTGAAAATGCATAATCCTAATTCATTCAGGCTTCGTTAATAGGCAGGGATGCTATTCTCAAGATCGGTCGACTAATTTTCGTATGGCAAACTATAATCCTACAACATTTTTTCTAACTGCTATCATTTAAAAAGAAGAACACTAAACATTCACATGCAAAAATTACTCGGATGAACTTGAGAATAACGCCTCAGATATCTGTCACAGATTTGACGCTTGAAATAGTATTTACGCAATGAGTTATGAATTTCCTATTTAATACTGGTTTATCGGCTTTATTGTTTTAGTTTTAAAAAATCCATTAATTTATCAATAGATAGAAAAAGTCAATCCAATTGGGGGTAAAAAAATGAATGAAACACTCAACTTTAATTAGTAATAAGCAACGTTTCATTGGCTTGGTTTGCCAACCTCATCAGGCTAATATTTCGAAGTTTTATATTTAAGACACTTAGGAAGTCAAAAATTAAAATATGAATACGATGATCACATGGTAAGCCCAAAAGCAAAATTCTAACTGATCACTTACTATGTAATGATCGTATTTATATTTTAATTTTTAACTTCCTAAGTGTCTTAAATGTAAAACTTCGAAATATTAACCTGATGAGGTTGGCAAACCAAGCCAATGAAACGTCGCTCATTACTAATTAAAGTTGAGTGTTTCATTCATTTTTTAACCCCCAACTGGATTGACTTTTTCTTTCTATCATTACATATCATAGAGGGTGATAATTCAACAAATATTTCAATTTATTTATTGATTTCTGCATGTATGTAGAGAAGTGATATGGATTGCTGTGTTCCTGGCTGCATCTCGAAGAGGAAAGTGCAAATGCACAAATTCACTAAAAACTTGGAAATTGGTGAAACGTAGCTAAAACGAATATGCAGTCCAAAACTAGCAAAATTTTCTTACGAAGATATCAGATGCAAACAATATCGTGTTTGCCATTTGCATTTCACTGCGGATTCGTGGATACCTACGCTGGAAAAACCTCGTTTGAGAGACGATGCTTTACCTACGCTTCTCTTGCCACAAGACCCTGTATTAAGGTGCGTTGTGCCAACCGATCAAGCACAGGAAGATCCTGATCCTCAGAAAGTCACTATGAATCTGGTTATGGATTTATCTCCTCCGAAGTATGAAAAGTCACCGTCCGCGAGTCCAATTAGGAAAAGTAGTTTAAACACCCCGCCTTTGTATTCCAAAATGAAAGGAACTTCTACGTCACAAGATTTAAATATAGTGAATAAAACTACAGTCAGTTGAAGATAATATTGCAGAAAAGAACATTTGTGAAAAAGGTGTTGAAGTTGAAGAAAATTTTGAAAGTTCTGCTGAGGTGCAACCGGAAATTGTCAAACCGAGAATCGAAGGGAAGAACGATGTAATTGGAGTAGCTCCACACGTTGAAGGAAATAACACGAGATCGGTTGAATTTATTTTGGAAGCTGCAAAAGACAAAAGAGAAGTAACAAGCCGAATTCCTCAATGTAAGAATACGACAATACATGATAAGGAAGTAAAAGAAAATCAACATAGTAAAACCGTCATACAACGAAGAAAGCGAAGAATATTACTGTCGAGAAAAAATCAGACAGTGGATTTAACTTTCAAAGCACGTAAAGTTTACGACGAAGCTTTGCGGTTAAGAAAGAAATTCCACAAAGTCAAGGATAGACTAAGAAGGTATGTAATCGAAAATAAATGTATCAAAAGAGAAAATAATTTACTGCGGAGTCATTGATTTTTTGCAAAGAAAATGTATAGTACTGTTTTATTGAAAAATAATTGAGTCTTGATACTATTTGCACAAAAGTCCTTTTCACATTAAACAGCAGATACGATACTTATTTATAAGGGTTTGTGATACTTGGGAAATTAGCGGATTTTATTGATTTTAGGTTTCTGCATGTTTACGTCCAAAATAAATAGGATTATGTTTTCAAAATTTGGCAAATGGTAGAGAAGATATAAATGGACGTATATTCATTTTCAAATTCTCTGCCATTTCGTAAATTTTGAAGAAAAAGAAATCGTTGCTTTTTGAAAGTAAACATGTAAAAACTGGACCAAGTTGTTCACATAAACTTCCTACTTTTCTTGAGTAACACATGCCCTTCATAAGTATCCCCATTAATTAGTAATCAATCTTAGACATCAAAGTAATCTTTTTAATTAAGTATCATATACCTTATAATTGTACATAAATATATATCCATAAAAATCAAGTTTTACTTTAAATTTTGTTATACCAACAATGGACGTGTGCATTAAAATGTTATTATTTCGCAGGAGGTCCAAGGATCAGAAGGCTCGCAATGCACAGTATATGTCATTCTTTCGTAACCTATAGAGAGTTTGTCAGGTCCACAACGCTCCATGATTGAAATGCAGTTAAGAAATGCGAATAAAAGCCTTTATGGAAGAAGATTTACGGAGGAAGATAAAAATCTAGCGCTGTCGTTTTATAAAGCGTCACCCTCCGCTTACAGAGTAATGACAGCGTTGTTGGTACTTCCATCTATAACGACTATTAAAAGGCACTTGGGCAATACCGAATTAGGTATTATAACTTGTTAACAGTTTTATCCAAAGCTGAAAACCTAAATACTGATAATTCAGGAAATAGGTCTCACGAATTTGACGAACCGGAACATGCAATTCAGAAACAACCAGCGGAAAATAAGTCCTCCTTCGCATTACTATGCCGTATGCAGTCTGCGGGAAACTTTGCAAAAACCGTGCTAAAGCAAGTACAAGGCGTTAAGAGCTGTGGAAATTGCAACCAAGCTTTCTTCTGTGATGATCCGCAAAGAAATGAGTACATTTCCTTAATGAGAAAACACAAATGTGAAGTTTTAAATACAACAGCTGCGGATTATTTCGAACGAGGCTACACACAAGCAGGAAATGTCGTCAATCGACAGTTACAGCGTGGATCTTGGAAGCCTTTCTTAAGGCAACGTTTAATACAGTTTTTAATAAGCGGAAAAAAAGTAGATTTTGAATGGATTTCCTGCAGAGAACATCGTTTGGACGTTCAGAAAAAATTAGTAGAAAACATTGTGCATCATAACATTTTAAGATGGTGCATTCATATTAACCGACTATTAAGTGGAAGAACGTCCGTCCATAGAGGAACTTTTCTAGAAATCCAAGCTCTTAAAAAATATCAAAATACACTTAAAAGAAAGGCTGGAGTTCAAAAACAGTAAGATCTTTCATCTAAATAAAATCCCTTTGTGTTTATTTCATAAAGTTGAATATTAATAATATATTTTTTTTGTAGGAAACAAAGACAAGATGGACGATTCCGAACGTAACTAAAATTTAATGAAAAATACATGAATCCCTGAATCCACTGGAGATTTTTACGCGGAGAATTTGCATTTCTTTCTTTCGAACAGGAAAGTAAATTATTACAGAAGTAAATTATGTGAGCCTCATTTTCAGTTTACTCAGGCCTCACAGACCGGTCCCTATATCCCCTATTGTCCTCTATATTCAGTTCAGGTCCTTAAAGTCCCCTATTTTCAAGATTTGATCCCTAAAGTACCTTATTTTCAGCCATTAGTGTACATTTTTTAAAATTTGTATAAAATTCTTCGTTTTCTTCGATTTTGATTCTCAGTTTTTGTAACACCATAAATGCTGAAAATTGTTTAAGGCTGTGGTAAATAATTATAATCTGTTTTACGATGTAATGATATATATCAACAAACCTGATCTTCATAATAATAGGTAAAACCATCGCAATAATGATATAAATATCATTCGGAATTTAAAAGACCTAAGAATTTAAAAATAAGTCCATATATGTAACCATTACAGTATTAGTATTGTTTTAGTAATTTATTTAAACTTAAAATTAAGTCAAGAAAACTCATATTGTGTTATTAGAAGTATACTTATTAATGAAAAGACTGAAATTTAAAGAAGTCACATTCATACATAATAGCTTTGAATTACATTAGAGTTATATAGATGTGAGCGGATTTCGTCGAAATTAATCGTAAGGATACTAAATGTATAGCATGTGAGATTGCCTATAAGTACCTTTCTTCAATCAAAGTATAAAACATCTAAAAAAATGAAATTTTTTTGAGAGTTAATTGAAATTTAATTTAATTAGACTTACATACATAGTCGTGATATATAGGTAATCTCCCATTTAATACTAAAAATACTCACGTCCGAAAATTTGTGAAGTGCAGTTGTGTACGAAAATATGAATATATTTATTATTTACTAAAATAAAAAGTATTATGTCTTTATTTACCTTTTATTAAGAGTTTATTCTTTTCAAAACCTTTCAATTTCTTATTTTTGTGTTCATGTCTGAAATAAGTAAAATTTATTTTTTTAAATTTAAACATCAAAAGTCTTGATAAATGTATTACAAAAAATTTGAAAAATCTATACAGGATTTAGATTTCACATAAATTTCTTAGACACAATAATAATTTGGAACTCGCAATTGTAAAATCAATATTATGAACATATACAACACAGAAAATAAATAACCTTTCTAATGTTTTTACACAAGATACTTTTTGATAATAATGCAATTTTTTAATGTACATTTAAAAATTTAGCTTCATTAAACTTCATACAAAGTTATAATCAAAATGTATACGTAATACAATTTAATAATAATATTATATATATATCAATAATCATAGTTATAATAATTGGTTAATTATAATAATTTCTCAAAATATTTTATAAATAATTAATGAAAAAAGTTGATTTTTTTTACTTGGGTAGGGCTCAAAAATTTTATTGACGGCACTTACTCTCACAAGCTCTGAATAACCCTTACAGTCACTATATAAGAAATTTCCAAGATTTATGTCTTATCATTGTAAGCGAGCGTGTGCGTGATTCGACGAAAGCGTATCGTACTATATATAAGTGTAGTTATTAGGTTTATATATGTAAGTTTATATGATTAAGTGTAATTGTGATTAAAAATATGATTGGCTACGACTGAATGGTGTTGAATATATTTGTATGCTGTTTTATGTATGTATGATTAGGATGACTAAACGTCAGTCAATATCTCGCGATAAGAAATTTTTTTTATTTAAATTTATTATTTCATTGCCAGTTGAAATAATACAGCCGATGCTCATTTTACTCAACTACGGTTTGAAGCTCCCCAAGCGTCGGTGATATATTTATACATTTCAGGTTAACCCACTGACGCATTGTGATGCCCTGTCGTCGACAACGTTTTACTCAACTCCTTACTATTTCCTATGTAACGCTTATTGATATTCACTTTGGGTGAATTAGGTATTTATCAAATTCATTTTACTCGACTAGGATTTAATAAATGTTCAAATGTCCTTAAGTCCCATGTTTAATCGACAGAGTTGAGTAAAATTACTTCAACTATTTCTCTCCGTGTAATAGTACAGTATTTAACTGTTCATTGTGATTCATATTTAAAAATTCTTGTTGTATTTTTATTCTTTCACAAATTATTTTCAACTTTAAATCATTTAAATTTATGAAATGGATTTCATACAATATATTTCAAAATTTTCCGCTCTTTAGAATACATCGGGTTGGGGGACGGGGGTTTCGTTTGCATTGATATTAGTTGTTGCTATCAAAACTTGGCGGCGCTGATGCTCATTTTCACCTTTTTAAGTACCCTCCTAAAATACATGGTAGTGGCCGCACTGTGTAGGAAAACAACAAACCAGGCAACGAAGAGCATTAGCCAACTTCGTCGGAGATATTTCAAAAACATTATTTGGAACCCTCAACGAAAATGATCTGAGTCAAATAAATGCTGAATTTGATAAAGTTTGCAGTGACAATAAGAATATAGCTACCGTGTTGTCAAACCACACAAAAATTCTGAAACTCATCTCGGATTCCTCATCAGTCAATCACAAGGAGCTACTAAACAATCTAAATAGCGAGCGACAACTAGCTGGAAATCTGAGCATAGGAGTGAACGCTATATCCAGAGACAGCTTTGTTGACAGCAAGTTGGTAATAGCCGTAATTATGATAGACGAAACCAACGAAGATATCGACACGGCAATTGATCCTATCAATGACGGCAAACACGGAGTAGTACACCCATAATTGCTCACACCAACGATCCTGAAGGAAACTATCCGAGAGTTCCAAGAAAGACAAAGAACGAGATATCACTTCGACGCCGAAGAAAGCAACTATCAGCACATCATCGACATTAGTATTTGATGAATAGAAAGTTTCAGAATTTTCTATCGTGTTGTCATATGTTTTATTTGTTGGCCCTTCATAGATAACTTCATATTTGTTAAAATTACATAGGTCATTAGGTAGTGTATTCCAAAATGTTTGTCCATATTATATGTCTCTACTTTATGTGTCAGAAAGTGTACATATTATTCCAGATCCTGATTGAATTTTATTTGAATTTAACTGAATAGTCGCGTAATGTTCTTGTAAAGCTATTTTGAATATCGCTTGGACTACAACATTATTTTGCAAAAAACTGTTGAAAGAGTTCGATTTTATCCTATATTAATTTTAATAATATTTGTGGACCCAAAGGTGTAGGAAAGAATCATAGACGTGGTTTATGGATGAATTGTAGGAAAGTCCTTTATTATACTTCAATATCCTAACATCAGTCTTAAACCATATTCGAATGCGGTGTGGTACAACGGCTGACACAGCGCTAAAATATATCAAAAGATACCAAAATAATTATTGTTTACAAAGTGTAGGTGGCGCGGCTATCGCGAAATTATATATTTAATTTAAGATTATATTCAAATGGGGTGCTGCACGGTGACTAACACAATGTCGAGAAATATCAAGAGATGATTTTAGTCTACGAGATGTAGATGGCGCGGCTATCGCAGAACTATATATTCAGTTTTTATAAGATTTGCGACGGTGATGTTGCTCAGTGGCTAACACGACGTAGAGAAATATAAGACAATATTGAAATGATCGTATTTCACAATATACAGGTGGCGCTACTATCGCGAAAGGATATATTTAAATTTTATACAATATTCGATGATTGCGTTGCTCGGTGGCTAACACTAAGCAGAGAAATGTAAAAAAATATCGAAATAATCGTGCTTTACAAGATGCAGGTGGCGCTACTATTGCGAAAAGATATGTTTAAATTTTATACAATATTCGATGATTGTGTTGCTCGGTGGCTAACACTAAGCAGAGAAATGTAAAAAAATATCGAAATAATCGTGCTTTACAAGATGCAGGTGGCGCTACTATTGCGAAAAGATATGTTTAAATTTTATACAATATTCGGTGATTGTGTTGCTCGGTGGCTAACACTAAGCAGAAAAAAGTAAAAACATATCGAAATAATCGTATTTTACAAAGTGCAGGTGGCGCGACTATCGCGAAATAACATAGTTACTTGCGGACAAACTAAATTTACTTGGCCATCCAGACGATGCGCACAAGTATTAACTAAAGACTAGTAACTTTATCATCTTTAAACAGCGATTAATGCTGAAGACAGTTATTTCCCGAAAAGCCAATATGGCGACTAACCAGATACTCACTTACATGTGCATATATATAACTCTAGCTGGAGCCTGGTGCAGCGTACCCAGAAAAAGATTTATTTAAAAAATTTAAAGAAGGATCTGGAGCCTGAGGCAGCGTACCCAGAATCGTTCTGCAAAATATTTACCGATATCCCTCGTGAATAACTCTTGGTTGTCCTCTGACCGAAGACTGTTGTAGCGTTGGGTGGTAGAACCCTGGCTGGAGGTCCTGAGACCCCGGCTGGAGATACCGCTGAGAATTGAGTGCGCTCGGTTATAGACACGCGGTTTCAGGTTTAGAGCGGGCAAGCTTGCGCTGCGAGCCTAGCGGAGACTGTTGGTACCACTACCCTTGAGTTCCTACTGCGCCGCGTGTACTATACCTTTAGTATGTCGTGGGCGCAATTAGCTGATGTGAATTGTGACCGTCTCACTGTTTGAGATACTCTCCTAAAATATGATGTGAACGTTTTAACGCTCCGTTTGATTGAGGGTGAAGAACTGTGGTACGAAATTGTTTAATCCTAAAACGTTTTGACAGTCCTTTTAAAAAATTACTTCATAAGTCTCTGCCTTAGTCAGTAAGTAGTCCCTTCTGCGATCCAAATATGCAAATACATTTTTTGACCAAAGCATCTGGTATCATACTAGCTTGATGATTAAGAGGAGGTATTGCTAAAGAATTGTTTTGGTATTTCTGAAATCGTCGTTAATTATTATACCAGGTCTAGAAGTATGAAACCGGAATTTCCCTATAGATGGTGCTTGCAGTCAGTTTAGGGACCGTACAACCGCTTCTGCAGCGCCGTCTTCTCTCTCTAGCAGCTGAGAAAGATTTTCAGTAGACAAAAACCCAAGTTCGATATACCAGTGTATTTACTACAAGCATCAACATGTCGTGTTTTGTGCCTACGAACTACGATTTGCGGACAGCACTGGTTTTTTGTTATCACTTGAAGAAAACTGCTGCAGAATTGCATCGAATGCTTATCGAAGCTTACGGTGAACATGCTCTTGGCAAAACACAGTGTTTCGAGTGGTTTAAAAAATTCAAAAGTGGTAATTTTGATCAATTTAAATCAAGTATTACAAGAAAAACGACCGGATTATCGAAGAAGGCAACACAAAGTCAATTTTCTTCACGATAATGCTCCATCACACACGGCGAAACGGGTCAAGGAAACGATCGAGACGTTCAGTTGGGAAATACTGGCGCATGCCGCTTATTCTCCAGACTTGGCTCCGTCGGATTACCATCTGTTCGCATCACTGGGCCACGCTCTCGCTGAACAACGCTTCACTTCGTACGAAAATGTACGAGAATGGCTGGATAACTGGTTTGATTTAAAAACGAACAGTTTTATTGGCGTGGCATTCATCATCTTCCGGAGAGGTGGGAAAAATGTGTAAATAGCAATGGAGATTACGTTGAATAAAAAATCTTTGATCATTTTCATGCAACAGATGTGTAACTTTTGCAATATATATATATATATATTCAACAAATTCTTCAAAAGATATATAATAATCAATGACGATTTCAGAAATATCAAGACAATTCTTGAGCAATATATATATATATATATATATATATATATATATTGGATCTATAACATAATTTGTGCGGTTTGCTAAGAGATCGCGTAACTTGATTATTATTCCATCGTTCCAATATTCCGAACATGCGTTGAAAAGCTACTATCACTGTGCGTCTTTTTCAGTATATATCATTTATTTGAAGCATAAACAACAATAATTTTTTTTCACCCAAATATGTCGAACTTTGTGCATGAAAAAGTGTTTTTGCGGGGAGTTCTTCTTCATTATTTTAATATGAAAAAAACTGCTGCCGAAAGTCATCGCATTTTGATGGAAGTTTATCGTGAACATGCTCTAGCTGAGCGGACGTGCTAAAAGTGGTTTGCACGATTTAAAAGTGGTGATTTTGGCTTGAAAGACGAAGAACGTCCTGGGCAGCCAAAACAGTTTGAATATGAAGAACTGGAAGCATTACTCGATGAAGATTGTTGCCAAACACAAGAAGAGCTCGCAGAATCTTTGGGAGCCACTCAAGCAGACATTTCAAAACGTTTAAAAGCAGTCGGATTCATTCAAAAGCAAGGAAATTGGGTTCCACATGAACTCAAGCCAAGAGACGTTGAAAGGCGGCTTTGCATTTCCGAAATGCTGCTGGAATGCTACAAAAAGAAGTCATTTTTGCATCAGATTGTTACTAGTGATGAAAAATGGATCCATTACGACAACCCCAAGCGCAAAAAATCATATGTGAAACCCGGCCAACCAGCCAAATCAACGGCAAAGCCGAATATCCATGGCGCGAAGGTAATGCTCTGTATTTGGTGGGATCAGAAGGGTGTGCTGTATTATGAGCTGCTAAAACCGGGTGAAATCTTCAATAAAGAACGCTACGGAACACAGTTAATCCGTTTGAAGAGACCAATAGCCGAAAAACGTCCGGAATATGCGACCAGACACGAGGCGATAATTTTCCATCATGATAACGCTCGGCCCCATGTTGCTATTCTGGTTAAGAACTATTTGGAAAATAGTGAATGGGAAGTTTCACCCCACCAGCCTTATAGCCCAGACCTTGCCCCTTCTGACTACCATTTGTTCCGGTCGATACAGAACGCCCTCACTGGAATACGGTTCACGTCAGAACAGGGTATCAAAAATTGGCTTGATTCATTCTTGGCCGCCAAGCTGGCGCAGTTATTTTAGGATGGAATCCACAAATTGCCAGAAAGATGGGAAAAAGTCATAGCTTCAGATGGGCAATACTTTGAATAATACTATTGTACATGTTTTTCTTAAATAAACGTTCAAATTTTGAAGAAAAACGCACAAATTAAGTTATAGATCCAATATATATATATATATATAGCAGCAACTGTGCCAATGTTTCTTCCGTGTACCTCATAATTTTTTTTAAAAAATTTTAAACAAAAATTTCATTCAATCATTTTTGATTTTTATTGACTTTTGACTTGACTCACTTTTTGCGGATGCATTGGTTTGTTGCTTACCAATAACGCATATGTTGCTTATTAACAAAGCCATTGAACCAGAAATGAGCTTTATCGCTGAACATGATTTTTCGATGAAATTCTTTATTATCTTCAAGCTTTGCCAGAGCCCAATTGGAGACGTATCGGCGTTTCAAATGATCAAGTGGCTTTAGTTCTTGAGTCAATTTAATCTTGAAAGCATGTAGGCCAAGATCTTTTCGGATAATACGCCACAGTGTCGTTTGAGCGATGCCCAATTCTTGAGAACGACATGGAATCGACTGATTTGGATCATTTTGAATCGATGCACTTACGGCTGCGATTATTTCTTCGCTTCGAGCATTACGACGTGTTTTTGGTACCGGAAAGTCCAATACTGTAAATTTGGTCTGGAATTTATCCACTATAGCCCGCACAGCCTGTCGGGTGGGACGATTATTACGGCCGAAAATTGGAGTAAGCGCTCTTAAAGTTGCGACCACCGACTCAGAATTTCGGTAGTAATTTTTAATAATTTCCAAACGTTGCTGGTTCGTGAACTTTACTATGATGAAAATGTTGACTTTAACTAACGTTTTGACATTGACAGTTCATTTAAAAAGTTTAAGGGTGCGTTCATATAAAGATACGAAATTGTTATGTCCCTATTGAAAAACCCTTTACCAGGGCCATTCAATAAGTCCGTGACTTTGAAATGAAAAACACTTTTCATTACAAAAATTCCAATTCATTTTTCAACATAGACCCTTTTTATCTGCATAAATTTATTATAGCGGTGCTCAAGCTTCTTTATGCCCTCTAGAAAGTAATTTTTATCAAACCCCTCAAAATACTTATTTGTCGCAGCAATGATCTCTTCGGCCGATAAAAATATTTTATCTCCAAGCCAAGTTTTCATGTTAGAGAACAAAAAATAATTGGAAGGAGCCAAATCTGGGGAATAAGGTGGATGAGGAAGTATTTCGTAGCGTAAATCAAATAATTTGGCCGTTTTAATGGAACTCGTGTGAGCTGGTGCATTGTTGTCGTGGAAAAGCACTTTTTTCTTCGCCAGATGGAGCCGCTTATCCTTCAGTATGGCATCAAATCGATCTAATAATGAGGCATAATACTCTCCTGTAATAGTTTTTCCCTTCTGCAGATAATCGATTAATATCATAAAAATGTGAGTCCCAAAAAATTGTGGCCATGACCTTACCGGCTGATGGAACCGTCTTCGCTTTTTTTGGCGCAGATTTGCCAGGCCCAGTCCACATTTTCAACTGATTTTTTGTTTCTGGTTTATAATAATGAATCCACGTTTCATCAACAATTACATAACTTCGCGAAAATTCCTTTGAATTACGTTGAAACATGCCCAAACATTGCTCAGACACAATCACACGAGCCCGCTTGTAATCAGCTGTGAGGGAACGCGGCACCCATCTTGCAGACAGCTTGCTCATGCTCAAACATTCACGTAAAATGTGCCATACGCTTCCCACTGAAATGTTTACAGTCTCACTAATCTCACACACTTTCAATCGACGATCGTTGAGTGCGATGTCGTAGATTTGATCGATCAATCCTTGAGAAGTCACCTCTTTTGGACGGCCAGGACGCTCAGCATCATTTGTGACAATACGGCTGCAACGGAATTCAGTGAACCACTTATGAACCATGCCTTGCGATGGAGCAGACTCCTTATAATATTTTTCGGAGTTTTCTTCAGTTTCTCTGATTGATTTTCTCATAGAAAATAATGTTTGATAAGCACGAAAAACTTGCTTCTTCCATGGTTTTGTTTTAACAATGAAAAACTGAATTCAACTGGCTGTAAAAATTTTTGTAACCAACGTACTGACTTGAAACTTTGTATACGCACTGATATTAGATCTTAGAGTAGTAACATATTTACGATAACAGCACCATCTTTCGAGAAGTCACGGACTTATTGAACAGCCCTCGTATGGCGGTAATTGCAGGAGAAGTAGTATATATCGTATAATGTATACCAGTTGGAGTAAAATATCGTAAAACTGAAGGAAATGTCGTGACTAGAGTTAGCCTTACTTAACTAAAAATAAATCGAATTTTTTCATAAATTATTCATAAAATATTTTAAAAATTAATATAATTGATCAATTATTATAATTATGATTATTGATATATATATAAAATTATATTTAGTATACATTTTTATTATAACTACGTATAAAGTTTAATAAAACTAAAGTTTGAAATGTACATTAAAAAATTGCATTATGTAAAAAAATTATCTTGTATAATAGTATATTACGTGCCTAGGCGCACAATGAGGGTTATTACGCGACGAGCGACAATGCTCGCAGGAGATCGAAGCCAAGGCGCGATCAGTACTGCGAGCATTGTCGCGAGTCTCGTAATTACCCGAATTGTGTGCATTGGCACGTATTCTATTTTATGTACCTTCGGTGTGTATACGAGTTTTTATGCGTACACTTGAATCTAATCTAGTATTCATCAGGATTCTCGTCCATTGCATTTGATATTTCGCAACTAGTTCCGGCCATTTTGATTTTCTCGATCTTGTGTAGTAGTACCGTATTGTAATAGAGCATGCGCACTTCAAATGTACAAGGCTTTGTCAGTCAGTGCCAACGCTGTACGAAGAAGAAGAAGAATAAGAAGAAGATTAGGCTCCGCTCTATGGTTATAGGGGCATGCACAGCTCAATTTTTACATTACATTCCTCCGTAGTGAAATACAATACATTATGCTACTCTCGGCTGTAGCGTAAAAACGAGTTTACGCGCTGGAGGCACATAATTGTATATTACGTGCCTAGGCGCACAATGAGAGTTATTGCGTGACGAGCGACAATGCTCGCAGGAGATCGAAGCCGAGCCGCGATCAGTCCTGCGAGGATTGCCGCGAGTCTCGTAATTTCCCGAATTGTGTGCATTGGCACGTATTCTATTTTATGTGACTTCGGTACGTATACGAGTTTTTATGCGTACACTCGAATCTAATCTAGTATTGTAGTTGTTTGCGGCGCTAGTCATTACACTCTATACGTCATGACTAGTCTCGGCCATTTTGATTTTATCGATCTTGTCTAGTAGTAATGGATTTCAATAGACGCATGCGCAGTTCAAATGTACAAGGCTTTGCCAGTAAAGTGCTAACGCTGTACGAAGAAGAAGAAGAATAAGAAGAAGAAGATTGTGCTCCGTTGCATGGCTATAGGCACATGCGCAGTTCAATTTTTACATTTCATTCCTCCGTAGCGCAATATACTACATTGCGCTTTTCTTAACTGTAGCAAAAAAACGAGTTTGCGCGCCGGTGGCGCATAAAAACATTTAAAAGAAGGTTCTTTTATTTTCGGTGTTGTATAGTTTCAAAATATAGATTTTACAATTGCGAATACCAAATTATTATTGTGCCTAAGAAATTTATGTGAAATCTAAATCCTGTGTAGATTTTTCATATTTTATGTAATACACTTATCAAGACTTTTGGTGTTTAAATTTTTATAAAATCAATTTAATTTTAAAAACCTGAGTGAAAAGTAAATAAGTAATTATAAACGAATTAAGAAGAAATTATGGATCAAGAATTTAATAAATGTAAAGAATCTATACAACTAGATTATGTGAAAGTTTTAAGTGAATTATATAAAGTGATAGACTAAAACAGGATTTGAAGAGGGTGCTGGAAGAGCACTGAAACGTCGCGCAAGTTGTTGACAATTCTTTTTTTTTTATATAAATGGTAGTGGGAAGTAAAGACAAAAGAGGACGAAAGACAGAAAAAGAAGAAAGGGGTTTTGGAAGGTTGCCTTTTTTTTCTTTCCTCTTTTTCTTGTTAGTTTTTTTCATAATTGTTTGATTTGGGTAATGTTTTTTGGTCCAAAGTTGGTCCTTTTTTTGAGGATTTGAACAGTTTCGAATTCTGGGAATTTTGAATTGAACTTTTGTTTGCACGTTGAAGGGAATTTGAGTTTGTAGTGATACGGGTTCGAATTCATTTACGCCGACGTTCGTCAACATCGAAATCACCGTCTTTGAAGCGACGGAACCAATCAGGACACGTTGTTTCACTCAGAGCAGTATCTCCGTAAACTTTTTGGAGCTCTCCATGCGCTTCAGCCGCCATTTCTTCGAATGAAAGAAGAAAATTAACACTTCCCGCAAATGACGATTATTTGACACAAAATGAGGCATTTTCACACAACCAAAAGTATATAACGCCAAAAACAAAATCACTAATGTGTCAAAACGGTTTGTTTACCATATGTCTGAGCTTGGCTCATGACGTTTTGGATGTGTTAAAATCGACCAGCATTACTGCTGGAGCCATCCATTCACAAACAGCGGGAACTTAGTTGCGCACCTAATGGATACATATATAATGTATATATATAAATGTAGGGTTTAAATGTTAAAGAATACATGAAGTATATTTAAATTAGCACACTAAATTGCACGATAACTTTCTTTGGTATGAAGCAAAAGTGACAAACATCATATTGATATAATACTTTTAAAAAACTTTTAAAATGCGTAGCATTATTACATGACTTGTTGTTATAAGAATTTAGACACTGCAATAGTAGCTGAAACTACAGGTGAACTTGTAATTCACGAAGGTAGGGTATATATTGAAATTCCCATGTAAAAATTTTACGTATTATAAAAAATTGTTTAGAGTAGGGTAGAAGCGGCGAAATTGGCGCGTCGTCTAAATTGGCGCACCCTATTTTTCAGAAAATGATAACATAACAAAAAATAAAAATAGTTCTATCGTGTGCATTCTTGTATGATATGTATTTGATAGAAAACATTATAAAAATCTAATTGCTTAATACAGTTTTATTGCGATTAATCGTTTTTTGGCATAATGGTTATGTTCGAAGCCATTGAGTTAAATCGTTAAATAATAGTAATTCAAGGTGAATTAGATTAATGCAACGATTTTATAATCTTTGATATTTAATCTTACGATTAGGATAGAATATTTGTATGAAAAAATAAGCATTTTACGTAAAAAGTATTTAATTAATGAACGATACACTTGCGGCAAAATTGGCGCATACGAGATTCAAATCAGAGGCGAAGTTGGCACACGTGTTGTGTTTCTGGAAACCGGTGACTGAAGTCAAGTACTCGGATGTTTATGATTGAAAATATGAAGAAGATAGTAAGTACACAATTATTAATATATAGATATATACATTTGAATGTTGCTGGACTTTTCTGCTAATTTTTTTCTTAAGATTTTTTGTGACATGGGAGGTAATGTGGTTCGCAAAACTGATGTAACGACTTTGTAAGGTTATATTCATTTGAACAATCAGTGGTTAAATTTTTTTTTTTAAGTTTGTGGTATTAAGGCATTTTAAAAGCGATTTCTAATAATTAATTTGCAGTCTGACAGTGTTTTGAAAGTTTTCTCGATTTTAAGATGTGAAAGCAATGTAAGTAAAAAATTTGTATTTTTGATTGATTGTTTCTATTATTTATAAGTCTTCTAAAGTTAATAATTGTATATACTTCTGATTACAAATTCAAATAATTGTCTATAAAAATGATTTCAATTTGAATATTCACTTAAATATCCACAATTGCCAGTATTTTATTGTACAAATATAAAATATATTTTAACTTTGGCTGGTTTATGTGAATAAAGGTATAAAAAACTTCACATATCTTGATATACTATCTCAAATTTAGTTTCAAATTATAACTACCTCTTTTCATCAACCTTTGCTACTGAAATGTAATTCTAAATCTATGAAAATATAACTAATACGTGGCAAGAGAAGATTATAATATTAGTGCGTCAATTTACCCGACATGGCGGGTAAATTGACGCAGGTGCAGTCCTTCGGAAATCTGAATAAAAACCTGCTTTAATAATTTTCAATGCAATCTTTATCCATTGGAAAGTATAGAAAAGATATCCAGCTATTAAATAAATATTTTTTCATAATTTTTAGTCATATACTTTCATTTTAAACTCGCACTTTCTATTAGGTGCGCCAATTTCGCCGCTTCTCCCCTATTCTAATTGAAAGAAATATTTTTCAATTTTATTTCACATTAAAGAAATCGCAAGGTGTGGTATCGAATACAAATTAAAATATAAAATGCAAATTAATATATAATTTTTGTTTTCAAATACTGAAACCTTTTCTTCACAGTTATAAATTAAAATTGACACGAGGAAAATATTACGTATCTCAAAAACTTTTCAAAGTATCTTATTCGAACAGAATTATTCCGAACTTCCCTGATACCAGAGAAATCCTACTGTGCAATTAGTTTGTAAATTTAGATAAACATAATTTAATTTTCAAATATTCAAACTACATTTTTTAAACTTGAATCTCATGTTTTATCATTCCATGATACAAAATATTCTCTACATAATTTTCTAATAAAACTAGTTTAAACTAGTTTATGATATTCGAGGATTTCTGCTGCAGTTTCTTCTATGCGTGTTGCATAGGATAAAACACTTTCATTTTCCCACATATATATTATACCTAAATCTCCTTGTAGTTGGTGTACAGTTTTTGATGGGGAAAAATTGTGTTTAGCTTTGAAATCAAATCTTCTAAATTATTATAATAATTTCTTATTATACATCTTCTTGCTTCTCCTGTAAGGTTTCTTCTTAATAATTTTACCAAATTTCCTTCTGCATTTGTGACTATTTCCTTGGCTCCCTTGCAAGCTTCGATAAAAATAGTTAAGGGTACTTCACTTGATCTTTTGAAATATGGAACAATCTTTAAAGCATCTCGTGGACGTAATTGTTGGTTTGTTGGTAATTTCATCATTTCGATAGGTTGTATTGGTAAATTATTATTTGGTAAAGTATTCGGTAAATTATTTGCTGAAATTTCTTTATCAGATTTCCTAGAGGTTGAATACGGGTGTGAAGATTTTAGTAAATTAAGAGCCTATTCAATACTTGCAGAGTCGTCAAGCGTAATTTGATTTACTTCATTTGGTAAATTTTCTTGTACTTGTTCGGATTCTAAGTTTGGATTATTTAATATTGCTGTTTGATTAAAAGATTCCGGAGTCCTATTAAGTTGCGATGTAGTCGCAAATTCATCTATTGCTTTGTATCTTCTTGGAGGTGGGGTGAAAATTTGATTGTTTAAAATATCACCAGATTGATCTGGGCATAAAGTTCTATCATACAAGGTAGAATTTGCTGTGATGCTTTCAAATATTGATTTTTCTCTTAGTTTTATATCTCCTACGGTATCGTCAAATGATTGGTTAATTTGTGGTGTATCGTTATACTTATCTCCTGATTATGCTATTATTTGGATTGATAAAAGGTTTTAATTTATCAAAAAATGAACTTTTTGGATTTTTCGTTTCAATAATTGATTTATTTGGAGTACCGTTCCGGGATCAGAAATATTTCCAACACTGATATCTAGAAAATCAGTTTGATCTAAAGCATTGGATGTTTCTGAATATTGCGAAAATTTATCGGTATTTTCTCAGGTTTTCCGTTTTGGTTTAAGTGGACCTTGCGAAGTTTCTTCAATTTCTTTTGCTAAAGTTGGATTTTTCTTAGCTTGGCTACGGGTTATTGTATCCTTTTTACTGCTCTCTCGTGGTGGAATCGACATTGATGTTTCTCATATTTTTTCGAAAATGATTTATTTGATTTTATTTATTATTAGTATTACTTTTTTTTGCAAATAGAATAATTTTTCTTTTCTCAAAAATCTTGAATTAATTTAACCTTATTTTCTTTTAAAGTGCACATATTTGTCAATTTGGGCAAAAAGTTTTTATTATGCGCAAAACTGGGTTTCTCAATTTCCGTTTAAGATCATGAATCTGAGGATATGTTGAGAATTTCAATATTTGATATTCTATCCTTATTAGAAACAAAATTACTCAAGTTTGCTGTAGGTTCCGAGACGGAGAAAATACTTAAAGTTTCGATAACTGGGGATAGATATTGGGGAATTTTATTTGCAGTTAATATTAATTCAGTTTCGGGATTTTTTTATTCAAAATTTTCCGGTAGATTCGACTCTTGTATTTTTATCTTTCTCTAAATTTTATGAAAGTTTGTTTTTTATATATTTACTTCTTTTTTCTAACAATTGTTCAAGTAAATTAGAAAATTCAACGTCGTTTTTTATTTCTTTTATTTCACAACTTGGTAGCTTCAATTCATCTATATTTTTTCCTACTCGGGAGCGTTTAAGGGTATGTCTAATTGAGGGTGAACACATTTAAAAACAGTGTTGTACAAAATAGGACTTGTGGATATTTTTGATTTTGTAAATTGCACTATTTTCTTACTTATTAGCCTTCTTTCGACTGCATGTATATTTGTGACCGATACAAAAAAGTATTTATAATAACTATATATATTTATTTTATGTTTTGAATTCTTTTTTCGAGTATATTATTAGTAAGTCAATTTACAGGTAAATCAATTTTATTATGTGTTTATATAATTTATTTTATGAGCCTCCAGCGCATAAACCCGTTTTACGCTACAGTTGAGAGTAGCGTAATGGTGTGTATTGCGATACAAAGGAACATAATGTAAAAATTGAACTGCGCATGCACCTATTACGATACAGCCGAGCGTAATCTTCTTATTCTTCTTTTTTTTCGTACAGCGTTGGCACCCTACTGACAAAGCCTTGTACATTTGAACTGCGCATGCGTCTATTACAATACTCTATTACTATACAAGATCGAGAAAATTAAAATGGCCGGAAGTATTCGCGAAATATCAAGTGAGATGGACGAAATTATGGTAATTTCGACCTTTTCAGATTGGATTCGAGTGTATGCATAAAAACTCGTAAATGCGCCAAAGTCACATAAAATAGAATATGTGCCAATGCACACGATTCGGGTAATTACGAGACTCGCTTAAAATGCTCGCAGGACTGATCGTTCCTCGGCTATGTCTCGGCTTCGTCTCGGCTTTGCCTCAACTACGCCTTGGCTTCGATCTCCTGCGAGCATTGTCGCTCGTCGCGTAATAACCCTCATCATGCGCCTAGGCACATAATATACTATTAGCTGCTGTTTGACTAAATTATTGATTTTAATGCTGATTTTTAAACAAATATATATCTGAATAAAATTGAATTATAGTGTATTTATGTATTTTTATGGGAAAAAATTTTAATACTGGTTTTTAAGAACTCTAATTTGAGGATAGCCGAGCGTGTGACCGCTTGGTGCTGTTCAATGTAACCCTCCTTCAAGCGACTGGTTACGCTATGAAGAGTTATATCCTCAAAAAAATCTTGAAATTGCAGTAATTAAAATTTGGTTTAAAATTTATCAAATTGATCACAAATCTGTTTCTAAAACCGCTTGAAAAATTAGCCAAGCTAGACTCAAGCACAGAATCTTGGGTAATTGTGTCATTCACAGAAATCACGATAGTCGAAAATCAGAATTTTTGCAATACAAAATTAATTAGGCCTAACTTAAGCACAACTTCCTGCTTAATTCGTGTAATTACAAAATTCTGATAATCGTCAAAAAGTTGAGTGTCAGCTATTTGTCAACAGAGAAAAGTTAAAAATTAAAAACAGTAAAATAAAAGCGCTTTGAATTTTGCCGTATCAAAATGATGTTGACTGTTCAACGAATCCAAAAAGGACTTATACTCTGTTGGTGCTTAATTTTTTTCTGTTTAAAACTTGAATTTAATCCTAGTTAACAAGTAATGGATTTTTGTAACACCAGATTAGACAAGGATGACTCAAGCACAATCCCTGAATAATCTTTGTATTTGCAAAAATTACATGCGGACAAAACGTTTGCCTTTCAGTAGATATACAGGGAGAGTTCTGTCCATAGATTTCTGTTACCGATATTTACCGACACTCGAGAGCCTTCGATGCTAGAAGCTTCTCAAAGGTGATGACGTCACACAGGTATATTCTAGAAGTTTATGGTGTATTTCGATGAAGAATAGGTATTTTTCTAGAAGGTTATGACGTCATGGAATGAAAAATAGGTATTTCCTCGAAGATAATGACATTACACAATAAGAAAATGGAATCGTGAATATAAAAGAGCGCGATCTTCGGTGACTTTTCAGTTATCTCCTACCATTATATGTTTAAAAGTTGAAGAAATACAAGTTCAATCTGAATATTATTATTCATAATTCAAGTGTTGAGTTTTTAACATCTGTATTGAAAAATTAATTCCGAAATTTGTGAACAACTTGTTAATTAAACTTATGAGTAAACCTTACAAAATTTTGAAAGACGGTTCAACTTTTTCAAAATGTGAACAATGGTTGAAATATGGGAAAAAGAACATTCGATTATTGAAGAAATATCTGAAAATTAACAATGACACGCTTCCTGCATCACTCAGGTGTAGCATCGCACCGCCAATTGCAGTTTTGACTGCACTCAATAGAAAAATAAACAATTTGCAGAAAAAGAAGGAGGGAGGTGATTCGGTTGCGAACAGGCAGAGAGACAGAATAAGGTTCGAAGAAATGGAGATTGCTTTTAGAGATAGAATAAGAAAAGGCTCAGTCGCAAATTTGAAACATAAACGGTTAAGAAATGTTTTGAAACAAAATGGAAATTTAAAAGCAAATATCACATTTTATGCAAACTTCTAATATTGGTAGAGGGCAAAATGATTCAAGGCGTTAAGCACTTTCAAACAAATAATGATATTATTTTAGAATCAAGAGTTTTGAGTGCATGGTTAGAAGAAAAAATTAAGTATAAGATTATGACTATGGTTGAAGAATTTCAGCAAGAAAAATCAGGCTGGTCTTTAATTAAAATTATGAATTTACTTGTGAATATTAATAGGTATGCTTTATTCCAAGTAGGATTGTCAACTTACGTTAATTTACCAAAGTATATTCAGAAAAAAAAGCTGTTGTGAATAGTGTAAATAATGATTAAATAAAATAATAATAATCTAAAATAATGATCTTTATTGTTTTCTTTGGTTAGTTATTTCAGCATTATATCCAGTGGAAAGACATCAAGATTGTAAAAGTTTTTATCCACATTTTAGTGAAATATTAAAATAAATAAATATTATAACAAACAAGAATGTGTGAGCATAAATAAATTTAGAGTTATTACGCCCAATGAAAATAATAATTTTTTAAAATTCAAAAATTATAAACAAAAAGAAAAAGTTCCTTTTATTGTTTATGTCAATATTGAATATGTCCCTATAATTGCTGCATATTATTTACGAAGTAATTTTGATGATTCTCTCAGTGAAATTTATATCTATCGAAGATAAGGCTGCATTCAATGGTTTGTCAATCAGTTGAAAATAGGGTGACCATAATTTATTTTCGAATAGTAAGACAAAAAGGTTTAAAAAATGAGGACAAAGTAGGAAAAACATTGTTTTTTAAAAAGAGGGCAAAGTAGGTCAGAAAAGTTTGAAAAAGAAGACAAAGTAGTACAGACAAGTTTGAAAAAGAGGAGATGAATGTTGAACAGAAAAGTTTAAAAAAAGAGTACAAAGTTAGACAAAATAGTTTGAAGACAGAACAAAGTAGGGCACAGTAGAATACAAAGGATTAAATAAAGAAGAAAATTTTCAAACATTTTTTTAAATAAACTATTTTATTAAATGTTATCAATGCTTAACATCTTATATTTTTATTTTCGAATCCTGATGCGTTTTAATTAATAATCTATTGAGTTGAAAGATTATTTTTGAGTTGTTAAGGCCTGCCAATTGACGAAGAAATCGTTGGATGGTATTGAATGAGAAAATTTTGTACAAAAAAAGATCCAAAAGTCGATTAAAAAATAAAAATTTATCATTTGAAAAATCCGGACAAAGTCAAAAATCCTGTAGGACAACTCACACAAGCCCTAAAATAAGGACATGTCCGGGGAAATCCGGACGGATGGTCACCCTAGTTAAAAAGCATAGCTGAAAAAGTAGATTCTTATCTAAAGAATATTGTACCAATAGAGTCCTTGACACAAAAGCAAATTCAAAAATCCGAAGGTGCAAAATCTGTCATATTTTAGAAAAACCTTTTGATACTTATAATACTAAACATCACGATCAATGTTCTTTTAGTGGTAAATATCGTGGTCATCATCAAAGTTTTAGCAACTAGTTTTGAAGGGAAGCTTACATTATTACCAATAAATAAAGAAAAATATATATCTTTCATTGAAGATGTTGATAACACAAATGTGAAGCTCAAGTTTATCGATTCTTTTCGTTTCATGCCAAGTAACCTCGAAAAACTGGCATCATATCTTACATATGATGAAAAATCTATTACTAAAAAGTACTGTAAAATGATGAGGAATTTAAAATACTCGCTAGAAAAGGTCTTTTTCCATATGATTATATCATCTGATCAAATTTGACCCGGACTGGTTAAAAAAACAACGTTTTATGTATTTTAATAAAATCTTTATTATTGCCTTCAAAATAGGCTCCTTTTGAGCCAATACAAGCATTCCAACGATTAATAATTTGGCAGGGAGCTAAATCTGGCGAATGCGGTTGATGAGCAATGACTTTTGTTTCATGTTTTGCCAAAAATTCAGTCACAATCAGGCTGGAATGTGAGAGCGCATTATCATGGTGAAAAAATAGAGGTCTACGCCGACGTGAGTTAGATCGGCGGCGGCGTTTAGGCTAAATATGATCGGCGGCTGGCGGCGCGCCGGCGAGACGCGGTTCTAAATTTTCGGCGGCGGCGTTAATGTCGGCGCGTGTTTATAAAATGGTTTTTCTTTCATGTATTTCTTGTTTATAAATTTGAAAAAGATAACGAAGAAAATTCCTTTATAAAATTTAATAAATATTTATTATTTATTCATACAAAATTCTTAATAAAAGCATCATTTAGAAGAAATCTTAAGTTATAAAATTCCTTAGGAATTTAATAGGAACTTCGATTTAATTTTTAAATACATTTTTGATTTTTTCATCTTTTTGACTCTAAACCTTTAGCAAAATTACTCTTTAATCTTTGTATATTAATTTCTTTACAAAACTGTAGTTATCGTGAATGAAGATTGTTTTGTCAACATTGAGAGGATTTAAGGATGATCTCTTCACGTTGAGGATTAGCCCTCCTACAGAAAAACGCGTTCACTTGGTGTACTAGTTGCTGGAATAGACAAAACTCTCCTAGCAAAAAATGACAGCCACGGCATCTGCTTACTTATTGTTTTCCAAAATCCTGGGACATCTCCATTCTTTACAGATGATGGATTGAATGCAGATAAAAAGGAATTGCATTCTCGTTCAATCGCAGTTAAACTTTCAGATTGGCCATCTAGTGAATGTTTCGCCGCAAGGGAAAGCATGTGATCTTCAGGCTTTGTTTGCAGCGTTGAATTTGTGGTGCAAGCATTAGCGTAGTCAGTCGGAAGGTCAGTTTGTAGAACATAAAGTCGAACTTGATCTGATAAAAACTGTGACTTAGTCGTACAGCGATCTTTTAGAACAAGGTCGACTTCTTTTAAGTTTTGGAAACGTGGATCAAAAAGCGCTCCTGCAATTTGCACGTCCGTAACGGGGAACCTGTAGTCAAAGTTTTTTCTCATGTTTCCTTTCAGTTTAGATAAGCAGGATCCATCATCTGCCTTTTCTTGTAAAATAGAACTCAATTCACTTCTGAAAAGTAGATCTAGATTGATGGTAGGTTCGGAGTCCTTTGAAAGAATCTCAGTGGCAGATCGAAAGTTTTTTTAAAAAATCACCATATTTTCTAATAGTTGCCATTCTAGAACTAAAATATGAATTTTAGAATCAGACTTCTTTAGAAGTCTAACAACAAGAGTCCGCTGAGATCCCAGACTTTCAAGGACTATCAAAAATGAATGCCATCTAGTAGGACAATCTTGCTTGATTGTCTTACGATGATACTCTTTCCTTGTATCTTTTGCGACTTTTTCACTGCTTTCTTCGGCTCTTTCGTCAGTGTTATCCCCAGTGATTTTCGCAATTTCTTCTTCTACTTCTTCCGTGTCTAGATTGTTGCTTTCCTTATCGCTGACGTCCGCTTGATCCTGTTTCTCAATATCATCGATAACACAGTCTTCTACATCGTAAATTCTCTGCAGAACTATGCGTTCCTCTTCATCACATTCCTTTTCAAATTCAATTGGATGATAGCGAATACAGGTCACAGCTTTCTCCATCTTATGTTTGAATTTTTGTATCTCAGGTACAGTTTTGATACCATCAGTCAGTACTAAATTATGGACTGCATGTCCACGGCAGTTTTCGTTTTCTAGACCTGCTAAGCGAATTCCTTTTTTAACGTTCCTACCAGCATCACTGACAGCAAAAATTTCTTTAGTATTCAATTGAAACTCTTCTTTTATGTTAAAAATAGCTTCTGATATAGCTTCACCAGTATGTGGAGGCTTTAAAATGCGCGTAGCTAAAGTCAGGTGAATCAAATTAAAGTCTTCATTGGTATAGTGGTATGTAAACGTAATATACGGACGTCTGCGATATTTGTCTTCCCACATATCAAGCGTCATAGCACAGTAGCGAGAACTATTGTTAACATCAATTTGCACCTGACGTTTAACTTCGTCATATACATCTTTAAGAGCAGTTCTTGATATTGATGTCGGAACGGGAAGATCTTCCTTTGATTTGATAACTGCGACTCTAAAAACACAAAATATTTAATTTAGTATATATGCACATATTGAAGATTATACTTCAATGCTTAAAGGTTTACCTAATTTTACAAACAAACAAAAAATCATTTTTTTGCTTTGATACTGGATTCGGAAACTGCAACATGCTCCTTTGCTTTTCCAGTCTGGATGTGTTGTTTTCGTCTTTAATATTATGAGCCTCTTTGAGATGACGAGATAAATTTCCTGTACTAACACTAACATTATAACATTTTATCTCAAAACTGCAAAATTAAAATCACAAAACCAGATATAATTAAATACATGCTTACAATAGAATCTCGTTTCTTGTTTCTTCTCAACAAAACAAAAAGCATAACAAAAAATAACGATTTGCAAAGTCAGCCAATGCGGTCCTGTTAAAACATAACCTCACATTAGTGAGTTAGGGTTCTAAGTCGAATCGAATTGTATTATCCATAAAACGTAAATCACATATATGATATAAAATACTTACCTCCAAAAAGCGTTGTTTTCCCTTGATTCCGATTCAATTTTGCTCTTTCTAAACACTCACGGCAGTAGACTTTTTCGACGTCTACTATTCTTTTTTTATTGTTTTCGGCATAAATCAAATTTCAGAAATGCTTCCACGCAAAACTTTGTCTTGGATTTGATTGGAGAAGATCAATGCTGAACATGTCTATCGGGTTTTGAAGGATTTTTGCTGCCATTAAAGCTGTTTCATTTCAGTGAATCAATAATGTAATCGATAACAAGTAAAACCGTCAGTACAAACTAGCAGTAGACACCAAGAAGATATCTGACGATGGTCATAAGTAGAGCTATATCGATTGAAAAAGTCGATACTTGCGCAAATTATATGCGCAACTATACATTACCATTTGGTTACATTTGCATTTAGTTTGCGCATGTCGAAAGTTTTTGTGCAGCCAACTTCAGTGTTGTGTTGAGTGGTCTTGACATACTCACGCCATGCTCACGCCGCCGAAAATTGAGCACAGCGGCATGCCGGCGCGCCGAATAAAAATCGGCGGCGGCGTCGGCGTGGCGCGGCGGCGCATACCTCTATGAAAAATCCACGAGTTGTCTGCCCACAAGTCTGGCGGCGATGCGCTGCATACCCAAAACATGAACCACAATGGGTTGAGTCGATCCATTTTTTACTATTGGAATCTAAAACAGTATTTGAGCTCAGGAATGAGATTGACTAAAATTTATAGAATTTTACAATTTGAAAAAAAAAATCATGGCTAAAAATTATATTGACTTGAATATAGTATAATATATAATGTAATTAATAATTCTATATTTGGGAAGACAATGGAGAATATTCGCAAACGCAAAGATGTTAGGCTTGTTACAAAGTGGGAGGGGAGGTATGGAGCTAAATCTTTAATTGCAAGACTAAATTTCCATAGTTGCACCATATTTGATGAGGACATGGTTATAATAGAACTAAATCAATTATAAGTTAATTTTAATAAACCTATTTATATAGGTTTTTCAACTCTCGACATTTCCAAAATAATTATTTATGACTTTCACTATACAATTACAAGAAGAAAAATTTTAAAAATAATGTAAAATTACTTTATACTGACAAAGATAGTTTAATACACACATATTACATAACTATTCCAAATCTTTAGAACTGTATTAAATATGATATACATAAGTTTGACACATCCGACTATCCTCCTAACAATGTTATGGCATTCCTCTAGTAAACAAAAAAATACTAGGATTGATTAAAGATGAAAATTGTGGAAAAATTATGACTCAATTTGTGGGTTTTCGATCAAAATTATGTTCCTATATAGTACGAAATGATCAGAAATATAAGGAAAAAGAGCGAAAGGTATAAGGGGATCAACATTAAAAACTATCATCTTCAATGATTACAAGCAGTCACTATTTTCTTGTCAAAATCTTGTGAAGTATCAATGCCTCATTTGTTGCCAAAAACATGAGGTCAACTCAATCAAACAGAGTAAAATTGCACTAAGTTGGCACGAAGATAAGATAATGATCTTCCCTGGAACAACAGACATCCTAACATAGGGTTATAAACAAAAAAAATCTGCCCGCTTTGCGAGCACATTCTCATCGCGCGCTTCGCTCGCAAGTTTGAGCGCGCCTAGGGCGCGCGATTCGATCGTCGCGCTTCGCGCTCCGGAATTTTTGAACGTCACGCTTCGCGCTCCGTTCTTTCTGGACCTCGCGCTTCGCGCTCGGTCTTGTGCTCTTCGCATACATTTAAGTTTATTTCTTATATTTTAATACTGAAGCTCAAACCAATTTTATAATAATATTACAGATGATGTGAATTACACATTTTCTCAACGTCACTGAATTTCTTTTTGAATTTAAGTGAAACAGGAAATTCAATTTACTTAAGGCTCTATCGACCTTAAGGAACACATTCTCATCATGACACTCGCGCTTCGCGCTCGATTTTCTGTATACATTTCAGTATAACTTTTTAATAAATTACATGATTAAAAGAATTTACTTTCTTCCACATATCTAAAAAGGAAAAACAATCGTAGACTTTATTTAAGGAAACGATTTTGCAGAACAACGCTTATTTCGTATCTCACATATTTTGGTGAAAAAAATCGGATTTTTTTAATATTCATAATCAAAACATAAAATATACATCCTGTCCCGAAATGTCTTAATGTGAATTTGTAGACCTCATTTAGGCAAACAATTTTCCATCTAAATGTTTTTTTTGTATCTCACATATTTTGTCTAAAAAATGGAATTTTTTCATTTTTATCGTATTTTTTGGAATTGATACGAAAAATATATCTTTTACCAGAAACTGTGTCGAACAAAATTTGTATATCTTTTTGAAACGAACAACTTTGTATTCTTAAGTTTTTTTGGTATTTCCAACACTGCAAAAAGAAGTGTCTTAATATAAGATACTTGTGTAGTTATTTCTAAGATGTTTCGGTAGTCACATTCAAGTTGCCTAAAGCATATTAATTGGAGACACGTAAAATATCTTGAGTTGAACCATCGGTAACACAGGTTACTTAAGTTACCGACAGTTCATGTTCCTTATAACCTCTACATTGTGAGAAAAAGCTTACGGCACACCGGTATCTGTTATACATGTGGTGGTTTACATGGCTATATGTACTTCTTAAAAAAATTAATTCAAGAAAATGCTCTATTGGGAAAGGAGATAAGCGACTTAGCAAACGTATCCACTACGTTAAAACAGAAGGTATACCTGATATCGAGTTACGTGTTGCTGATACGATTCCCAATTTTTATATGTAGCTCCACATCCGTCATATCTAAAGTTTAAATGAAGGATCGTGTCGATGAAAATGAACAATATATTCCTCTAAATGTGTTGATATTACACCACAGAAGAAAAACATGCAACACTCAAAACGCTCCATTTTTTGAGGTTATGAACTGTAACTATAACCCTTTGAGAGATTCTATCTTTCGACCACTACTTCTTTGACACTTTACGCGTCTTAGATTTTGCTAACTTATTGACCTGCTATATCTTACAATTCAGAAACATCTTATGCCAGAACCATCTTATGACACCCTAAACATCTTAAACTAAGATACATTATCTAACTCAATCAAGTATCTTATTTTGTAAGACGGAAATTACATCTTTATTCGTACCAAGATACATAAGTCGTCTTAATTTTGAATAAGACACTTCGTGAGACATCTTATTTTAAGACAGAAGATAGCAAATTCCCATCTCATATCTTACAGTAAGATACCAGGTAAGACACTTCTTTTTGCAGTGAATATTATTGTTAAAAAATTGAATTTTGGATTTTCAATAGTTTTTTTTTAATTAAAAAGAAAAATATGCATCTTATGAAAAAATGTTACAATTCAAATTTGTAGGTCTTCATGTATTCAATAATATTGTATCATAACGTTTTTTCGTATCTCGTATAATTTAACTGGAAAATGGAATTTTGATATTGACTTTTTTCGAATTTGAATATGCTGTAACATTTCTAATTTTGATTTAATCAAAAAATTTTATTAGGATAATTTGTAGATATTTATGAGCACTATCAAAAACCAGGATTGGAATTTTTGATTTTTTCAAAAAATTATTTTCAAAAACACAAAAGTAGTGCTCCATCCCTCAATTTTGATTGGATGTGGCTGGTTAACGAACTTGTCCTTACTTTTTCGGCTCTGATAAAGTGTACCAAAGCTCAATTCAATCTGATAATTCTATCGAGAGTTATGCCGCACACGACCTACTACAGACAGACAGACAGACACTTTCGTAAAAACCATTTTTTCTGACTCAGGGGGTCTCAAAACGTAAAGATTTGATGAAAATTTCGAAAGTCATTTTTCACATAAAACCAATACCTTCTCATCCATGATGAGAATGTAAAAATAATTCATATTTTCTATGATATCCGCACACACTGATTACTCATCTCCGAGGGGCCTTTCACCCAGGAATCGATGCCATATTAAACAACTTATTCAGTGATTCTTGTTGATTACCTGTGATTCTAGACTTAAACGATGATTGTAGTTAATAAAATAGAAAAGAATCGAGCTGCGAGTTAAAAGCATCGGTGGGAGTGATTGCATCGGTTTCGAGCTCAAATTGACGTGAGTACGGGACAACGGGGTCCGATTTTCATTGAGCCCGCACTAATTTCGTAATAATTTTACTGACTCGCTTTGTTATTTTCCTTGTATCTTTGACTAGCTCTTCAAGTACAATGATTCTCGTTCGTAATTTTTCTTTCGGTTAATCAGTTTCATATTTGAATTATTTAATTAAACACATTGCAAAGTTGCAGAATCGTATTACACAATAATGAAATTTTTAGCTATGAATTATTTTTTTCAATTTTAGTGCTATGTTATTTTGTACTAAATTTTCTCTCGGAATCAATGTCCAAGACAAGAGTTTACAATTTAATAAAGGCATTTTTGATTGCAATTGTAATATAAGTGGAAACCTAAAACACTGAAACAATATGATTTTATTAATGGTTAAAAAAAAGTCACCTGATTATTAATAAGAAAAAAAATGGTTTTGAGTAAGATATTTGAAAAAACATGATTTTTATTAGCAAAGTTGAAAAAAGTATGATCTTCTTTTGAAAGGGTACTTTTAAATAAAATATGAAACAATTTTGACTTGGATTAGAAAACGTGAAAAATGTGGTAACTAGGCATTAAATTAATAATTGGAATAAATTTTAGAAATATTGAAATTTCAGTATTTACTTTCGTTCACTCCGAATAAATATCACTCCAATATTAATTGCAGGCTCAGGTAATTTTTTTTAACGTGTAAAAAACAAATGAGCTAATTTTTCATGTACGAATTAAAGAATAAATAAAGTTACTACACCGACGTCTTAAAACAATTGGAAAAATCACGAAAACAGTAAAGAGTTTACCATTAAGTTTGCCATTAAATTTATTAAGTAGTCAGTAAAAATGTCAAGAAAATTCTCATCTTAAAGCTTAAATTGTGTTGTATTGTTTGGCAAAATGATGTTTACATACTTTCATGTGAAAACACTAAAAACGACGCCTTTTAATATAACTAATCATTTAGTTGTACGTAATTTTGAAGCAATATCGAAGCACGTGAAACGATGGGACAAAAGCGATTTGCATTGACCACCACTACCATTTCAAGCTGTAGTAAGTTAATTATTTATTTAAAAGTTAAAAAAATGGAACTTAGAAAAGGTGATACAGTCATCAGCCTTTTATTAGGAGTCAGTGATCTCGACTGCCGCTCACATCCAGCTATCCAGTCGAAATCTCATTTGTTTATCTGCTAGTTAGTGAACTGATATGGGCCACATCCAGGAAAAATCACGGTGGTCACTCCCAAGAACCCTCCTCAGATCAAGCCGATAAAATTTTGTATATTAAAAATGCTTCCATCATTCGGCCTTTCCTGACGTCTAGGTCGTTCTCGACCTCCTGACTGCAGATTTTCTGAAAATTTAGATAAAATCCTTAAAATTTTCGTTTTTTTGTTTGTTTTGAAATGAAAGTTAGTCTCAGCCTCCGCCTAGTATGCCAACCTGTATAGAGTTGACCACTCTCCATCATAGGCATACTAGACTCGGCCATAGTCCCGACCTACGCCCAGTATTCCATTGAACATGAGATTGACCACTTCTCTACCTAGTAATACCAGACTTGATCTTAGTCCCAGTCTCGCCAACGCTTTGTTCGGTCACAATTGGGGCAAAATTCGTCAAGTGTACCCGCCTAAAAACTTTTTGTCTCCGATTTCCTTGAAAGTCTGCGAAATTATTGTCCTAGTGAACCTCTTTTAGTTACCCTAAGAGAACGTCTCTAGTACGACGGGTTGTCAGTATACAGAGGCTCAAATTTTCAACCTTTTACCGCGCACGCTCATACTCAATTAACCATAACTTCTACAAAAGTTATCCAAATTAATTTTTTTATGGATGTCTTGGAAACGTTTTTTCATCAGCTTTACGCTGAAAGAAATGCTTTTAGATGAAAAAAATTATTTCAACTTCATTTTTTAATCTTAAAAATATTTTTGAGTTTTTCTCCAAGTGCGGCCGTTAATTTTCTTTCCAAAATTATGTTTAAAAAAAAGCTTAACTTTTTCCCTTCAAAAAGAGCCGTGGTAGAAAGTGGGGTAAAAGAAATTGGTGGAGATATATAACACTGCTTGCACGCGGTTTCTGCGTCGCAGTGCAGCTAAGCGTCACGATCACGACGTACCGTCCATGAGGAACTTATTTATTTGTACTTTGTATAATTTGCTTGTAAAACTGTTATTTTTGGCTGGTACAAAATTAAAAATAAAAATTAATTTGTAATTCGGGGTGATTTTTTAGTGTGAGTCCCCTCGCCTCTCACATCGAAAATTGAGTCAAATAATTTGCTTATTACAGTGTATGTGCACTTCTCTTTCTTCTTTGCCTCACAGTTTTTTTCGGGAAAACATCACATTCTAATGATGACGAATATTTTCTCAACATGAGAGTTAATTCAGCAGAGGGAACAAAAGAGTGATATTTTTGTGCACCAGGCACTGTGTTTGCTGATGCAAATCTACTCTTAAGTTCTTGAGCTGCGATGGCGTGATTTTCTTTGGGAATAAAGAATACTAAAGTTTCAACTAAATTTTTCTTTGCCCATTGATACAAGGCATCAGCAGTCAAAATCGGATCTTTAGATGACGCTTGTAGGCTAGCACGCGCTGAGAGTCTTTTTAAATTTGCCCCAATACCATCACAAGGGCCTTTTCCGTGCGCCGTTGCATGGAAATGCCATTCGGCTGGAATACTAAAATCCATTTCATCGTGGATCAAATTGATAAAGTTATATTTATTTTTAACGTGCTGGTCGGCTTCATCTGTAAAATAAATCATTGCTCTGGGTTGAAAATTCTCTTTCAAATAGTGTGTAATAATTTTTTGGAATTCGTACACAGCAATTGTGGCATGAGTCAAACAGTCTGATAACATAGCAAGACTGCGGTGCTTTAGAATGTTGTCCTCTTTATAATAAATTACCACTGTAAAAGTGGTAGCTTGATCATTGTTCCAATGAAATGACTGAGCTGCATTCTAGACTACAAAGGCATAGTTTTCAGCGAAATCACAAAGGATAAGAAATTCTCCTTCTTTCAGTGTGTCCTTAAGGTTTTTGAATAAATACGACTGTTGTTTGGCTGTAAAAGAGTGAGGTTTAAGCCTAAGCAAGCGTTCTCAATTCTGTTCAGCAAAATCTTCTGCGTCTGTTATTTCCGTGCGTAACGTACTTCTGTTAGTTTGTTGCCAAGTCTGGAATTCTACTATGCTAATATACTGGTCTGCGAGAACTGATGTTATAAAGTCCTTAAGTGCGCTTGTACCAGGACACGCTGTGCATTCATTCAAGTAGCATTCTGAAGTCGGAACGCTACACATAATCCTGTTCATAGCATCATAATAAGTCTTAATGGATGGAAAATTTTCGCAGGTTGGTTCTTTTAAATCTACAGCATCTAGCATTAGATTAACGTTTTCATGATGGACACAAACACAAACAATATGCGTACCACTGGCTCCAGCGAGTATGCAATTTCGGGGTCTAAGCTGAGAGAATTTTCATAAGAAAATTTTAACTGTAGGATGCTGAGCCTTAAAATTTGCATGTAATTCAGAAAGATTGCACAGAATTAACTTTTTTTAACGTGCTCACGGGAGCCATCGTCTTTTTTTACGGAAACGAAATCTTTCATGCCAGGCATCATACGATTATTCTCATCATCAGGGTAAAATTTTTTGACCAAATTTTCAATCTCGGAATCTAAAGTTTTACCTTTTTTTAAATTAGGAGAACTTAAAATACCATTCTCAGCTACTAATTTCTTAGCCTTTCTATTTTGGCGTTCAAAAGCACCAAATCCTTAACCAATCTTCTGCGGCCCCAAGATTTTGGAGAAAGAGTTAAAAGTAACACTTTTTCTGAATTAATTGCAGATTTTTGAAATTTTTCTTTTATTTCTTCAAGAACCTCCATTCCGACGTAATGATTTTCATCAGAACACTCAGTTTTAGATTTTTCAAACTTGGGTGTCGAAGGATCGGCAAAGATATCGTCGTCTTCCATTAAAATATCATTCTCGAGAATAGGAGGTGAATTATCCTTGATCACTGAAGCATCCTCAACTGTTGGATCAGTATGAGAATACAAAGAGGATAGCAATGCAAGTTGAGAAATTTCTTTTCTGCAATTTACACACAGTTTCGCATCGATGGGTATACCGGGATACTTTTTTTGAAGAGTTGCAGAAATTGTTCTCAAGCTGCACGGATCACGCTTGTGATTTTCCTTAGAAAAAGGATTGTAACAACGACGACCCAAGCTGGCTCTTTTTGGCATGATTGGAAATTAAGCAGAAGAAAAAGCTAAGTTGAGGCACTGAATAACGATGCGAGTCCAACCACGGAAGGTGGGTAAGTGTTCGAAATACAGTATTCAAGTAATACTATGTCTATTTTGAATAATGAGAAAAGTAAATGAGAATAAATAATATACGGGAAAGTACAAACCTGCAGTATTATGACGTTGAAATAAGCCGAAGCTAAATCGCATAAAAGGAATTTCTGATCGAAAAATAATTGGCAATTATAATAACTGACAATGAGTTTTGTTGCGAGAAAGGTATCGAAGACATCCATCTAGTGTTCAAATGTGTACTAATTTTTACGGCGGGTTTTTCAAATTCTCTCTAAAGTCTTAAAAATGAAGTATCGACATAAAAGTGGATTTTCCAGCGAAACTGTTAAATTTTTAGGCATTACGTTTGATTATAAACTTTCGTTGATGTCTCACATCAATATATTGAAACAAAAGTGTGCTAAAAAAATGAACATCATTAATTTTTATGCGGAGTAAAGTGGGGTTCAGACCCCAGTACTTTACTCATACTTTACAAGAGCTATGTTCGTTCACTGATTGACTATGGCTCATTTATCTATTTCCCACAATCTCAGCAGCATGTCGAAACTTTAGAAAAAATTCAATTTGCCAATCTAAGAGCACTAATGGGCTACCGCATTTCCACACCAACCAATGTTATTATTGCAGAATCCAAAATACAGTCTATTCTTGAACTTGAACGCACAGCAGCTCTATGTAAATCCTACCAGATTAAAATTCTTTCAAACTCCAATCTTGCTATTTCTGATACTGTACGTAAAACTAATTCTTTTCTTATGAGAAATCAATCAAACCTCAATCAAAGAATACTAAATTTATGCATACGCGAAATATATCAATTAGAAATTCACACCCAATCTAACTATAACATATATATTCATTATAAAACTTCAGTCACAAGCATCGACGTAAACACTGAATTAGGATCTAAAATGAAAGAAGCCCCCGATCCAAATCGTCTTTTACACAATTACTTAGAGAAATTAGAAGCCCACCCCCTTTTTACCGACGGCAGCAAAAGCTCAAATCATTTCGGAGGTTCTGCTTGTATCTATCCTGACGAGAATCGCAATTCAGGAAGATCTATATCTAAAACTGCTTCTATTTACACAGCCGAATGTATCGCGATTTATGAAGCTATGATGTTAATAAGTGAAAGCGAATATGACAAATTTGTAATCTTATCAAATTCGTTAAGTGCACTCTTATGTTTAAAATCCGTCAATACATGTATAAAATCTAACTATTACATTCTTGAAATTAAAAAGATGTACAACGAGATAATTGCTAGATATCCAGATAAATCTATAAAATTTACCTGTATACCTTCCCAGTGTGCTCAGATTGCAAGCCGAGGTACCTACAGCCACAATTGCACGCCGTGTCCGTGTGAAGCGAGTAGGGAGAGACGACGGGGCGCGCTGCTTTTGTTTCTTCCTCGTCGTTCTTGCGTGCGAGAACGGCACCTCCAACTTCTCCTTATTCTCCTCGGTTCCTCCTTGCAATGCTATTTTTAGATTTCATGCTGTCTGTTAGAGAATCGAAATTGAGAATTGTATTTTTCTCGACTCCGTGCAAAAGAGGCGGGAAGCAGACGACAATTTCGAATATACGAAATATGTAGTTATAGAATTAATACTTCTTTTTTCAATATTTTTGAAAAAGTCTGCTTGATTTGAACATCTGAAATCTCCTACAAAATTGTATAAGGATTTTAACACTTGAAAAATAAAAAATTTAATACCAATCAATATTTACAATTTTAACCCATATAGAAATTGAATAGAATTTTAGGTTTCCAAATTAAATCTTAAATCATGAATTTCGGATTTCTATTCATCTTATCCGTACATTTAAAAAAATTTTAATCAGAGAATTATTTTCTATTAAAAAGAATGTCTTAATAGAAAATTTAAATTTCTATTCAAGCTTAAAATTGATATACTCAACTTTAGGTTAGAAATATTTTCATCTCACAATTTTTTAACAAAAAATGAAATACTCTACGTAAAGGAAAAAATTTTTAATAGAAGTACATAAATAATATTTTTATATTTTCAACTCAAAATGTATGCTTAGGCTAAAAAAATTAAGATAAACATAATTTTACTACAGAATTGAATATATCGATTTCGTACCTGAAAAATACTTGCCTGAATTAAACTGTTGGAAGATCTTGTAAAACTAATAGGAGATTTAAAAACTCGAAATATAATTAACTAGTAAAATAAAAAGTCAAAAAATGTTTAAAATTTCAAGTCAATATATTAATTTTAAAGTTCTTTACATTTTAAGTCAATTACTTCATTTGAAAAGATACTCTTTTTCGTACAGCATCTAATTTTTTAAATAAAAATCTCTGCTTTAATATTCTAAAAAAATCTGCTGTTTTGAACATCTGAAATCTCCTACAAAATTATATAAGGATTTTAACACTTGAAAAATAATAAATTTAATACCAATCAATATTTACAATTTTAACCCATATAAAAGTTGAATAGAATTTTAGGTTTTCAAATTAAATCTTAAATCATGAATTTCGGATTTCTATTCATCTTATCCGTACATTTAAAAAAAATTTAATCAGTGAATTATTTTCTATTCAAAAGGATGTCTTAATAGAAAATTTGAATTTCTATTCATGTTCAAAATCGATATATTCATTTCTATAGTAAAATTATTTTTATCTTAATTTTTTTAGCCTAAGCATACATTTTGAGTTGAAAATATAAAAATATTATTTATGTACTTCTATTATAAATTTTTTCCTTTACGTAGAGTATTTCATTTTTTGTTAAAAAATGTAAGATGAAAATATTTTTAACATAAAAGTGAGTATATCAATTTTAAACTTAAATAGTAATTTAAATTTTCTATTAAGACATTCATCTTAATAGAAAATAATTCTCAGATTAAAATTTTTTTAAATTTACGGATAATCCTTATACAATTTTGTAGGAGATTTCAGATGTTCAAATCAAGCAGACTTTTTCAAAAATATTGAAAAAAGAAGTATTAATTCTATAACTACATATTTCGTATATTCGAAATTGTCGTCTGCTTCCCGCCTCTTTTGCACGGAGTCGAGAAAAATACAATTCTCAATTTCGATTCTCTAACAGACAGCATGAAATCTAAAAATAGCATTGCAAGGAGGAACCGAGGGGAATAAGGAGAAGTTGGAGGTGCCGTTCTCGCACGCAAGAACGACGAGGAAGAAACAAAAGCAGCGCGCCCCGTCGTCTCTCCCTACTCGCTTCACACGGACACGGCGTGCAGTCGTGTCTGTAGGTACCCCGGTTGGCAATCTGAGCACGCTGTACCTTCCCATATTGGCATCGAGTACAATGAAGCTGTCGACTCTTTAGCAAATACTTACACTAATGGTCCTATACTTAAACCTTCTATTATTCCTTTTACAGACTATCATCAAGAATTCAAAAAATATTCTTTTCTCAAAACCAACTTATTCGTGATAAATCAGGGCAATTTTAAACGTAATAATTATTTCAAACTCTACAATAAAGACTCAACAAAAACCTGGTTTTCACAAAAAAATTACGCCCGGAACTATATAGTCACTGTTAATAGATGTAGAACTGATCATTACAACTTCCTCTTCAAATTGAATCTATCTTACATTATCCTAACTCTTTAGCATGCAAATACATTGTAGAATTCTTTAGCAAATGTAACATATCGCTGTAAAAATCTATTGTACATGTGCATTCATCTCTGATGCGCTATTATTCTGTAAATAAACGTAAAGCAGATATGAGGCTCATATGAGACTTAAAATGCTTCAATATAAAAAAAAAAAATAAAAGTGGATTTTACTTGTCCAATAAATAATAAAAATTATTTTTCGTGAAATAATTTATAACGATAATAATTATTTGGTTAAAAAATGAAGTTTGTAGCCGATTATTTGTAGTCGACTAGAAACCGTACATTCTGAATTTGAAGCATGGGCGCTCGCGAGGCAGAAGCCGCGCGCAAGGAGTGTTATATATCTCCACCAATTTCTTTCGTCCCACTTTTGACAATGGCTCATTTTAAAGGGAAAAAGTCAAGCTTTTTTTAAACATAATTTTGGAAAGAAAATTAACGGCCGAACTTGGAGAAAAACTCAAAAATATGTTTAAAATTAAAAAATGAAGTTCAAATAATTTTTTTTATCTAAAACCATTACTTTCAGCGTAAAGCTGATGAAAAAATGTTTCCAAGACCTCCATAAAAAAATTAATTTGGATAACTTTTGTAGAAGTTATGGTTAATTGAGTATCAGCGTGCGTGGTAAAAGGTTGAAAATTCGAGCCCCTGTATACTGACAACCCGTCGTACTAGAAAAGTTCTCTGAGGGGAATTAAAAGAGGTTCACTAGGACAATAATTTCGCAGACTTTCAAGGAAATCGGAGACATAAAGTTTTTAGGCGGGTACACTTGACGAATTTTGCCCCAATTTTGACTAGAAATTTGACGTGAAAGCCACTGACTACGACTAATGCTCAAACTCCATGCTAATTAAAATGATATTTATGACCCACCAGTTACTTTGTGGCGTCAAATGTAACCCATCGCCGCAGACTGTCTACTGCCGCGATGCTACGCTTATTTTTTTACTTCTTCAGGTCCCGCAGGTCTTGAATCTCGTATCTGTCCTTTGGCAGCACTGCCGTTACCTTGAAAAGACCCTTTGCCTTTGCCACCAGCTTCTTGCTTTCACCAGTAGCAGCTGGATTTGCTTCCATCATTACCACATCCCCTATAAAATACGTTGGTGTCCCAAACCTACGAATGTCAAACTTCCTTTTTTTTCGTGCTTGCTCCTAATCTGTAAATGTTTTTTGCAGCAGTTCTCAGTTCCTGTAAGTCCATTTGATCCAGTGTTTCTTGAATTGCACTGATCAATTTTGCGTCGGCCATACTGCGTAGTTTGTAACCAAACAGGAGTTGTGTTTGTGACATTCGTGTTTTCCTACTAGTTGAGCAATTGATGGCACTCTAAACCTTCTTTACCTACTCCTCCCATAGATCCTCTGAACTTCTAGCACAAGAAGTTGCTATCGAACCCAAGACAGTATTATTCATACGTTCGCATTGTCCATTGGCACGTGGTGTTGCAACCGCGTTGAGTACGTGCTTAATACCGTACTGTTCACAGAAAGCTGTGAATGTATATGACGTATATGCTGTTCCTCTGTCACTAATTATGCGGGTGGGTGTTCCGAATATTGCGATTAGCTGATTAAGTGCTTTCAACATATGTTTAGATGAAGTGTCGCTGACTGGTTCGAGAATACAAAAATTTGTGAAAGCATCAACTATTGTTAAAATTTGAGTATTCTTACGTTGACTACGTACAAATGACACAACATGATTCAAATGTATTGTATGAAACGAAATGGCAACCTTTTCTATTGGATGCAGGAATCCAGGTTTACACCCTTTTTGATTTTTGTAGTAGAGACAATTGAGGCATGAATTTAAATATTTTGTGACAAATTTTCTCATTCCTTTGAACCAATAGTGCTCCCGTACTCTGCCTAATGTTCTTTCCACTCCGAAATGTCCTTGCTGATTGTGACATAATCTCACAAAATTAAAGCGTGACATTTTTGTGACCACCCATTGTTACCCGAGTCAGTCCTTCGAAAAACTAGTCCTCCCTTTAGATCGTAATTATCAAAATTAAGTTTAGTGTTTGCTTGAATATCACCTGATTCTAAAGTCTTACCAATTATTTCAATGTCTAGGTCTTGAGGCTGAGCTACTTATATCCATTCCTTTTCCGTTAAATCTACGGCACAACATTCTATTGGATTCCTACTCAAATAATCCACGTGAGAAAATTGTATGCCTGGGCGGTATACGATATCAAAAGTAATATAGTCTTGAAGATATACCCACCAGCGAGCGACTTGTGGTTGAATATCATTATTGTTAATAGTGGCTCGTATCGCACTACTTTCTGTTACGATTGTAAATTTGATTCCACGTAAATAAACTCGAAATTTCTTCAAGGCCACGTACACCGCCAAGGTTTCTAAATCATAAGAATGATATCTCTGCTCTTCGGGAGTTGTCTTTCGACTATAATATGAAACAACGCGTTTTTCATTTCAATTTTTCTGGATTAATATCGCACCTATTCCTATTGCACACGCATCTGTGTGCACCCCAGTTTCATGTTCAGGCTTAAAATGTGTTGGCCAAAATGCTCGCACCCATAAGTGCCTCCTGGAAAGCATGGTGAAAATCCACAAAAAATGGAATCTCACCCCACCATGAAGAAATTTTTCCTCCTCACCAAAAAAAAAAAAATCCATCCAAAGTGAACATTATTCTTGATTTATCTGATATCGCTTTTATGCCAATTTTTGAGAGAATGTTCCTACCAATAAGAATGTCTTTTGACAATTGATCATCTGGTACAATAAAAACTTTCACTTTAAAAGGAATTTTATCAATTTGCACTTTAATTTTCGAACGTCCAGTTGGAACTACAATAACGTGGTTAAATCCTGTCAACATTTTTTTTGTGCTTTTAATTTCTAGATCCAAATATTGTGCAACACTTTCTCAGATAATTGAACAATCACTTCCTAGATCTACTGTACAATTTTTATTCTCGTCTAATAAGGCGCATTTCTTAATTGGTTTTTTCACTTTAGATGACTCAATCTCTAGTACATGAGAAAACGCAGGAGTCGTCAACTCTTCCTGAGAGACCGGACCCTCTTCAACTGGTCATGCCTTTTCTCTCTTATCTTTATTTTTCTTCCTATAACAATCTTTTTCTACATGTCCTAACTTACTGCAAAACCCACATTTTATTATATTATCCCTCATATTCTTTGGTGCTTTATTTTCTTCGATTCCTGGATTTTTTTGAGAACCTAACACTTTTTTATTAATATAATTTCTCTTTAAATCAGGGCAACTATCCTTTTTATGTCCGTTTTTGCCACAATTAAAACAAGTATCGCGATCAAATCGTTGTATAAACTTTTTTGACTTAATTTGTTCCACGTAAGGTCTTTTTTCTATTCCTATACTGGTCCTTTTTGTGTCTTTGAGTTTTTCTACATTAATAGGCCCTAAACATTGACTCAACTCAGCAAGACTTCGCTTTTTTTACATTAATAATGTCGTTCGCAATTGCTCATCGTGAATTCCATGCATGACAAACTCTACTACTTTATCTTCAGGAATATCTAAATTTAAACGCTTAATCTATTTAACCTTTTCAAAACAATACAAAGATAAGGACTGATCCGGTAGACTTTTGTACATTCCCGCGGGCTCAAACAGTTGGCCAAAATTTTGTTCACCCGAAAATTGCCTTACGATTGCCACAGAGAATGACTCTAAAGTTACAGGAGCACTTTTGAGTCCATCATACCAACTTTTAGCGATTACTTTTAATTGTAAAGCAGCTATATATATTTTAAGCGAATCGTCCCAATCGTACATTATGGAATACATATTCACCTTTCCTAGCCACTCCATTTCTGACAAATCTTTCTGTTCTGGATCAAATTCGGGTAAAAGTTTTTCATTCACGTATGAGCCTGATTTTTTAAATCCTGTCTTCACGAATGTCGCACGCACCTCAGCCAACTTAGCAATATCGGACTCACCTTTTCGTACCCTTTTGGAATCTCTGCTAGGCGATCTGGATCTCGAGTTGTTTTATGATCCGCTCTTCCTTCTATCAAAATTTCGCCTTCGACTTCCTTTGTGACGTGCAGATGATTTACCTTGATGACGATAGGAGTCTTCAGAATTTCTAGATTGCCGCCTAGAACGACGTGAAGACGGTTTTTTTCGTCTTCTTCCGTCATCTTCGGGTCTCCTTAATTCCGTATCATAGACGTCTCCATGGAGACTAGATATAAGGAGACCAATCTCTTATGGCCGTACTTCACAAAACACGAAATGATGTTCTGCCAAGTACTTAGTTAGGAAACTTCCCGATGAGGGCACGTGTGTTCCCTGAGTGCAAAATGGCGGCATCCACGGTTTATAAGAATCGTGTATTAGACGTCGCCATTTTGCACCCAGGGAACACACATGCCCTCATCGGGAAGTTTTGTAACTATGTACTTGGCAGAACTTCATTTCGGGAATGGATATATGAAGATTGGTCTCCTTATATCTAGTCTCCATAGACGTCTCTTAAAGAATTGTGAGACATTTTTTTCTTTTTATATCTCAACTTCAACAACACTGCACTTATTTTTACCACCAACAACCTCACTCACAGTTTCACAAAGGGTGGATTTATGGAAAATTCGATATCAGTCCACAAATCGCAGATATACCCCACTTCTGATCTATAGTAAGTAAATTATTTATTTAAAAGTTAACAAAATGGAACTTAGAAAAGGTGATTATGTTTATTAAAAATGCTTCCATCAAAGCACTATGTCATATTGCGCACAAACACTAAATTTGCCCCTCGACGTGCATTGGCGAGCTCGAGCAGGATCAAACAGGAACCGAGTACAGACGGATTCACCTCAACTCGCTCTGAATCTGAGTGATTCTCGACGAGTTCGCTGATTCCAACTGATCCCGTACTGTTTCAACTTATTGCCTCGGTTCTCTATGAGTTGAATTTGTTCTTTTTTATTCCACTGAATCATGCATTAAATCGTTCAGTTCCATAACTAGAGCTCGATTCAGAATCAATTTCGAATCTTAGAAACTAAATGATTCCTGAGTGAAAGGCCCCTCGCTCATCTCTATATTCAAGAAAAGGGTAAGCCAACCACAAAAATATAAGTTAATGTTTATAATTAAATTAGATATAATTCAATTTATATTTCAGCATGAAGATCTGTATATTAATAGACTTTGAACACTTTCGCACACGTAGTTAGAGACGTTTTTACTGTTAAGAAAAGTTTTCTACGTTTAATTATTGCTTCATGCTCATAACATATGAATAATGTAATGAGTTTTATGATTATACATAAATTACCAAGAAAATAATTTTTTTATTATCATAAAAATAAATTAGTTGTCAAAAAACCCACGACAGTTTATTCTCAAAGAGCAGTTGACATTATTCGACAAAAAAGGAAACATTGTTGTAATTCATACAAAAACAAAAACCATAAGTGAATATTACGTGATTTTTCACTCTCGATATAAATAGAAATATAGTGAAATCATCACGTGCTGATCTATAAATAATTTATCAAGCCTGAGCTTAAAATTCATTTTCCTCCCCAGGTGCGAATTTCGGTCGGCTGCCAAAGTTGGACCATCGGGCCACGGTTGGCCCTACTCTGGCGACTAAGGTTTGGTGACCATAGTTGGGCCAACTGTGGTAGTTTCGGTTTTACCAACTTTGGCAGCCAACATCGGCAACTAAAGATGTGCCCGACCGTCGGCTCAACTATGGCCCAGACTCGAACTGACTGTCGGGCCAACCTTGGCGAATTGCTTCAGATGACCGTGACAGTTCAGTCGGCCCACCTCTGGGCCACGGTTAAACCAATCGTCGGCATATTAATAAGTAGATTCCTTTGCCATTGCACGACCAACTGTCGGCCCAACTATGGCCCAGACTTGAACCGACCGTCGGGCCAACCTTGGCAAATTACCTTAGATGACCATGATAGTTTGGTTGGCCCACCTCTAGGCCATGGTTTAACCAATCGTCGGCATATTATCAACTAGATTATAACCGTGCGGACATTGCCTTATTTTAAAAAAAAATCTTGACATTGAAATGTAAAAAGTTGTATACTATGTAAATTATTACTAATGTACTGTTAAAATGTATACTTCTAAAGTATACAACTTTTTATTAGATAATGTTGTTGATAAAACAGTTTTTTCCAAGTTTCATACAAAAATACTGTTTTATAGAAATTTAATTCAGTCACTGAAAGTGTAAACATTTTAAACCCATAACTGATTAAAATACCTGAAACAAAAAGATTGCTCATTAACCGAGTACAGACCTATCTTATACGGTCTTTGTAGCAGTAGCTTATAAGCGAGATTTTATTCAGAATATGGTAAGCGAGAATAGCCGAGAGGCTTTAGGCGTTATCAATGCGTTTAGTTATGTAGATAGTCTTAGAGGTAGGTTAGAGGGTTCGAATCTAAAAGCGAATATGAAAATTTTAATTCAAGCGTGAAATTACAAATAATGCAGCAATAACGTACTAATAATGTACTAATCAAATAATGTACCTCATCAGGGCCTGCAAGTGCCCTGATTTCATTTTCTACACGGGTACAAGCATTTTTTGACCTAGGACGGCCCATCTCCGGCACCCGACGTCGGGCCAACTGTTCACAATTAAGTTGCATTTTCATAAAAAAAACAGCCGGAACTTAGTTGCGCACCTAATAACTAAAGTGAAAATGAACAATATACTTTTCAATTTCAATTGATTGCATAAAAATTTGAGACATAAATGTCCACATACAAATGTATTATAATTCTGATAGCTATCATGATTATATTTTATTCTATTAACACAAAGATATTTAACGAGATTTAAAGGAGGTCGAAGGTGACCAAAACTATCAAAATATTCAACATTATTTTTAACTTTTTTATATGCAACCCAATGCATATCTAGCCCATATTCATTATCTAAATTAACAATAGGTGATTTAAATTTACGAGGTCATATTATTGGCAATGCAGTTCGCATAAATAAACTTTGAAAATATATTTCCATGGGTTTTGCATATTTTAGTAAATCAAAGTCACTCAACGCTCGATATGATAATTTTATTTCGGGGTTTTTTTTAGCATTTTTTCCCTTTAATCAACTTCACATTTCTTTTTCCACCAGCCTTCCTGACAGTTGCACGTGCACCCTGAAGTACTGATTCAATAACTGAGTGTGCATCTTTACCAGGGACTACAGACTTTTTAGCTGCAGAAACGATTTCTTTAACGATAAATCTAATCTTTTCTCCTTTTTCGTAACTCCCATGCCAATTTTAGATTTCATTTTTATAGCGTTCGTTACTGTCCAAGCAGCTGCCTTCTCACCTATTTTAGCGTCTCTTGCCAAAACACGATTTCAAACTTTTTCAGCCAGGACTTTATCAGTTGTATTTCTTTCTGTACTATTTTTTGTTGTTGTTTTAATAATAGAAAGTATCGTGTTGCTTACACTGAGAGAAATCGGCTTTGGTTCCTGTGCACATAGCACATAAATTTTTTGTACAGTAGTTGCCTTGACCAAAAAAGTTGAGAGAAGCTACTACTTTTATAGTTATCATGACAGTAATTTGGACTTTTTTGTGTATTCGGTTGTTGTGACCAAAGTTGATGATTAAAATGAGCTTTATACGTACCCCAACGGTTAGTACACGTACATTTTCTTTATGCGTACTGCCAAGCTCCTTTGGTTACTACAACCGCAGCGTTCGCTGTTGCGCTAGACAAATCAAGTATAACTTTCATTTTGTACAACGAGGTAAGCCTGTCGTGACAACTATTAAATCTTGTAATAGTCACACAATTTAACTTGCACTGCACTGGAGATGAGTAGTTACTTCCAAAAAGATATGCAGCCTAAGTTGAATCCTGCCAATTCTCGTTCTCGATTCCTGGACTATATTTCACCGTGCCAAGCATTATCAGGTAAATAATTCTATTATAAATATAGTTTGACAATTCTTTCTAAATGATAAACGATTTTGTTCGGGGACAATGCAATGCGTTCCAATTTTGCTGTCTCGTCGTATTTTGTCAAAACTATAGTCAGTCAAAAAAAGTTTATGATGATGAAAAAAGTGACAATTTTTTAACTTAATCGACGAAAGTTATCATAAATATCATTATACCGGATTATTTTTCTTAGATCTTTTCGGTGAAACTTTATTTTTTCTAATCAAATTGAATTCGTATTTTGATAACTAAGAGAACCATACCTATAACCTCAAAAATAATTTTGGCTGGGTATTTACTGTCCGTAGACTTAGTCATTTTAACTAAACTCTATGCGCGGCTTTACGATGGACTTTGGTTCCTATAACCGCAGCGCTATGATATTTCAAGTACCAGAATCGTGGTCTCAGTAACGTTCCTTGCAGTTGAAGTAAACACTTTTCCAATGTATGACAGCCACTACCATGATTGTCATGAGAACTTTAACATTTTTGTAAAGACGATTTTAACAAAAAAACTTTGGTCAGTGAAACCTAAAATTTCTCTCTGTGTACAGGCCTTATCGAGAGGATTAATATCAGGATCACCAAGTGCTAATAGTCTTGTTAATTTAGTACCTAGTCCACAGTACTGATATCCAGGAAAGTGCAACTCTACAGAAAGATTATTTATAACCTTATTTAATACTCCTTTACCACATCTCTTTTGTTTGACAGCTTTTCTACAACTAGTTGCACCTTTCTTTGTACACATGGTCATATCTGTCTGAGAAAATTTTTTACACTGAAGTGAAAAGCTTTAAAAGCATGCCATTTATTGATTTGCAATCAGTTGCTGTCAAGATGGAGTTTAAAACACAATTCCCAAAATTACTGGTGGCAAATTTTGATAAATTCACACAAGAATGGAAGATAGAAGTAAAGCGACATGGAAATTTATCACCCAATAGTGTACGAGCTACTTTTTGTGGTCCATCAAACACAGGGGCGAATTCCAAAACATTAATTAATGAAATTGGGTACAGAAACAGTCGAACAGACGTTAAATGAAACTTTTAAACCTATTGTAACACCGCTTGAAAAAATTGTTGGTATGTTCGTGATTATAAAAATATTTAATCCTGTCAGAGAAGAACAAGTAAAAATTGTAGATACAGAAAATATTGATGATGATAATTATTTATCATTTAATTCAGCTGACGATGAATGAGAAGATTCAGTTAATTTAAAATTATAGAGTGTTGATAATACAGAAAGTAATATACAACCATATTCTTCATCATGTAGGTGATAATGATTGCAAAAAATGCTTATAAAAAGAATTAAAAATCAGAAAATGAAGTTCGTGATGGTAAATCTTTCAAATATAAAAATTTTATTGAAAGATTGATTTCTATATCTTCTTCGCGGAGTAAAAGCCTAAACTATAGTATTATTTTTCAAAAATAAGTACAACAAGTATTACATTGCTATTATTATCTATCCAGCTATTATGAGAATTATCAATATTATCGATATAGTTTATTTCTACTCTTCTTGAGTACTTTTTCTTTTAATTAGACATCTGAATTAACTTTGGCTGATTTCTGTTCATAAAAGCAACCAGATATAGGTTTATTGGGATGATCCAAATCAATTAGTGGATCGTTTACGTTTACTTTTAGCATTTCAAGCAGCTGGAAATCCAAGTCATACAAATAAAATTATTTCAATCATTGAAGAACTACGACAGGCTAAAATTATTTATTAGCGATCTCTCTTAAGATTTATATAATTTTCAAAATGAGTATCGATATATTTGGACGTCACTCTAAACAAGGTGGAAATTCAAGTCGAAGTCTTCCAGGAAATGGATTCATGAGTACATCCGAAGGAAATTTTGATATAGATAGAAAGAGGTTATATAACGTAGCTTAAACTAAACAGCAAAATGATGAAGTACATATACAATTAGTTCAAGATTTTATCAAAAAAGAAGCTGATACCATCTATGATGTTATTGCGTCATTGAGAACTGAAATGTTCCATAATAATAACATTATAATTAATGTTCTGGAATTATCTGTCAATAGAAAATTGAACAACATGCAAGCTGATAATAAATCAATTCATGAATTAGTGCTTCAAAATCCAGAGTTCATTTCTCAATTGGATTTCAAGCTACACCCACTTAAAGATGAACACAGAAAACATGCAGTTGGTTAAAGAACTACATAAACCTGCGAGAAGAAATTACAAACGACGACATGTTGATATCCGTGGTATCGATGAAACTCTAGGGGTAAATCACTTGGAAATGAGGAAGACAACACTTAGCATTAAATTACATTGTAATTCAAGTGATTTTATTATTACATTTTATTATTTCATTTTTTACACATAAATAATTGCATTTTTCATTTCACTCTCTTTCAGCGAATAAACATTAACAAAAATTTGTACCAATACTCCGAATGCTTGATAAACTTATTGCCTTCCTACATAATTGTTTTAGATGAAAAGTAACTATTACTAAGAACACGGTTTCTATATACAGAGAATTAACACATTTTTCAAGAGTCTCTTCAAAATCATTGAATACTTATTTTTTATAACACTTTCTAAATTCTTCACACACTGCAAGTCAACGTTACACCGCACAATTTCAGCAATAGTTTTAACAATTATAGCCTTGTTACGTTGTAAATTTAATGGTAATAATTCAGTAATATGTTGATTAATGCAAGGAGTCAATTCTTCTACAATCACAAACGTTGATTCTTGCATTGTGAAGGGGTGTGATATTTAATTATTAGATACATATTCCACTGATACTAAACGGTCCTTGTTATAAACTATGAATCGGAGAAGGAATGCTTGACAGTTGATAATTTTGATGTCTATTTCATTGTTGAAAAAAAAATCTCATTTCTTTGAAAAAACTATCGAACACCTTCTCATTGCTCAAATACTCGTTAATTTCACTCTTACAGCCAAATATCCATTTTTATCCAATTCAACACCAACTGCTACTTGTTTCGTAAATGATACATATAAATTGTAGGTGGTAGACAGTATCAATTTATTTCTCAGTAAAGATGACATTTTCCGTCCACTGTTTGTTAACGGATGATTCTAATTCCAGTTCATTAGGCTCTCCACCAAGAAATTTCAGACGTAACTGACCAATGCCAATTTCTTTTACAACTTTTTGAAATATTCTTCATCGTCGAAAGATTTTACCATTCGTTACGGAAAAAATACAACAAAGGAATTCTCAATATCTGCAGCTATTTTCACTTAGTACTTCGTATTCATTTTTCTCAAGCCGGTAATATTAAAGAATTTACCAATTTTTAACTCTTTTAGACTTTTGATGGGCAAGATGGTACGTGGAGAAAATTAGTTGAAGTAATTTTACTCGACTCTTTCGATTAAATGTGGGACATAAGGAAATTTCAACATTTTTGAATTTGATAAATACCTAATTCACCCAAAGTGAAAAGCAATAAGCGTTACATAGGGAATAGTAACGAGTTGAGTAAAACGTTGTCGACGACAGGGCATCAACATGCGTCAGTGAGTTAACATGAAATGCATAAGTATATCACCGACGGTTGAAGTGCTTCAAACGATAGTTGAGTAAAATGAGCATCGGGCGTACAGTCTGTTCAACAAGAGCGAGTCTTCGATTTTTCGAAAACTATTAGAGATTTTAAAACGTTTTTTTTTTTAAATAAAAGTACTCTCGAAGGACTATGGCGCTACTACCTAATAGATAGTCCAGTCTCCATCGTTGTCCAGAATGGCCCGGCACCTTTTCGGCATGCTTTCCACTCATTTTTCAGCGCAGTCCGTTGGCAATTCTTGCCATATCTTCCTGATTTTTTGCGAGAGCTGTTTCAGGGTGAACACGCGTTTTCCCGCAAGCTACCTCTTTAAAACACTCCAGACATTTTCGATTGGATTCGCATCGCGGGCCTATGATGGCCAGTCCAAAGTTGTGATGCCATTTTCTGTTTTCCAGGCGGTGCAGACACGGCTTCGATGTTTCGGGTCGTTATTTTCTTGTAAGATCCAATCGGCCGTATTGGCTCTAAACATCTTTGTAGCAGACCTTAGAAGACCACGTTCATATATTTGGCGCATTTTCTGAGCATTCAAGTTCTCGGTGAAGAGCTCTAAATACCCAAAATTTGCGATTTGCCTCTTTCAGGCAGATCGTCGACTGTTTTATTGGCTTTATAACGCTCAAAACACTTCTTCACGAACGATTTCGTCTTTCTGATGTATTTAGCAGCGGCTGTATAGGACATAAGTGGTCCCTTTGGATGGGTACACAAAAAGACCGCTTCAAAACGTTTCGCGTACACAGAACTCATTATGCCTCACGTCTGCTCTCTCGGACGATACGAGCGCTACTGAATCGCCTTGGTAATTGCGCCGTAGTCCTTTGAATGTACTTTCATTAAAAAAAAAAAGTTCAAAAATCTCTAATAGTTTTCGAAAAATCGAGAACTCGCTCTTGTTGAACAGACTGTATTACTTCAACCAGCAGTCGTATAGTCCTCTTAAATAAATAAAAAATTCATATCTCGAGCCTGCCATTAGTCTTCCGATACATACATACATAAACATCATATAAATAGATTCACACCATTCAGTCGCAGCCAATCATATTTATAATCCCAAATACACTTAACATATTATAACCTTACATTTAAAAACCTAATAACTACACTTATATATAGGACGATACACTTTCGTTGAATGGCCTTTTTGAGCCTTAATCAAGTAAAAATAAATCAACTTTTTTCATAAATTATTCATATAATATTTTTTTAAATTAATAGAATTTATTATTATTATTATTATTTCTATATAATATATAATATAATTATTAAATTATATTCAGTACATATTTTTATATAACTATGTACATTTAAAAATTGCATTATTATCAAAAAGTATCTTGTGTAAAATATTTAATAAAAGGTTGTTTTATTTTCTGTGTTCTATATTTTCCAAAAGTCGATGGGATTTAAAGAAAGTTTCGACAACTAATATTTTCTGTGCAGGAGCGTTAACTTCAATGTATTGGGATCAAGTTAATAACTCCCGACTAAAATAAACTCCAATTGTATTTAGTAATTTTATAACTATTATCGATTATTAAATATGATAACTTGAAACATTGATATGCTGAAAATTCAACACGTGTTTCAAATTTAAAATTTTGTATGTGTGCCGAAAGCGCAGATTACTTTCATTCGTTCCTGCGTGAATAGATATAGCTGGTGGAATAAATCTTGCGATTCATGGTTTACTCAACTCTCCATTGAAGCGTAGAGTAGAATAAACGGAAAGCTCTAATATTTTTGTGATTGAATAAAAGATTGGTTTTCTATAATTATACTACGAGTAATAATATATATCTTTCAAAGTCTTTAATGCACGCTTTCATACTTTGTCCTTCACTTCTGAATTTTACTTAACTTTGATTAATTCTTAACATTTAATACATCACAAATAATTACAGTGATACTAAATAACTTCTAACTTGTACATATATCCCAACTTTGATTGAAAATTGAGTAAAATTACTTTGACTATTTTTCTCCATGTAGCTACTCTATATAGTTTTTTGCAGCCCATGATCTTGTAAAGAAATATTTCTTAAATTTTTTTATAGTATTCGAATGGTAGATCTAACTTTGATTAAATTTACCAGGAAAAGCTTTTGAAGCTTATGGGTTTTGTTAACACTATGAATGTTGTAGTGCCTTGTTGACAGGATGATCATTGTGATAAATCATTATAAAAAAATCTGCCCGCTTCGCGGGCACATTCTCATTGCGCGCCTAGGCCGCGCGATTCGATCGTCGCGCTTCGCGCTCCGGAATTTTTGAACGTCGCGCTTCGCGCTCCGTTCTTTCTGGGCCTCGCGCTTTGCGCTGGGTCTTGTGCTCTTCACATACATTCAAGTTTATTTATTATAATTTGATAATGAAGCTCAAACCAATTTTATAATAATATCACAGATGATGTGAATTACACATTTTCTCAAAGTCACTCAATTTCTTTTTGAAATTAAGTGAAACAGGAAATTCAATTTACTTAAGGCTCTATCAGCCTTAAGGAACACATTCTCATCATGGCGCTCGCGCTTCGCGCTCGATTTTCTGTATACATTTCAGTAACTTTTTAATCAATTACATGATTAAAATAATTTATTTTCTTCCAAATCTCTCAAAAAGAAAAAACAATCGTAGACTTTATTTAAGGAAACGATTTTGCAGAACAACGCTTATTTCGTATCTCACATATTTTGGTGAAAAAAATCGGATTTTTTTAATATTCATAATCAAAACATAAAATATACATCCTGTTCCGAAATGTCTTAATGTGAATTTGTAGACCTCATTTAGGCAAACAATTTTCCATCTAAATGTTTTTTTGTATCTCACATATTTTGTCTAAAAAATGGAATTTTTAAATTTTCATCGTATTTTTTAGAATTGAAACGAAAAATATATCTTTTATCAGAAACTGTGTCAGACAAAATTTGTAGATCTTTTTGAAACGAACAACTTTGTATTCTTACATTTTTTTGGTATTTCCAATATTATTGTTAAAAAATTGAATTTTGGATTTTCAATAGTTTTTTTTTTTTAATTAAAAAGAAAAATATGCATCTTATGAAAAAATGTTACAATTCAAATTTGTAGGTCTTTATTTATTTAATAATATTGTATCATAACGTTTTTTCGTATGTCGTATAATTTAACTTGAAAATGGAATTTTGATGAGTTTTTTCGAATTTGAATATGCTGTGACATTTCCAATTTTGATTTAATCAAAAAATGTTATCAGGATAATTTGTAGAGATTTATGAGCACTATCAAAAACCAGGATTGGAATTTTTGATTTTTTCAAAAAATTATTTTCAAAAACACAAAAGTAGTGCTCAATCCCTCAATTTTGATTGCATGTGGCTGGTTAACGAACGTGTCCTTACTTTTTCGGCTTCGATAAAGTGTACCAAAGCTCAATTCAATCTGATAATTCTATCGAGAGTTATGCCGCACACGACCTACAGACAGACAGACAGACACTTTCGTAAAAACCCTTTTTTATGACTCAGGGGGTCTCAAAACGTAAAGATTTGATGAAAATATCGAAAGTCATTTTTCACATAAAACCAATACCTTCTCATCCATGATGAGAATGTAAAAAATAAATGATATCGCCTGGTCGAGTGCATATGAATACTTTTCCTTTCTTTCCATTTTCGTTACTATTATACAACAGTATTCTACTGCCCAACTGCGGATTTTTAAAAACATTTGAAATGAGAACAGAAAAATTATATTTTTTAATAATTTCGAGAAAAAAGTGTAAAAAATTTTTCAAACATTTTTGTTTTTATTTCTTATGTTTTTTAAAATCCACAGTTGGGCAGTAGAATCCTGTTGTATAATTGTATCGAAAATGGAAAGAAAGGAAAAGTATTTATATGCACTCGACCAGCCGATATCATTTATTTTTACATTCTCATCATGGATGAGAAGGTATTGGTTTTATGTGAAAAATGACTTTCGAAATTTTCATCAAATCTTTACGTTTTGAGACCCCCTGAGTCAGAAAAAATGGTTTTTACGAAAGTGTCTGTCTGTCTGTCTGTCTGTAGGTCGTGTGCGGCATAACTCTCGATAGAATTATCAGATTGAATTGAGCTTTGGTACACTTTATCGGAGCCGAAAAAGTAAGGACAAGTTCGTTAACCAGCCACATCCAATCAAAATTGAGAGATGAAGCACTACTTTTGTGTTTTTGAAAATAATTTTTTGAAAAAATCAAAAATTCCAATCCTGGTTTTTGATAGTGCTCATAAATCTCTACAAATTATTCTGATAAAATTTTTTGATTAAATCAAAATTGGAAATGTCACAGCATATTCAAATTCGAAAAAACTCATTATCAAAATTCCATTTTCCAGTTAAATTATATGAGATACGAAAAAACGTTATGTTACAATATTATTAAATAAATAAAGACCTACAAATTTGAATTGTAACATTTTTTCATAAGATGCATATTTATCTTTTTAATTAAAAAAAAAACTATTGAAAATCCAAAATTCAATTTTTTAACAATAATATTGGAAATACCAAAAAAATGTAAGAATACAAAGTTGTTCGTTTCAAAAAGATCTACAAATTTTGTCTATCACAGTTTCTGATAAAAGATATATTTTTCGTTTCAATTCTAAAAAATACGATAAAAATTTAAAAATTCCATTTTTTAGACAAAATATGTGAGATACAAAAAAAACATTTAGATGGAAAATTGTTTGCCTAAATGAGGTCTACAAATTCACATTAAGACATTTCGGGACAGGATGTATATTTTATGTTTTGATTATGAATATTAAAAAAATCCGATTTTTTTTCACCAAAATATGTGAGATACGAAATAAGCGTTGTTCTGCAAAATCGTTTCCTTAAATAAAGTCTACGATTGTTTTTCCTTTTTAGATATGTGGAAGAAAGTAAATTCTTTTAATCATGTAATTTATTAAAAAGTTATACTGAAATGTATACAGAAAATCGAGCGCGAAGCGCGAGTGTCATGATGAGAATGTGTTCCTTAAGGCCGATAGAGCCTTAAGTAATATAAATAATTCAGTATCAAAATATAAGAAATAAACTTAAATGTATGCGAAGAGCACAAGACCGAGCGCGAAGCGCGAGGTCCAGAAAGAACAGAGCGCGAAGCGCGACGTTCAAAAATTCCGGAGCGCGAAGCGCGACGATCGAATCGCGCGGCCTAGGCGCGCTATGAGAATGTGCCCGCGAAGCGGGCAGATTTTTTTATAATGATTTATCACAATAATCGTCCTGTCAACGAAGATTCGACACCTGTTTTTACTTGTTATCATTTATTACATTAAACTTCCTGAGTAATTTCAGGAAATGTTTGTCTTTCAAAACACTTTTACGCCCTTATGACTTCAGAAGTTACAATAAACATCCTGAGCGAGGAGACAATATTCCAAGGAAAAAATCATAATCACAAGGGCATGTGTACTGGGAATAATATATTTTTTACGCATTAAGTAAATAATGCACCAACTTTGATGTGAAGCAAATAAAGATCTGGAAATTTTTAATTAATGTAACTTGATACCAAGAAAGTGACGTTATCTAATTTATTACTATAAAGATCCGATAACCGCAGCTTATGCAAAATTTATTTAATGTAACTTGATACCAAGATTCGAAGATAAAGTTATTTATTACTATAAAACATTTATACACCCTGCTCTTATTTCCAAGAAATATTTTTCAATCATTCGTCCTTTAACGAAAGCACGTCTTAACAAGCAAGCTACATCGAGTTCTTTCTAAAAACTTCGATATTAACGAATTCGTCTTTTGAGCTATATGTACAGCTTACCTTCCAGAACATTCTTGCCTTCGAGCACTTTTTATGGTACAAGCTTTGACACTTAGCATGAAACAGAATTATTTTTCCATGAAGTGACGTCATAATCTTCGAGACGTTGCATGCAAAAGAGCCATTTTCTTAGGGTGACCATAATTAATTCTCGAAAAGTAGGACAAAAAGGTTTGAAAAATGAGGACAAAGTAGGACAAAAATTTATTTAAAAAGGAGGACGAAGTAGGACAGAAAAGTTTGAAAAAGAGGACAAAGTAGGACAGAAAAGTTCGAAAAAGAGGACAAGATAGGACAGAAAAGTGACTATTTTATTCAATATTATCGATGCTTAACATCTTATATTTTTATTTTCGAATTCTGATGCATTTTAATTAATAATCTACAATGAAAAAAATGCTTGGGATTTATCAGCCATATGAATATAGCTGAATGTTTTTAAGTAATTCAACAAAATATATCTGACAGTTAACCAAAAATATTGCTGCAATAGTAATTCATATGGTTGGAATACACATACAGGCTGAACTGATACAAGCAAACCTTGGTTTTCGGTACATCTTCAATATAATATAGGTCAAGGAACCATAATTATGTTTGTATCGTGTCGAATTTTTTTTTCAGTGTATTGAGTTGAAAGATTATTTTTGAGTTGTTGAGGCCTGCCAATTGACGAAGAAATCGTTAGATGGTATTGAATGAGAAAATTTTGTGCAAAAAAAGTTCCAAAAGTTGATTAAGAAATAAAAATTTAGCATTTGAAAAAACTCGGACAAAGTAAAAAATCCTATAGGACAACTCACACAAGCCTTAAAATGAGGACTTGTCTAGGGAAATGCGGACGGATAGTCACCCTACATTTTATGACGTCATAACCTTCTAGAAAAACACCTATTCTTTATTGAGCTACGTCATAAACTTCTAGAATATACCTGTGTGACGTCATCGCCTTCGAAAACCTTCCAGCATCGAAGGCTCCCAACACCGAAAGAAATGGTATTGTGTTTCTACCTAAACGAGTTTGCTAGAGAATTTCTATGCAAATTAGAAAGAAAATCTTCTTACTTCAGTTATATTATTTTGTGTGTTAATAATTATGAATAAGAAAATAACAAATACTAGTTGAGCTAATGACATGTCTTTAAATTAGCTATAAGCTCAGGAAACTTTCATAAATGTCCTTCTGATTGTATTATCCATCGACTGTTATGCTGATTTAGCAAAACAAAATGGTTTGTTTCAAGAATGTATATTGGTATGCGTACAATTTTCCCGCTTACTGTGTGACAGTTTTAATCTGTCCATTTCGACTAGCAATTGCCGCTGCAGCCATCCATCGAAAAACGACGAAAGCAAACTTGTACACTTAATAATAATTCATATATAAATCTATGAAATTAGTTATTTGATACAGTTTTAAAATCTTAAAATCAACCACTGATATAATAGTTTACTTATCCCTGACCTCTGAAACTACTACGCATCACTAGCAGACAAGCGTCTGTTTGAATTTGAGCTGTTTTTCCAAAACAGAGTTTGGCTAAAGGAACCATAACCATAACTATTCTTATGAAACACCCATACAGTTTAGCTGTATCTGAGTCAGCCAAACTCTTTTGCTAATATACCCAGAAAATTGTGTGTATTCACGTTAAATTTCTTTCAGCATAGTGTCGGTAAATGTCGGTAACAGAAGTCTATGGACAGAACTCTCCCTGTATACCAAAAATTATGTAATTCTCGATCTTGGCTCAACAGCCAACTCATCGGTCAATGTTTTCAGGATTACATCATCAATTACTTCAATTACGTCAAGTTCATTTGAAAAGGCTTTAATTCTTAATTTTTATGCACTGTATCTATCACCGTTAAAAGCTTTAATGTTTCTCTTTGCTTTTAGGTTCTTGATTGTCACTTATACCAAGCACTATACAAAAAAAAACAAAGCTTTTTTTCAGTTTTGTCACTGAGATTTCTTAAATGGCACACATGTAATATATATTGTTCACTAGGCCTATAACCCATTGGAAAAATTGTTATGAGAAATAACACTTTATTTGACATTAAACAATCAATTCTATTTAAGACATTCGGAAGGCAGGTCTTTACTGATTGAAATGCAATTTTTGTCTAACTAAAGAAGGTGCCACACATATCACATGCACACACCATACACACTTTTATCCATGGTTATATTTTACATCATACAGATTACGCACAGCTCTTGAATCTTTATTCCAGACTTCTCAAAATATAAAGTGTGTGAAATATAGATTAAATACTTCAAAATTAAGATTATATTTTGCCCTATACACATTTTTAATTTTTGAAATAGTCCAATTGAAAATAAGTTTCATTAAAAAATATCCAAAAGCTTTTTGACTCGAAATATAATTACATTTTTTTACACAATCAGTAGATTTTAGCACAAACAAGAATTAAAGAATTTTAATAATACATATTTGTATACAATATTGTGTTGGCCGTCAATCGAAAGACCCGGGCTCGAATCCCGGCACAGTCTAAAGTGTCTCCTTTTCCATAGAAACATTTTAAAATTCTTTAAATTTTAGAATTATTAATTGCTCTGTGCGATTTGAGATTTTGAAATTGTCTACGGGGCACCTGTCGGGAATGTATTCTATCTGATACCGAGACTCTCGTCCTAATAAAGTATACAGGGACCAAATTTCATAAACTCAACCATCGTAATTGAAAAATATTAAATGCCGTGAAGTAATGCCGTTAGGCGATATAACGAGATCTTCATGTGTAGAAGAGGATGCCTCATCCTATAGACCTATTTGTCTATTAGATACAATGTGGAAGCTTCTGGAGGAAATGATTCTACAAAGACTACATGGTCACATGTTCGTCGAGAAAGGTCTCTTGGAAAACCAGTTCGGCTTTCGGAAAGGCAGATCCACAGTTGAAGCCATCCAGGCAGTGGTGGACATCGCCACTAAAGCAAGAAGAGGAACTGGTAAGCGTAAGGGATTCTGCGCGTTGATCAGCATTGACATACGCAATGCGTTCCATACCGCGAGGTGGAACATCTGCATCGAGGCGATGGTGCCGAAAAAGGTTCTACACTACCTGTTGCGAATGATAGATGACTATCGGAGCGACAGGTGGGTGATATACGAGGGCGACAAATGGTCTCTCAAAGAAGAAATGACATGATGCTGAGAATAGTCTCAACATACCGAACTGTGTCGACGAGTGCTGTGCTGGTCCTGCCGAGCGTCCCGCCAATAGACTTTTTGGCGTAAGAAAGGAAGGAGACCTTTCAGCTTCGCAAGGAGCTCACCTACTAAACCAACTTGCAGGAAATCGCTTGCGCAAAGGAGACCATCCGCAAGGAAGGAAGACGCAGACTCGTCGAGAAATGGCAGACGAGATGGCATGGTGACCAATCCGGGAGATAGACACACCGTCTAATCTTGGAGCTCGCTACCTGACTGCATATAAAGCACGGTCAAGTCGTTTTTTCTCTGACGCAAGCGCTTTCGGGCCATGGTTATTTTAATGCGTGCCTGAAGCGTTTCAAGACAAGAGACTATGAGTGCTGTCGCTACTGCGGATCCCTTGTGGACAATTCAGAGCACGTACTATAGATGGGCTACTTTTAGTTTTAATAATGAAAAAAAATGTTAGATACACTATTGGCAGAAATTGTGCGCACGCTCTCCGTAGGTACTATTAAAAATCACACTTGCGTTTCAAGAGTAAAAACTCCATAAAAAAACAGATGCAAACTTTTTACTAGTACCGTCAGAAAGTTTATGAAATTTCCAATCGCATGAGCCCTATTTGAAATGATTTGCTTTTATAGGTAATTGGATATCATGTGAGAAAAGTGAGAAAATATTCTGGTTTCCCCAGAATTTACTAGCTCAACTTTAGCTCTTTACATGGGCTAGGAAAATTGCAGGAAAAAATATAAATTTCTCATACTTAATCTTTTAAATCTTACCTTTAATTTAAGCAAAAAAGAAAATTAAAAATCTTTATTCGCTCGCGAGAAAATAAATAAAATGTTGTACCCCCATAAAATGACTGATCACAGATCGACCGTCGCGTCGCGGGACTCGAAGGTCTCAACAGTTCCCTCGTTTGTCGAAGCAGGACCGAAATCAGTCATAAGGGAGTGGCGCTTATGCGGGGCATGGGTTTTAAGCAATTAATTTTATTTGTATTTTTTTAATTTAAGTTAAATTAAAAAGCTTTTATATAGGAATTATAAAACCAATTTAAATATAATATAATATTTAAAATAATTTAAAAAAAAATAATAATAAAATAATTTAAAAAAAAATAATAATAAAATAATGTTTAAAATAAATTATTAAATTATTATGGATATGATGATATAGTAATTCAATCATTTATTTTAAACATTATGTTTTGTTTGACCATTTAAAACAAAATGAATTGTTTTTATAATTCCTATATATACACATTCTAAATAATTAATTAACATTAAACAAATACTAATTTTTAAGAAAAATTAATTGCTTAAAAGCCGTGTCCCGCATAAGTAATAATAAATTATTAAATTATTATGGATATGATGATATAGTAATTCAATCATTTATTTTAAACATTATTTTTTGTTTGGCCATTTAAAACAAAATGAATTATTTTTATAATTCCTATATATACACATTCTAAATAATTAATTAACATTAAACAAATACTAATTTTTAAGAAAAATTAATTGCTTAAAAGCCGTGTCCTGCATAAGTGCCACTCCCTTATGGTTGATTTCAGTCCTGCCTCGACAAGCGAGGGAACTGCATAGAGATATTATAGATAGAGGAGACAAGCCATAGGCCGCTTTGTAAGTGGCAACGTCAGTCCGCAAACTCGGTGAGAGCGAAAGAGAGAGACGATGGGAGGTTAATCTGTCTTTGTCTACGCGTACCGCGTTAGCCTCGGTGTTAGCGAGAGACAGCCTAACCACAATTCACTCTCTCGCCCGAGCTGACAGGTTTCAGGCTGGCTTAACTCCTCTATCTATAATATCTCTATGGGGAACTGCACGGAGAAAAGTTTGGTGAATCCGCTCGCCCAACACGTAGAACTGATGTGCTAAGCACACGGAGAGCTGCGCGACCTCTGTTTGGTTGAACAGCTCTGTCAATTTGGGGGAACCATTACCCCAAACTAGGCGAGCCGTTACGCGAAATACTTGGGCCAGCCGTTCTCTCGCGAGCTTTTCGTCAGTTTGGGGTAACCAGTACCCCAATTTTAGAGTAGAAGTTACACTAAACCAAGGACGAGCGGCTTTCCCACCGCTAGCGCTACGGTTCTACTAAACTTCTCTCCGTGTGTCGAGCAGTGTGCACAGATCTGATACCGACGCAGTCACAACTACAGAAGCACCTCCTGTCCGTGAGGAGCGAGTAGGGAAAGGCGGTGGCGCGCGCTGCCTTTCTTTCTTCCTCGTCACTCTGGCACGCGAGAACGACTCATCCCACTTCTCCTTATTCTCCTCGCTTCCTCCATGCAATGCTATTTTTAGATTTCACATTTTACGCTTTCAGTTATCGAGTCGAAATTGAGAATTGTATTTCTCTCGACTCCGTGCAAAAGAGGCGCGAAGCAGACGACAATTTGAAATGTATGAAATATGTTATTTGAGAAACAACACTTTTTTTTCAAATACATTGGAAAAAATCTGCCTGAAATAAACATCTAAAAGATCGTGCAAAATTTTATAAGCATTTGAACATTTCAAAAATAAACTTTCAGTAAAATTTCTTGCCAATAAATGTTCAAAATTTGAATCAATATATATTTTTCTATTTAAATTTCCATACTTCTAATCAATTTTGTACATTTAAAAAATTTTCAGTTAGAAATATATTCTATTAAGAAAAAATAAACATAAAATTCAAGTTTAAAATTTACATTCTCAGTTTTATGTTAGAAATATTTTCATCTTACATTTTTGTAGCCTAGGCACAGACTTTTCATTTAAAAAACGAAATGTTCTACAAAAAGGAAAAATTTTCTAATAGAAGTGGATAAATCAAAAAGCTAAAATATGTGTTATCTTCATATGAACAAGTAAATATTTACCAATATCAATTTTTACATGAACATTTTTGTTCGAAGTGTTGAAATCTTGTTACAATTTGACAAGATCATATGGACAAGTTCAATCTTTTAAATGAAATATCTTGTGATTTTTAATTTGTCTGTTCTTCTGAAATCGGGGGAAGATTTAAAAAGTAAAAAAAAAAATTTCCAATGGAATCCAAGGTCAATAAATGCTAAAAGTTTTAAATCAAGATTTTAATTACAAAATTTTGAAGCTTTGTAATTAGCTTTATAAATGACTACTTGTATCAGAAAGTAATTCAGCTCTGTACAGCATTTTTATAATTTGAATTCAAAATAGGTGCTTAGGCCAGAAAAAAGTAAGATAAAAATTTTTTCACCATAAAACTAAGAATGTAAATTTTAAATTTATTATGTCATATGTTTATCTCTTTTTATTGGAAAATACTCTGCACATAATTCTCTGTTTCGATATTTTTTAAACGTACGCGAACATTTAAGAAATTCATAAGTATTTCACCTTTTTATGAAAATTACAAATTTCCAAATAACACTTTGATTGACAAAGCTAAAAATTCGTCAATAATTGATATATTGTATTGTAAGTTTAAACATAGGATGACTTAAAATTTCACAATGACATTATTTTTCAAGTACTTAAACCTTTCTTCAATTTTGAGAATTCCTTCAAAGGTTTATTTCAGGTGAGTGACTTTTTCTTTTTTTAATGAAAAATTTTATAATTCTAAATTTGACTCATCTTGTATCATTGTAAAAAGATTTTGAAACCTCAAAAAAAAATTTTCAGTTTAATTCAAAGTCAATAAATATTCAATGTTTGAAATTGAAATATTAAGTGAAAGATTTTCAAGCTCTGGGAATCAACTACTTTAATAACACAATTTTTCTTCTTCGTAAAGCATCTCAATTTTCAAATTAAATGTCTCCGCATAGGTTACAAAAACGTAAGATGAAAATACTTTATATTATAAAATATAAAATATCGATTTCAAACTCAAAAATTATTTGTATCTGACATATTTCACGAACTTAAGTATCTATACAAAAAACCGGAAAGGCCATCTACTTTCCTCAATATTATAATACCGGTAACACCAAAATGTACAAAAAAAAAATTATGTGTCTGAAATAAAAGTCTTGAAGATCTTGTAAAAATAATGGGAGACTTGAATACTTTTAAAATAAACTTTCAGTGAAATGGTGAACTCAATAAATGTTCAAAACTTAAATCAAGATATCAGTTTACAAATCTTTAGTTGCGTAAATTGACTACTTCAATTTGAAAATTACTTGAAAAAATATTATATTTAAAAAATTTAGCCACATAAAATAACGGTTTGAAATCCACATTCATAGATTCATGGTAAAAGCAGGTCAAAGTTTATTAATCTTACGTCTTAGTGGCGTATGCGCAGACTTTTAATCAAAACAATAAAATGCTTTACAGAAGGTCGAAATTTTCTTATTACTGTAATTGATGAAATTTGTGGAGTTAAAACAATTTTTAATTGATGTTTTTGCACAAACCTTCAAACATTCATTAATTTAAAATTTTACTCAAAATTTACTCTTTCAGCGCTCAAATCTTTTGACAATTGTACAAAATCTTATAAATATTTATTTTAAGCATATGTTTTTTATAATATTCGAAATATAAGTGTAATTATTTTAATTGAATATTTCGTAAAATTTTGAATTTAGCTGATCTTGCGAAATTGTTGAAAGATTTGAACACTGATCAAAGAATCTTTTAATGAAATTTAAAGTCAATAAATGCTTAAAGTTTTATCTCATGCTTCTTTGGTTTAAAATGAAAATATTTTGTACCGGATTTAAATTTAAATTTTATCTTAATTTTATGTAGTCTAAGCACAGACTTTTATTTCGAAAAAATTGAATGCTGTAAGAAAAAGAAAATTTTGTTAATTGAAGTACAGTTGACTTACAAAGCTACAAAACTTTTTCAATTGATATCTTAACTTGAAACCTTTAAGCATTCATTGAATTTTCATTTTGCTAAAAAATTATTTTTCGAGTTTTTAAATCTTCCATTATTTCTACAATATTTTCAAGAAGTTTTCTTCAGCAAGTACTTTTCAAATTCAAAATTGATATATTCAATTTTTTACTAAAACTATTTTCATCTCACGTTTTTGTGGCCTAAGCACAGTTTTTGAATTCAACATATAAAAATGCTCTACAAAGTTGAAATATTTTCATATATTTATAGTTTTGAACGTTCATTGAACGATACAAAATATTATTTTTGCAAACTAAATGATTGGTTTCTTCCTCATTAAATTAAAAAATAGCGTATATTTAATAACAGATTGTATCTTTAAAAGGCTCTGAATATATACACACTCAGAAAAAATATTTGATTGAAGCAAAAAAATTATTTGTTTGAAACACTTTCTTTGACGTAAAGAAATGTTTCGTTTTAATGAACCAAAATTTGTTTGATTCAAACAAAATATCTTTGAACCAAATAAATATTTTTTCAAATCAAATAAATTTCTGCCGTAAATCAAACAAATTATATGTTTGACCATACATCAATGCACTAATTTCTTTGTTTTGAAGAAAAATAAATTTGATCCAAACAAACATTTATTTGGTTCAAAGATATTTTGTTTGAATCAAACAAATTTTATTTCATTTCAATAAATCATTTGTTTGAATCAAAGAAAGTCGTTCAAACAATCATTTTCTCTGATTCAATCAAATCTTTTTCTAAGTGCATAATAACTAATTTTGTTTTGAAAGAAAAATTTTTTTTATCGTTCAATGAACGTTCAAAACAGTAATTACATGTATTTTCTAAATCAAGTGGTTGATTCATAAAACTTGAAGATGTTGTAATTAATATCTTTACATAAAACTTAAAGCATTTATTTACTTTGTATTTCATTGAAAAATTCATTGTTTAGTGTTAAAATTTTTCTGCGAATCCACAAGAATATTAAAATTAAAACTGACAAATTATTTCATTTTAAAGATTACGATTTTTTTCTTGATATTTGGAAAAACATCCATAAGATCTTGTGAAGTCGTAACAAGATTTAAACACTTCGAAATAAAATTTTATGTCGGAGTTGAAATCAATAAATATTTTTTAAAATAAAAGTCTGTGCTTAGGCCACATAAAATTAGGATGAAATTTAAATTCAAATCTGGTGCAAAATATTTTAATTTTAGACCTAAGAAACATGAGATAAAACTTTAAGCATTTATAGACTTTGAATTTCATTGAAAGATTCTTTTATTTCATTTTTTTGATTAAAAATCTGTGCATACGCCACTAAAACGTAAGATTAATAAACTTTGATCTGCTTTTAGCATGAATCTATGAATGTGGATTTTAAATCGTTATTTTATGTGCCTAATTTTTTTAAATATAAGATTTTTTCAAGTAATTTGAATTTTTGAATTCAAATTGTAACATCCCTACTTTCCCCCTTGCTGCCAGACGCTTCAGTCAGCCAGGGTTCGGTAGGAGTGGGGGAGTAGGTGATGAAATAATCGAGTCTGGATAGATTTGTATATAAAGTTAACAAAACATATTTATTCAGTAATTAAAATATAAAAGAATGGTTACAGATGGAAAAATAGTGTGAGTGTGAATGTATTATAAATAGGTTAAGGTGCCGGTGTCAGTGTTTGTGGTGGACGGTATCTAATGGCCGCCCCAGGTAGAACTCAGTCAGGGGCACCTGACGCCGAGCTCTACGCTTCGCCGAGGACCAATCATGGGAGCGCCCATCCATTGGTACTCGACGTGGGGGACCACTAGCCGCCTGTCGGGTCGTCGTCTGGGGGGCTACTTCCTGGAGGACCCTGAACAGCACTCAGTCAGGGGCACCTGACGCCGAGTGCGCACTCGCACCGAGAGCTGACCATGGGAGCGCCCATCCGTCAACGCTCGGTCCGGTTCCTCCAGGTATGGGGTCGGTCGGTACGGAGATACCCTTCCATGGGAGCACCCATCCGAAGAGGCATCTCCTGCCGTCCGTCCTGTGCGACGCTCCGGTGTGACCCAGCTCGCCGCCCCGGGCGAACTGCCTTTCCTGTGCTGCGATCCTTGCCTATATCTCGTTCGTACGAGGAGGGGGAACGCTGCGCGCGCTGCTCGGCGTAAGCGGGGGAAGTTGTGACGTGTGTACAGGGGTGTACACTTCGTTACAAAATTATAAAAATGCTGTACAGAGCTGAATTACTTTCTGATACAAGTAGTCATTCATAAAGCTAATTACAAAGCTTCAAAACTTTGTAATTAAAATCTTGATTTAAAACTTTTAGCATTTATTGACCTTGGATTCCATTGGAAATTTTTTTTTTTTTACTTTTTAAATCTTCCCCCGATTTCAGAAGAACAGACAAATTAAAAATCACAAGATATTTCATTTAAAAGATTGAACTTGTCCATATGATCTTGTCAAATTGTAACAAGATTTCAACACTTCGAACAAAAATGTTCATGTAAAAATTGATATTGGTAAATATTTACTTGTTCATATGAAGATAACACATATTTTAGCTTTTTGATTTATCCACTTCTATTAGAAAATTTTTCCTTTTTGTAGAACATTTCGTTTTTTAAATGAAAAGTCTGTGCCTAGGCTACAAAAATGTAAGATGAAAATATTTCTAACATAAAACTGAGAATGTAAATTTTAAACTTGAATTTTATGTTTATTTTTTCTTAATAGAATATATTTCTAACTGAAAATTTTTTAAATGTACAAAATTGATTAGAAGTATGGAAATTTAAATAGAAAAATATATATTGATTCAAATTTTGAACATTTATTGGCAAGAAATTTTACTGAAAGTTTATTTTTGAAATGTTCAAATGCTTATAAAATTTTGCACGATCTTTTAGATGTTTATTTCAGGCAGATTTTTTCCAATGTATTTGAAAAAAAGTGTTGTTTCTCAAATAACATATTTCATACATTTCAAATTGTCGTCTGCTTCGCGCCTCTTTTGCACGGAGTCGAGAGAAATACAATTCTCAATTTCGACTCGATAACTGAAAGCGTAAAATGTGAAATCTAAAAATAGCATTGCATGGAGGAAGCGAGGAGAATAAGGAGAAGTGGGATGAGTCGTTCTCGCGTGCCAGAGTGACGAGGAAGAAAGAAAGGCAGCGCGCACCACCGCCTTTCCCTACTCGCTCCTCACGGACAGGAGGTGCTTCTGTAGTTGTGACTGCGCGGTATCAGATCTGTGCACACTGGTGTCGAGACCTTCGAGTCCCGCGACGGCAGTGTTCGCAGAACGTGGACGTAAACGGCCCCCACCATGGACCCTACCAGCTCATGGCTTCTTCCTCGCTCTACTGCCATAGGTTGGTTGAATGAGGAAGACACAATGAGCTCGAAGCATCTATGGTGGGGGCCGTTTACGTCCACGTTCTGCGAACACTGCCGCGACGCGACGGTCGATCTGATTTCAGTCATTTTATGCGGGTACTACATTTTATTTATTTTCTCGCGAGCGAATAAAGATTTTTAATTTTCTTTTTTGCTTAAATTAAAGGTAAGGCTTGAAAGATTGAGTGTGAGAAATTTCTATTTTTACATTCTCATCATAGATGAGAAGGTATGGTTTTATGTGAAAAATGACTTTCGAAATTTTCATCAAATCTTTACGTTTTGAGACCCCCTGAGTCATAAAAAAGGGTTTTTACGAAAGTGTCTGTCTGTCTGTCTGTCTGTCTGTAGGTCGTGTGCGGCATAACTCTCGATAGAATTATCAGATTGAATTGAGCTTTGGTACACTTTATCGGAGCCGAAAAAGTAAGGACAAGTTCGTTAACCAGCCACATCCAATCAAAATTGAGGGATTGAGCACTACTTTTGTGTTTTTGAAAATAATTTTTTTAAAAAATCATAAATTTCAATACCGGTTTTTGATAGTGCTCATAAATCTCTACAAATTATCCTGATAACATTTTTTGATTAAATCAAAATTAGAAATGTTACAGCATATTCAAATTCGAAAAAAGTCAAAATCAAAATTACATTTTCCAGTTAAATTATACGAGATACGAAAAAACGTTGTGATACAATATTATTTGCTACATAAAGACCTACAAATTTTAATTGGAACATTTTTTCATAAGATGCATATTTTTCTTTTTAATTAAAAATAAACTATTGAAAATCCAAAATTCAATTTTTTAACAATAATATTCGAAATACGAAAAAAACGTAAGAATACAAAATTGTTCGTTTCAGAAAGATCTACAAATTTTGTTGCACACAGTTTCTGAAAAAACATATATTTTTCGTTTCAATTCCAAAAAATACGATTAAAATTCGAAAATTCCATTTTTTGACAAAATATATGAGATACGTTTAGATGGAAAATTGTTTGTCTAAATGAGGTCTACAAATTCTCATTAAGACATTTCGGGACAGGATGTATATTTTATGTTTTGATTTTTAATATTAAAAAAATTCGATTTTTTTCACCAAAATATGTGAGATACGAAATAAGCGTTGTTCTGCTAAATCGTTTCCTTAAATAAAGTCTACGATTGTTTTTTCTTTTTGAGAGATTTGGAAGAAAATAAATTATTCTAATCATGTAATTTATTAAAAAGTTACTGAAATGTATACAGAAAATCGAGCGCGAAGCGCGAGCGTCATGATGAGAATGTGTTCCTTAACATAGAGCCTTAAGTAAATTGAATTTCCTGTTTCACTTAAATTCAAAAAGAAATTGAGTGACTTTGAGAAAATGTGTAATTCACATCATCTGTAATATTATTATAAAATTGGTTTGAGCTTCAGTATCAAATTATAATAAATAAACTTAAATGTATGCGAGGTCCAGAAAGAATGGAGCGCGAGGCGCGAGATCAAACCGCGCGCCCTAGGCGCGCTCAAACTTGCGAGCTGCGCGCGGAGCACGTGATGAGAATGTGCCCGCAAAGCGAGCAGATTTTTTCCTGCAATTTTCCTAGCCCATATAAAGAGCTAAAGTTGAGCTAGTAAATTCTGGGGAAACCAGAATTCCGGCCGCTTTTTCTTGATTTCTTTGTCCAATTTCATTAGCTGGTGACAGTAAACATTTGAATTGATAGTTTGGTTCCTTGGGAGCAGCTCCCATTTTTTTTTCATCACCCGTTATGATTCGCTTTAAAAATGGATCGGTTTCTTTACGTTTCAGCAGTGAATCGCAAATGGAAATTCGTTCGGTGAGTTGGATTCGTTCAATTTGTGAGGGACCAAAATATCGAGCTTATCAACGTAACCAAGTTGTTTTAAATGTCTTTCAACGCATATATGTGATATGTTAAGCTTATCTGCGATCTCTTGTGTCGCACTACGCCGGTTATTCTCTATCATTGCTTTTATTTTGTCGTCCTCGACTTCAGTTGGGCGTTCAGACCGTGGTGCATCTTTGAGGTGAAAATCTCTGGAACGAAAACGAGAAAACCAATTCTAGCACTGGCGTTCTGTTAATGATTCTTCACCATAAACATCATGCAACTTTTTCCGAGCTTGCACTGCGTTTTTACCTTTTCGAAAGTAATAAAGTACACCTGACGAAAATGAGCGTCTGGAATCTTCATTTTAAATCAATGCAGAACAATAATTTTTTTTTACTGAATAATCTATGAAACGTCAGCTGTAAAATACCATATACGGTCTGAAGTTTGCAATGCAGAAGAGCGACTTCGAACGACTAAAGTCATCTAGCGGAAAAAAGCGAAATGACTTTGTTGCCAACCCAATAAAAAGTAGGAATTTCTTTTTTTTATGTACTCTTTAAATCTGAATCAGTCAAATTTTCACTGATTGAATCAGTAATTTTCCTTCTGACTGATTCATCAGTGCAAAAATAATTTTAACTGTCAAGTCATTTTTCAAAACAAAAGTAATAGTCTATTCACGTCGGTTTTTATCTTCTCTACCTTTTGTGATGAATTTTGGACACAAACATGTAAAAACCTAAAATCAATAATATTCGCTGATTTACTAAGTATCATACATTCCCTTAAGTACACTACTCTCTGAATCTGAATTAGTCAAATTTTCACTGATTGAATCAGTGATTTGCATTTTCACTAATACACCAGTGAAAAGGATGTTTTCAAGTGTTAAATCAGTCAAATTTAACTTATTCATCAGTGGAAAAAATATTTTTCACTGAAGTAATCAGTTAAATTTGACTGATTCACAGTAACCTCTTTTTAGCTATTTGATTCAGTCAAATTTCACTGATAATCAGTAGATTTTGACTGTTTCAGATTTAGAGAGTAACAATATTTTATATATTTACATTATATCCCTAAATCGTAATCAAATATACCAATTTTGAATATTAAATTGTCGCATAGTGTTAAAAAATGTCTTTCTGTGCATTGAAGCCATGGACCAACCTGGTCACATGACAAGATCCCTACTTTACCGGCATTTCAGTTTGTGTAACCCCATTGCCATAAAAAAAAATATCTAACTGAAAATTTGTAAGATCAAATAAAATACATTAATATAGGTCTGTCTGGTCATAATTTTTTATAATTATAAACAAAAATTACTTCAAAAAAATTTGTTTACTATTATAAACATTTATAAAACTTGGTACGTTTGCATTGGCTTTAGGGTCCATAAATGAAGAAGTCTATTTAATCAGACGTTTCGGCTCTGATCGGAGCCCTCATCAGTGATATTTATTAAATCTAAAAATACAAAAAAGATGCTGTCGCTAATTTCACACTTTTTAACGGAATAACTAGAGTACTTAGAATATGATATAAAACCGAGTGCTTGGTATGTTAATCTGTAATTGAAAATGGAAAGCTTGGATACGACTATTCTTTGGACTATTTTTCCCTGGAACTATTTTGAACCTATTTGTAAACTATTTATAAAATATTTATATTTATAATTTATATTTATATTATATTTATATAATATTTATATTTATAAAATAATATTTATAAAATAATTATATAATAAGGTTTGAACTCAAATAAATTGGTGCGAAGCTGAATGTGAACAGCCTTGTCTAGACAATTGAGGCCATTTTTTGGAATATTTTTTCCTGAAACTATTTTAACCTATTTGTAGACTATTTTCCTGAAACTATTTCAACCTATTTATAGACTATTTATAAAAATGTTCACATTTTGACTGTCTTTTCTATGCTGGTGTCTACAATTGAATTTGTTGAGACTATTAGGGCCTGGTTCGAACTATTTAACTTAGACTATTTCAAACTATTTCAAAACTATTTTTAAAAAAAGTAAATATTCACATTCTTTTTTAAGAAGGTCTTATCCATACCGGTGTCTATAATAATTCTTAGGTTACAGATTGTATGAAGGAAGGAATCCTTTCTCTTTAATAGAAAACCACGGTTGATTATAGAATTTTTTATCCTTGTTTTTTGTTTTCTGTGAAATATTTTTTGAACACACATTATTTTTCACCAACTCACTGTGCGATGTTATATTTTTGACTGAATCTTGAATGTACGGAGAGGACAGTTGTGAAAGAACCAAGGAGGCGAAGGTGGAAGAAAAAAAAAAATTTTTTTGTGACGGAAGATTGTAAATCATAACCGGGGTCCGAAGGGTTCAACACATTTGCGGCAGATATGGAGGCAATCTAAGCATTTTCCAAGTTAGGGGGGAGAGTTGAGAAGGATAGTGATACTGTAAAAAGGAACAGAGATTCCCGGGAGCCAATTGCCCCAGAGAAATGTTTCCTCCTTTCTAATTTTTGTTATTTAATAATGACATATAAAAAACGGATAGGTTATCCGTGTCAGTTCTTTGGTTAATTGAATTTGTATTGCTGGCTATATGTGTCATCTCTAAAATCATCCGTTTTTTGTAATTTTCGGCTCTGTCTATGATTTGAATGTTGTCAAAATTGAATGTGTGGTCTTGTTCCCATGCGTGTTTTGTCAAGGCAGTCCATTTGTCCGGAGGGTTGTAAATATCCCTTTTGTGTTCGTGAATTCTAGTTTTAAGTGGTCGTTTTGTAGTACCTATATATGTAGCTGTGCAATCTGTGCAGGGGATTGTCCTCAGACCCATTGTTTCCTTCTGTGGAAGTCCAACGTACAATCTGGCATCTTTTTACAGCAAAATTCTGTCAAAAAATATAACCCCCCCTTCTTCACGTATAAAAAACAGTTTCGATTTCATCCACAAGATAAAAAACATCACAATCCCCCCGGATCACAAAATTATTTCACTTGATGCAGTCTCACTATTTACAAATGTCCAAATTGGCCTTGCCATGACAGGTATTAAAAACTAGAATTCACGAACACAAAAGGGATGTTTACAACCCTCCGGACAAATGGACTGCGTTGACAAAACACGCATGGGAACAAGACCACACATTCAATTTTGACAACATTCAAATCATAGACAGAGCCGAAAATTACAAAAAACGGATGATTTTAGAGATGACACATATAGCCAGCAATACAAATTCAATTAACCAAAGAACTGACACGGATAACCTATCCGTTTTTTATATGTCATTATTAAATAACAAAAATTAGAAAGGAGGAAACATTTCTCTGGGGCAATTGGCTCCCGGGAATCTCTGTTCCTTTTTACAGTATCACTATCCTTCTCAACTCTCCCCCCTAACTTGGAAAATGCTTAGATTGCCTCCATATCTGCCGCAAATGTGCTGAACCCTTCGGACCCCGGTTATGATTTACAATCTTCCGTCACAAAAAAAATTTTTTTTTTCTTCCACCTTCGCCTCCTTGGTTCTTTCACAACTGTCCTCTCCGTACATTCAAGATTCAGTCAAAAATATAACATCGCACAGTGAGTTGGTGAAAAATAATGTGTGTTCAAAAAATATTTCACAGAAAACAAAAAACAAGGATAAAAAATTCTATAATCAACCGTGGTTTTCTATTAAAGAGAAAGGATTCCTTCCTTCATACAATCTGTAACCTAAGAATTATTATAGACACCGGTATGGATAAGACCTTCTTAAAAAAGAATGTGTTTATTTACTTTTTTTAAAAATAGTTTTGAAATAGTTTGAAATAGTCTAAGTTAAATAGTTCGAACCAGGCCCTAATAGTCTCAACAAATTCAATTGTAGACACCAGCATAGAAAAGACAGTCAAAATGTGAACATTTTTATAAATAGTCTATAAATAGGTTGAAATAGTTTCAGGAAAATAGTCTACAAATAGGTTAAAATAGTTTCAGGAAAAAATATTCCAAAAAATGGCCTCAATTGTCTAGACAAGGCTGTTCACATTCAGCTTCGCACCAATTTATTTGAGTTCAAACCTTATTATATAATTATTTTATAAATATTATTTTATAAATGTAAATATTATATAAATATAATATAAATATAAATTATAAATATAAATATTTTATAAATAGTTTACAAATAGGTCCAAAATAGTTCCAGGGAAAAATAGTCCAAAGAATAGTCGTATCCAAGCTTTCCATTTTCAATTACAGATTAACATACCAAGCACTCGGTTTTATATCATATTCTAAGTACTCTAGTTATTCCGTTAAAAAGTGTGAAATTAGCGACAGCATCTTTTTTGTATTTTTAGATTTAATAAATATCACTGATGAGGGCTCCGATCAGAGCCGAAACGTCTGATTAAATAGACTTCTTCATTTATGGACCCTAAAGCCAATGCAAACGTACCAAGTTTTATAAATTAAATCAAGGGTCAATACAAACTATCATTTTAATTATAAACATTTATGCCCAGACATACTTGACTTAGTGAATTTCATTTATTCTTACAAATTTTCAACTTTTTATCTTATTTTTTTACAGAAATGGGGTTACACGAATTGAAAATGCTGTTAAGGTAGGGACCTAGTCACGTGATCCGGTTGGTCCATGGCCTTAAATACAACAACTGCATTAGAGGTGTGCAAAAAGATTCGATTCGATTTCCGATCCGATATTGACCTCCGTCGAATTTTTAAGATTCGACCGATGCAGGATGTAGTTTGCAATTTTTAATCAGGCATTACACAATATTCATGCATTGTATAATTGTATTTTAATTTTATATCGTCATAGTCGAAAGAATTAATTTTTTAGTCTTATGTGATGCATTCAGAGACTTTAGTCCATCAAATAAAAAAGTTAGTCAGTTTGATTTGTTAATCAAAATTTAACAAATTTTAATTATTTGTTTATAAGAGTTAGTATAATAACTAAAAATTAAAATTAAAAAGCCCATTTAGAAAAATGTTGTTCAACTCAAGATTTTTAAAGGGGTTGTGTTCTAATGATACACAGATATGGAAGTTGAGCATTATTAATCGAATCGTTTGAGCTGAGGGTCAACAGTTTCTGATTTCAGCATACGACAAAAATAAGAATTAAAAGTTTTGAAATCAGTTAATATCTTCTGATCACATTTTTTATTCAAAAATCTTAAAAAATTCCTATTGGTTAAAAAATTTCAGCAAATAATAATAATATAATAACAATAATAGAGAATTATGAATTTAAAAAATTTTGGTGAATTCGGAATTGTTCGAAAATTTGCATTCACAAAATTGTAAATGCATATTCCAGAAAAGCCAGAAAATATTTTCGTGGTGTTTGAATCGTTCCAAAATGGTGAAAGTTAAGATTTTTTGAGGGATTTAGAAAATATTGTTGAAGTTTCGAATGAAGAAAATAAATAAAAGATATTAACTGACTTCAAATTTTGTTTTTATTCTTTTTCGGATGCTTTCTTCGCCCTATTCAGAAAAGTAAATAGAAGGACATTCAACTATAAGATTCTACATCTAACATTATATCTTAAGTCTTAATTGCGTATTATCAAGGTAGATATAATGGATTGCCTAAAACTTCAAGTTGACTTACAAGTCTCAATTTAGAATGTTTTCTTTCAGCTAAATTCGGATTTTTCTTTAATGATTCTTTTTTTTAATTCTACTTTCTTTAATACTGATTATTTGAGAAAGAGTGTGCAACTCAGTTTGAAATTTGTATGCTGGTCTATTAATAATCGATATCTTATTTCGTGTGGTCGAAAGTTGGTTTTAAAAAGTAAGGTAGGAATCGGGTACCCAGGTGCGAATTGACCGTCGGCCCACGGTTGGGCTAACCTTGTTAAAGTTGGTCCAACCTTGTTGGCCAGAGGTCGGGACAACTAGTGAAATGATAACGCTATCCGTCCATTGGCGTGAACAGGCCCTGATAAGGTACATTATTTGATTAGTACATTATTAGTACGTTATTGATACATTATTTGTAATCGCACGCTTGAATTAAAAATGACATATTCGCCTTCGGATTCGAACCCTCTAACCCACCTATATTATCTACATAACTAAACGCATTCCTAACGCCTAAAGCCTCTCGGCTACTCTCGCTTACCATATTCCGAAAAAAATCTCGCTTATAAGCTATTGCTGCAAAGGCCGTATAAGATGGGTCTGTACCCTGTTAGTGAGCAATTTTTTTATTTCAGGTATTTTAATCACTAATGGGTTTAAAATTTTTACACTTTCAATGACTGAATTAAATTTCTATAAAACACAGTATTTTTGTGTGAAACTTGGAAAAAACTTTTTCATCAAAAACATCTAATAAAAAGTTGTATACTTTAGAAGTATACATTCTTACAGTACGTTAGTAATAATTTACATAGTATACAACTTTTTACATTTTAATGTCAAAATTTCTTTTTAAATAAGGAGATTTCCGCACGGGTATTATCTAGTTGATAATATGCCGACGATTGGTTCAACCATGGCCCAGAGGTGGGCCGACCAAACTATCACGGTCATCTAAGGTAATTCGCCAAGGTTGGCCCTACAGTCGGTTCGAGTCTGGACCATAGTTGGGCCGACAGTTGATCGTGCAATGGCAACGGAATCTAGTTATTAATATGCCGGCGATTGGTTTAACCGTGGCCCTGAGGTATGGGCCATAGTTGAGCCTACGGCCGGGCACATCTTTGGTTGCCGATGTTGGCTGCCAAAGATGGTAAAACCGAAACTACCATAGTTGGCCCAACTATGGTCACCAAACCTTGGTCGCCAGAGTAGGGCCAACCGTGGCCCGATGGTCCAACTCTGGCAGCCGGCCGAAATTCGCACCTGGGTAAGTGTGTCATGGCCTTGAAATTAAACTGATAAAAAAGAATTTAATCAGGTGTAGAATATTTTCTTGTATATTTTAATAGAGTTCATTTAAATGTACAAAATTCCATTTCTATAATTTGGTTTACAGTTGTAAGGTGTACAATTTAATTGTGCTTGAAAAATTATTAATGAAATTATGTTCAGTAGGGATTTCTCTTTTATTGTACGGAATTTTATTGTGTAAAGTTTATTTAAATTCCCAAAATTAAAATTATTATGTCTTGTTTCAGTTATAGAGTTTTATGGTATGGGATTAACTTTGGTGAGTTAGTAAAAATATTAAAATTGTTAAATATATGTAACTCTGTATAGTCCCTGTGCGTATAAATATTTGTCTCGAGTTTTCAGGCGTATAAAATTCAATTTTTTAGTTATTTTATTAAAGACAAATTACGTTGCCTGATTCTTCAAACAATTTTAATACACATTCCTGACATGTATAAATCGCATAAGACAAAAACAAATTCTTTCGACTCACCAATCCGATATGATAAACTAATAATATATATATATATATATATTGTGTAATGTCTGATTAAAAATTTCAAACTACATCCTGCGCCGGTTGAATTTTAAAAATCCGACATTCGACGAGTGTCAAATATTCGACATTCGACGAACGGCTGATCGAATGTCGAAAATCCGACATCCGAGAAGCGAGCTTCAGATGTCGAATATTCTACATTCGACGGACGGCTGATCGAATCGGAAAAATCCGATCCAACAAATAAGGCGAATCGAATCGAATTTGCGACATTCGATCTGACAGAATGAACACGTCTGAGCTGCATATCTTAAACTTCTTATACTGTATTCTGAAATTTAAAAAAAAAATAGTTCACGGAATATGGATAAAATCTGTGTGGAAATGATGAATAAAGTTATATATATATAAGGAATGGCTAGCTAGAATATGATTAATCAAGCATAAGAATAATAATAATGTATAATACACGACAAATTATGGAGAAATTAAAAATGTAAATTTCCTCATTTAATGAAACTAGTTAAAATCTCATATAATAATTAACTTAGAAATATACATATAATGGAAAAGAAATGATTGATAATTATGAGTAAAAGTGGAAATATATTTCCACGAAATAGTTACTTATTGACAACAAGGAAATAAACAACATACAATAGGAATGAAACTGAGATGAAGAGAGCATTTATCTAAACTTCAAACGAAGCGTTCAAGATTTTTATCGCTACTAAAATGCTTAGCTAGCTGTCTGGCATAACTCATTTAGTGGCTTAAAACTATTTTCTACTCATTCAAGATTGAGTTTTCATTCTAACATTAAAATCAAGGCGATATTTTATAAAACTGGTAATCAAAAATTAATGAAAATATTTAACTAGACTTCAAAATTCATTCATTTATCTATGTCTTAATAACCGCACCCTGAGAAAAATAGATATTAAACCGTAATATTTTTATATTGTTAATTAGTATATTTGTTTTTTACACTGAGAAAATTAAGCTTATCGAATGTACAACATGCATATTCGTAATCGCTCTGAAGCAGATGGTATTGATATAAATGAATATGCTATAAAATTTATAGCTGTAATAATACAGCATTCAGACAGCGGCATGCGAAACCGAATTGTTTGTTTATAGTAACCAAAAATCAAACTCACACGGAGAAAAATGGGTTATAAAATTTAATATCCAGGTAGAGTGACTATAGGACAGCCATTTGAATTATAAAAGCTATAATCTCGATTATAAGCGGTATGATGTTAGAATATAGAAAAAATTGTAGGTTATGTCACTTATAATCTAGATTATAGTACTTATAATTTAAATAGCTGTCCCATAGTCACTGGAACTGGATATTAAATTTTATAATCCAATTTTCTCAGTGCAGTACAACCGAACCAGTTTGTTCACAACAAGCCACGAGTTCGGTTAGACCACTAAGAAAAATGAATGTGAAAAATTCAACTAAGGACCCATAGTAAAGTGACAAGTGATAGATTTAACTACTTTATTAATTAAATTAATCATTATGCTTTAGTGAATGATACCATTTTTTTTACAGTTCAAAATAAGTTCAATTAACATGGCGCGATTAGCAAAATGAATTATAACCCTAATAACATAAAGAAGCAGTCAAAGTTACTATATAAAAGTAATTAGAAAAAAAACTGATAATTAGTAAAGTGTACTATTTTTTCAATTGTACTGCATTAGTTAGGATTACTTATTCATCAAGTTCAAACAATTTCCTACATTCCACTTGTTACAACTATTATTTTCTTTAATCAAATCAACTTAGACTTAGTTAAAACAGCTTTTTTCAGTCAATTGTATTAGATGTTCTACGATTGATTCGACTGAAAAAGTGATATTGGAGCTTTTACGAATTACAAAAAGTAGCTGAAAAGTAGACAAATCTACTGAGAATTTTTTCCATGTCGATAAACAACCAGAAAGTTCGATTGGGACAACCTAATTTCTTATCATGGCATCAGTGTACCAGTGATAGTTATTTTACTCTTGAAATTTGACAAAGTACTGAAAAACAATTTCAATTGAAGTATAGTCTATAGGATAGTAAGAATTAGTAACATGGATTATAAAAAATAATCAAAATCAATGATAATCCAATAAAATGTAAGATTTTGAAAAAAATTTCTTCCACTCCGCTGAAGGGTATCGAGCCCAGGACCGTTCGATTGCTGGTCGAATGCTCTATCTATGCTCTATCTATCGTTTTTTCACAGAAATTTTTATAAAAATATATATTGAAAATTCCATCTAGTCTTAAATGGCGTTAATTCTAAATCGCTGGTTGATAAGGTAGATATGGTAGAGTTTCATTATCACGGTGAGTGATACACTCTTCTAATTATCGACATAATCGACTGAAATTATATGGAAAAATGTAAGATTATTTATGTGCCGATTACTGAAAATAAGATGCCGATTATTAGGATATTTAGCTTATATTTTGTTTTAAAAAACGCTTAGTCTATTCTTTACTAGAAATTTTAACACAATATAATTACAGATAACCTTGAAATACACCCCGGATGCTTAAGATATCGAAAAGGTAAGATTAAAATCTTGTCATCACGCCAACGACAATAACTTGGCTTCGATAATTTAAGTTAATTCGTGTTGGTTGTCGCTCAATTCCGATGCATTGTTTCCAATATCTCAGGTATTGAGGGCTAATACCACAGATTATAGGATTCAATATAAACTAATATTGAGCATTAATATAATGTATATTGAAGAAAATTATTTATTATTAATTTCTATTTGATACACACAAAAAAAAGTCCAGTTAAAACAACGGGAATTCCGGTTAGGCCATATTTATTAACATTATTTTCTGGTTATTTCTAACAGATTTTCTAGTAATTTCTAAAAAATCTGGTAAAAATAAACTGAACGCGTTGGATTATACTAAATACATAAAAATGTCTAACATTCATTACATTCAACGAACCAAATTAGATGTACAAGTCTATGTTTGCATAGTTACAGAAAAGTAACAAAAGTTACACAACTTTTCATATCTAAAATATAAACCAAAAGAGAATAATATTTTCCTAAAAGATTTTTTACATTTAATTATTCAATTAAATACACTGGCAGTTGATTACAGGAACAGCCTTTGAATTAAAATAGTATGTATTTATTATTCAGAATTAGAATTATAAAAATTATTCATTTATGACTCTTACTATTGCAAACTAGTGCTTAAATAGTGAATAAAACATTGGTGTTTTCACTCCTAAAGTCCTAGTCAATGAGATTTGTTTAAAAACAAGAAAAAATTTTAATATAATTTCTAAAAATTTAAGTTTCACTTTTCCATTTGGAACCAGGAAACTTCCTCTTCGGAAAACAGTTTATGTGTGGGCCAGATGTGATTTTTCTGTGTGTTTTGGGCCTAAGCATCCCATTCAACTGGACAAAGGATTAAATGACAAAAATATTCCTGACAATCACTTATAAAAAGCTTTTGCAATTATCAATTATGTTCCCATAGCATTAATAGTATATTGTGCAACTAGAAAAAAAAAATTTATTTTATGAGTATATAGTTTGATGCCTAAATAAAGCAAGGGCAACAATTTTCTGGTGGGAGGTCAAAAAATTGATTTTTTTGCCCCGCAGCCGGTAATAAAATGCACTTTATGACTCGCTCGTAAAGAAATTATTTCTATATTAGTTTTATCTTTAACAAGCCAAAGTAAATCGTATCATTCTAATTATCATCCAAAGATTTTACAGAAATCCTATTTTTTGTACTCGTACATCGAAATAGCAAGAGCTGAAATGCTATAGTCCTACTTTAGTCGTGAGTGATACCAAATAAGCCTACTTTAGACCTATGGAACCTTCTTCGTTCATTTTTAAACCTAAAACTGGAATGAATGATAATATGTGACACTTCATAGGATTGAAAGAGGGTCTGTTCTAGTGAAAACTAAACCGTCTACAAATCCTACTAAAGGAGGGTGCAAATTTCGGCTCGGAAATTCATTTCAAAGCTAGAAATGTTTTAAATAAAATTATTTCATATTGAAATGTCAAACATTCTCACTGCCACATTTCAATTATCAAATCAGAAGAGCTGAATAAACCATACTTTATTTTTGCAATGAATAAAACCTGATACACAGAAAAACTAGGTGTTATATTTAGCTGGAATCTGGTATGGAATCTACATTTTACTATTGAGCTCGGGTAAATAATACACATAGTTTATGCTGCGAGCTAAAGAAAAATATTTTGTATAAAATTTTAACTTTTGATAAAAAAAAAAAAAAAACAAAAACAGAAAACACAAACCTTTCTTTTGAACGTGCGTTTCTGCCAGATAAGAGCACTGTGGGTCCAGCGGCGTGTTGTTAGCAAAAACTCAACCCCACCTCCTGACAACACCTGTACATCATCCCCTAAGAAGTTCGTCTTCTAACCCCTTTAAATCAACCACTACCTCTTTTTAATCACCCAAATCACTTTTTGCATACACAACACATCTTTTGCTACAACACAGAATTTATAGAACTTCAAAAAATGTTGATATCACAATTTAAAAAAAACTTCCTGATTAATTAAATTCTAGAGGGGTATACTTTTCTTGGTGAAATGATAGAATAGTTTTAAAAATGCCCGTTTTATTCAGGAAATTTATTTTGAGCAAAGCCGAGGGTGCTAAAAGGACGATCGCGACCCTTCCCTACTAAAATATCGCAACTGATACACTTTTTATTTTATGAATGACTTAGATAACTTGAGATTAAAATTTTAAGAACTTTTTCAAGTATGCTGATAATTTTTATGATCTTTTCTCTCTTTTCTAGAAGAGATATGAAAGGTGCGTAACATTCCTCGTATCGGTTAACTGCGTGATGCTGCAGCCTGCGGAGTTCTGAGCATGCGAAATGTCTCTGCCACCCCCGCCTCAAGATCACGTGATTCACAAGGCACTCTCACTCGTTCACGAAGGGGGCTTTAATAGAGAAAGAGGGGCATGAATTTAAGCAGGAGAAAATATAGTGCCAGTATGTGAGAGCGAGTGAGACGGTAAATTATTTCATTGTCAGGACCGTACAGTTACAATTATTTTATAAAATTTTATGACATGTACAGAATATAAGCTCACTGCATTTTATTACATTCCATTATAATCACTCTATTTTGATTAACTTTACTGGATCGCATTACATTGCATTGAATTTCATTTTATAGTATTCTATTGCATTTTATCAGAGTACATTAAATTGCATTGTGTTGTATTGAATTGCATTTACTTTTATTTCATTTATTTTGCGTTTTACCGCATTTTATTTTACTACATAGCTTCAAATTCGATTTGAATGCATTGGATTTTATTTTATTAGACTGAATTCTGATAAAATTTTGTTTTATTTCATCGCACTTCATTCTACTTTACGGTATTTCATTACAATTCAATTTACAAAAATGAATCTGATTGTGAATTATTTTTCATTGAATTTGACGTTATTGCATTATAACAATAAGGTAAATGTACCAGTCGTTGCGCGGTTAAGGAAAGCCTTCGAGGATTATTGAATTTAATTATAGAAAAATAAAATTTTTCGTCATATTAATCGAATCACATTTTGAAAGACACTTTCGATTTGTATTGCAAAGCTTATTATTCTGAAAATTTTCAACACTTATTAACAAATAGTCGAAAATATGAAAAAATGCGTTTGGCCCAGTCTTTGCGCAAGAAATTTATTATTGTATTATTTATTGTTATATAAGGGTTATCACAAATATAAATCAAAAACTTTCAAAATTGATGTCGAATAAATTGATATAAATACTTAAATGCGAGAAGAGTTCCATTTTCATAAAAAATAAGCACATAGTCATTTTATGAACTACGATTTGAACATTCCGGAATATTTTATTTTTTAGCATTTTTGAGTAAGCATTTACATTAAAAATTTGTTATGAGAGATGAATAATAACCTTATGTTCAATGATATCTTCAACTTGAACACAAAAATATAAAGTAATTTTCTTAATTTTACGTAAAATATGCTCGACAGCGCAACGACTGGTACCAGCGCAACGACTGGTACATTTACCTTATATTAACTTACTAGATACTGTGTACATTTTTTTGCATAAGTATAAAACGATGGTTTGATAAAATTAAATAAATAGAAGTATACACCGAAACATTTTTTTTTCCGAGAGTCAACTATCACCCATATTTAAGTCTAAACTAGTTGAAATAACACGGATTCCTGTTTAAGAGAATCACGTACATACGGTTAAACATACCAATATAAACCTTGTTACAGAGAAATAAATAATTCTAGTTCTATTAACAATTAAATTCAATTAATATTGCTATGCTGTTATTACAAAACTCCGCTGTAAAAAGAATATCTTCTGTATTTATTACTTTTTCACTGTGCAAACAAAAATTTATTTTTGTCAATAATTCTTTAAGACCCACTTTTATCAATATAAATTCTGCTCCAGTAGATCATAAACGCAAAGTTGTTTTTTGGTTATGTTTAATACATGCGCCTGAAAGGATCTGTCCGTCAAATCAACTTGCTTTCTTTGTTTTTCTTACTAAACTTGAACTTTGTCATTTCAACTAGGATTGCAAAGTTGGCGCCTGTCCTAACTAGGCAAAATAGTTGATTCCTTGTACACGGGTACAAGGAATTTTTTTCGGTGTAGCAATTAAAATATAAAACACTATATTTTCCATGTTATTGGTACCGCTACGAATTTTTGTCATAGACACCGGCTACACGGAGAAAAATGAAGATAAGGATATAAGGATTGATTAATGAAATTCATGTAAACAAATTTCACACTTGATTCTTTCCAACTGATTCCCCAATAAACAGAAGAGAGTGCGAGACGCAGATTGGCAGTGATTACTTAATTCCCGTAATCATTGCCAAGCGATGTCACACTATTTTCTGTCTTCACAGGAATCAGATGAAAAGTATCAAGCGTAAAACTTTTTTACAGAAATTTCAGTATTGAATGTTTATCTTTTTATATCCATTTTCACCGTGTAGAATAATTTAAATAATATAATTAAAAATCATAGATCAGGCCTCAGATCATACTCTCTAAATATGAATCAGTCAAAATCTACTGATTATCAGTTAAATTGGACTGACTCAAATATCTAAAAAGAAATTACTGTAAATCAGTCAAATTTCACTGATTACTTCAGTGGAAATCAACTAAAATAAAAGTGAAAAATATTTTTTTCATTGATTCAATCAGTGAAAATTGACTGATTTGTCAGTGAATAATATTTTTGCACTGATGAATCAGTAAAAAGGCAAATTACTGATTCAATCAGTGAAAATTTGACTGATTCAGATTTCAATTTATATTTATTTTATTTCATCTAATCTGAAACAGAAAAAATTGCATCAGGAAGCAAAGATGATTGCAGGAATCGAATACGAAATAGGTTAGAAAAATTAAGAGTTTAATCACTCATATTCATCAATCATTCAATCAAAACTATGAAAATAATGCTTTTTCCACAAAAATATTTCATATTCTTTAAATTTTTTAGATTATTTTTCAGAGTTCTACACATATTGAAACAAATTTTGAGAATTCTATACAATTTTAGAAGGTTCTAAAATATGTATTTTGAAATTACATGGTATACTTAATATTTTTGTATATTTTTGTCATCAGACTTCGTTTTTAAAAGTAACTATGTCCAATTTAAATTATATTATTCCATTTATCTTTATTGTATTGCATTCTAGTGTGCTTTATAATATCACATGACATCATTATTCAATTAAATTTAGTTCTTTCAGTTAATCTACATGATTTCATTTAATTTTACGTCACTCCGTTTCATTCTTTTCCATTTTACTTTACCAATACGTTTTACTAAATTTAAATCATAATAATATTTCTGCTATTCCTTTAATCGTGTTTTATTTTAACTTTGCATTAAATTGCATTAAATTATAGTTCATTAGAATATGAACACTTTTAATTTAAATTCAAAATGAATTGCAATACAATTCTTAACCCTCCGATACCCAACTAAAAATTATTACACGGTTACCAAGCCCTAGAGGATTTCCCCTGCGTGTTAGAGCATCTGCATTGTTGCCAAATGTTGCGATTACTTGGCTGAACGTGTAACATCAAAATGTGGCAACACCGCACACAAGAACTCAAGCTATTTCCATTGCACAAAAGCTAATCTATGGAGGGTTTCCCTCAGAATTCACGTCACCTTTGGTTTTTACAATTAATTATTGAATGAGTATTCTACTTGAACATTTTTTATTTCTACAAAAAACTTCAAGAATAATTCGTGGAAAGGTATTCAAACGGACCAGACTGTGTGATGCGTAAATTAGAAGTTATTTTGAAAAAACTGACCCCACTGAGGGAATCCCTCCTATGTTTGGTATCGGAGGGTTAATAATAACTTACGAATAAAAAAATTAATATATAAATAATACTGAGGAAATGAGGATTTGAAAAAATCTACAAGGGCATGAAAATTATAGAGCTGTTCCTGGATATGACGAGGAGAAAGAGGAAAGAAACAAGAGAATGGCAGAGAGGGCGGTTGGGGGGGGGGGGGGGCAAAGGTAACGATAAGTGACACTGGGTGGAGAGAGACAAAGAGAGACAGGCGGAAAAGACAAAAGGGTTTCTAGATGGATGATGGGGACAGTGTAAGCTGTAAGGGGATACGAGAGTAGTGAGAGCAAAATAAAACTCTCCAGAATCGAGTTTCATTTTGTACTACATGTTTCAAGCAATACTCTTTTCTTGCGTTACTTAACATACTTTTATGAATACAAAATGTTTTTTGCATCGAATTTTTTCAACTGAAAACTTGATTTACCAGAGTTTTATCTAAGAAAATATTTCAGCAATATGGTAGGAATATTTAAGCAAAATAATAAAAATATGGAATCGTTATTACCAAAATTAAGAAACAGTAATGAGTTAATATTACAGCAATATGGGAATAATATTGTAGCAGTATAGAATATGGCAACTTTTTTGGTGAATGTTTTTTAACAAAATACATTTTGTAGCAAATTAACTGAATAAACTAATAATTCCTAATTAATTACTATCTCAAGAAGGAAAAAGAGCTTAATTTTTTGCATGAAAAAAAAATATTGCTTTAGAGTTGGAGCAGAGCAGATAGAAAAGGAGTTATAGGTGAATTTGCACATTTTTCGTGGTTAGTTTTGATGAATCGTTCATCACGATGGTCGGAGAACCAAATCATCCGTATATCTACATAATCTAACACCATTCTTTTTTCACGCAAAACTGGTTTTAAGGCGACACGGCCCAATAATAATAGCCGTCGTCTCATCTTACACTGATTTTTTCACCAGTTCCTTTATCGCAAAAATCCATGGTTGACTAAAACACAAAAAGGAAAGAAATAAAAAGTCAGACTTGTCTGGCTTTCTGTCCGGATCTGTTAATGAAAATTCTGAAATAAATGAATTTACATAGTTTATTTCTAAAGTTTATTCTTTATAATTTTATGGTGCTAATAAATATTATCAAAAAACTGTAAGAGGACAAATGGAATCCAGGGATCACAACAATTTGGTCTTCTTTTTCAGATTCTGAAAGAGTCTTGATGCATTTTTCCAGCCAGCCAAACACACGGCCAATGAAGAATTATTAACAAAGACTATTCTAGATCAAGGGGCTCTTCATTGGCGAACACAATGGGTATTAGTTTTTTATACATAATAACCTAAGGGTCGCTTAAGTAAGCCTAATCTGTCAGGGTCGCTGCAATTTCACAACTGAATGAGCATCATCCAATCCAAAATATGAAAAATCGAGTCCCACAGTAAAAAAAAAAAGCTTATACACGGAGAAACATTTAATTTAAAAATCTGATACCACAATAATTATTTTTACAAAAGTTGGATGGTAGGCTAGGATATAGGGTATGTAAAGGTATTATTGTATTTCCAAATAAAAATAATCAATCGGGATATTTTAAAAAACATGGCACATAAGAACGATTAAAAATTTTTTTTGTAATTAAATTATGATAATTGTTAACGAATTAGCAACAGTAACTATAATTTAAAATAATTTTTTGCAATTTCAATCTCGCTTGTTCCCAAAGCTAATAGATTTACTGATTAGTTTTGGTGGCTGGTTATGAAAACGTTCTCAAAACTAATAACAATTTCATTAATTAGTTGAGTTTGAAATTTCTGCCACTGCCTACATTATCGGAGAATCACTAGTCGTGTATCAGATAGGAATGAATGAATCTTTAAATCTTTAAATTTGAATTTCATTTCTAAAAATAAAATATATATTAATTTATATTATATATATTCTAAGTAAATATGGTATATTTTCAGAGTCTTATAAGTGTATTCTTTTTAAATAATACCAAATACTACTTCACAAACTGATGCGTAACAATTTTTTTATCTAAGCAACTTTTTTAATTTTTAAGCAGCACGAAGAAAAAAAGAGATAAGAAAATCGGAATCAATTACTGAAATTTTTGTGAAAAAATGTTACGTTTGGTTCTATCCAATAAACAGAAGAGGGTGTGACGCAGATTGGCAATGAGTACTGAATATACTAATCATTTCCAAGCTACATTACAAACCTAACGTAACAGTTTTTTACAGAAATTTCAGTAATCAATCATGATTTCCTTATCTCCGTTTTTCTCCGTGAACGTTTTAATTTTTGATCCACATAGTAATTGGTACACTTATCTTAACTTTTCTGTTTTGCAAAAATTACTATTTTGAGTATTAAATTGTTCAATTAATAATTTTACTCGGATAATCCAAAAGGAAATTTCATTGATTCCTAAAACAAGTGTGAATTTAACAAAAAACAATAGTAATGCATCCTATAAAAACGGTATTGCCATCGTGTTCTGGAAAAAGCCGAATCTTATTGATAAAATTTCCTATCGTAAATAGGAAAGATTTGTATCTTCACAATAAACATTAAGCCTAGAGAGATCATGTGGGGCCATATGGACCCCACTGACTAGAAAAAGTAAGAATTATTTGTCATTAATTTTTTAAATTAAATATGCGTTTTCAACAGAACGTAAGAACAATATATTTTTCATAGCGCCTCCTTTGAAAATCAGATTTTTGGTACCTGTAGAGCGGGTTGAAACTATGATTTTCAACCCTAGGGTTTTTGTTTGATAAAAGTCATTTTTTGGATTTTGACGCATTTAAAAAAAAATATCATGCACTCCGTTAGCAATTTGAGTTTTAAATATCTTTTTCACAACTCTAGTATGGAAAATTCGATATTCGACGTCTGTAGAGCATAGCGTATTTGGCCAATTTCACGCTGTTTTTTTTCTTCATTCAGTTGAGAAACACGAATTTTCATTCACTCTCAGCAGTGAAGAAGATAAAAGTCGATATTTATTTTTTGATAAAACAAAAAAGTGAAAATGTCGAAAAGCAAAAAGCGGTCCCGAAATTACCGGAAAGTATCGTCCTTGCTGCACACACGGAAAAAATTTATCGCTTAAAATTTAACAGACTATTCGAAGAGTCGTGGACAGAAAGTAAAATCGGAGAAAGTCTTGTAAGGTTTCAATGACTTTTAGGAAATAGTAAACAAATATCGAACAACTTTTAAAAAACAAGGTTGAAGAAAAAAAGTCGCATATTTATTATTAGAAATGTATTTTAAACACTAACTGATCTTTTCTAAGAAGCAATGAAAAGTTTCATAATCTTTGGATTCATTTGTCATAGATTTTAAAAGACCATCGAATAATTTGAAATGAAAGTAATTCAAACAAATAGTTTTGTAAATTATATTCTAAAGTCCATCAGATTTTATATGCCGTTTTCTAAAATTTTCTCGACAGTCACAAAAAGCGATGCGCAGAAACGTAATTCGTAGCATCACGCAGCAGACAATGCGGCTCGGCCTTTTGTTTTTGTAACAATTTTGGTTAGATTTTGAAATTACGTGTCGTTTGAATCTGGATTGACGCGTACATTGAAGAATTAGAACAGGCCACCGGGCGCGTCCTCAGGTTGCGGATAGAGGTACCCTGTACCGAGGGTTACTGCTGAATACGGATACGAAACTAAATAAGCAGTCGCGGACAATGTTCCAGGGATGGTCCCGAAGGAATAACCTCCAAGCTAAGGTGTTAACTACCGTGCCGATGGCTGCATGGCACCAGGGAATGGTGTCTTCCACGGTGTCTCTAAGAAACCAGGTTGCCTCCTAGAGTAGTGAGACCTTACCTCCTCATGCTGGGCTCTGCAGGGCGCACCGAAAAATTCCCTAACTACTCGTGGGATCAAGATGGAGAATTTGAATGGAGGGGAGTTAGATGTGACGGAGGAGACGCCGGATCCGTTCGAGACTTATAAGTCCCAGGTACGGCAGTACCGGGACTGGCTTCACAAGCGGAGCGAGAAGCAGCTGGAGTTGTTACAGAAGGTGGAGTCGGACCTGGAGAAGATGGAGAACTTCTCCAGGACCAAGAAGAATATTCATCTCCTTATCAGGGATGGAATCTAGGAGGCAAAGGAGGTGCTCGGGGCGCTGCCATATGACATCGAGGATACCGTCTGCTACCTCGACTCCTTTGAGTACCTGATGAGAGGCCTCATGGTACAAAAGATGAAGGAGGTAAGACCGCCAAAACGGAAGGGAGTCGTGGACGAGGGAAGCCCAACTCTTCCATAACCTGCTGCTAGGTCCACGCCGGACACACGAAAGCGGATCAGAGAGCCGACTAAGAGTCCGGAGGAGTCTGTGGTGAAGAAACCGGTGGAGAAGAGGCCTAAAGCCTCCAAAAAAGAAGAGGAGTGGGTGCCGGTCCCCATAAAGAAGGACCTCACGGAGCAGAAGGTAAAAGAATCCTTCCGGAAGGCCAGACAAAAAATCTCGTTGTGCGCGCCCAGAAGCATTGCTCATCAAACCCGCGGAGGGGATGTGCTATGCTACCATCCTGCGCGAACTTAAGAAGCGCGTTAACCCTGACGAACTGGGCGCCACAGTCCAGGGAATCAGGGAGACACGCTCCAAGGACTTGCTGGTGGAACTGAAATGTTCCACAAAAAGCAGAGGGAGGTTGGACACTGCCTTCAAAGAGGCAGTTGGAGCCAGTGGGATGGTCCGCCATCTCATCCCCCGGATCGAGGTCGAGATCGCTGACCTGGAACCAACCATTGGAGCCGGAGACGTCGGGGAGGCTGTGAGAGGCTTCTTCGAGCAAGAGTCGGAGATAGAGCTACGGTCTCCCTATCGAAGAGACCCTACAGGGGAAACTGGAAGGAGTTTGTTCTTTTAGAGGAGGCAAAAGCCTTAAAACTGCTCAAGGCGGCTAACATCAAAATTGGATGGGTATCCTGCAGGGTTTGCAGGAAAAAGGAGCTCAACCGTTGTTGTCGCTGCCTTGGCTTTGGCCACATAGTAGCGAACTGTCGTGGGCCAGACCGAAGTAGGTGCTGCTGAAGATGCGGTGAGGAGGGACATACCGCGGGATCCTGCACCAGGCAACCGCGATGCTACCTCTGCACCGCAAGAGGGGAAAAGCCCCGGGTCGATCACGTCCCGGGGACAATGCGTTGCGCGGCTTTTCGGGCAGCAGCCCTCAAAAGGAGGATGTAAGATGGCCCCAACCCTGAAGTAATGCCTAACGGCGGTTCCGGGGTGGGATTCCACGGCCTAGAGACAGGGAGGGAGTTTTAGTGGGTAGGGCTGTGCGAGCAGCAGAGTCCCACACACCAGGGGGGCACGGAGTTTCCTTGACGGGGCATAAAGCATTTCTCCCTTCCTACAAAAAAAACAAAAAAAAATATTACTATCCCGGTCCTGCATTGGCTTCTTCGGAAACCGATCAGGGGGCCCTAGAACAGGCCACCGGGCGCGTCCTCAGGTTGCGGATAGAGGTACCCTGTACCGAGGGTTACTGCTGAATACGGATACGAAACTAAATAAGCAGTCGCGGACAATGTTCCAGGGATGGTCCCGAAGGAATAACCTCCAAGCTAAGGTGTTAACTACCGTGCCGAGGGCTGCATGGCACCAGGGAGTGGTGTCTCACACGGTTTCTCTAGGAAACCAGGCCACCTCCTAGAGTATTGAGGCCTTACCCCTGCATGCGGGGCTCTGCAGGGGTGGACCAATTGCTTCCCTAGCTACTCGTGGGATTAAGATGGATGTGAAAAATTTAAACAAAGCGTCCCTATCAGGGACGGCATACAGGAGGCGAAGTAGGAGCTCGGGGCGCTGCGGTATGATATAGAGGATACCGTCTGCTACCTCGACTCCTTCGAGTATCTAATGAGAGGTCTGAGGGTACTAAAAATGAAGGAGGTAAGACCATCAAAAAGTAAGGAAGTTGCAGACGAGGGTAGCCAAACCCTCCCACAGCCGGCTGCGAGGTCCACACCGGACACATGGAAACGGCCGAGAGAGTCGACAGCGAGTCCGGAGGTGTCTGCGGCGAAAAAGCTGACAGAGAAGAGGCCGAAAGCCTCCAACAAAGAAAAGGAGTGGGTGGAGGTCCCTGACAGGGAAGACCTCCGAAAGAAGAAGAAGGAAGAAAAGAAGCTCTCCAGAACACAGGAGAAATCTCGTCGCGCGCACCCAGAAGCGGTGCTCATTAAACCAGCGGAGGGAATGAGCTACGCTTCAATCCTGCGCGGGCTCAAAAAGCGCGTCAACCCTGATGAACTGGGCACCACAGTTCAAGGAATCAGGGAGACGCGATCCAAGGAGTTGATAGTAGAACTGAAATGTTCTAAAAACGACAGAGAGCGGCTGGACACCGCCTTCAAAGAGGTATTCGGAGCTAGTGGGACAATGCGTCATCTTATTCCCTGGATTGAGGTCGAGATCGCAGATCTAGACCCAAGCATTGAAGCCGGAGACGTCGAGGAGGCTGTACGAGGTTTCTTCGAGCAAGATTCAGAGATGGAGTTTAGGGTCGCCCTAACAAAGATACCCTATAGAAGGAACAAAAAACCATACGTGCTATTGCAGCAGGCAAGAACCTTGAAACTTCTCAGGGCAGCCCACATCAAGATTGGGTGGGTATCCTGCAGGGTTTGCAGGAAAAAGGAGCTCAACCGGTGTTATCGCTGCCTTGGCTTTGGCCACATAGTAGAGAACTGTCGTGGGCCAGACTGAAGTAGGTGCTGCTGAAGATGCGGTGAGGAGGGACATACCGCGGGATCCTACACCAGGCAACCGCGATGCTACCTCTGCACCGCAAGAGGGGAAAAGCCCCGGGTCGATCACGTCCCGGAGACAATGCGTTGCGCGGCTTTTCGAGCGGCAGCCCTCGAAAGGAGGCCGTAAAAAGCCGCAAGAGCTGAGCTGGAAGATAGACTCCAGGAAACAGGAGAAGAAGAAGAAGTGAAGAGAAGAGGACAACATCTCCTCAAGATGGCCCCAACCCTGAAGTAATGCCTAACGGCGGTTCCGGGGTGGGATTCCATGGCCTAGAGACAGGGAGGGAGTTTTAGTGGGTAGGGCTACGCGAGCAGCAGAGTCCCAAGCACCAGGGGGTACGGAGTCCCCTTGACGGTGCATAAAGCATTTCTCCCTTCCTCAACAAAAAAAAAAAAATATATTACTATATTACTATTACAATTACTATACTATTATTATACTGTTACTATACTCTTACTATACTATTACTATTACTATTATAGTTATTTTTTACGTTAACAAAGTTTTCACGAGTATTGAAATATAAAAAGAATTGTTTAAGTTGAAACTTTTTGAAAATGTAAGGCATTTTTAAAATTTTTTTTAATTGCACATTTTTCAGAATAAAGTGTATTATGTGAAATTTGAAATTTATCTATTATTTTAGTTTTGCTTTCAAACTCTGAATGTGATCCAAATATTTTACACAAGTCTCCACGACATGTATCGGCTATGCGGGTTACGGCGTGCGATTAGAATTGGCTTAGGATGCGTGCGTGCGTGCGAGCGTTCGATTCTCGGTGCTGCGAAGTGTTTATAAAAAATTACGTTTCTGTAATGTACAGCGTTAAATGTAATAGTAAGTTCATGTTAGGCTTATATAGGTAATGTAAAAGTGAAAAATAATTAACTATAAGTGCAGGATCATATCACAAAAAATAATATTTTCCTTTTCACACTGTTCAACATTTTCTTCGACTGTCACTGAGACTTTCGATGCCTGGTTTAGAGAAAATAAAACCCACGGTGTTTTAAATTTTCCGCGACTGTCGCTTAAAATTTCGAATTTACGTTTTACATTTTCAGCGATTATCTATCATATTCTTCAATAAGGAAGTTCATAATATTTAGTCGACTTTCTAACCTATCCACGAATATTACACAAAGTCATTGACTTTTTAAGCGACAAATTTTTTCCGTGCAGAAAGCAGAGGAGTTCATCATGTCGTGCTTTCGCTTATGCTCTACATACGCCGAATATCGAATTTTCCATGCACTTGTTGTGCAATGTACTATTTATATACACCATTCTCTCCCATATGAAATGACAAGAAAATTGATGTTTATTAAAACCCCATTATCTTAAATAAAAATATTTTACACTATCGCGTCACGAGAGGGCCAAACGAAACCCACATTCCCCGAAGATGGCAAGAGATGACAAATGTCCTGACTAGGATTAAAAAAACATAAAATTTCTAATTCATAAATTATACCCGATAGTTAATAATATATTCGCTTGGCTATATAAAAACATATTATAAACAAACTTTAATAGTCACAGTTGTACATATTAGAAATTACTAGGTTGTTCAAAAAGTTTTGAAAGCGGAAATGAAAATACGTTTTTTTTTTTGGTGAAATCACTTTTATTGCTCAGTATAATCTCCCATAAGATCAATACATTTGGTCCAACGGTTTTCCAACTTGTTTATCCCATCATGGAAGTGACTTTCTGCAAGGCCTGCAAAATACTCCTCTACGACGGCTATAACCTCTTCGTTTGATGAAAAATGCTTCCCACGAAGGAATTTCTTGAGGTGTGGGAACAGCCAGAAGTCAGAGGGAGCTAAATCAGGCGAATAAGGTGGATGCTGTAACAATTCGTACTTTAATTCGGTTATTTTAGTGATGGTTTTTTGAGCTGTCTGAGCGGGTGCATTGTCTTGATGAAAAAGGATTTTTTTGTTCTGCAAACCGGGTACTTTTTCACGAATTTTTGCATCCAATTGATCCAAAAGGTTACAATAATATTCAGAATTTATTGTTTTGCCAGTTTGGAGATAATCCACCAACAAAATCCCTTTTGCATCCCAAAAAACTGATGCTAACACCTGCTTCGCCGATTTCTGGACACGAACTCGCTTCGGTGCCGATGTGCCTGGTCCACACCACTCATTAGCCTCTTGTTTTGATTCAGGATCATGATGGAAGACCCAAGTCTCATCCATAGTGATGAATCGACGCAAAAAATCCTTTTTATCCTTTCGAAAACGCTCCAAATGTTGCTCAGAAAGTCGCATTCGAACGTTTTTTTGTTCCATTGTGAGCGAATGCGGCACCCATTGTGCACAGAGCTTTCTGAAACCCAAAACTTCACGTAAAATATGACTCACACTGCCTAATGAGATGTCTAGGGCCTTTGCTAAATCTCTCTCGGGCAATCGACGATCTTCCAGAACCATATCCTGTACTTTTGCTATGAATGCTGGTGTTGATGCACTTTATGGACGTCCTGAGCGTGGATCGTCTTCAACGCTTTTTCGACGACGTCTAAACTCTAAAACCCATCGATGCACAGTTGGAAATGAAGGAGCAGCTTCCTTTAACACTTTCACCATTTTTGTATGAATTTCCGTTGCTGATAAACCTTCCAAAACAAAGAATTTTATCACTGCACGATATTCGGTTTTTTCCATTGTACAAAAATACACTGACACGTCAACTTCAAATGGCTTGTAAACGCCGGATCCGTTCGAGACTTATAAGTCCCAGGTACGGCAGTACCGGGACTGGCTTCACAAGCGGAGCGAGAAGCAGCTGGAGTTGTTACAGAAGGTGGAGTCGGACCTGGAGAAGATGGAGAACTTCTCCAGGACCAAGAAGAATATTCATCTCCTTATCAGGGATGGAATCCAGGAGGCAAAGGAGGTGCTCGGGGCGCTGCCATATGACATCGAGGATACCGTCTGCTACCTCGACTCCTTTGAGTACCTGATGAGAGGCCTCATGGTACAAAAGATGAAGGAGGTAAGACCGCCAAAACGGAAGGGAGTCGTGGACGAGGGAAGCCCAACTCTTCCATAACCTGCTGCTAGGTCCACGCCGGACACACGAAAGCGGATCAGAGAGCCGACTAAGAGTCCGGAGGAGTCTGTGGTGAAGAAACCGGTGGAGAAGAGGCCTAAAGCCTCCAAAAAAGAAGAGGAGTGGGTGCCGGTCCCCATAAAGAAGGACCTCACGGAGCAGAAGGTAAAGAAGCCTTCCGGAAGGCCAGACAAAAAATCTCGTTGTGCGCGCCCAGAAGCATTGCTCATCAAACCCGCGGAGGGGATGTGCTATGCTACCATCCTGCGCGAACTTAAGAAGCGCGTTAACCCTGACGAACTGGGCGCCACAGTCCAGGGAATCAGGGAGACACGCTCCAAGGACTTGCTGGTGGAACTGAAATGTTCCACAAAAAGCAGAGGGAGGTTGGACACTGCCTTCAAAGAGGCAGTTGGAGCCAGTGGGATGGTCCGCCATCTCATCCCCCGGATCGAGGTCGAGATCGCTGACCTGGAACCAACCATTGGAGCCGGAGACGTCGGGGAGGCTGTGAGAGGCTTCTTCGAGCAAGAGTCGGAGATAGAGCTACGGTCTCCCTATCGAAGAGACCCTACAGGGGAAACTGGAAGGAGTTTGTTCTTTTAGAGGAGGCAAAAGCCTTAAAACTGCTCAAGGCGGCTAACATCAAAATTGGATGGGTATCCTGCAGGGTTTGCAGGAAAAAGGAGCTCAACCGTTGTTGTCGCTGCCTTGGCTTTGGCCACATAGTAGCGAACTGTCGTGGGCCAGACCGAAGTAGGTGCTGCTGAAGATGCGGTGAGGAGGGACATACCGCGGGATCCTGCACCAGGCAACCGCGATGCTACCTCTGCACCGCAAGAGGGGAAAAGCCCCGGGTCGATCACGTCCCGGGGACAATGCGTTGCGCGGCTTTTCGGGCAGCAGCCCTCAAAAGGAGGATGTAAGATGGCCCCAACCCTGAAGTAATGCCTAACGGCGGTTCCGGGGTGGGATTCCACGGCCTAGAGACAGGGAGGGAGTTTTAGTGGGTAGGGCTGTGCGAGCAGCAGAGTCCCACACACCAGGGGGCACGGAGTTTCCTTGACGGGGCATAAAGCATTTCTCCCTTCCTACAAAAAAAAAAAAAAAAATATTACTATCCCGGTCCTGCATTGGCTTCCTCGGAAACCGATCAGGGGGCCCTAGAACAGGCCACCGGGCGCGTCCTCAGGTTGCGGATAGAGGTACCCTGTACCGAGGGTTACTGCTGAATACGGATACGAAACTAAATAAGCAGTCGCGGACAATGTTCCAGGGATGGTCCCGAAGGAATAACCTCCAAGCTAAGGTGTTAACTACCGTGCCGAGGGCTGCATGGCACCAGGGAGTGGTGTCTCACACGGTTTCTCTAGGAAACCAGGCCACCTCCTAGAGTATTGAGGCCTTACCCCTGCATGCGGGGCTCTGCAGGGGTGGACCAATTGCTTCCCTAGCTACTCGTGGGATTAAGATGGATGTGAAAAATTTAAACAAAGCGTCCCTATCAGGGACGGCATACAGGAGGCGAAGTAGGAGCTCGGGGCGCTGCGGTATGATATAGAGGATACCGTCTGCTACCTCGACTCCTTCGAGTATCTATTGAGAGGTCTGAGGGTACTAAAAATGAAGGAGGTAAGACCATCAAAAAGTAAGGAAGTTGCAGACGAGGGTAGCCAAACCCTCCCACAGCCGGCTGCGAGGTCCACACCGGACACATGGAAACGGCCGAGAGAGTCGACAGCGAGTCCGGAGGTGTCTGCGGCGAAAAAGCTGACAGAGAAGAGGCCGAAAGCCTCCAACAAAGAAAAGGAGTGGGTGGAGGTCCCTGACAGGGAAGACCTCCGAAAGAAGAAGAAGGAAGAAAAGAAGCTCTCCAGAACACAGGAGAAATCTCGTCGCGCGCACCCAGAAGCGGTGCTCATTAAACCAGCGGAGGGAATGAGCTACGCTTCAATCCTGCGCGGGCTCAAAAAGCGCGTCAACCCTGATGAACTGGGCACCACAGTTCAAGGAATCAGGGAGACGCGATCCAAGGAGTTGATAGTAGAACTGAAATGTTCTAAAAACGACAGAGAGCGGCTGGACACCGCCTTCAAAGAGGTATTCGGAGCTAGTGGGACAATGCGTCATCTTATTCCCTGGATTGAGGTCGAGATCGCAGATCTAGACCCAAGCATTGAAGCCGCAGACGTCGAGGAGACTGTACGAGGTTTCTTCGAGCAAGATTCAGAAATGGAGTTTAGGGTCGCCCTAACAAAGATACCCTATAGAAGGAACAAAAAACCATACGTGCTATTGCAGCAGGCAAGAACCTTGAAACTTCTCAGGGCAGCCCACATCAAGATTGGGTGGGTATCCTGCAGGGTTTGCAGGAAAAAGGAGCTCAACCGGTGTTATCGCTGCCTTGGCTTTGGCCACATAGTAGAGAACTGTCGTGGGCCAGACTGAAGTAGGTGCTGCTGAAGATGCGGTGAGGAGGGACATACCGCGGGATCCTACACCAGGCAACCGCGATGCTACCTCTGCACCGCAAGAGGGGAAAAGCCCCGGGTCGATCACGTCCCGGAGACAATGCGTTGCGCGGCTTTTCGAGCGGCAGCCCTCGAAAGGAGGCCGTAAAAAGCCGCAAGAGCTGAGCTGGAAGATAGACTCCAGGAAACAGGAGAAGAAGAAGAAGTGAAGAGAAGAGGACAACATCTCCTCAAGATGGCCCCAACCCTGAAGTAATGCCTAACGGCGGTTCCGGGGTGGGATTCCATGGCCTAGAGACAGGGAGGGAGTTTTAGTGGGTAGGGCTACGCGAGCAGCAGAGTCCCAAGCACCAGGGGGGTACGGAGTCCCCTTGACGGTGCATAAAGCATTTCTCCCTTCCTCAACAAAAAAAAAAAAATATATTACTATATTACTATTACAATTACTATACTATTATTATACTGTTACTATACTCTTACTATACTATTACTATTACTATTATAGTTATTTTTTACGTTAACAAAGTTTTCACGAGTATTGAAATATAAAAAGAATTGTTTAAGTTGAAACTTTTTGAAAATGTAAGGCATTTTTAAAATTTTTTTAATTGCACATTTTTCAGAATAAAGTGTATTATGTGAAATTTGAAATTTATCTATTATTTTAGTTTTGCTTTCAAACTCTGAATGTGATCCAAATATTTTACACAAGTCTCCACGACATGTATCGGCTATGCGGGTTACGGCGTGCGATTAGAATTGGCTTAGGATGCGTGCGTGCGTGCGAGCGTTCGATTCTCGGTGCTGCGAAGTGTTTATAAAAAATTACGTTTCTGTAATGTACAGCGTTAAATGTAATAGTAAGTTCATGTTAGGCTTATATAGGTAATGTAAAAGTGAAAAATAATTAACTATAAGTGCAGGATCATATCACAAAAAATAATATTTTCCTTTTCACACTGTTCAACATTTTCTTCGACTGTCACTGAGACTTTCGATGCCTGGTTTAGAGAAAATAAAACCCACGGTGTTTTAAATTTTCCGCGACTGTCGCTTAAAATTTCGAATTTACGTTTTACATTTTCAGCGATTATCTATCATATTCTTCAATAAGGAGGTTCATAATATTTAGTCGACTTTCTAACCTATCCACGAATATTACACAAAGTCATTGACTTTTTAAGCGACAAATTTTTTCCGTGCAGAAAGCAGAGGAGTTCATCATGTCGTGCTTTCGCTTATGCTCTACATACGCCGAATATCGAATTTTCCATGCACTTGTTGTGCAATGTACTATTTATATACACCATTCTCTCCCATATGAAATGACAAGAAAATTGATGTTTATTAAAACCCCATTATCTTAAATAAAAATATTTTACACTATCGCGTCACGAGAGGGCCAAACGAAACCCACATTCCCCGAAGATGGCAAGAGATGACAAATGTCCTGACTAGGATTAAAAAACATAAAATTTATAATTCATAAATTATACCCGATAGTTAATAATATATTCGCTTGGCTATATAAAAACATATTATAAACAAACTTTAATAGTCACAGTTGTACATATTAGAAATTACTAGGTTGTTCAAAAAGTTTTGAAAGCGGTAATGAAAATACGTTTTTTTTTGGTGAAATCACTTTTATTGCTCAGTATAATCTCCCATAAGATCAATACATTTGGTCCAACGGTTTTCCAACTTGTTTATCCCATCATGGAAGTGACTTTCTGCAAGGCCTGCAAAATACTCCTCTACGACGGCTATAACCTCTTCGTTTGATGAAAAATGCTTCCCACGAAGGAATTTCTTGAGGTGTGGGAACAGCCAGAAGTCAGAGGGAGCTAAATCAGGCGAATAAGGTGGATGCTGTAACAATTCGTACTTTAATTCGGTTATTTTAGTGATGGTTTTTTGAGCTGTCTGAGCGGGTGCATTGTCTTGATGAAAAAGGATTTTTTTGTTCTGCAAACCGGGTACTTTTTCACGAATTTTTGCATCCAATTGATCCAAAAGGTTACAATAATATTCAGAATTTATTGTTTTGCCAGTTTGGAGATAATCCACCAACAAAATCCCTTTTGCATCCCAAAAAACTGATGCTAACACCTTCTTCGCCGATTTCTGGACACGAACTCGCTTCGGTGCCGATGTGCCTGGTCCACACCACTCATTAGCCTCTTGTTTTGATTCAGGATCATGATGGAAGACCCAAGTCTCATCCATAGTGATGAATCGACGCAAAAAATCCTTCTTATCCTTTCGAAAACGCTCCAAATGTTGCTCAGAAAGTCGCATTCGAACGTTTTTTTGTTCCATTGTGAGCGAATGCGGCACCCATTGTGCACAGAGCTTTCTGAAACCCAAAACTTCACGTAAAATATGACTCACACTGCCTAATGAGATGTCTAGGGCCTTTGCTAAATCTCTCTCGGGCAATCGACGATCTTCCAGAACCATATCCTGTACTTTTGCTATGAATGCTGGTGTTGATGCACTTTATGGACGTCCTGAGCGTGGATCGTCTTCAACGCTTTTTCGACGACGTCTAAACTCTAAAACCCATCGATGCACAGTTGGAAATGAAGGAGCAGCTTCCTTTAACACTTTCACCATTTTTGTATGAATTTCCGTTGCTGATAAACCTTCCAAAACAAAGAATTTTATCACTGCACGATATTCGGTTTTTTCCATTGTACAAAAATACACTGACACGTCAACTTCAAATGGCTTGTAAACGCCGGATCCGTTCGAGACTTATAAGTCCCAGGTACGGCAGTACCGGGACTGGCTTCACAAGCGGAGCGAGAAGCAGCTGGAGTTGTTACAGAAGGTGGAGTCGGACCTGGAGAAGATGGAGAACTTCTCCAGGACCAAGAAGAATATTCATCTCCTTATCAGGGATGGAATCCAGGAGGCAAAGGAGGTGCTCGGGGCGCTGCCATATGACATCGAGGATACCGTCTGCTACCTCGACTCCTTTGAGTACCTGATGAGAGGCCTCATGGTACAAAAGATGAAGGAGGTAAGACCGCCAAAACGGAAGGGAGTCGTGGACGAGGGAAGCCCAACTCTTCCATAACCTGCTGCTAGGTCCACGCCGGACACACGAAAGCGGATCAGAGAGCCGACTAAGAGTCCGGAGGAGTCTGTGGTGAAGAAACCGGTGGAGAAGAGGCCTAAAGCCTCCAAAAAAGAAGAGGAGTGGGTGCCGGTCCCCATAAAGAAGGACCTCACGGAGCAGAAGGTAAAGAAGCCTTCCGGAAGGCCAGACAAAAAATCTCGTTGTGCGCGCCCAGAAGCATTGCTCATCAAACCCGCGGAGGGGATGTGCTATGCTACCATCCTGCGCGAACTTAAGAAGCGCGTCAACCCTAACGAACTGGGCGCTACAGTCCAGGGAATTAGGAAGACGCGCTCCAAGGATTTGCTGGCGGAATTGAAATGTTCCACAAAAAGCAGAGAGAGGCTCGGCACTGCCTTTAAACAGGTGGTTGGAGCCAGGGGGACGGTCTGCCATCTCATCCCCAGGATCGAGGTTGAGATCGCTGACCTGGAACCAACCATTGGAGCCGGAGACGTCGGGGAGGCTGTGAGAGGCTTCTTCGAGCAAGAGTCGGAGATAGAGCTACGGTCTCCCTATCGAAGAGACCCTACAGGGGAAACTGGAAGGAGTTTGTTCTTTTAGAGGAGGCAAAAGCCTTAAAACTGCTCAAGGCGGCTAACATCAAAATTGGATGGGTATCCTGCAGGGTTTGCAGGAAAAAGGAGCTCAACCGTTGTTGTCGCTGCCTTGGCTTTGGCCACATAGTAGCGAACTGTCGTGGGCCAGACCGAAGTAGGTGCTGCTGAAGATGCGGTGAGGAGGGACATACCGCGGGATCCTGCACCAGGCAACCGCGATGCTACCTCTGCACCGCAAGAGGGGAAAAGCCCCGGGTCGATCACGTCCCGGGGACAATGCGTTGCGCGGCTTTTCGGGCAGCAGCCCTCAAAAGGAGGATGTAAGATGGCCCCAACCCTGAAGTAATGCCTAACGGCGGTTCCGGGGTGGGATTCCACGGCCTAGAGACAGGGAGGGAGTTTTAGTGGGTAGGGCTGTGCGAGCAGCAGAGTCCCACACACCAGGGGGGCACGGAGTTTCCTTGACGGGGCATAAAGCATTTCTCCCTTCCTACAAAAAAAAAAAAAAAAAAAAAAAAAAAAAATATTACTATCCCGGTCCTGCATTGGCTTCTTCGGAAACCGATCAGGGGGCCCTAGAACAGGCCACCGGGCGCGTCCTCAGGTTGCGGATAGAGGTACCCTGTACCGAGGGTTACTGCTGAATACGGATACGAAACTAAATAAGCAGTCGCGGACAATGTTCCAGGGATGGTCCCGAAGGAATAACCTCCAAGCTAAGGTGTTAACTACCGTGCCGAGGGCTGCATGGCACCAGGGAGTGGTGTCTCACACGGTTTCTCTAGGAAACCAGGCCACCTCCTAGAGTATTGAGGCCTTACCCCTGCATGCGGGGCTCTGCAGGGGTGGACCAATTGCTTCCCTAGCTACTCGTGGGATTAAGATGGATGTGAAAAATTTAAACAAAGCGTCCCTATCAGGGACGGCATACAGGAGGCGAAGTAGGAGCTCGGGGCGCTGCGGTATGATATAGAGGATACCGTCTGCTACCTCGACTCCTTCGAGTATCTAATGAGAGGTCTGAGGGTACTAAAAATGAAGGAGGTAAGACCATCAAAAAGTAAGGAAGTTGCAGACGAGGGTAGCCAAACCCTCCTACAGCCGGCTGCGAGGTCCACACCGGACACATGGAAACGGCCGAGAGAGTCGACAGCGAGTCCGGAGGTGTCTGCGGCGAAAAAGCTGACAGAGAAGAGGCCGAAAGCCTCCAACAAAGAAAAGGAGTGGGTGGAGGTCCCTGACAGGGAAGACCTCCGAAAGAAGAAGAAGGAAGAAAAGAAGCTCTCCAGAACACAGGAGAAATCTCGTCGCGCGCACCCAGAAGCGGTGCTCATTAAACCAGCGGAGGGAATGAGCTACGCTTCAATCCTGCGCGGGCTCAAAAAGCGCGTCAACCCTGATGAACTGGGCACCACAGTTCAAGGAATCAGGGAGACGCGATCCAAGGAGTTGATAGTAGAACTGAAATGTTCTAAAAACGACAGAGAGCGGCTGGACACCGCCTTCAAAGAGGTATTCGGAGCTAGTGGGACAATGCGTCATCTTATTCCCTGGATTGAGGTCGAGATCGCAGATCTAGACCCAAGCATTGAAGCCGGAGACGTCGAGGAGGCTGTACGAGGTTTCTTCGAGCAAGATTCAGAGATGGAGTTTAGGGTCGCCCTAACAAAGATACCCTATAGAAGGAACAAAAACCATACGTGCTATTGCAGCAGGCAAGAACCTTGAAACTTCTCAGGGCAGCCCACATCAAGATTGGGTGGGTATCCTGCAGGGTTTGCAGGAAAAAGGAGCTCAACCGGTGTTATCGCTGCCTTGGCTTTGGCCACATAGTAGAGAACTGTCGTGGGCCAGACTGAAGTAGGTGCTGCTGAAGATGCGGTGAGGAGGGACATACCGCGGGATCCTACACCAGGCAACCGCGATGCTACCTCTGCACCGCAAGAGGGGAAAAGCCCCGGGTCGATCACGTCCCGGAGACAATGCGTTGCGCGGCTTTTCGAGCGGCAGCCCTCGAAAGGAGGCCGTAAAAAGCCGCAAGAGCTGAGCTGGAAGATAGACTCCAGGAAACAGGAGAAGAAGAAGAAGTGAAGAGAAGAGGACAACATCTCCTCAAGATGGCCCCAACCCTGAAGTAATGCCTAACGGCGGTTCCGGGGTGGGATTCCATGGCCTAGAGACAGGGAGGGAGTTTTAGTGGGTAGGGCTACGCGAGCAGCAGAGTCCCAAGCACCAGGGGGGTACGGAGTCCCCTTGACGGTGCATAAAGCATTTCTCCCTTCCTCAACAAAAAAAAATATATTACTATATTACTATTACAATTACTATACTATTATTATACTGTTACTATACTCTTACTATACTATTACTATTACTATTATAGTTATTTTTTACGTTAACAAAGTTTTCACGAGTATTGAAATATAAAAAGAATTGTTTAAGTTGAAACTTTTTGAAAATGTAAGGCATTTTTAAAATTTTTTTAATTGCACATTTTTCAGAATAAAGTGTATTATGTGAAATTTGAAATTTATCTATTATTTTAGTTTTGCTTTCAAACTCTGAATGTGATCCAAATATTTTACACAAGTCTCCACGACATGTATCGGCTATGCGGGTTACGGCGTGCGATTAGAATTGGCTTAGGATGCGTGCGTGCGTGCGAGCGTTCGATTCTCGGTGCTGCGAAGTGTTTATAAAAAATTACGTTTCTGTAATGTACAGCGTTAAATGTAATAGTAAGTTCATGTTAGGCTTATATAGGTAATGTAAAAGTGAAAAATAATTAACTATAAGTGCAGGATCATATCACAAAAAATAATATTTTCCTTTTCACACTGTTCAACATTTTCTTCGACTGTCACTGAGACTTTCGATGCCTGGTTTAGAGAAAATAAAACCCACGGTGTTTTAAATTTTCCGCGACTGTCGCTTAAAATTTCGAATTTACGTTTTACATTTTCAGCGATTATCTATCATATTCTTCAATAAGGAAGTTCATAATATTTAGTCGACTTTCTAACCTATCCACGAATATTACACAAAGTCATTGACTTTTTAAGCGACAAATTTTTTCCGTGCAGAAAGCAGAGGAGTTCATCATGTCGTGCTTTCGCTTATGCTCTACATACGCCGAATATCGAATTTTCCATGCACTTGTTGTGCAATGTACTATTTATATACACCATTCTCTCCCATATGAAATGACAAGAAAATTGATGTTTATTAAAACCCCATTATCTTAAATAAAAATATTTTACACTATCGCGTCACGAGAGGGCCAAACGAAACCCACATTCCCCGAAGATGGCAAGAGATGACAAATGTCCTGACTAGGATTAAAAAAACATAAAATTTCTAATTCATAAATTATACCCGATAGTTAATAATATATTCGCTTGGCTATATAAAAACATATTATAAACAAACTTTAATAGTCACAGTTGTACATATTAGAAATTACTAGGTTGTTCAAAAAGTTTTGAAAGCGGAAATGAAAATACGTTTTTTTTTGGTGAAATCACTTTTATTGCTCAGTATAATCTCCCATAAGATCAATACATTTGGTCCAACGGTTTTCCAACTTGTTTATCCCATCATGGAAGTGACTTTCTGCAAGGCCTGCAAAATACTCCTCTACGACGGCTATAACCTCTTCGTTTGATGAAAAATGCTTCCCACGAAGGAATTTCTTGAGGTGTGGGAACAGCCAGAAGTCAGAGGGAGCTAAATCAGGCGAATAAGGTGGATGCTGTAACAATTCGTACTTTAATTCGGTTATTTTAGTGATGGTTTTTTGAGCTGTCTGAGCGGGTGCATTGTCTTGATGAAAAAGGATTTTTTTGTTCTGCAAACCGGGTACTTTTTCACGAATTTTTGCATCCAATTGATCCAAAAGGTTACAATAATATTCAGAATTTATTGTTTTGCCAGTTTGGAGATAATCCACCAACAAAATCCCTTTTGCATCCCAAAAAACTGATGCTAACACCTGCTTCGCCGATTTCTGGACACGAACTCGCTTCGGTGCCGATGTGCCTGGTCCACACCACTCATTAGCCTCTTGTTTTGATTCAGGATCATGATGGAAGACCCAAGTCTCATCCATAGTGATGAATCGACGCAAAAAATCCTTTTTATCCTTTCGAAAACGCTCCAAATGTTGCTCAGAAAGTCGCATTCGAACGTTTTTTTGTTCCATTGTGAGCGAATGCGGCACCCATTGTGCACAGAGCTTTCTGAAACCCAAAACTTCACGTAAAATATGACTCACACTGCCTAATGAGATGTCTAGGGCCTTTGCTAAATCTCTCTCGGGCAATCGACGATCTTCCAGAACCATATCCTGTACTTTTGCTATGAATGCTGGTGTTGATGCACTTTATGGACGTCCTGAGCGTGGATCGTCTTCAACGCTTTTTCGACGACGTCTAAACTCTAAAACCCATCGATGCACAGTTGGAAATGAAGGAGACGCTTCCTTTAACACTTTCACCATTTTTGTATGAATTTCCGTTGCTGATAAACCTTCCAAAACAAAGAATTTTATCACTGCACGATATTCGGTTTTTTCCATTGTACAAAAATACACTGACACGTCAACTTCAAATGGCTTGTAAACGCCGGATCCGTTCGAGACTTATAAGTCCCAGGTACGGCAGTACCGGGACTGGCTTCACAAGCGGAGCGAGAAGCAGCTGGAGTTGTTACAGAAGGTGGAGTCGGACCTGGAGAAGATGGAGAACTTCTCCAGGACCAAGAAGAATATTCATCTCCTTATCAGGGATGGAATCCAGGAGGCAAAGGAGGTGCTCGGGGCGCTGCCATATGACATCGAGGATACCGTCTGCTACCTCGACTCCTTTGAGTACCTGATGAGAGGCCTCATGGTACAAAAGATGAAGGAGGTAAGACCGCCAAAACGGAAGGGAGTCGTGGACGAGGGAAGCCCAACTCTTCCATAACCTGCTGCTAGGTCCACGCCGGACACACGAAAGCGGATCAGAGAGCCGACTAAGAGTCCGGAGGAGTCTGTGGTGAAGAAACCGGTGGAGAAGAGGCCTAAAGCCTCCAAAAAAGAAGAGGAGTGGGTGCCGGTCCCCATAAAGAAGGACCTCACGGAGCAGAAGGTAAAGAAGCCTTCCGGAAGGCCAGACAAAAAATCTCGTTGTGCGCGCCCAGAAGCATTGCTCATCAAACCCGCGGAGGGGATGTGCTATGCTACCATCCTGCGCGAACTTAAGAAGCGCGTTAACCCTGACGAACTGGGCGCTACAGTCCAGGGAATCAGGGAGACACGCTCCAAGGACTTGCTGGTGGAACTGAAATGTTCCACAAAAAGCAGAGGGAGGTTGGACACTGCCTTCAAAGAGGCAGTTGGAGCCAGTGGGATGGTCCGCCATCTCATCCCCCGGATCGAGGTCGAGATCGCTGACCTGGAACCAACCATTGGAGCCGGAGACGTCGGGGAGGCTGTGAGAGGCTTCTTCGAGCAAGAGTCGGAGATAGAGCTACGGTCTCCCTATCGAAGAGACCCTACAGGGGAAACTGGAAGGAGTTTGTTCTTTTAGAGGAGGCAAAAGCCTTAAAACTGCTCAAGGCGGCTAACATCAAAATTGGATGGGTATCCTGCAGGGTTTGCAGGAAAAAGGAGCTCAACCGTTGTTGTCGCTGCCTTGGCTTTGGCCACATAGTAGCGAACTGTCGTGGGCCAGACCGAAGTAGGTGCTGCTGAAGATGCGGTGAGGAGGGACATACCGCGGGATCCTGCACCAGGCAACCGCGATGCTACCTCTGCACCGCAAGAGGGGAAAAGCCCCGGGTCGATCACGTCCCGGGGACAATGCGTTGCGCGGCTTTTCGGGCAGCAGCCCTCAAAAGGAGGATGTAAGATGGCCCCAACCCTGAAGTAATGCCTAACGGCGGTTCCGGGGTGGGATTCCACGGCCTAGAGACAGGGAGGGAGTTTTAGTGGGTAGGGCTGTGCGAGCAGCAGAGTCCCACACACCAGGGGGGCACGGAGTTTCCTTGACGGGGCATAAAGCATTTCTCCCTTCCTACAAAAAAAAAAAAAAAAAATATGACTATCCCGGTCCTGCATTGGCTTCCTCGGAAACCGATCAGGGGGCCCTAGAACAGGCCACCGGGCGCGTCCTCAGGTTGCGGATAGAGGTACCCTGTACCGAGGGTTACTGCTGAATACGGATACGAAACTAAATAAGCAGTCGCGGACAATGTTCCAGGGATGGTCCCGAAGGAATAACCTCCAAGCTAAGGTGTTAACTACCGTGCCGAGGGCTGCATGGCACCAGGGAGTGGTGTCTCACACGGTTTCTCTAGGAAACCAGGCCACCTCCTAGAGTATTGAGGCCTTACCCCTGCATGCGGGGCTCTGCAGGGGTGGACCAATTGCTTCCCTAGCTACTCGTGGGATTAAGATGGATGTGAAAAATTTAAACAAAGCGTCCCTATCAGGGACGGCATACAGGAGGCGAAGTAGGAGCTCGGGGCGCTGCGGTATGATATAGAGGATACCGTCTGCTACCTCGACTCCTTCGAGTATCTATTGAGAGGTCTGAGGGTACTAAAAATGAAGGAGGTAAGACCATCAAAAAGTAAGAAAGTTGCAGACGAGGGTTACCAAACCCTCCTACAGCCGGCTGCGAGGTCCACACCGGACACATGGAAACGGCCGAGAGAGTCGACAGCGAGTCCGGAGGTGTCTGCGGCGAAAAAGCTGACAGAGAAGAGGCCGAAAGCCTCCAACAAAGAAAAGGAGTGGGTGGAGGTCCCTGACAGGGAAGACCTCCGAAAGAAGAAGAAGGAAGAAAAGAAGCTCTCCAGAACACAGGAGAAATCTCGTCGCGCGCACCCAGAAGCGGTGCTCATTAAACCAGCGGAGGGAATGAGCTACGCTTCAATCCTGCGCGGGCTCAAAAAGCGCGTCAACCCTGATGAACTGGGCACCACAGTTCAAGGAATCAGGGAGACGCGATCCAAGGAGTTGATAGTAGAACTGAAATGTTCTAAAAACGACAGAGAGCGGCTGGACACCGCCTTCAAAGAGGTATTCGGAGCTAGTGGGACAATGCGTCATCTTATTCCCTGGATTGAGGTCGAGATCGCAGATCTAGACCCAAGCATTGAAGCCGGAGACGTCGAGGAGGCTGTACGAGGTTTCTTCGAGCAAGATTCAGAGATGGAGTTTAGGGTCGCCCTAACAAAGATACCCTATAGAAGGAACAAAAAACCATACGTGCTATTGCAGCAGGCAAGAACCTTGAAACTTCTCAGGGCAGCCCACATCAAGATTGGGTGGGTATCCTGCAGGGTTTGCAGGAAAAAGGAGCTCAACCGGTGTTATCGCTGCCTTGGCTTTGGCCACATAGTAGAGAACTGTCGTGGGCCAGACTGAAGTAGGTGCTGCTGAAGATGCGGTGAGGAGGGACATACCGCGGGATCCTACACCAGGCAACCGCGATGCTACCTCTGCACCGCAAGAGGGGAAAAGCCCCGGGTCGATCACGTCCCGGAGACAATGCGTTGCGCGGCTTTTCGAGCGGCAGCCCTCGAAAGGAGGCCGTAAAAAGCCGCAAGAGCTGAGCTGGAAGATAGACTCCAGGAAACAGGAGAAGAAGAAGAAGTGAAGAGAAGAGGACAACATCTCCTCAAGATGGCCCCAACCCTGAAGTAATGCCTAACGGCGGTTCCGGGGTGGGATTCCATGGCCTAGAGACAGGGAGGGAGTTTTAGTGGGTAGGGCTACGCGAGCAGCAGAGTCCCAAGCACCAGGGGGGTACGGAGTCCCCTTGACGGTGCATAAAGCATTTCTCCCTTCCTCAACAAAAAAAAAAAAATATATTACTATATTACTATTACAATTACTATACTATTATTATACTGTTACTATACTCTTACTATACTATTACTATTACTATTATAGTTATTTTTTACGTTAACAAAGTTTTCACGAGTATTGACATATAAAAAGAATTGTTTAAGTTGAAACTTTTTGAAAATGTAAGGCATTTTTAAAATTTTTTAATTGCACATTTTTCAGAATAAAGTGTATTATATATACACTATATTATATATTATATTATATATCCAAATATTTTACACAAGTCTCCACGACATGTATCGGCTATGCGGGTTACGGCGTGCGATTAGAATTGGCTTAGGATGCGTGCGTGCGTGCGAGCGTTCGATTCTCGGTGCTGCGAAGTGTTTATAAAAAATTACGTTTCTGTAATGTACAGCGTTAAATGTAATAGTAAGTTCATGTTAGGCTTATATAGGTAATGTAAAAGTGAAAAATAATTAACTATAAGTGCAGGATCATATCACAAAAAATAATATTTTCCTTTTCACACTGTTCAACATTTTCTTCGACTGTCACTGAGACTTTCGATGCCTGGTTTAGAGAAAATAAAACCCACGGTGTTTTAAATTTTCCGCGACTGTCGCTTAAAATTTCGAATTTACGTTTTACATTTTCAGCGATTATCTATCATATTCTTCAATAAGGAAGTTCATAATATTTAGTCGACTTTCTAACCTATCCACGAATATTACACAAAGTCATTGACTTTTTAAGCGACAAATTTTTTCCGTGCAGAAAGCAGAGGAGTTCATCATGTCGTGCTTTCGCTTATGCTCTACATACGCCGAATATCGAATTTTCCATGCACTTGTTGTGCAATGTACTATTTATATACACCATTCTCTCCCATATGAAATGACAAGAAAATTGATGTTTATTAAAACCCCATTATCTTAAATAAAAATATTTTACACTATCGCGTCACGAGAGGGCCAAACGAAACCCACATTCCCCGAAGATGGCAAGAGATGACAAATGTCCTGACTAGGATTAAAAAAACATAAAATTTCTAATTCATAAATTATACCCGATAGTTAATAATATATTCGCTTGGCTATATAAAAACATATTATAAACAAACTTTAATAGTCACAGTTGTACATATTAGAAATTACTAGGTTGTTCAAAAAGTTTTGAAAGCGGAAATGAAAATACGTTTTTTTTTTGGTGAAATCACTTTTATTGCTCAGTATAATCTCCCATAAGATCAATACATTTGGTCCAACGGTTTTCCAACTTGTTTATCCCATCATGGAAGTGACTTTCTGCAAGGCCTGCAAAATACTCCTCTACGACGGCTATAACCTCTTCGTTTGATGAAAAATGCTTCCCACGAAGGAATTTCTTGAGGTGTGGGAACAGCCAGAAGTCAGAGGGAGCTAAATCAGGCGAATAAGGTGGATGCTGTAACAATTCGTACTTTAATTCGGTTATTTTAGTGATGGTTTTTTGAGCTGTCTGAGCGGGTGCATTGTCTTGATGAAAAAGGATTTTTTTGTTCTGCAAACCGGGTACTTTTTCACGAATTTTTGCATCCAATTGATCCAAAAGGTTACAATAATATTCAGAATTTATTGTTTTGCCAGTTTGGAGATAATCCACCAACAAAATCCCTTTTGCATCCCAAAAAACTGATGCTAACACCTTCTTCGCCGATTTCTGGACACGAACTCGCTTCGGTGCCGATGTGCCTGGTCCACACCACTCATTAGCCTCTTGTTTTGATTCAGGATCATGATGGAAGACCCAAGTCTCATCCATAGTGATGAATCGACGCAAAAATCCTTTTTATCCTTTCGAAAACGCTCCAAATGTTGCTCAGAAAGTCGCATTCGAACGTTTTTTTGTTCCATTGTGAGCGAATGCGGCACCCATTGTGCACAGAGCTTTCTGAAACCCAAAACTTCACGTAAAATATGACTCACACTGCCTAATGAGATGTCTAGGGCCTTTGCTAAATCTCTCTCGGGCAATCGACGATCTTCCAGAACCATATCCTGTACTTTTGCTATGAATGCTGGTGTTGATGCACTTTATGGACGTCCTGAGCGTGGATCGTCTTCAACGCTTTTTCGACGACGTCTAAACTCTAAAACCCATCGATGCACAGTTGGAAATGAAGGAGCAGCTTCCTTTAACACTTTCACCATTTTTGTATGAATTTCCGTTGCTGATAAACCTTCCAAAACAAAGAATTTTATCACTGCACGATATTCGGTTTTTTCCATTGTACAAAAATACACTGACACGTCAACTTCAAATGGCTTGTAAACAATCAACGAATTGACAGAGTGGAATGACACTTTGTGTATGTTCATATGAAAGATGGAATCTTAAAATGGCGTAGAAATTTTGGTTCTTCTACTGCTCTATAGATGTCGCTTTCAAAACTTGTTGAACAACCTAGTATATACATTGAACTTATGTACAATTGGGAATTAAACTATATCATAAGGTGAAATAGAAAATATCTCATCAGAGAAACACAAAGTTGGCAGGTATTGTATACAAGTCTCTGACGCTGTGAAAGAGCGATTTTTCAATTCTGGTAAAATACTAGGAGTCGAAATTTTGGCTTTTCTTTAGTCCTGGATGATTCCAATAGAGCCTCCTTTAGTCCTGTGTAACCCTTCAAGTCCTTTTTTGACTCTCACTACACTTAGTATAGACCTCTTTAGAAGATATATCCTCCTATAACCCCTACACCCATATTTTTAAAACCCTCTATAAGCCCTCCAAATTCCCCGCGCACAGAGTAAAATAGTTAAAGTAATTTTACTCAACTTCCGATCAAATTTGGGACATATGGACAAGTTAGAAGTTATTTGGTATCATTGTAATTATTTGTGATGTATTGAATGTTCAAAATTGAATTAAAGTTGAGTAAAATTCAGAAGGTTAGGGTGAAGTATGAAAGCGTGCATTAAAAATTTCTGAATATATATATTATTACTCGTAGTATAATTATAGAAAACCAATCTTTTATTAAATCAGAAAATTGTAGAGTTTTCCGTTCATTCTACTCTACGCTTCAATCGAGAGTTGAGTAAACCGTGAATCGCAAGACTTATTTCACCAGCTATATTTATTCATGCAGGAAGGAATAAAAGTAATCTGCGCCTTGGGCACACATAAAATATTTCTAATTTGAAAAACGTGTTGAATTTTCATCATACTGATGTTCCAAGTTATTATATTTAATATTCAAAATCAATTAAACACATAAAAAATACAATTACAGTTAATTTTAGTACTCCCTAAATCCAAAATAGTGGATTCCACTTATAAACTAGTGATTTTGAAAATTCATCGTACTGCAGTCGTGTTTCACTGTGTTTTGTCTGTTCGTCACGAAGCTTTCGTACATGCTTCGCAGAGTTAACCACTATTTGTTTTTATGATTATCCACTAGTTTATATAATTTGTTTAAAAGTTTCACATAATCTAGTTATATACATTCTGTAAGTTTAATAAATTCGCGATACAAAATTTGTTCTGAATTAATTTATAATTACTTCTTTCTTTTTCACTGGAGCTTATTAAATTAAATTCATTTCATGAAAATTTAAACAACAAAAGTCTTGATAAATATATTATATAAAATTTGAAAAATCTACACAGGATTTAGATTGCACATAAATTTATTAGGGACAATAATAATTTGGATTGTAAGCGAGCGTGTGCGTGATTCGACGAAAGCGTATCGTACTGTATATAAGTGTAGTTATATTAGGTTTACATATGTAAGGTTATATGTTTAAGTGCATTTGTGATTTGAAATGTGATTTGCTACGACTGAATGGTGTAAATGTATTTGTATGTTGTTTATGTATGTACCGGATGACTGTTGGCAGGCTCGAGGTAAGAATTTTTTTTTTATTCAAGAGAACCATACCATTAACTGTTGAAATAATACGTTCGATGCTCATTTTACCCAACTACGTTTTGAAACACCTCAAGCGCCGGTGATATATTTATGGGTCATTTCATGGGAGATTTACAGTCAAAATTTATTTTTCGACGAAATATTTTTTTTTACCTTCTTACTTCGAAAATAATCGACACGTATTTTTTTTCAATGTGATACTTGAAAATTTCGAGATATAATTTTTTTAATATTTGAGGAAAGTAGATGGCCTTTCCGGTTATAATTTTAATAATAATAATAATTTTTTTAAGTTTGGCACTCTGGAAATTTTTTTTTTAACAGCTCACTGTAAAAGCAGTTTTGAATATAAAATGTAACCCTTGCACTTGAAATGCGCGAAAGAGTACAAGCTTTCAAAAAAGTTATAGCACACATTTCGCTATTTTTTTTTGTAATTACAATATGGTACATTTTTATAAACAATTGAATTTTTTTCAATTTGGAACTAATTTTTTTCCGATGTTTTTGTTTCTAAATTTTTGTTGAATTTTTTTCAATATGCAGGCAAAATTTTGGAATGGAAAAATGAAAACTGTAGATGTAATTAATTTATAAAATCTGTCCCGCCCATTGCAGCGAGCGAGTTACTGAACCCACTTTGACAGCATGTAATACTGTACAGAAGCAGCTAACTTCTGGACAATGTATGTTTCAAAATGTTCATTTATTTATGATAACTCTTTAATTTGACAACAAGTTAAATTTTTAAAAATTATTATAGCCATAGTGAGTTTCATCAATGGTTACACAATTTAAATAAAAGAAAATTTTAGTTTGGCAATTATCTTTCTTTTATTGCTCCTTTGTTTGCACATTTTTCATTTTTGAAAAAGCTTACAATTTTGAAATCGTGGCAGGAAGAATATGTTTTGACCTTTAAATTGTAATTGCTTTCTGGTACAACTGAATGCAAGCCGTGTGTTCCAGGAATTGTTTTGCACTTTTCAAAACGACTTTTGAGGAAGTTCTCTGCTTCTTCATAATCTTTTGTAGATCTGTAAAGTACTGATATATTTTTCAAGGAAGATTTTTTGCTTGCCCACTCAAACAACTCCCATGCGCTGTTGCATGAAAATGCCACTCAGCTGCACGACGAAAATCATTTTCATGGTAGTAAATGTTTGAAAAATGTTTGGCGTTTTTAAATTGCCGAGGAGCGCCGTCGGAATTCATGAAAAGTTTTGAGAAAAACGTGAACGGCCACGGCGTCGTGTTTTTTGCAGTCAGAAATTATGATAACCGTTTGATGTTCGACTTTGCCTTGCTTTTTGTAATAAAAAACTATGGGGAATATCGTGGATTGATCATTATTCCAATAGAAACCTGTTATCGAATTTTGTTTGACGAACGCGTAATTTTCTGCAAAATCGCAAGTTACCAGAATTTCGTCATCTTTGATATTTTTCTTCAAAAGTTTGTAATAAGCTGCCTGTTTGTTTGCAATGAAATTATGATTGAGAAATACTCTTCCTGACTCACAAAGACATTTAACAAACTCTTTTATCGTTACCGATCTTTTCTCCAAAGTCGTTTTAGGTTTCGTTACCCATTGTTTGTGCCTGATATTTTTAACATTGTTCTTTTCGAAAACTTCTTCAATCTTCCCTGAAATTTTTTCATTCTTTGGGCATGCTTCACATACCCCAAAAACATTTTTCACTTGGATTTTCACAAAGCAGGTTCCTACAACATAAAAAATGGCAATTTTTAAAATAAATAGTGGAAAAAATTTATATTTATTTATAATTTTTAATAATGATTTAAAGTTTGTAGAAATAATAAAAAAATTTACACAATTACCTGATGTCATTAGTTTCATGTTTTCATGTATGGGACACACGCAAACCATGTGAGTCCCACCTGCGTTGGCTAGAATGCAATGAGTTGGTCGCAGGCGACAGAATTTTGTAAATTCAATTTTTATACCAGGATTCTCTTGTAGAAAGTTTTTGTAAATGAACGATAGATGTCCCACAATTAATCTTTTTTGTCGAACGTGACTTTCACCATGTATTTTGACAGTTTTTGTGTCTTTTTGACCTGGCATCATTGTAGTAACGTCATCACTTTCGTAATATTGCTCTACTTTCTCTTTGATTTCATTTGGAAATGGCCGAGCTGCATAAAATTAATTACAGTTAGTTATTATCTGGTTATTGATAATAATTTAAAAAAAAATTTCCAAGTATTACATCGCTTTCCCGGGGTCGAGAGAATTCCATCCTTTTCTCTCATGATTTTCGCCTTTTTCATGAAAAATCGAGATGTGCCCATTACTTTCGCACCCTCGTTATTGCTTCAATTTTTTGGCAATAACGTGTTATAGTGAAAACTAAACTTTCTATTTTTGGATAGTAGTGACATCAAACTGATGTCACTTTGTATGCTTTATTCGTGAGAGATTTTAGAGAAGAACTGACGAGGCCTGCCTGAACCTCTACATATATAGACAGCTAAACCTAGGAGGGGGAGGTCATCAACCTCTACATATATGGATAACTAAACCTGGGGAAGGAGGTCATCATCTGGCCTGGTAACACCCCCCTTTTTAGACATAAATTAACCCTTTAATTTCTAGATTTTACCCGTCTATTTTAGACATGAATTAGCCTCTTAATTTACTAAATTCTTACCCTCCTTACTTTTGGTATTTCGGTGGTTACCAAGGGTTGTAAGCTAGAACTGTACGTGACAACGTTCGTCGGCGTTGTTACCTTTGTTTTTACACAGAATATACAGAGTTTTTTGGGCATACACTTTTGTATGAATTCGAGTATTCCTAATTTGTACAGAACATAGGCTGATCCTAATCCTAGCGCTGCGTAACCTAAATAGCTTAACCAATCCACAGTTGTTTCTCTCCATGTCCTTAGTCTTCTGTTAGTGGCTATTGATTTTAACATATTTTCTGCATCGTCTAGGCTTAATTTGGCTTGTCGTAATTCATTGTTATCTATAATTTTAGGGAGACGCATTAATTTACTTTCTAAGGTTTTTAGATCGTCGTTAGAGTAACTAATGTTGTAGGTCACATTGAATTCGTTGTAAAATTGTCCCTTTAGATTTTTGCTAAGGTACAGTGCGTCCATTCCATTATAGATTTTACAATTTGAGCCCGTCAGTAGTGAGGGTTGTTTAATCTTTAGGTGTTCTATTCCTGTTTCGCAGCTAATATCTAAATCTACCTCGTTCATTAGTACTATTATGTATCCGTTTAGTACGGGTATGAAGGTTTCTTTGTGTAAGGCAAAAGGTGAAGTTTTACATTTGTTCTCTGAGTATCGCTTGAATATCGTAGCTTCGCACGTTTCACTGTCAGTCAGCCTAAGGTTTGGTTGGCTTCTTTCGCAAATTTTATACTCGCTTATCGTCGTACATTTATTTATTGTTTCCTTGTCAGTAATTACATATGCGTCTCTAAATTTTATTAAATAGTCATGGTCGGGAATTACTGCAAAATATAGGTTTTGGATAGGATAAGGGATAGGTATAATATGTTTGATGGTACCCTCTTCCTGTTCTATAATGGGAATTTTGAGTATATAGGTGAATAGTCCTTTCAGGATGGCAACTGATAGTTGACTTATCCCGATTATATGCTGATAGCTGGTTTCGTCTGCATCAAAATGGTATCTTGTTCTGTGTTTTTCTTCAAATTCCTTAATAGTTGTTTTTAACATAGCAGGTGTTAATATTTGAGGATGGATGATTCCATGTTTACCGTCGTTGATAGCGTTGATGGCCATGTCTATGTCTTCGCTTGTCTCGTCAATCATTATGGCTGCTATTAGCAGCTTACTGTTAACGAAGCTGTCCCTTGATACGGTGTTCAGTCCGCTACTCAGATTTCTTGCGAGTTCTCTTTCAGCATTCTGATTCCCAATGAGCTCTTTGTGGTTTACGGATGATGAATCTAGGATAAGTTTCAGGATTTTCGTGTGATTCGTTAACACTGTTGCCAAGTTTTTGTTGTCCATATATATTTTGTCAACTTCGTTATTTATGTTATCCAAGTCCTGTTCGCTTAGTGTACCAAATAGTGTTTTAGATATATCGCCGACAAAGTTTGCCAGTCCTCTTTTCGTACGTTTATTTTTTCCCAGTAATTTGCCCAGAATCATATTCTTATATACTAATCTATTGTATCGATTCATTATAAGCTGTACTTCGTATTGGGGTGTACATTTCCCGTTACATGCTGATTCTGCTAACTCAATGGTGCTCCTTATCGCTGATATACGTTGCTGATTAGATGTGAAGTTAGTTCCCACCACAAGGTCCCAAGTTTCATGGTACAAATGTACCTTGGAGATGTCTTCGACAAACAAATTGCTGGTTATCGGTTGTAAGGTGTAGTTGGCTTTACAGTTGGCTATTGCCGCTATTAGAAGTACTAGGGTCCTCATCTGAAAAATAAGGCATACACTGATCTATGTGTACTCTCAGTATTTTATCTTTATTCCTAATGCGTAGATTATTATTATCTAGGTAATCTATAACTTCGTAAGGACCTTTCCAGGATTGTTCTAATTTGTTTTGCTTGGTGTTGTTAAGGATTTTGACTAGGCTTCCAGGCTTGTATAAAGGATGTGTTCTTATTATTCCTTCATCTAATCTTTTCTTAGTTTTTTCTAATTCTACTTGGATTCTCTCTCTAGCTTTTCTGATGATTTCCTCGTGTTTTTTCCTCCATTTTCTAATCAGATCTTGATGGGTTAAATTGGGTGAGTTTTCAATTTGAGATGGTATATTTGGTAATCTTCCAAACGTGAGTTCAAAGGGTGTGAATCCCGTGGTTTGATTTACTGTTGAATTTATTGCGAATGTTACATATTTTAGATTTTCGTCCCAGTTATTCTGATTTTCTGCCATGCTTGTTTTGATCAGATTATTCAGGGTTGAGTGCATTCTTTCAATGTTTCCGTTGGATTGTGGATGGAATGCTGTAGTTTTAATATGTTTGATTTTCAAAGCTTTCTCAAATTGGTCCATTAACTCAGATAGAAAGTTAGACCCTTGATCAGTGAGAATAGTTTTAGGGGATCCATAAATGTAAATATATTGTTCTATCAGAGCTTCTACTATTGCTGTTGAGGTTTCACTTTCTAACGGTATTAAAGTGGTGTATCTGGTCAATCTATCCTGAATACTAAGTATGTATTTGTTACCTCTAGGTGTAGTGGGTAACGGTCCAAAAATATCCAGTGCTATTTTATCATTTGGATTGAGTGGTATGTCGGGTATTATACTTTCTGATTGATTCTTAATTCGCGTGGTCTTTTGTAGTTGGCATATAGGGCATTTTTTGACATAGTCCTTAAGTCTTGGTCCATGTTGGTCCAAATTCCGATTCTCTTGGCTTTTTCGATAGTATTTTGTTCTCCAGTGTGATCCCTATGGGCTTCTTTAATAATTTGTTTTCGTTCTTCCTTAGTTAATTCTCGGGTTGTAGAGAAACAAATGTGGAAATTCTTATCTGGATAATAGTTTGATAGGAATTCCATTATTTCTTGAATTACTTCTCGCTTCAGAAATGTAAATAGAGGCTCTCCAAAGGATAATCTAACAATTGAGAGTTTTCTGTTAACGAATTCTTCGATAAACCAACTTAATTTATACAGCCAATCTTCTTCGTTGTACATAGGCATTTCATCCTTAGTTACTTCTTTCCAAAGTTTGCCGATAGCGTTAGGCTTTGTTTTAATTTTGCCTTTGACTGGTTGTAGTTTCCAATTTATAAAATCTGTATATAAATTAGTATTGTCTCCTGGTGTTTCCGTGATTTCTTCTTCCGTTTCTGTGGTTTCATTTTCTGATGGTTCTCTCATTCGCCTCGCGGTTAATTTGATTTTTTCTTTTAAAATTTCGTCTTTTGTAATTCGCGGCGTATCGAATGTTTCTATTTCCGGTGACTGGTCTTCCAAGCTTGGTTTTTCTTCTTTAGTACTAATTCCGGTTTTTTCCTTTGCTTCTTGTAATGTGTCCTTAGTGATGGGAAAAAGTCTGGATAGACAATCCGCTACTTTATTTTCTTTTCCTTTTACATATTCTATTTCGTATTCGTATTCTTCCATACGAAGTCTCCATCGTAAAAGTCTTGAGCTAGGATCTTTCACATTGTGTTGCCAAACTAAAGCAGGGTGGTCTGTTTGAATTTTGAATTTCTTTCCGAGAAGATATTGTCTGAGGCGTTTCATAGCCCATACAATTGCTAAAAGTTCTTTTTCAGAGGTGGTGTATTTTTCTTCGGCTTTGTTCAATGTTCTTGATATAAAAAGACAAGGGTGCCCGTCTTGGCTCAATACTGCTCCTAATCCACAGTTGGATGCGTCCGTAGTCAGTATAAATTGTTTGGAAAAATCAGGGAATTTTAAAACTGGTGCGGTTATCAATGCGTTCTTCAAATCGTAAAATGCTTTTTCGCAGTCTGGGGTCCAATCGAATATTGTCTCTTTCTGAGTTAGCTTTGTTAAGGGTCTCGCTATAGTAGAGAAATTCTTGATGAATTTCCTATAGTAACCTGCAAGTCCTAAAAATGATTGCACATCTTTTACAGTTTTCAATGGTCTGAATTCTTTTATGCAGTTTATTTTTTCAGGGTTGGGTTTGACTCCTTCTTTGGTTATTATGTGTCCAAGGTATTCTAGTTCTGGTTTAAGGTATTCACATTTTTTCGGTTCTAATCTTAGTCCTGACTGGTAGATTCTTTCTATGACTGCTACTAAGTTCTCATTATGTTCCTGAATTGAGCTTCCGAATATCACAATGTCATCTATGTACGCAAAGCATTTTGTTCCGATTAATCCTCTGAATGCATTATCCATCATTCTTTGGAAAGTGGCTGGTGCGTTCTTTAAACCGAAAGGCATGCGATTGTATTCGAAATGTCCTTGGGTTGTAGAAAACGCAGTGTACTTTTTGTCTTCTTCCTTCATTGGGATTTGGTGGAATCCAGCTGAGAGGTCAAAGGCAGAAAAGAACTTAGCTTTTCCTAAGTGGTCTAATATATCGTCGATCATTGGTAATGGGTAAGCATCTTGATCCGTGTCTTCGTTAATCTTTCTGTAGTCAATTACCATTCTTAATTTATTTCCTTTTTTCGGTACTATCCATAAAGGTGAGTTGTATGGTGATTGACTTTCTCTTATAATTCCCTTTTTTAACAACCTTTCTGTTTCTTCTAGGGCAAACTGTCGGTGTTTTTCGGGTAATTTGTGGGATCTTAGATTAATTATTTTTCCATTTTTGAGTATTATTTGATGTTGAGTAAGGTTAGTACATGGAAGTGGGTCTGATTCCAATGTGAAAACTTCCGAGTATCTGGCTATTACTTTTTTAATGAATTCTCTCTGGTCTTTTTCCAAATGATCTAATCTTGAAGCTTTCAATAACTCATTCAGTCTAAAGGTCATTTGAGGTCCATTACTTTCATTTGTGATTATTTTTAATATAGGTTTGTAGCTAATCTGGAGATTTACTTCTTTAGGGTAATCCTCACTATTTTTCAATGGGATTTTTATTTGTCCGTTTCGTATAGTGTAGAGTCCGTCGGGGATTTCCTTATCATCTATAATGATAATATCTTGATCTTCTACGTCAGTAGAAATGGTACATATCTTTTCGGATTTTCCTGGTATGAAATCATTGCTTAGGTGCAAAGGTAGCTTTACCTTATTTAGCACGAGGTGACTGTTCGTGATCGCGTATCTTGGATAGTGAAAACTAAACTTTCTATTTTTGGATAGTAGTGACATCAAACTGATGTCACTTTGTATGCTTTATTCGTGAGAGATTTTAGAGAAGAGCTGACGAGGCCTGCCTGAACCTCTACATATATAGACAGCTAAACCTAGGAGGGGGAGGTCATCAACCTCTACATATATGGATAACTAAACCTGGGCGAAGGAGGTCATCATCTGGCCTGGTAACAAACGTCAAGATTTGAATTTTTTCGTTTTTAGTTGTGTTAGGACTATGAAATTTTTGTTTCAAATGGACAATCAACTCTTCAGGAAATTCCTGTTCGTCCTGAAAAAATAAAACGTCCCATCACACTCCATGTTTTATTGAAAATTTCTCAATAATGTGAAATTCAATTGAAATTCTTACTTCTGAACAATCATTGAACGATGCGCAGCAGTCATCATCGCAATCACTGTCACTCAAATCAAATTCTGTTGAGCTACCTTCAGTATCATCGGACTCCAAGGCTGGATAAACAAAAAAAATTCTTGAAATTTCACTAAATACTTATTGTTGCACTGATAGAAAGGAATGGCTGTTACAACGATATTTATGATTAATTTAACCTTACCTTATTGCTGGCATAGATATAGCAATATGAGATTTGCATTTTAACCATCCGATTATAACTGAATAAATATGAACGAATCAACCATATTATTGGTTGCTATGGAAAAATGTATTGTTCGCCTTCCCATATTATATTTCTGATTAAACCATTTTCACTTACAATATTTTGATTTCTGTATTCAACATCCTGCGTTGTTCAGAAAGACATATTATTTTATAAATACAATTATAAATTCCCAATCTATAACCAAATGGCTAAAACTCCCGAACCATTTCTATCTATCTATCTATCTATAGATAGATATATCTATCTATCTATTTAGAGTAATTTTATCGTAATAGTCTACGCACAAGTTTGAATGTACTTACAACAAAAATCTTCCATCTCTATTTCATTTGCTTCTATGCTGCATTGTGTACACCAAACATCTTCCGGTCTGAAAATTTTCAATTTTTCAAGTATCGAGGACGGAACGCGACGCAAATTTTTTTTTGCTTTTTTCCACTATGATTTTTTTAATGAAACGGACTGCAGCAGACATGTTTGAACCGAGAGCTTGGCATTTCTGTATTGATTTGAAATAGGTGAACACTTGAGGAACATTCACAAAAAAAGTAAAACAAATAAAACAAATAAAACACGTGCTTCGAGTCCGAGCATGCCTAAACAAGCTTAAGCGTAGTTGCAACGTGCGAGCTCGCTCGTTGCAATGGGCGGGACAGATTTTATAAATTAATTACACCTACAGTTTTCATTTTTCCATTCCAAAATTTTGCCTGCATATTGAAAAAACTTCAACAAAAAAATCGGAAAAAAATTAGTTCCAAATTGAAAAAAAATTCAATTATTTATAAAAATGTACTATATTGTTATTACAAAGAAAACAGCAAAATGTGTGGTATAACTTTTTTGAAAGCTTGTACTCTTTCGCGCATTTCAAGTGCAAGGGTTACATTTTATATTCAAAACTGCGTTTACAGTGAGCTGTTAAAAAAAAAAAAAAAATTCAAGAGTGCCAAACTTAAAAAAATTATATCTCGAAATTTTCAAGTATCATATTGAAAAAAAAATACATGTCGATTATTTTCGAAGTAAGAAGGTAAAAAAAAATATTTCGTCGAAAATAAATTTTGACTGTAAATCTCCCATGAAATGACCCTTATACATTTCATGTTAACCCACTGGCGCATGCTGATGCGCTGTCGTCGATAACGTTTTACTCAACTCCTTACTATTCCCTATGTAACGCTTATTTTTATTCACTTTGGGTGAATTAGGTATTTATCAAATTCATTTTTCCCGACTAAGATTTAATAGATGTTCAACTGTCCTTATGTCCCAAGTTTAATCGACAGAGTTGAGTAAAATTACTTCAACTATTTTTCTACGTGTGATTATTCTGTATTTAAATAAAACCTCTTTAAGTCATGCTAAATCCTAAAGACCCTCTTTTCATCTTCTTATGACCTATATCAATATAGGTATATATACGGGGTACATTTAAACAAAAGTTTCAGTGTTCGAGAAGGCCGTCATACTGGACCACCCTATTTTTTTTAAGACGATTTCAGCGACCTACAACACTAGGTCATTCTAGCCATGCAAAGTATAAAAATAGTCGAAAATTCGAAACATATCAAAATAATCACTTTCAAAGGATCCACTAACCTTGGTTTGGGGCTACTTACAGAAAATGCTAGAGGTGATGACCCTCGACTTGTAAGCACTTGTTAATTCGCTAATGAAAAGACCGTCTGACTTCAGCCAACATTTGTGGTGTAATTTCGGTACATGCTCGGCGTATTCTTTCTTTCATGTCGTCAGGCGTGGTAGGTGCTACCGCCATTACGCGTTCTCTGACAAAACCCCATAAAAAGTAATCTGGTGATGTTAGATCTGGCAAACGAGGTGGCCAAGCTGCAGGGATGCTTCGTCCTATGCACTTTTCGTCAGAAAACTCATTCATCACTTGTCTTGAATACAGAGCATAATGGGGTAGTGCACCGTCATGTTGCATCCACATGTTTATGAGAACATGCAAGAACACGTCTTCCATTAATTGAGTCAGTACGTTTTGCAGAAAGTTTGCGTAAACTTGCCCAGTCAAGGGACCTTCAGAAAAATATGGACCAATGACGTGATCGCCGACAATGCAGCACCAACAATTAACGGACCACGGATGTTGAAATGGTACAGTTCTCATTCATCGAGGATTCTCATATGCCCAATAATGAACGTTATACCTATTCACATTTCCCGTATTTGCGAAGTTGGCTTCATAAAAAAAAGCACATGACTACAAAAATAAGCATCTGTGCGCATTTTTCTACGAATCCAATTACAAAATGACATACGATACGGATGGAACTTGTGTTGATGTAAGATTCTTAATACAGATCGCTGACTAAGTCCACCCTTTTTTTCCATTTGCCTGCTGCTTGCATGTGGATTTAGTGCAGCAAAAGCTAAGATAGCAGTCGCATTATTTTCATTAACTATTGGTTGATGTTTGACTCGTGTTTGTTTCACTGTACCGAAGCGACAGAAACGGTCAGCTTATCGCTTAAAAGCCACGTGCGATTCTTTTTGCCTATCCGGATAACGAGCCGCATTCGAATGTTGGGCATATCAAAATATTCTTGAAAATCGTTTATTTTCGCGTTCTGATGTGCTCATATTAGAAGGTAATGTGTGACTAACTGATATGTCAACAGGAAATGCTTACTTTTTGCCGATGTCAACAATATCCTATCAATGTGTATTATCATGGATATCGTAAGAAATGAAAAGAAATGAAAATGATTTTTCGACTATTTTCAAACTTTGCATGACTAGAATGACCTTGTGTTGCATGTCGCTGAAATCGTCTTAAACCCGGTAATAGTGTCATCGAAAAAGAATACATGTTTCCATTTAAAAAAGTGGAGTTGACCTTGACGTAGCTTCAGCGTCTCCACCGATAAAAAAATAGGGTGGTCCAGTATGACGGCCTTCCCGAACACTGAAACTTTTGTCTGAAACATTTTTGGATATGATCAATAGTTTGAGTGCTATCGCTCTGTAACACTTTATGTGCCTCGCCCTGTATATGTATTGTATATAGATATGTATATTCAGACTTAATATGTTTTATTTTCCGAGTCAATATTTTGGCCAAACTATAGTCTTGGATCATTCGATTAGAACCCTCTTTAATTATGTGTAACCCTCCTAGTCTTCATTTGACTCTCACTAGATCTACTTCAGTCCCGCTTAGAACCTCTTATAATTCTCTCGCCCATATTTTTAAGAAACATTAAGTCCTCAAAATTCTCCGTGTGATTATTCTGTATTTAAATAAAACCTCTTTAAGTCATGCGAAACCCTAAAGACCCTCTTTTCATTCACTTACGACCTATATGTATGTATTTAGAATTTACATTGTTTAAATAATTAGTATATATCAGTCCGATTATAAAATATAATATATGAAAATTATCTACATTTTTAATACGTGGATTCTTCACTTTTTCCTGAAAATAATAGTTTTTAGTTGTTTTTCATGTAGAGAGCAAAAACGAAGCCTCCTACATCCTGTAAAGGACATGAAGTGATTTCATATGACAAGAGATGACTACTTAGAATAAGACGAGTACACGTACACTAAAAAGTATCTGAAGAATCTTGCTTCACAGCCTTAACCGCCTTTCTTCTGCGCTCGTCACAAATATCGATGTATTCTACAACGTTTTAGAACTTATATACAGAATCTCGAAATTGAATATTCTACAATATCATAAATCATTCTATTGGATCTATAACTTAATTCGTGCGGTTTGTCAAGAGATGGCGTAACTTGATTATTATGTCATCGTTCCAATATTCCGAACATGCGTTGGAAAGCTACTGTCATTGTGCGTTTTTTTCAGTATATGTCATTCATTTGAAGCGTAAACAACAATAATTTTTTTTCACTCAAATATGTCGAACTTTGTGCCTGAAAAAGTGTTTTTGCGGGTGGTTCTTCTTCATTACTTTAATATGAAGAAAACTGCTGTCGAATGTCATCGTATTTTGGTGGAAGTTCATGGTGAACATGTTCTAGCTGAGCGAACGTGCTAAAAGTGGTTTGTACAATTTAAAAGTGGTGATTTTGACTTGGAAGACGAAGAACGTCCTGAGCAGCCGAAAAAGTTTGAAGATGAAGAACTGGAAGCATTACTCGATGAAGATTGTTGCCAAACACAAGAAGAGCTCGAAGAATTTTTGGGAGTCACTCAAGCAGCCATTTGAAAACGTTTAAAAGGAGCCGGATACATTCAAAAGCAAGGAAATTGGGTTCGACATGAACTCAAGCCGAGAGACGTTGAAAGGCGGTTTTGCAGGTCCGAAATGCTGCTGGAACGCCACTAAAAGAAGTCATTTTTGCATCGGATTGTCCAATCCAATAGAATTTGAAAAATCTAAGATTATTTTTATAAAACCTTAAAAATATCTTCCAGGCACTAGTATATGCTAGTTTTTATTTCATATGTGTGATTAAACTATCAATTCCTCTAACTTTTTTTTTCTTAAATATCTTACTCAAAATGTGGTAAATGTAATGATATTGAAGTTTAAGACGTCTCAAACCCAAACTTGTGACGAATTCTGAGACGAAACATTAGACGAAATTCTTATGCGAGACGGAAATTTATCTCCAGATCAAGTAATGAAAGAAGACAATAGAAGCAATAAACAGTACCTCTATAAACCGAAGGACTTTTATACCTCAGTTCGGGATGAAATTTACATGCATATAGTAGAACCCTTGGAACAGACGAAAATTTTATGACTTCGAGTTTAACGAAAACTGTTCGTAAAAAATTTCTAATATTTTAAACCTACATGTGCCAAGTCCACACAGATTGCATATGTGTATATGCTATGAGCCGAATCGTCCCAAATTTTTGTCGGTCAGCTCGAACTCGAACCCAAAAGCAGGTTGTTAGTCATGACAATAGAAGCAATAAACAATACGCGCGGCGTACTCTTGATTCAAAATTTATCTTATCATTAATTAACCCATGAGATTGAACAGCATAGAGTTTTGTTGCGAAACACATCATGTACCATAAGCGTAATGTCAGCCTTCCACCCGCTCTCTTTAGTTCTTCGAGAATGAAGAGTTCTTCTCTCGGGACCACGCAGGAGCTCCGGTCTTGTCTTTGGAACGGCTCTGCATGCGGGAACAAGCTTCGCACGATGTACTTGACTCGATCGGCATTATCCAGGCCCGGGGTCTTTCTTCTAGTCACCAATCTCTTAGTGACTATTTTGAAAGCGAGACCCCATGGGTCCTTCTCGACTTCCCCGATCAAGTCGTTCCAGCACTGAAGTCGGCTTTTCTTTATGCCTTGCCTCAGAGCTTATTTTGCTTTTTTCCATGCCTCGCGCAGCAGAGGATCACCCTTTGAGCGGGTGAAACTCCGCCGCGCTGTAAGTCACTTTCGACGCAGGACGGAAAACTGGTCGTTTCACCAGTACATCGAGTCCCGGGTACGCCTGTTTCCGCGGCGAGGCATGGAGTGGTCACATGCTGCGACCACTTTCCGCCTCGCCGTCGGCACAGTGGCCTCCAACGACCCAGCAGACCTTGCCCAACCAAGCTCATCTATGAGCCTGGTTTCTTCAAGATGTTCGCGAAGCTTGTCTTTGCTGAGTCGTTTTGTGTTCCAGGAGGGGCTCCTTACCTTGCCGCCCCTTCCCGTATTCACTGGGTGACTCCGTTCCTGGATGCTAAACTCAATGCACTGATGGTCACTCAATGTTATTACATCGAGGACGCACCAGTCGCCTATCCTTGAGGCAAGACGGGGCGCGGCAATCGTGAGGTCGATAATCGACCCCCCCGCTCCTCGTCTCAACTTAAATCCCTGTCCCGATTCAATACAATCAGGTCATTCCTGGCGACCATCTCACCGACCAAGATTCCCCTCCTGTCCAAACGGGCTTTTCCACACTCAGGCGACTATCCATTAAAGTCGCCCGCAATAAGGGACCGCCCACTAGCCTCTTTGAGGCTTTACTCAAGGAGGAGGATCTGGGTCTCAAAGAACTCGAAAGGATCGTTGGGGGAGAAGTAGCAGCTGTACACACGTACCTCCGCCATCTCCACCCAAATGAACCCCGCGTCGGTCTCCAGGAAATCCGCAAATGAGCAACACATCGGCCCCCCTCTCCCTGACAGTCTGCATCAGAAGGTTCTGGGCTTCCTTCCCTCTCCCAAGGTTGAGCTGTAGAAATTTCACTTTCCACCTCTCAACCTCCGGAGCTCCGCCCTGAATAGTGGGCAAGAACCGCTCCCCGAAGCATGGGCGACATCTTTTTCGACCCTATCAGTGCAAGTCAGGCACCGCGGGAGAGGCTTGCACTCCTTGGCCACGTGTGACGCGCCCCCACACCTCCAGCAGGCATCCTTCCTGCCTGGAAACATGCAGCCACGCGACACATGGCCATATCCCTGGCACCTGAAACACCGGGCAACCTCGACATGATCTCGGATGCGGCAGTTCACCCACCCTACCCTTAGCCTACCGAGCCCGAGCAAGCTCCGGGCGTCCGCCTCGGTTTTGCGGACCACCGCAGTCTGCACACCGCCAAAGCGTTTGTACAGCTTGCACTGGTCCCCGAGGTCAGGATTACCTAGCGCGATGCACAGCCCGGCAACAACCTCTGCTCTTGTGACTGTCTCGTCGAGGTCCCTAACTTCAAGGGACCTCTTCGAGACCAAAGATTTAACTTCGGCCTTCTCACCGACCGCCTGGTCGAGCGCCTTTTCGAAGGTCGAGACGTCACTCCTGTTTCTCCGAATGGAGAGGACCTCCGCTCCTGCATTTTGGGGGCTTACCTTCGCCTTCATACTTCTCAGCATATCGGCGTAGGACTCTCCATTCTTCGCTGACACCCTGATAGCGTCACCCTACCTGGCGGCCGGAGAACGCCTCGGAAACTTCCCCTTTGTTTTGGGTTCCTGCGCAGAGGACGCAGGAACCGCTTTCTTCTTCTAATCTTTTTTTTCTTCTTTTTCTTCTCCACCATCTGCCATTGCTTTCTAGAAGGCATTTATGGGTGTTGAGCATTCCGCTCAACACCTCTGATGCCTCGTTAACACTGTCCTTCACATCGCCAGGGTTATTTCTCAGCATACCCTGCTGGATGACACTGAGAGTCCTGGCCAACTTCTCCATTTTCGCACTTTGTTCCTTCAGGAGCTAAAGGACGTCTTTCCATCCCTCAGCCCCTGGAGAAGTGTGTCAGGGCGTATCTGACGCCTGCACCTCTTCACCTCCTTTATTTTGTAAAAAGTTCATATTAATACTGTCGTTTCTTAAGACGGTTCGCCCATCATGGGAGCCCTACCGCAGTAGGGCTACTCTCCCCGCCTGTATAGATCCCTAGTTATGTGCGCCGAAACCGAGAGGTGGCTTATCGGATGGTCGATTCTATCGGCACATTAAATGAAGCTAGAAAAAGGTTACGGGTTAGGCCCGCGCCATAGTGATGCTAAAGGTTTAACGTCACCCCTATCGACCGAGCGGTGTCGGGTCCGCCCCGACACCTGACCCGGACTTTAGGCTAGACGGTGTGCGATTTATCCTACGCAGCGTCGGATATAAGGAAATACTGACCAGGTAATCCTTCATTCCTGCGCCCGGGCGTCCATGATTTCAACCCCGAAATCGGCTCCAGACAGTAGAAACGTGAGCGATTTTCCCAATTTAACATGTGGTTTCACGGGATATTTGCCCTTCGCGGCCAAACACCAGAGGGACTTACATTTACCCATATTACTTCCACAGAGGTAAGGTACTGACATCGCGTCCTACCCTGGTCGAGAGGCTACTACTCCTCCCTTGGCTAGTCTACCGGGAATATCCACCAGGCGCCGGCCGCAGCCCATTCACTCAGCAGTGCATTCATTCTGGTATGTGTGGGTGTCGGTATCGTGCATGTGGTTGTAATGTGACCGCGAGAGGTTTACGACGGTAGTTCAGCGTCACCGCCGCATGCGCATTTGGGGCGATACCCCGATTAAGGGGCCCCCCGCATTCATAACGTGTCCACTCATGCGGCATCAAAGAACCTGTTCAAGGCCCCCCGATGCTTTTGCTCCACACCGCGTCCTCACGCGCCTGAAGGTTGCGGAGAAACCATTCCAACGCGTGCGCCCGGCAGCCCCCCCCCCCTCAAAACACTCTCACGGGTGTTGGGCGTGTTGTGTTCAGTGTCGCTGTAAATGTGTTGTGTCATGTTGCTGTCTGTGAGCCCCCTCCTTTTTCATCTGGGCTTGGGACCGGCAATGGCGGAGTTACCCGAGGTTTTATTACATTTATTCATATTATGGCATCGAAATTCAATATAGTCATAACATTCTCTAAAACGTGTAGAAGAAAAATTAGTATTTTAAATACCAAATATTATGAATCTCCATTCGAAAAATAACGAGTACTAATAAATGATATTATGATTACTAAGTTTGCTAAAAATAAATTTAATAAGTCGAACAATGAATATTATAACCTAGAAACCATATTTGAAAAATTCTTATTGTGAATATGAACTTGCCAGAAAACTTGCGACGAGCAGCAAAAATCAAAACATTCATTCTCGGTTTTTCGTATAATTCATTTCAGAATGTCGTCCGAGTGCTTGCGACGTTATCCGAATAGCTTCGTAGTCTCGAATCCAAGTCTGCCCAATTCAGTAGTGGCTTATAAGCGACATTTATTTTGGAATATGGCAAGCGAGAATAGCCGAGAGGCTTTAGGCGTTAGGAATGCGTTTAGTTAATGTAGATATAGGTAGAGTTAGAGGGTCCGAACCCAAAAGCGAATTCTGAAATTTAATTTCAAGCGTATGCGATTATAAATAGTGTAGCATTGTGTACTTAAATATGTGAACATAAATAAGGTATGATAATAATATTTGTGTATGTGTTCCCACTGAAATGGCCCCTCTTCTGAGTGCCAAATCTCTCCCCTCTATCTTTCTTTTGTTTTGCACGCGTTAAATCTGGTATGTTTCAGTTTATAATCCAAGATATTATCCGATACTATCTTTTTTTTAACATCTACAGATTATGTTTTTAATAATCTAGATCGCTGTCCCATAGTTAATAGTCCAAGATTATACCCGGTAACATATTTTTCATTACCGTTTACAACCCATTTTTCTCAGTGTACATTTATGATATTCAATCTCAGGGGTCTATGAAAGACATTATTAATTTCGAATTAAGAGTACGCCGCACGTATAGTTTATTGCCTCTATTGTCATGACCCACTACCTGCTTTTGGGTTCGACTTCGAGCTGGCCGACAAAAATTTGGAACATTCGTCTTATAGGATATACACATATGCAATCTTTGCGGACTTCGCACATGTAGGATTAAAATATGAGAAGAGTTTTTTACGAAAATTTTCCATTAACCTCGAAGTCATAAAATTTTTGTCTGTCCCGAGGGTTCTATGCATGTAAATTTCATCCCGAACTTTGGTATAAAGGTCCTTTGGTTCATAGAGGTATGTTTTATTGCTTCTATTGTCTTCTGCCGTTACCTGATCTAGGGATAAATTTCCGTCACGTATAAGAATTTTCTCCCTAATATTTCATCTCACAATTCGTCACAAGTTTGGGTTTGAGACGTCTCCAACTTCTATATCTGTAAATGTATCAGAAGATAATAAGGAACGTCTGTTAACTTCATTTTAGTTAAAATTCTGAGATTTCTTTTGTTCTAAAATATAAAACTGAAATGTTATCGTCAATTACAGTTCTGTATCTACATTTCCACGGAGAATGAAATATCGTCTTGGAATTTTGGGAAATAAATCAAGAAATACTGAGACTGGTCTGTTATGTCTTGAATATTCATAATGATATGTAAAATGGAAATTCAAGTATTCTGTTGCTGGAAGTTTAGTCGCCCTAGCGAACTGGCTGAACGGTAGCTTTACGCTGTACCGTAAAGCTATCGTAAATCTATCGTAAAGCTATCGTAAAGTAGCATTATAACTCATGAATGAGGCAAAATAAAAATTCAAAATGTTTTCATCCTTATTCTACGTTGAAAATAACATTAACTGGTAATCGAAATATGCAATAATTTTATTTATTTACGCTAAAAATTAAAAAAAACATAATACCTGTCATTGAAGGCAGTGCAGTGGTTCACCTTTTGTGGAACTTCTCCGTTAAAGTTGACCATTGGTTGGAGTGAGACACAACTATACTTTCATCTCACTCTAACAAATATTCAATCCTGACGGTGAAGACATGGAAAGTGATGAACCACTGCACTGCCTTGAATGACAGGTATTATGTTTTTTTCAATTTTTAGCGTAAATAAATAAAATTATTGCATATTTCAATTACCAGTTAACGTTATTTTCAACGTAGAATGAGGATAAAAACATTTTGAATGTTTATTTTGCCTCATTCATGAGTTATAATGCTACTTTACGATAGCTTTACGATAGCTTTACGACAGCTTTACGATAGTTTTACAATATCTTTACGGTACAGCGTAAAGCTACCGTTCAGCCAGTTCGCTAGAGCGAAGATGTAAAAAATTTTCAATGTTTTGTCAATAGTTGCAACAATTTACAACAATGCTGTGCAAAGCATGCCATGACCTCTATCGGCATGATTATGGAAATGAAGGTGGAAAATAGAGCATTTACGTATACGTATCTTGCAAAACAAATACAAAAAACCAAAGATAAGAACGCGATTGTGACTAAAGCTTCGTATGCACACATGCAGTATACTTTTCGGCATCTTACTGCTAAAACACTGGGTAAGTAAAAATTGTTATACAACTAATATCTAAGATTGTTACTACGTAATTGGAGGTTAGCCGTGGAGTTGTCGTTATCTATGTTACTGCAAATAACTCATATTTTATGTAAGACAATATTAATGCAAATACTACTGCTAATTAAACATTCACTGTTTAAAATGCTTGTGATTTTACAACACTGTACTACCCAAATTGTATTGTATCTTGGTAATTCTTTGGTAACATTTCTTAATAATTCTGGTTTACTCTTCAAGATAGTACTACTTGCTATCGGATTTCTCACCATGTAATTCACTGTACAAAACATGCATTGTAATATGACATTACGTTTTGATAATAAATTTCCATTAAATTTATTTTAAAATCACAATAAAATTTTTTAACAGCGGTGCTGCAATAATGTCAATAATGTAAATTAAAAAATTTAATTTCAATAAAGTAATATTATACACAGATAATTAATTTTTAAAAATCATTTTTCAGATCTCTGCCGCAAGCTGCAGCTACTACTCAATATATTTAAAAAAAATGGAAATTCTAATAAGAACTGGGTTTGAGAAAATTACCCATGAAATACTGTTTCAACCAGAAACTATCTCAACAGGAAAAAAATTAACTAGTCAAGGTGAGTCATGTTTGCAGCGTTGAGGGACATAGAAAAAAAGAAAAGTTATTTTATTCAAGCTCGAAACTCATAAAGTAAACATCAATATCATCTAAGTCGTACTGTGCAAAGTTGAATGTAAGTCTCAATATTTTTTTTTATTTATAAGAATATGTATGAATAACGGCAATAAATTTATATAAACATTTGTAGATCGATGCTGATCGTAAGGTGACTAGTGTTTCATGCACATGCGTTTACAACAAAAGTGGGAAGTGTAAGCATGTAGCTGCTCTTATATATTATATTAATAACTTAAATGTATGTGTCAGGTATAAAAGAATGTGATGTATTTATTTACTCCCATATGGAAAATAGTTCCTGCTGTATTACTGTCAAGATTTATGATCATATTCTGTGTAAGTACTTAAAAGTCTGAAAAAGTGATTAATATACATATAAGGTATTTAATATAAACATTAAATAAACAATGATCAATATTGCTGTAATTATTTATTAATAAAGTCAACATAAATAAATCGAATAAGATGCAATTATTTTACTTATTTTCCTCTTTTTCCTCTGCTATTATATGTGGCTGCAAATTCACTAACACACAGGACACATCAACAATATCATCAATATGACTAAATAAATTTTTTGGTATCTTGTTCAAAATTTGGTACATTCTCAATCGTTGCATAATTAGTTCTACATGAATAAGAACTCTTGCCACATTGTACGTATTCTCTGTCTCTTCCTTTGTGTATTCTCCTTTTTTCTCTAGAAAAGGTGGCATAACAATTACCTTTTTCTTTCCTTTTTCATCAAAAATGCGACTGATTTGCGGATATCTTTCATCGGCTAAGACTGTATTACCATTTTCAAGTAAATCTATTAATCCTGCTTCAATAGTAATTTATGTGACACTTCTGCATTTACGCGTTTTTATGCGACAGTTGAGAGTAGCGTAATGTTGTTTATTGCGATACAGAGGAAAATAATGTAAAAATTCAACTGCGCATGCGCCTATTACGATACAGCGGAGCATAATGTTAAAATTGAACTGTGCATGCGCCTATTACAATACCGTCACAGGTTGCGGCATACGCACGAAAATCGTGATACAAATTTGTATGTGCCTCCGGCGCGTAAACTCGTTTTTTCGCTACATTTGAGAGTAGCGCAATGTTTTAATTCAGTCCTAGATGCGTTCGAATTGAAGATTCCCAATATTGGTTCTTTCTCGAATTTTAATTTAATTTCACCAAAACACGCTTCCTGACGAGAGGTCCATTCAAGCGACCGACCGGATTTTAAGAGATCAATTAGCGGACTAACGATCTTTGCAAATTTAGGTATAAACCTCCTAAAAAAACTGGCAAGGCCAATAAACATTCGAACTCCTTGTACGTTTGTCGGGGTGGGAAAATCAAGAATCGCTTGCAACTTACGTCGTCCGGGTTGAGTGCCCTTGTCGCTGACCGTCTACCCTAGAAATTCTACTTCCGTCATTGCAAATTGACACTTCTTTAAATTCAAGGTTAGACCTGCATCGGATAACAGTTTCAAAAAATTTTCAATTTTTTCTTACTTGTCTTTCCAGGATTTAGCATGAATAAGAATATCGTCAAAATAAGTTAACGCTAGACTGTTCCCATAAGAACCAAAGATTATCTTTATTAATTTATTAAAATAAAAGGGAGCATTCATCGGCCCGAACATTGCGCGTTCGAATTGTCCGGTTTCATCTTGAGTTATAAACGCTGTTTTTTGTTTAGCATTTTCGCTTAAAGGTATCTGCATATACCCTTAAGCAAGATCTAAGGTAGTAAACAAAACTACTCCATTTAAACTTTCAATTTCATCATCTAAATTAGGCATAGGTAAATTTAATCTCACCGTATTCTTATTCAAGCGTCTGTAATCAATTACCAATCTTTGACTGCCGTTTGACCTTTTGACAAGAAAACAAGGACTGGCGTAGGGAGAATCAGTTTCAGTAGCAAGTCCCACTGATTTATACAATTTGACCAATTCTTTCAACTTCAACCTTTCTTCTTTACCTGAACGGTAGGGCTTTGCAAACGGAGGCTCGATTCCAGGCTTTTCTACTATCTCCATTTCCAAAAGGTGCGTTTGACCGATTTCTGATACATCTCTAGCAACTGTTTGTCGGTATTTGCTAATCAATTCTAGAAACATATTCTTTTCTTCAGACGATCGACTTTCGTGTATAATTATTTCATCAGTAGTAACCGGCTCTTTAGTCGTAGAAATTTTTGGTAAATCTTTTTCTAAAACCATTACGCAATGTCCAAGGGAATCATCTTTCTTTATTTCAAACTTTTCTTTTGATTCATTTTTAAACAGTAACTCAAGTTCGGATTCGCTAATATTTACTTTAATTAAACAAATTGAGGCAGGGTTTAACGAAATCGTCGGAGATGATTTTATTTCAATAAGATCAGATTTAGGGCCTTTTTCGAAAATATCCGGACTGAAATTGAACTTATCACGATCTAAAAACTCCAATTTTCCGTCGATCTTGAAATGTGTGACATGAGGCAAATCGATAAAATTTCGACCAATAATAGCGTCATGTTGTTGAACATCATCAGGTATAATCCTAAATAAAACGTTTTCGGCACTACAATGGTCAATTGTAACTTTTTCGCGAATGATTCCACGAGATTTAATGACATTTCCAGAATAACCGAAACCAAGCAGATCACTCGAAACACGGAAAATTTCAAAACCATTCTCAATAACGGCAGATGCTTTAATTGTGCAGTCCGAACTGCCCGTATCAATCAAAGCATTAACAATACCATTGCCGATCTGTACCCGTTTAACATAAATTCCGATACTTTTTTCAGAATCTGATTTTACCAAATTAATTTTCCCCTCCGAAAGAGACTTTGGCTCAGTGCACTCTTTAGCAATATGCCCCTTCTCCTGACACGAGAAACATTTCACGTCTAATTTCAACTTACAATCCTTAGCAATGTGACCTTTTTCATGACAACGAAAACACTCACCACTCTTAACGTCCCTATTTAAATTATACGGCGACTCTAATGACGATGATGACGGCGGTTGCTGTGATAACGTTGAACTTGTTAAAACTTCTTCTCGCACTGCTCCAAAAGACTGCTCTCGTTTACCAGCAATACGGCGTTTTCTTGCTACTTCCAAGGATTCCATATCGAGGATTCGTTGAAGCATATCGTCCAACGTGGAAAACTCTTGTGACATGACAGCTACACTTGTTTCTCTGGACCAAAGGCCAATCGCTATTTGCTTTTTAATCTCAGACACTTCAAATCCCAGGTCTTTGCAAAGTCTGACCTTATCAAAGAAATATTCACGGGTGACCTCACCGAGACGCTGACTTCGTTGCTCCATCGACTTCCACTTTTCTGCCAAGGACTTCTCCTTGAGAAATGTTCCTTTAAATTCTGAACGAAAGGTTTTCCAATCACTAATTGAATCGATACGACTCAAATACCAGTTACGAGCGGCTTTCTTTAAATGGGCTCTTGCCGTCTCAAAAGCAACAGCTTCGGTCCAGCGATGTAGAGTTGTCGTAGATTCTAACTGCTTGAGCCACGCTTTGGCTTCCACTGCCAACTCCACTCCAATGAAATCGTCGATGTTATGTGACAAATCTGGGAGAATATTATAATGAAAGGTCTCTGAATGTTTTTCTTGAGCGAGAGTTTGAATCAAAACAGCATTCTAATTCATCATGGAAGTCATCATTGTAATCAATTGGTTAACGTCTGGTTGCCCTTGACCTTGAGACGCAGGTGTTCGTTTCGAGGCATCATATCCTGTACCACTCAAAAAAGTAGACTGGAACGTTTGTCCAGGTGAATTTACTCCTTCGAAATTCCAATTTCCCAACTGAGGAGCCCAAATTGGACTTTTTCCTCTGACACTCGAACCACTTGGCTATTGAAGTAATGCATCCGCCGCCTCCCTCTCACGATCAGTGGCCATTCTTTTCCTTTCTTTTTTTTATTTCTGCCGATTTTCAATGCAATACTGATGTCCCAGCCACACGAATCTGATTCGAGGCACTGTATTGGAATTTTTAGAGATAGAAATTTTAGTACCCGAAGACAAACGCCACGAGCGCCACTAGTCACTTTTTAAGGTTATGCTTCCTGCACGAACACAACATACAGGCTTAGCTTAGACACTTTTAAAGTTGTTTTTTTTGTGTTCTACATAGAATGTTTGTTATTTGGGGCGGGTCACTATTTCAGAGATAGTGTTTAGTATCCCACTTCTGAAATGTTAAAATCAAAATATAACTTTAACCTTAGTCAACGGCTAGGGGTCCATTAAATGAAAGTACAGATTATTTAGAATCATAAACTTGTCTTTACTTTAACAAAGTTACAGTCTGTCTTAATTCTGAACGAGCCACGGCTCACGCGACGCTTCGCACCTTTCGCAATCTCACATCACACACCTCCTAGTTCTTTTCTCCTCGATCTCTACCTCCAATCCCTCCCCTCTCCCCGTCTGCTAGCGCTGCCAACCATGGTACCAACTATTTCAAAACAAAACTATAACACTACTCTTTCAAAGTGATAACGGAGCACATTGCGCTAAAATGGCTGCATACCCGAGTCGAAATATGGCGCGACTTTACCGCTCCAAGTAGAACTTTTACCTCTACTTTGCGACTCCTTGTTATACTTTCTGTTACTAGCTCCTACTTTACCGCTCTTCCAGATATTTTCGTTCTATTTTGATTCTACAAAGTAATAGCCCCTACAATAAAGCTCTTGCCCCCAATATTACGTTTGTGATTACCATCTCCTTTAAACCTCTATAAGTCCAATAACATATTTTGAGTCCTGTTTTAACGCTATGCAATCTTTATACTGTTTTTAATTTCTCTTGAAACGCTCCTTTAGTTCTGAATTGTACAATTTCACAACAAAACAATTTATTTTTAAAAAAATGAAAAAATAATTTTTTAATATTTTCAATTGCAATATAGTCGTATGCTTGTCACTTCCATATACATATAACATAATTTGATGTTTGAGGAATAATGTTATTCAAATATTGTTACCAGTTTATGGAAAATGTAAAAATTAATAATTATTTTCTCGCAATAAATGTACATTTTGGAAATAGTTTTTATTGTTTAAAAATGTACACAATATTACAAACGTTATTCAATTTCTTTATTATTAATAGGTATTGCTACATAAATTTCATCATTTAAGTTAATACAAATACAAGGTGTTATAAGTGCTGAAATAGGAACAGCTTTAAAATTATTTAAATTTTGGCATTTGTATAAAAAGTCAATCGTACTGTAGACACTTACATCTCCCATTCCGACAAATGCACTGTCACATTGAAGTGTTTTAATTATTGCATAGTGCTCGTTTTCGCAATCGCAAGGTTGTAGTATACAATTACAATGTGATACTTTTATAAAATAGTTGATACTACCAAGTTGCTTTACACCTTCATCGAAAAACGAAACTGTAGAAGATGAAGTTTTCGTTGCTCGGCCATACATTTCAGATATATATAATTTATTATATTTCAGCAATCGATGATAATTCCACATAGTTACATCAAGTAAAGCAATACCTTTCTCAGCGAGAGCATTTCTGACGATACCTGGTATTTCTTCAAAAGTTTTATACACACCAACACTAACAATGAGGGTGCAATTGTTGTGTAATTTTTACTTGTTTTTTTCTTTTTAAACAAAATTCACGAATCTTTTCATCTTCTACAGTTTCGATTAATCCTATCATTTTCAGGAATTGATTGTGTGATCTAGAAATTTGTGTGTCTATGCGACGAGTACCATGAATGAGTTTTAAGTATTGCCCATTCAAATTTTCATACTCATAACATGTGTAAGCCCATAATGGTCCTAAATTTTGTACACAATGTGCGTAATGTAAAAGCTGATGTACAAAGTAAATTGTCAATACCGTTTTGAATTACGCGCTAACTGCGACCAATGAGAACAGAACACGAACAGGAGGTGCTTCTGTAGTTGTGACTGCGTCGGTATCAGTTCTGAGCACACTTTCACCCAGCAATTCCGTGAATTTGTTCTCGCGGTTTTTTTCGAGACCACGCATACGTGCCTACGAAAGTGTTTGAATATTATTACTAATAGTACGTACTAATAAATATACGGACAATTAGAATGAGTAAACGCGCGAAGAAATTTGCTCTCATTTGGTGGATGGATGACCGGAAGAAAGATGTAATTCCATTAAGTATGGTGCCAAAGAAAAGCCAAGAAGTGGATACAATAGCCACATTAAAATGGAATGACGTGAAAAGCAAGAAAACTTTTCAATTAAAAGCAAAAGTGTTGGCAATTAGTGGTAAGTAAATCATTAAATCGAACTATTTTTCCAAAAAGCAGCATGAAGCCTTTCCTTCAAATCCATAACCTCAATTAAGTCTCATCGACCGGCATCAACCTGCATGTTTTGATTCTTGACGGACACTACTCAGAATTTAAATTCTTTATTTGAGTAAAAATTCCTCTACATGTACCGTACTTGACATAGAAATTGTTCATAAATCTTAACTGTTTGAGAATCAAAGAATTCACAAAAGACGTCTTTTAAACAAATCTTTAAGGTAGTTCGTCCACGAAAATTAGACCTCAGGAAAAAATAGATAATTTTGCTTTCAAGAATAGCAATATTATTATTCAAAGGCTAATTTGAAAGAAAAAAGATCATTTTATATAAAAAAACATTTGAAATGCAGAAAAATAATGTATTTAACAAATTTTATTTTTGTCGAACTTTTTTCTTTATCACTTCATACCAAATTTTACAAAATTATGCGATTCTAACAAATCAGGAATAATTTTTTCAGGAAAGAGAATCTTCACAACTTTACCATTTCCAATTATTTAAAATAAATTCTTTAATGGCTGAAGCCATTATAAATCATTTTTCCAAAACAAAATTCTTTTAAAAAAATTGCTGAACTTGGTAATAATTTATTCATTTTAGAAATTTGGAAACAGTTAAGTTGTAGAGAATCTTTTTCCTGTAAAAATGATCCGTGATATATTAGAATCACATCATTTTTCTAAATTTAGTATGATGCGACAAAAAAAAGTTCGGGTAAAAATAAAATTTGTTAAATGAATTATTTTTTTATGTTTAAAATTTTTGGTAGGAAAACAATCTCTTTCCTTTCAAATGATCTCTTCGATAAAAATATTTCTATTCTTGAAAGTAACATTATCTATTTTTGCCTGAGGCCTATTTTTAGCGGAAGAACTACCTTCAAGAATTTTTCTGGCAATATTGAACATTTTGCTTTAAAATAATAAATTAATTTTTTAAAACAATATAATTTGAAGTATTTAATTGATAAATTTATTTAGAACTATTAAATTTTTGATAACTTTAATTAAAATTTATTACATTCACAATATAATCCTTTCAATTTAAAATCATTACGAATTTTTAAATTCCCCAACCTTCCAAGTCGATATTATTTCATTTTAAGACCTTTTACTTTCAAGTGACACATTTTTCAATGTAAAGATTGAAATAGCGAATCATTGTGTCTGTCTCTAATGAGGTAAGCAATTTTCAAATTAATAAAAGTTATGGCTGCCAATTTTACAGTTAAAAATATTTAGTGGTGTATATTTTATACAAAAATAATTTCAGGGTTTCGATGTACACTACTGTCCATTGCTATCGGGCCGCTGGTTTTTTCATCTGTTGCTGAAATCCTTTACTTTTTGTAATATAAAATGAAAATTTTTTTCCTGCTGACAATATCAAAGTTAATAAAGTACTACGTTCAATAAGCCCAAGTTGAAGACAAAATGACAATTTTATAAAAACATATTGCAAAAGAACATGAAAATATTAATAAGTATTAACAACTCTGAAGATATTGAACGTTTATAAAAGTTATTCAGCTTATTTGAAAGGTAAACTTCCAGAGCAATTCCATAAATTATTTATATACTTTTGAAACTTTTTCCCAAAATGCAGCTAGACTGAAGTTGGAACAAAAAAGTTAAGCAATTTTAAAAATGTGTACAACCAACAAGACATTTAAAAAAATCATTGTATATCATATTTTGATAAAAGTTAGTAATATTTGTGAAAATATTCATATTTAGAATGTTATTCAATTATTGTGCAGAGTATCATTGTTTGGATCTTTGTTTGAAATTTCACGATTTTTTTATACCAACTTCAATCTTTGCTTGCGTCGGGGGAAAAACCTTCAAAAATATAAAAATAATTTATCGAAATGCTAAGAAAATGTACCTTTAATATGAGCTTAAGAGTTTCAAAAACGTTAATTATTTTTAAAGTTATTAATATTTTTCAAAAACATCAAAATTTCACATTTCTTGCAATTTTCTTTCATAAAATTGTCATTTTGCCTTTAACCTGGGCTTATCGAATGTAAAATTCTATTACCTTTCACATTATTAACGAGGACAAAATTTCAATTTTAGATTATAAAATACGTTAATTCAAGTTTTTGAAACTAATTATGCACATGTCATGCAAAGCGCTTGATTAGTTTCTTTTCAGCGCGCGATTTCAAATTCTAAAAATACAATGTTTATTTTTGTTTAATATAAATAGTGATATTTTGACTTATATAACCAACTATTATATTGAAATTAAGAAATCCTGAGAAAAATATGGAATAATCAAATTACTATTCTATAAATGAAATTAACATTTGTCATTTTAATACTTTGTTTACCGAAGAGTTGATTAATTATTCAATCTTTTGCTCGGAATTGCTTAATTCAGATGTAATGGTTATTTATACAAGTAAAAATACCATTATTTATAATAAACAAGAAACACCTGATATTTTAAGGATTTTAAATGATGCGCTTAAAACAACCAATCAGGTGCCTTGCGTGACGTCTGCGCAGCAATGTGCGGAGTCCGCGTTGGGAGAACGTGGAGTGGTAAAGTAGAGTTTATCATGGTTCACATGAGCCCCTACATAGCCTCTACTTCAGGAAGAATTGGAAATTTGTTCCTGTAAGAGTTGCTAAGGAGGGGCTAAAATTGCATTGAATCAGCTTCTACTTTCAAACCCGTAGCCCCTACAAATACGCGTGCGAAGAGCGTCATATTTCGACTCGGGTAATTTAAAAAATCCAAATGGACGCGACTGGGAAGATGGGCACTTGAACTGATGGAATATGATTACGAAATCATATACAGAAAAGGCTCTTTCAATTATGCACCTGACGCTTTATCAAGAACAAGCGAAAAATTAAATTCAATAGCAAGTAAGTTATCGATAGTAGAAACAAAAAAGAGAAGAAAAGCTAGACGAAGTCAAACACGAATGGTACAAACACAAAATGCTGCAAATCAAAAACAAACCATCGGAAAACCCAAACTGGCGAATAAGAGATGAACAGCTATATTTTTTCAGACCAGAGCCGGTGAAAGCAAGCTTATAAGCCTAGATAATAACCGCTGGAAGCTAACAATTCCGAAGGAATTAAGAGAGCAAGTATTAAGAGAAAACCACGATAGTAAACAAGCAGGGAACTTAGGCATGGAAGAAACATATGCAAGGATCTCGGAAAATTATTTTTGGCCAGGAAAGTACTCCGAAACATTAAAATATGTAAAATAATGTGACATATGCCAAAGGATTAAACCTACACCGAAAAAAATTCCTTGTACCCGTATACTATTTTGCCTAGTTTGGACAGACGCCAACTTTGCAATCCTAGTTGAAATGACAAAGTTCAAGTTTAGTAAGAAAAACAAAGAAAGCAAGTTGATTTGACAGACAGATCCTTTCAGGCGCATGTATTAAACGTAACCAAAAAACAACATTACGTTTATGATCTACCAGAGCAAATTTTATATTGATAAAAGTGGGTCTTAAAGAATTATTGACAAAAATAAATTTTTGTTTACACAGTGAAAAAGTAATAAATACAGGAGATATTCTTTTTACAGCGGAGTTTTGTAATAACAGCATAGCAATATTAATTGAATTTAATTGTTAATAGAACAAGAATTCTTTATTTCTCTGTAACAAGGTTTATATTGGTTTGTTTAACTCTATATACGTGATTCTCTTAAACAGGAATCCGTGTTATTTCAACTAGGCTAGACTTAACTATGGGTGATAGTTGACTCTCGGAAAAAAAAATTTTTCGGTGTAAGATTAACAACCAGCCGTATGCATCAGAAAAGAAAATGGCACCCCGTTAGTGTCCTAAGTTACATTCCTAAGTTAGTTTGCCGAACCGTCACACGCAGCGCGAGCTGTACCATCACTCCTGAAAATTCACAGTTGCATACGAAGAATTTAATATAAAAATTTTTTAAAATATATTACTCAATGCCATAAACAAATAAGAGAGATCAGACTTTAAATATTAATATTATTTGAGGAGAAATGACCAACCTCGGACTGTGTGAATTGTAATCCTTATTTATTCATCTTGATTACGTTTCGATGACTAAATGTTATCCTCTTCAGATCATCTTACATATAATGAAATTTGAATTTCTTTTAATCTATGTACAATAAAAAAACAGAATTGTAAAATTGTTAACAATTAATGAACATAAGCAACCAATCAAAAAAAATTACCTGTCATTACAAACACAAGATTTATAGAAACATCACTAAGATTTTGTCACAATCAAAAAAACCGCAGACAGCAACTTTCCATGATGTTTTAAATTTGGGAAAAAACAACATTATTGAAAAATGTGTCACTATTAATATTAAAAACAACTGTAGTCAAAATTTGTAAAAATCCAATTGACATGCAGCTTTAGATTCATTTAACTTAAAAATTCTTAAATAATTTTCTCCACAATTTTACAATAAACGTTGATATTATAATTAAATTTGTCGGATTAAGTGGCATCATTATGCCAACGATCAGAAACTACTAAGGATTTAAACGCAAGCTAACGGAATAATAGAGGACAAATTTGATAACAGTACCGTAGCAATAGAAAACATCGAAATACAAGTGTAGTAGAATATAGAATCAAATTTTTATTAAATACTTTTATTAAAAAGATTGTTTTATATTATATAAGTTGATCTAAAATTATATCATATGAAGGATTGTAATCTTTTAAATCAGAAACAACATTTAAGCTATTTTTTCCTTCCTTTTTTATGAAAAACATTTCTGCAATAATTCTTTTAAAGTAATTTGGTTCTTTATGTAAAATTTTGATATTCTCCCAATCAAAATCATGTTGAGATCCTACATCACTTTTATTATTTATTCTGTGTTTCGTAACCACATTATGGTATTTTTCATTTAGATTAATATTTTTCTTATGTTCTTCACATCTGATAAACAGATGTGAAAACATCTGTTTTGTCTGTAAACTTTCTTTCAAATCATCCTTTTAAACAAAAAATTGCGATCATAAAAAATTTAGATGATACGGCAATATTACTGTCAAATGAAAAGTTTCATGAAGAAAATTTGGAAATAATTAAGAATTTACTGGTGCTTAATAATTATCCGATAAAATTGATTAATAAACATATAAATATTAGAATTTTTCAAATTAAGAATAAAAATACAATGTTAGAGTTCAATCTGAATAATAAACAGTGAGAAATAGATTACAAACGTGCAGTTTCTATTCCTTATTTTGGAAATTTGTCGCATAAAATGAAAAGACTTTTAAATGATTATAATTTGAACACGGTTTTTAGAAACACATCAAAACTTGATAAATACATAAAATTAGGTAAAGACCCATTAGAAAAATTAGAAAATTCAAATGTTATTTATAAGATTCCATGTTTAGATTGTTCAAAAACTTATGTTGGACAAACTGGAAGAATGCTGTTTATCAGATGTGAAGAACATAAGAAAAATATTAATCTGAATGAATAATACCATAATGTGGTTACGAAACACAGAATAAATAATAAAAGTGATGTAGGATCTCAACATGATTTTGATTGGGAGAATATCAAAATTTTACATAAAGAACCAAATTACTTTAAAAGAATTATTGCAGAAATGTTTTTCATAAAAAAGGAAGGAAAAAATAGCTTAAATGTTGTTTCTGATTTAAAAGATTACAATCCTTCATATGATATAATTTTAGATCAACTTATATAATATAAAACAATCTTTTTAATAAAAGTATTTAATAAAAATTTGATTCTATATTCTACTACATTTATTTATTTATACTACTATTATTCCGTTAGCTTGCGTTTAAATCCTTAGTAGTTTCTGATCGTTGGCATAATGATGCCACTTAATCCGACAAATTTAATTATAATATCAACGTTTATTGTAAAATTATGGAGAAAATTATTTAAGAATTTTTAAGTTAAATGAATCTAAAGCTGCATGTCAATTGGATTTTTACAAATTTTGACTACAGTTGTTTTTAATATTAATAGTAACACATTTTTCAATAATGTTGTTTTTTCCAAAATTTAAAACATCATGGAAAGTTGCTGACTGCGGTTTTTTTTATTGTGACAAAATCTTAGTGATGTTTCTGTAAATCTTGTGTTTGTAATGACAGGTAATTTTTTTTGATTGGTTGCTTATGTTCATTAATTGTTAACAATTTTACAATTTTGTTTTTTTATTGTACATAGATTAAAGGAAATTCAAATTTCATTATATGTAAGATGATCTGAAGAGGATGACATTTAGTCATCGAAACGTAATCAAGATGAATAAATAAGGATTACAATTCACACAGTCCGAGGTTAGTCATTTCTCCTCTTTCTAATGAAGAATTTCGTTTCGGACGTAAAACCTTTTATGTTTTAAATATTATTTGAATATTTTAAATTAAAGTTTCCCCTTTTTATTCATATTTATCTCGTACAAAAACTATTTTGAAACATTCAGCTGATATTAATATTTAAATATTAATATCTCTTTTATTCCTTTATGGCATTGAATAATAACTTTTTAAAATTTTTTATATTTAATTGTCTACATATCACTGCATTTATATTATTTTTTTGAGGTAAAATTAAGTTGAAAAATGGAAAAAAAATGAAAAATTCTGAACAAGGAACGAAGTTGATGAGAGTTGTAATTAGTTGGAAATCATTATGAATAATTGAAAAAAATACACGGAGAGACTTTTTGTAGTAATCTATGTAAAAAATCACCGTAAATTTTACTATTTTGAGGTAGCAAAGTAGGGAAAATAGGGAACTACGTGACTATTTATTGTTGAAGTATTAAGATGTACTACTTTTATTTCGACTTGTTCTTTTTCAAAGGAGCAACTTTTAATATTTTCTGTAGGAGAATTAGTAAGTAGGATTAATTAGTAGAGAAATTATTTAATTATACAAAAATAATAGTTGAAATAAGTATTTAAAGCTATAAAAATAGCTAAAATGATAAGATAAATTACTATCGTCTTTAAAAACGTGTGTTTTATAAAAATGTTTTCAATACAATCTATTTCTATAGAAATTTTTTTGATATAAGGTAGTACAAATCAAAAAATTTCTTTGTGAATACTCCTATCAACTGTAGTAATTTTGCGCTTGTGTTTGCTTATATTCATTCGGCTGCCCGAACGAAGCCGAACGCTTTCGAAGCTAGCCGACCAACGGTCACCGAGTGATTCCTATTTTTGTATATTTACGGATGTCAACGCATGTTTTGCTTCCCGACAATTCCCGGTATTTTATGTTGAATTATTACAGGTTGCAAGTAATAATTGGTTTTGTGCTCACATATGATCATTTGGAAACTTAAAGAGCGTACACTCAGAAAAAATATTTGATTGAATCAAAAAAATTATTTTTTTGAAACACTTTCTTTGATGCAAAGAAATGTTTTGCTTTAATGAAACAAAATTTGTTTGATTCAAATAAAATATCTTTAGACTAAATAAATATTTGTTCGGATCAAATAAATTTTTGCCTTAAAGCAAACAAATTATATCTTTGACCATATATCAATGCATTAATTTCTATGTTTTGAAGAAAAATTAATTTGATTCAAACAAATATTTATTTGGTTCAAAGATATTTTGTTTGAATCAAACAAATTTTATTTCATTTGAACAAATCATTCCTTTAAATCAAAGAAAGTCGTTCAAACAAATCATTTTCTTTGATTCAATCAAATCATTTTTCTGAGTGTAAGTATTTTAAATGTATAATTAAATATATATTGTAGCTTTTTATTATTAGAAATGATAGAAACGAAAATAATGATAAGTTTTAGGTTAGGATTGCCGAATACAATTTCCATTCAATACAAAAAGAGAAATTTTTATGTTAGCAGTAATATTAAATTTTTATAATGGGAATATAAGCTTTTATTTATAAATTTGTGATTTTAATTGGTAAATAAGTGAAATAAAAATAATGAAAATTTTTAGGTTGAACTCGCAAAATACAATCTTGCTTAGTTATAAAAAGAGAAATATGTTGTATTAGTAGTAGTATAAAATTTCTATGTCAGAAAAATTTGTTCTAATTTAAAAGCAGAAGTTTTCAAAACAATAATTTTCACCCTTAAGTCATCTTTTATTTGGGAAAATTCTGACTGTTTTTGAATTTATGCAGCATAATGATAAACGAGTTACAGCTTCCTGGAGAATACGAGGTAAGCGACGTAGAAAAAATTAACAATCCATCTAGGCAAAAGCAAATAATCGCCAAATTATAATTTACTTTCGAAATGTGTATATAAGTTCTTCAAAAAATGGTATTCACAAAAACAGACTTTTTGTATTTTTAAAAATTTTATTGAATCAAATTCAAAATTGAATGGAATATAATTTAAACCAGAAATGATTAATTTGTCTTTTTTGCGTATGTATAAATTTATTGCAGAATCTGACTTATCAAAATTTGGATTCTGGACGTTTGTTCACCGAAGGAATTGCTTCTGATGGCACATTTTCAAAAGTCAGTTTGTTTTGTCACACATCTTAATTAATTAAAAAATCTTTATGTTTTTTTATTTGTTATCAAAATATTTTACTTTTCAGAACCGTGATTCTCCAGAAATTGCCACTGTTCTAATAGTGTATCCTCAGCAGTGATTAATGCTATCACTTAAAGAAATGAATGACAAATTTCTAAAAATGTTGTATTATACAATTCATTTTCATTGTGATGATGATTTTTTTACTCATAGGTGATTAAACTAAATTAATACTTACAGATTTTAAAAAGTAGACAAAAAATAATTTTTACCTTTCAAGGTATTTCGGCATTTACTATCAAATTGTCAAACTGATATTAATTTTGTTGAGATTTGAGTTTTTAAATCTAATATTTTGATTGGCGTTTTTTGAATCCCCAAAATGTTGCAGATCGATCGGATATGCGACGTTTTATTGACGTTTTGTAGTTTGTATTCTTGTTATTCTTATTTCGAATTTGAATTTAGTACGTTCTTTTCTCAATAGGTGGCTACTGAGATCTCTAGTAGTGAAAATGTTCTTGCAGGCGGTGAAACATTCTTCCATTAGTATATAAGGAAACTAAGCTCGAACGAACCATATGTAACTTGCGTTGTATATAGTTATTGTATGCGATTAGGTATAGAAGCGGTTAAACTACGTATATATGTATTAAGCGTGCGGCGTGGCGTTTTACTTTAGTAAAGGCGTTATTGTATACGTTAAGTAGTCATATATATATATGTATAAGTGAAAAATTGTGGTTGTAGATAAATCCCCATCGCGTGTTTGCTTTTGTTATTTGCTGTTCCGGCTATAGGAGTTTTTACAAAAAACTATAGTAATTTGGCTGGCGCTCGGCCGTCAAATTACTATAGTCCTTCATAAAAACTGCAACCTTCTATAGATATAAATGTAATAAGTTTTGAATTTTATCCTATCTGACTAAGTAAGTGGCTGCGATGAACCACTTGTAATTTTACTACAGAATTTTGCAAATATTAAAAACCTGTTTTGAAATAAATGCAATATTTTTAGATTTTATTATTATCAATTTAGTAATTCTGGAAATTACTACTCAAAGTGCTAATAATTAAAATAGTTCCCTATTTTCCCTACTTTGCTACCTCAAAATAGTAAAATGTAATGTGATTTTTTACATAGTTTACTACAAAAAGTCTCTCAGTGTAGAATATAAAATAAGGTGAATATATATTAATTTATATTTTTGAAATAGTTAACTACCATTAATAAAAACAGTATAATAAGAACAATCAATTTTTTTTTCATTTTCAAAACCAAAAGTAGTCTATCTACGTCCGTTTTCATCCTCCCTAACATTCACGAAATTGCGGAAACAACATTGAATGTACTTTGGACACAAACATGTAGAAACTGGACCAAATTATTCATATAAACTTGCTACTCTTCTCAAGCACGACATGCCCTTAAAGCTCATAATTTTAGTAATAGATCAAATAAATTACATTTCTAAAAATCACGTCAGAGATAATGAAATTTTGCATTTAGTGACCTATAAACGAAGTGTTTTTGTGCAGCACTGACAAAAATAATGCAAAAAAAGTCCAAATTTCATAGTTTTAACCATTTTTATTAATACCGAAAGCAATGAACTCTTCAAAATTTTTTTTCATCTATCACAAATTTAGATTTACGGAAAATATCCGATGTATATGAAAGAAACTGTAATTATTTTTACCTGGATGCTGTGAATGTTTAAATTTAGGAAAACAAAGTTGTAAAAATTCAAATTCGTGAAATCATTCATAACAAAAATATAAAAATACTTTTAATGTATTTCTAAGTTACATATTTTCTATTTTGTTTCTAATAATTAATTTTCACAATTTGTAGAATCCGCTTTTTAGGTATGAAAATACTTTGAATTTTCACAACTTTGTGTTTCCCTATATTTCAACATTTACATTTCGTGAATGTTAGAGTCCTGATTTTGCGTACTACGCTCGCTGGACTTGTATGTGCAACCACCGGTCGCATAATAAAAATAACTCAATAAAATAACTTGTTTCGCATCGTCAAAGTTTGTGTGCGAGAATTGACCAATTCTGTCAGGCCACCAGAGTTTTACTAAAAAATTGATCATCAAACTGGACTCCACGTTTTTCCGTAAAAATTGACCAAATTTCGAGCACTATGCCGAATCATTTTTATCCATGACTTAGGGCGGAAATTTACGGCCTTGCGCCTTTTATATGACACCACGTATTTACGGAAATATTGCTATGATCTGCGTCCGTAAAGAGGCGCAAATTTTGCCTCTCACGTTTAGGTTTAAAGTGGCCAGATATTGCCCATTATTTGAGCACGTGTTTTTTTCCTCATAACAGACAGTGAAAAAGAACGCAATTCTAACCCACTCTTTTCTAACTTCGAGCTCATTGTGTCTTCCTCATTCAACCAACCTATGGCAGTAGAGCGAGGAAGAAGCCATGAGCTGGTAGGGTCCATGGTGGGGGCCGTTTACGTCCACGTTCTGCAAACACTGACTCCATGTCTGGTTTCATGGGAAAATGTTTATGGCTAGTTGAATGTACATGACTAAAACTTGAAAAATATTGTCAAAGTTTTAATGTGAAAGCATGATGAAATCGTTGAATGAAATATTATTTTTTATGCAATACGGAAGATGAGTTGAAAAGGATTATTTCAGAGAAAAGAAAGAAGTTCACGCCAATTCACTTTCTAAGGGCACCTTCTGACCTCGTTGAAACCGACAAGATAGTACAGAAGGAGAATAAAGAAGTTCCTTATCTGAAAAAAGGAAAGAAAATTAAAAAGGTAATACAATATTGCACTTATGAACCCAATATTATTTTGCGGACTGTATTTTTGCTTTGGCAGAAATTATGATTTTTTATATATTTGATTATGCTAAATACATGACGAGCAGGCTTATAGTTTTTAAAAATTATTAGGTGCGAAGATACATGAAATTCATTTAAATAATCTAAACGTGTTTAGATTTATGTGTTTATATTATATAATAAAAACCTATAATAATTGAGACCTTCTGGTATTACTTTTTTTTTAATTACATACTTTTAGCGATGTTTATATTTCTTATCCATTGAAATTTTTTTTTTGCAGCAGCAGCACCACTTAAAAAAACCGCTGATGAAGTTATTGAATATTAGAATATCGTGCAAAAATAATAGTATATTATGTGCCTAGGCGCATAATGAGGGTTATTACGCGACGAGCGACAATGCTCGCAGGAGATCAAAGCCGAGGCGCGATCAGTCCTGCGAGCATTATAAGCGAGTTTCGCAATTACTCGAATTGTGTGCATTAGCGCATATTCTATTTTATGTGACTTCGGCGTATATACGAGTTTTTATGTGTACACTCGAATCTAATCTAGTGTTACGTCCCGTAACTATCACGGTTGAAATTCGAAAATGGAGAGTTTTTCTAGTCATATGTTCTGATCAATAATTAACCTACATAAGGGTATATTGGAAGAAATTAATTCAAACATTACCTAAATAAATATTGACTATAGCTTAATATTATATCAGTGTAAGAATGTATTATAAAAGTATTCAATGTTGCATATGAGTATTTATATCACCAAAAAATAATAATAATGAAAGATGTGCTAATTATTGTCAAAAATGTATGTAAACAAAATTCACAGTAAAAATTCAAGCGATAAGTACATACCTTTTAAAAAAAAGGCAAATTTTTAATAAAAATATGTGAATTATTTAGTAAAAAGATGTAATAATGTATGTGTTCGTATGCAGATTCACTTATGAAAAACGATGATGAAACAAATTATGAAAAGAATGAAAAAACTTTATGTATGTAATAAATATTTCCCTCTGTTTTCAAAATAAAATGGAAGTTAAAGGTATTATATTCACATATATTAATATATGCATTAACTAGTATATACGTATTTACCGTTTAATAAACAAGAATAAATGTTAAATATGACAAATAGTGCATGTCTAACTACATAAATTCATTCAAGTGTCACGTCCCGCGACGCATTAGAATGTACTATAGGCATAGGCTAGGTCTAGAGAGAAATCTGGGGAAATTACTAAAAGAGAGAGAAAACCACCTATTGAAAAGAGAGGTATAACTACGTCACACGCAGCGGGAGACTGCGCAACGCGTGACGTCACCAAAAAATATAATATAAAAAGGACACGCCGCCAAGGGAAAACTAGTCTTGTGAGCAAAATTAAGTGCGGCAAATTTCTAAAATCTTAAAAGGATTCACAGCGTGAGATACGTGTTTAGTTCAGTTTTCCGAAGAAACGTGTCGTAAATTCTCTGATTGTACTTTCAATCTTTGAAAGGATCTTAGAGTCAGTGTAGAGTGAAATAACTATTCTTGTCCTCCTCACACCAGTGGGATATTTGTTTCTGTCTTCCTCACACCAGTGGGATACCTATTGCTGTCTTCGTCGCACCAGTGGAAGAATCTTTCTCTCTCCCTCACACCTGTGAGGATCATTCATAAAAAAGGGACTATTCACAACTCAACAAAGGTACCGAAAATTCTCTCTATTCTTTACCTATTCCCTGTGCCATTGTTTGAATCATTGTAAAATTTTAACCTTGTTTATATCAGTGTTAATTTAAATAAATTCAATTTGTATTACTTTACTAATCATTGTGTACTTTTCATTGACTTATCCTCATCCCTAAGAGAGGATCATTCGATCCTAACTTAAAACGAGGAATCTTCGATCAAAGTAAGTATTTACGTACTTGTGACGTAACATACTTCCTTTTTTCTGGTGCATCGGCCGGGAAACACAAGTCAATTGAAATTGAACACACTGGTTCTTAATAATAAATAAATAAATAAATAAATGATTATGAAATATTATTTCAACTTTAAAACTTAAAATTTCAATAAAATAGATTTGTTAGATCACAAAGGGATTTGACCTTGAGGCTAACCTTAATGATTTAATAATCAGATCATTTCTTTGAAATTTTATAATTTATATAAATTGTTTAAAAATAAAATAAGTTTGAAAAATCACGCAGGGATCTGACCTTGAGGCTAACCTAAGTGATTAAGTAACTTATCTTATTTAAAAAGATATTCTAATTTGTTAACCAAGTTTTGATTGAAGTTAAAACAAACATAAAAAACAGAATATTTTTATTTGCAAAAAAAAAATTTTTGTCCAAAGATTTGCACTTAAGTTAACTTTTCCAATATAATAAAAATAATTTATGAATATTTCGAATGATCATTATTATAAACAAATTTGTTTAATTGTTATAAACAATTTATAAATAAATAAAATAAATTATTTTAATTTTACATAAAGGGCACATGCAGTTGGTAAAGAAAAATATTTTATTATTTTAAGAAATTTATTATTAAAAATTATAAATTTACAAACAATTGAGCGATTATTTATTTAATTTGAATATTTGAAATAATTATATTTTTATATCATTATTTTATTTTCAAATGACGAAATACAAATTTCATTTCAAATTATATTGTTATTAAAAATAAATAAACAAATTAAAAATAAATTTTACTAATCTCATTTTATTTTTCTTAAAAAACAAATTTTATATATAGTTTTTTTTTATTGTTATAAACAAATTTAAAATAACAATAAACAATCAACGCTCAATACAAAATATTGTAAATTTATAATGACTCAATGTCAAAACCAAATATCCCTTTAGAATCTACCCCGAAAGTTATAACACGTAGTCAAGCTAAACACGATAGTCAGCTTGCAAAAATAGTAGATTTGAATCAAAAGGGTAATTTAAAAATAAAACCAATTAGAAATAGAGAATATTCAACTGATAATAAATGCCAAAATATCCCTGATCCAATCCCTACAGAACAAGAATTAGATAACACTCTTAAGTTAGATGATTCAAGTTTAGACAAGACTCTAATTAATAATCAAAATATATCACGTGAAAATTCAGAAAAAACTAGCGGGTTTCATTCAAGTTTCTGTCCAGATTTAAGCATTGTAACAGGATCCAGTAATCAAGATCAAACTCTAACGAATGAATTATCTTATTTTGACGAATTCAATTTGCTAAGCTCAACAGTAATAACAGTAGATAATAAAACTTTGAAAGAAAGATTGGAAACCTCATTGGCACGCGAATCTATAATTAGTAACAACGATAGCGACGACGACAAAAGCGACACAGAAGCCATAAATCAGGATAATCCCGTAAGAGTAAATAACGAAGAGATGGCCGTGGTCATACCCAACAGCCAGCAGGTATCCTTACGCGACGCGCTAGAGGTGGTCCCATTGTTTGACGGAAGTAACCTCCCATTGTCACATTTTATTGAGGGTTGCATGGAGGCAAAGGCAATGCTACCGACACCTGCAGCTCAAGAAAACCTCGCAAGGCTATTAAGAGGTAAATTAACTGGAGAAGCCAGAAAATGCATTTTTGGTTCTACTTATACAACAATAGAAGAATTGATAGAAAAATTGAAAAGAGTATATGCCCCTGCGAAAAGCGTGTACCAGTTACAGGGAGAATTAGGTAATACATTTATGTGGGAAAGAGAAAATGTCCTTTCCTATGCTGCTAGGATAAAAGAAATTGCCGACAAAATCGAAGATGCTCACAGGCTCAATAATAATGGTCAGGTAGATAATAATTTTAAAGTAAACCTTGAAAAAGACGTAATTCAATGTTTTATACGCGGTTTGCGTCCTGAGTTAGAAATTCGTGTTGAAGAAAAGGATACTTTTAAAGAAGTTATTAGCGACAGTATTGATATAGAACGAAGATTAGCTGCAAATTCCGCACTACGAAGAAATAAAAATATGGATTATTCAAAAAGTGACGAATCATCTAATAATAAAAATAACAAAACAACCCGATTTAACGTAGCACTTGAAAACAAAACTATTTGTTTAATTTGTAAAAAACCAGGTCACACAACTGAAAAATGTTTATAATAAACAAAAAAATTTTTTGTTGCGTCCTAACCAACAAGGATATAGTAATTTCAATGGTCAAAGAAGTAATAATAATAATAATTTTGCAAGAAACAATTACAATAATTTTCCGAATAACAATTTTTTAAGAAATAAAAATTATAATTTTAATAACAATAACAATAATAATTTGCAAAATAGAAATAATAATTATAAAAACAATAATAATAATGTTTTACAACAAAGATACAACAATAATAATAATTTTCCTAGAAATTTTTACAATAATAACAATAATGTTAATAATAATAATAGACAATGGAATCCAGGACAGTATCAAAACTTTAACTTAAGACAGTCTCAAAATCGAAAAAAACCATATGAATATAGGTTTTTACAAAATAATAATAATCAACAAAATTCAAATTATACCGAAGTAGTTTGCAATTATTGTAAAAAACCCGGTCATTTAGTACGAGACTGCAAGATACGACCAAATAGCCAATCACAAACAGCTAATCAGGAAAACTCCAAAGCTCTCCCCAGCACGGGTGCACTGAGGAAAGCATAAATCGAGAACCACTGGCATCCACTTCTAACGATCATACAACAACAACAATAAACATTCCAAAGTCCACTTCAATTCCATCAATTATAATATCAACGGAAGGTTTAAAAAACCCAACACACATGATGATTGATACTGGTGCTGCTCGAAATTTAATTAAACAAAAGGTTCTCAACCCTGAAGTACCAATAAATAGCCAAAACGTATTAAAACTTACAGGAATTAATGATTTACCACTTTACACATTAGGACAAGTAAAAATAAACATTTTTGGTTACCCAACAATATTTAACATTATTCCGAATGAAGTCCCAGTAGAAGAAGATGGAGTATTGGGATCAGAATTTTTTCAAGATAATAGAGTGAATATAAACTATACTTCAAAATGCTTAGAAATTGAGAACCACTGTTACCCTTTTAAATCTACCAATACATTTACTATTCCAGCTCGAACAGTTACAACATTTTATGTTAATATAAAAAATACAGAAAAGAGTGAAGGGTATGTACCTCGATTACATATCCAAGATGGCGTCTACGTAGGTGACGCAGTTGTAAAAAATCACAGAGGAAAAGCTTATTTAAAATTTGCAAACACAAATGAAATCCCAATTACATTATCCGTCCCATTAGTTAATTTAGAAGACTTTGAAGAACAAGAATGCTATAAACAAATTGAAAATTTAATTAATTTCAAACAAACAAATAACGAAGATTTATCAAGTAAAATATTAAATAACTTTTTAAAAACTGACAATTCTCTAATTAACTCATGCAAATTTTATAATGTAACAGACGAAGACAGAGTAGAATGTATTAAAAAACTTCTTCGATTAGACCATTTAAATCAAGATGAATATGAACATGTAGAAAAATTAATTAAAAATAATGCAGACAGATTTCAAATCCCAGGAGAACCACTTGAAGCTACTAATGTATTACAACATTCAATTCCAACTGTAGATGACGCTCCAATTTTTTCGAGACAATATAGATTTCCCCCAGTTCACAAGGAAGAAATTACAAGACAAGTCGATGAATTATTAAAAAATAAAATAATCAAGCCCTCACAATCACCATATAACACTCCAGTGTGGATAGTTCCTAAAAAACCTGATTCTCAAGGAAAAATAAAATGGAGAATGGTTCTTGATTTTCGTAAATTAAATGAAAAAACAATTGGCGATTCGTATCCTTTACCTAATATAAACGATATACTTGATTCTCTAGGATCAGCAAAATATTTTTCAGTGTTTGATTTAGCTACCGGTTTTCACCATATAAAAATGGATCCAAAAGACTCGCATAAAACCGCGTTTTCTACACCTCACGGTCATTACGAATTCGATAGAATGCCTTTCGGTTTAAAAACTGCACCTGCCACATTTCAAAGATTAATGGATTTAACATTAACTGGATTAATAGGAACGGAACTTTTTGTATATCTCGATGACATAGTTATATATGCAAATACTCTAGAAGAGCACGAAATTAAATTTAACAATTTAGCAGAAAGACTTAGAAAAGCAAATCTTCACTTACAACCAGACAAATGCGAATTTTTACGACCTGAAGTAGGATATTTAGGTCATATAATTGATAAAAATGGAGTACGTCCAGATCCAAAAAAGATAATAGCTGTAAAAAACTTTCCAGTCCCAAAAACACAGAAAAATGTTAAACAATTTTTAGGCTTAGCAGGATATTATAGACGATTTATTGATGGATTTTCAAAAATTGCAAGTCCTTTAAATCAACTTCTGAAAAAAGATACACCTTTTAATTGGACAGAAAAACAACAAGCAGCTTTCGAAATTTTAAAAGCAAAATTATGTGAAGAACCACTTTTACAACGACCTGATTTTTCTCAACCTTTTATACTCACAACAGATGCCTCAGGATTTGCAATAGGAGGCATTTTATCACAAGGTAAAATAGGTAAAGATAAGCCAATAGCATATGCTTCACGTAGTCTAAGTGATACTGAGAAAAAATATGATACATATGAGAAAGAAGCTCTTGCTATAATATTTTGTGTAACTCATTTTCGTCCTTATTTGTATGGGAGAAAATTTACTTTAGTGACTGATCACAAACCTCTAGTTTGGTTTCAAAATTCTAAAGACCCTTGTTCACGAGTTTCACGTTGGAGACTGAAACTCGCAGAATATGATTTTGATGTAATTTACAAAGCAGGAAAAATGAATGTAAATGCAGACGCTCTCTCAAGAAACCCTATTGATGATAACAAAGAGAAATCAAGATATTTACAAGTTGACGCCAATGATACTTTTATGACTTCCCAAGAAAAAATGTTTTCAAAGAAAACTTTTACACGAAAAAAACAAGAAAACTCTAAAAATGAGGTAAGACCTTCAAAACGAAGAAACTTGAATCCAGAAATCGTACCAGACGACGTAGATCGTTTTAGCGAAATTTCGGAAGCCCAAATATTAAATATCGACTCAAAAATCCCAGAATATTTCCAGGAATTTCTTAGTGAAGAATGATTTAGTGAGATTGGTAGAAATATTTTAAAATACACAAATTTATTCACAAATCTGGCTTATCAAGGCTTATTTTTATGACAATTTTTTTATTCAGCCCAGTATTTGCCAAAATATACGAAATTTTATCATGGAAAACTATTACTACGAGAGCTCAAAAGAGAATAGAGCAAGAAAAAGCAAAAAATTTGAATCGAAACGAAACTCAAGAAAAATTAGACGAAAATTTTTCTTCTAAACCTCTTATGAAAAAACCACGAGGTAGGCCAAGAAAAAATCTACTTACAAATTTGAAAAATATTCCCTCTCAAACAAAAAGAAAGAGAGGTAGGCCAAAAAAACAAATGTTTGAAAACGAATTACCAGAAATAAATGTGCAAAAGGGAAGCCGAACAAAAGTAGAATCAGATTCCGACTCTGATCCTGATTATTTAGATTATTTGAAACAAACTCAAGCCAAAAATAAAAAGAAGAAGAATGCCAAGAAGCCAAAAAATATTAATGAATTTGAAAGTGAAGAAAGTGAGAATTATTTTTCAACCTCAGAAGATGAAATCAACGACATTGAAACCTCACACGAAGGAAATGACGGAGAAAATTATGAAGAAAATTGGGAAGAGAATTTTGCAGATGATCTTGAAGACGATTTTGAAAAGAATTTCGAACAGATTTTTAAAGAAAATTTTGAAGACAATCTTGAGGAAAATTTTGATGAGAAGTTTGAAGAAAACCAAGAAGAAAAATTGGAGGAAGAATTTGAAGAGCCTTATTTTGAAGAAAATTTGAGATTAAACCGAAGATCTCAAATAAATTGTGAAAAAATCGATAAAGATCATGATAATTATAATCGTCCACCCCCAGAACCTCCTCCTATAAACTCTCAAACAGAAAAAATTATAACAAAGAAAAATTTAGTTGAATGTCGCGATCAATTAACTATGCGAAAAGATAATTATGCATATTTTGTTACAACAAATGGAACTCCTCGCGACAACGGATCAAAAATTTTAGAAAAACGTGAAACTTTACCAAAATTTAAAAATTTACAAAAGGGGATAGCAAAAGAGATTAAAAAAGGAAACTACTACCATTTTGCACTTCCAATTGAAGAAGAAACTAAAGATAATTTATCTGAAACTTTAAATAATATAAAATTATCAATTCATTCATTACATGAATTATCTCAAAAAATTAAATTACGATCTATTAGTATATCAAAAACTTCCAGAATTAATCATATACCTTGGGAAGAAGTGAAATCAATTTTCGATTCAATTTTTTCAAATTCAACTACAAAAATTATAGTTTGCAATGGAATAACGCAATATCCAACAAAGGAACAACGAACTCATTTAATTGAAGAAGCTCATTCCTCAGCATTAGGAGGCCATAAAGGCGTTACAAAAACTTATAGCCGAATTCGCCAAAAATTTTTTTGGGAAAATATGAAAGTAGACATTCAAAAATATATTCAAGGCTGTTTACAATGTCAACTGAAAAAATTAATCAGAGTCAAAACAAAAAACCCTATGGTAATCACTGACACACCCACTACTGCTTTTGAAAAAATATCAATGGACATTGTTGGTCCACTACCTGAAACAAAATCTGGTAACTTATATATTCTAACGATACAAGACAATTTTACCAAATATTCTTTAGCAATACCTCTTCCTAATCACCAAGCTAGTACGATAGCAGATGCTTTCGTGAAAAAATTTATTTGCATATTTGGATCACCGAAAGGAGTACTTACTGACCAAGGCAGAGATTTTTTAAGTAATTTATTAAAAAGATTGGCAAAACGTTTTAGAATTAAACAATTTCGTACCACAGCATTTCACCCTCAATCAAACGGGTCATTAGAACGTTCACATCATGTTTTAGGAGAATATCTCAAACAATTTGTTGCAAAAAATTCAGAATGGGATGATTGGCTTGAACTAGCAATGTTCTCATATAATACTAGTGTACATGAAGGCACAAAATGCACACCCTATGAATTGGTTTTTGGTAAACTAGCTCGTGAACCTTCCAGTGAACCTTTATCACAACAAGAAAAATTACAAACATATGACGATTATTTAATTAATTTCGTAACACAACTACATGAAATGCGAACACAAGCAAGAGAAAATCTTATTTCAGCAAAAGAAAAATCGAAATTATATTATGACAAAAAAATAAGTCCTTTAGAAGTAAAAATTGGAGATTACGTGTTTTTATTAAAAGGAGGAAAAATTAAAAAACTTGACAGCCATTATACAGGGCCTTATGAAATATTGGAAGTGTTAGGAAAAGGGAATGTTAAAATCAGCTATAAAGGCAAACCTACTGTTGTCCACATTAATAGACTAAAACGCTCACATGTGCAAGTACAAAAGTAAATAAATAAAAATAGAAACAAAATATCTGTACCTTAATTATAAAAAAAAAATATATATATATATATTTATATATATATACATATACAACTTAAATAAGATATAGAAATTTTATTTTGTCGATAAATAGTTTTTTTTTGGTTATGAAAATATATGTTTTATATATAAAATAAAAAATATATATAAAACAAAATAAAAATGAATTTTCAGACATAACACATTATTCCAGATATAATGGAACAAATTCATCGCAAACGCATAGATGATCTCATTGAAATAGTTCCCTGTTTATCGACATGGTAGCTCTCTGGCCATACTTAATTCAAACTGGAATTTTTAAGAAAGACGACTGCAATATCCCCACATGGAACAGAAATCTAAACAATCCAGAAATAATAAAAGACATTTTTTCAACAATCAAAACAAGAGGACCGGACGCATACAAAAATTTAATTCTCAGTTTACGGCTATCAAATCACATTGTCATAGCCGACATGTTGGATATAATGAACTAGGAACGCAAAATACAAAAAGTAAATCAATAACTTCAAAAATATACATATTTAATGATAAAACATTTTCCTATTCTTATATTACAAAGCAAGCTGCTAATTGGAACCTCCTTTTTCTAGAGATGGGATTACGAGGCTTCCTTTTGGCACTGCTCACTTGCAACTTCAACTATATAACAACAGTCTACGCCATCATAGGATTCGATTGCGGTTCAAATCAATCAAATATTACGACATTATCTTTACTAGAGGTAGGAGAATGTGATCTACCTCGATCTCAAGTACATGTTGAAAGAACTTATATACAACTTTTACAATTAACTGGATTTTCAAATACAAAAGTAATACAATGCAAAATAGAAATTCGACGCGCCATCTCTCATTGTGGTATGCATTCTCACAGTTCCATAGTAGCAAATGGCCACAGTGAATATATACATGATGTTACACGAGATCAATGTAATCAAATGCACACAATAGGAACATTTTTAGTAACCCCTTCTCTTCAGATATCAAAGTTAAAAGTAAATGAAACTTCATTTCATAGCGTTACTTTAGCAGGTTCTGTAACACCTAATGGAGACTGTACTGGTACACAATTTTCTGACCCATACGGAACATGGAATAATGTCGTAGTCCAAGCAATATTCAAAATAACTTTACAAGAACATTACGCGACTATTCATTTAAATTCAAATAAAATTCAATTAGGATCTGGAATAATATGCACACTTTCAGACACATTCTGTACTGACGTAGAATATGGACAAACATTCTGGGATACATTACCTAATGACGTATGTAATTTTAACAAATATGAAATTATTTATGAAGGACCAGCAAATAAGACCTATGACAACACGACAGACAATTCTGAAACCTTTTATTCTTTAACGACTGAGGATATAACTTTCGTACTAGCTGAAAAAACAAGAAAACCAGTTTGCAGTTACGTTTTAATACAAACCGAACATCCAAAATTATTAATTTTTGAAACCAGACCTGGGAATTCATTTTTAGAAAATAAACATTTAGAAGTTCAAAATATGGACATTTTCACATACGTCAATTCTAAATTTATATATGTAGAACGACACATACGCACTGAAGTAAATAGACTTTATCACGATGTTCTTACTCAACGATGCATACTTGAACAGCAAGTTTTTAGAAATACATTAACCTTAGCAACCCAATCACCAGACGAATTTGCATATCATTTAATGAAAGGCCCAGGATATATGTCAGTAATTGCAGGAGAAGTAGTACATATCGTAAAATGTATACCGGTTGAAGTAAAATATCGCAAAACTGAAGAATGTTATCTACAACTACCAATATTTAGAGGAAATCAATCCTTTTTCCTTTCTCCACGAACTCATATATTAACAAAATCAGGTATCCAAACAAATTGCAATTCTTTCCTTCCACCATTGTACCTTTTTGGAGAAACCTGGTACAAATTACTTCCAAATCCTGTCGAATCCATAGCACCAACTATAGTTAAACCTCTCACAAAAGCAACCTGGAAATACACAAATCCTTCATCCTTAGCAACAAGTGGCATTTATTCTCAATCTGATCTTGATAAACTGCGAGATCATATTATGTTTCCAGCAGAAAAACCAATGATTCTAAATTCTTTAGCTAGAGAAATAACAGGACATCCAACTATTAATCAAGGAATATCATTAACGAATTTATTTAATGAAGATGTAATTGATAAAATTGCTGAATCCGCATGGGGTAGATTTTGGACAATTTTTACAAGTTTTGGAACTACTAGTGCAGGCCTAATTGGATTAATAATAATAATTAGAGGGATTAAATTGATAGCTGATACCATTATTCATGGATATGCGCTACACAGATTATTTGGATGGTCTCTCCATCTACTAGGCGCCTTCTGGGATTCGGTCACTAACCTCTTATTACACTTAGGTACCCATCGACCTTCTGGACCTCCTGCTGAGAGTCATCAAGAACTGCTAACAGCTTCAGCACCACAAAGCTCGAAAGAGGCACCTAAAAGTCCATCGTATTACGCAAACACTACTTCAGGTAAAGATCACAATAATACAAACACAACTCTTTATCCTCACTCTGAATTAAAAGAAGAACTTAGTAGAACCCACTACTCTATCCAAATCTAACATCTTCAGAATGTCGCATGTTCCTTTTACAACCTTACTAAACAAAATTATTCAACAAAGAGGAGATCCACCCCTAATTTATGAGATACTCATTGAACAAACCAATAATAATGAATGTCTATTTCACGTTAATTTACAATATAAAAATTTTATAATAATGAATAGTGGCAAAGATAAAGAAAATGTAAAGCAAAAGGTAGCGCAAAATTTATATAATGCCTTAATCAATGAATCAAAGGAAACAAATCAAAACGTCCAACCAAACTCTATTAGTAAAAATTGCAAAAAATTAAACGAAATTTGCACTGAAAATAAATTTGAGTATCCAAAATATACAGTATTACGAATAGAAACCTCATCAAAAGACTCAACATACATAGCAATTTGTTTCATTAATAACATTAAACAAATAGGAATAGCAAACTCAATAAAAACAGCTAAGGATTTTGCTGCCATAAAAGTTATTAATTCTCTTTCGCATAAAGACGAGAAATGTGAACTACGTTTGATAAACTCACTAGAACATTTGCATGTAACAATTCAAGAATCATCTATAAACGATCCAAAACCTTCAACGAGTAGCCAAATAACAAAACCTATTACTTCAAATAACAATCGTGATAAAAATACAAATTCATATAAAATGAAAACAAATAATAATCATACTGCATCATCTTTCTCTACGAAAAGCTTTAAAAAATGTTTTAAATGCGGATATAGACCTCCCAACCAGTACAATAAATTCTAATATAAACATTCCATACCGATTCAGGAAATCAACTGCAATGGAGCATTACTACGACGAGCCTACACACGTACCAAGTTACCCAAAAAAGAAATACAGAACAGACTCCATGGGATTTTTAAATCATGTAGAAATTTTAAGAAACTTCACGATAAAATATGGACTGCCGTTACCGCAATATACAGTCTATCCTGATCCGAATTCGAAAACAAACTCATTTTTTCTCGCGCAAATTAATATAAATGAACATTTCGTTATACAAGCCGGCCCTACTAGTGAATTAGCAGAAAATAGAGCAGCTTTAAAATTATTATTGCTACTAATAAGATCATACGATCTCTGCGACGAAAAATTTTATAATAATGATGATAAAAAAAGGCAAAAAACCAAAAATCAAAGTATTCAAACCGATCCAAGACCAAAATTAATACCTTGGGAAAATTCCTGTAGATTTTGTAACACTCAAATGCATGCTACAAAAGAGTGCCGTAGACGAAATATTTTTAAGGTAGACAAATCAACCCAATTCCCCCCTCCAGTTCCACCAAGAAACTCCTCAACATTTAGTAGACTTTTTTCCCCTTTTCTCCAAAAAACTTCTAGACCTAAATCCAACCATATGTAAACATCCTATTTTATCCAATATTAATCCTACTTTTCTTTTTCAGCCTTCCGAGAAGCCTAATGAATTTCCTTAATCAACTAGCATCCAGAGTGTATTTAATTTTAATTCCACTCCTTTTCTCCAAAGCAGAAAAATACTTCATAGACTCACAATTTTCTCATTCTTCAGGGATTTATTTTGAACCAATTTCAAAAGTTCGTCTTTTTTCTGAAAAATATCATTTTATATCGTATATCGATATCTTTCAGCCATACGTACTTAAATACAAAATAATAGATTTCTCACATAAATTATGTGAATATTGCATACTCTCAAATATTGCCAATAATTGTAATTTATACGATCATCAGACACAACTTGATTTTATAGAACTGCGCATCAACTATTTTCTTGAAGAAATATCATTTATATCTAGACAAGCTCGTAATATCACGAATATTTCTAACACTAATGATCCATTCTTGCAACAGATACAAAAAGTACTTTTAGAATTAAGAATGAGAAATGAAACCTCCCTTTACTGGCCCAAAGAAAATTTATTTCTACTTCCTAATCCATTTTTCCAAAAAGTTACAAATCTTTCTTCAAAACTTGACAACATTATGACCTACAAAAAATGGCATAATTCTCAAAAAGATCCAAATATTCACCTATATCGAATATTAGCAGCAAATTGGCTTAAAGACCTGCATGAAATTTCTCAATCTTTTCTTTTACTCCTTGACCAACTTACAGAAGCTATTACTCATGCCGCAACTAATTTATGGCACCCTATGCTACTTCCTGATACCTTCTTAGACTTCAAATCCAACAAAGAAGACCCACACCTTTCAACATCCCTTTTTTCTATGGTCCTTCCATTTTCTAAAATACAATACTTCTTATTCGATAAGTACTTGATTTTTATTATGACTATACCAATCCCATCTGCTGAAGAATTTCAATTATTTAAACCACATCCAATTCCAATACATCTCGATTTTAATACTGACGTAATTTCCTCTATTTACATAAAACCTCAAAATTCTTATCTCGCTATTTCTTCAAATAACCAATCATACTTTATAACAAATGAAAATTTCCTCAATGCATGTTATCAAAATGGATTCCAAACATTTTGTCACCCACCAAGATCTATATCTAACATCGATAACAATCCTATTTGTGAAACATCAATGTTTCTAAATTCAGAACCATACAAGTGTAAAATATTCATCAGTTTTAGTGAATATCCCTTTCTAACACCATTGCAATTTCATCATGGATGGCTATACTCAACAATTTTCCCCCGACAAATTTTCTTATCATGTCGAAAAAACTCTAAGACCTTAATCACACTCCAAGGAATAGGAATTTTGCAAACAAAATCAGGTTGCAATCTAGATTCATCAACTCCATATTACCATCTTCAAAACCATTTGAATATAATGGATAATTCAATTCCAGTCAGCAAATCAACTACTTCCCTTGCTATAATTTCACCATTCTTATATAATATTTCCATTCAAGAGCCTCACTTACTAAAAAAGGTATTACTTCTTCTTCAGCAAAAAGAAGACAGGCCATTATCAATCTTCGAAAACCATGTCTTTATCCTTACAAAATATGCAAACATTCAAAAAATCATTCCATCAATTTTTATTTCTAGTGCACATAAATTAACATTAGCACTAATCTTTATCACTTTACTTATGATTACAATTTTAGGATTATTACTATTGAAAATTCAAAAAATATCTAAAAAAATAAACAAAACGCCAACACGTATAGAACTTATACAAAAAACTCCTTTAAGCTCAGTGACAAAACCTTTACTGACCGACTTGACGTTTAACTTTTGACCTTTCCTTTATTCCATCTTTCACCCTTTTCTTTAATAGACTTGAAGTCAATTCACAAAATTTTTCAGATACAGGTACATTCCGTCCTTACCTTTCTCAAAACCACATGCATGAACGACCTATACCGTCAGAAGGACAGTTTTTGTACCCACGTCTTTAATGTTTCTTACTAAAGGAAAAACAAACTGTAATATAAAAGTTGTTTTTCTGACGGAAAGTAAAATACTTTTAGCAAAATCTTTTACCTTGCATGATTAGAAAATATATTCAAAAAGTTATTTTTCAATCTCCTTATCAGACCTTAATAAAATAAATCTATTCTAACAATTTGTAGAAAATGATACCAACTCCAAGTGAACCTATTGTTAACCATCTTGGACCAGTAGACGGTGTATGTCCGCAAGACTATCCGATAGCATACGCGCACTTATTACAGAGTTATTGCTTCGAATTAGAACCTTCAACATTGTTTTTATATTATAATCACCAAACCACAAAAAGATATTGCCAATTCTGTTTCGAGAAATTAGATGAGGAAACTCAAAATAACTGTGAATTTTTTACATCATGGCATTCCATTTGTAAATTGGAATGCATATATATGAATTGTTACGGTTGTCAAGAACTATTAATTACTCCGCGAAAAAGAGCAGCTGATTGTAGAGAATGTATCGAACAATATTTAAATTATAAATTCGAAATTAGTCAAGGAAACGAAGTTCTAGTAGAAAATACCCCTGCATGATTATACGTATCTACCTTCCACGCATGTAATCACGCATGAAAAATTTTGTTAAATTTAATAAAATCCTTAATACTAAAAAATTTTAAATTTTGCAAATATTTCAAATTCCTTAAATATTGTAAATTTCCCCAACAGAAAAATGCTGCCCCAAGAAATCGAAACAATCGAAGCAGAAGAAGTTCGAGCAAGCGAGCAGGATGTTCAGCCGTATTTTGAAAATCAATTATGGTCAGAATACTGCTGCACAACCCTGGTCGAGAATTTTTACATGAATGTTCTCGAAAAAAACTTGTTTGCGAAGATTGTTGGATGACAGAACTCAGCTTTTTCGAAACCGAAGTAACATTACCCGTCCGAATAGACCACATAGTTACTAAAGACTTATATTGTACGTTAAAACTATCTAGCCTCGACTGCTCCATTTGCAATACACAAATTTTTTACATGCGGCAAAGAGCAGATTTATGTGTAACTTGTGCCGAACGTGTAATTCATTTATACCAACAAGAAGCACTGTATAACGACGTCGATTCCGAAGCATCGACTATTATCTATAACAACGACGAATAAAAATAATAAATCAAAACATATTTTGTATTATTCTTTCTTCTAAACATAAACAATATCTATTACTAACTTTTGTTAAAAAATTTTCCCTTTTAATTTTGTATTCGTTGTTTAAAATCATATTTCATATACACCACTACTTCTTCCTTAACCGCTATAATGTAACGACAAACCTTAATAAATTAAAATATTCTAAAAAACGGACCACTGTTTTCTCTGCATGAAATATCTCTTTGAGTTAGGAAACGCGGAAAGTGAATATATCAACAAACACAAAATTATTACAAAAAAAAACTAACTAACTTTAGAATTTCAATAAATTCAATTATCAACTCAAACAGGTAATTCTTTTGCAGATCAAAAACAATGGCCTTGCAGACAAGAGACCTATCGAAAGGCACTGCTGTACAAGTTTTAAACGAGATAAGCATTGAGTATGATTTCTCCGAACCTTCATATATTGTAAAATCGCTTGGAAAACACCAAGAACTGCCACCATTCCAAGCAGCTTGCGAAATCTTTAAAAATAAAATAACTTTCTCTTGTATTGGGGAACCAGCCCCTCAAAAAAAGTCTGCAAAGCAAAATGCAGCATCTAAACTCTTGGAAATGCTTTCCACAAGATATGTATTTTTAGAAGAAATGAAAGAAAAAAGCTTAATCCCAGAAACGAGAATTTTCAAAATAACTGATGAAATCAGTAAAGAAACCTTACAAAAATGGACCAACTCTTGTGAAAGGTGTTTTCAAAGAGGGCATTTAGCTCATAACTGCCGCAATCCTTTACGTAATAGAAAATATAAAAATAATTCTTAAAAATCTACATTATGAAATTACGTTACAGTTTTATATATTATTATATTACATGATATTTATAATTTACGAATATGAAATAAAAATTATTGATGTATTTAGTTATATAAGAAAAAATCATATGTAACCTTATGTTAAGTTCATACTATTTCAAAAAAAAACTATGTAATTATTTATAACAAAAAAAATTATAATATTTAGATAATATAAATTTTTATGACATCAAAAAAAAAAAAAATCGATATTGGAATCAAATAGTCAAATGCAAAAAATACAAATTGTAAAAGAGACCCCGAAATGAATGTTGGTTATTACGTCAGAAATAGAAATTCAATGTATCTTCAAAAACATTAACGAATGTATTCTTCTTCCGAAGATTCGATCGCGGATGCTTCACCCCCGCGCTCGAACTAGGGGGAGGTGTCACGTCCCGCGACGCATTAGAATGTACTATAGGCATAGGCTAGGTCTAGAGAGAAATCTGGGGAAATTACTAAAAGAGAGAGAAAACCACCTATTGAAAAGAGAGGTATAACTACGTCACACGCAGCGGGAGACTGCGCAACGCGTGACGTCACCAAAAAATATAATATAAAAAGGACACGCCGCCAAGGGAAAACTAGTCTTGTGAGCAAAATTAAGTGCGGCAAATTTCTAAAATCTTAAAAGGATTCACAGCGTGAGATACGTGTTTAGTTCAGTTTTCCGAAGAAACGTGTCGTAAATTCTCTGATTGTACTTTCAATCTTTGAAAGGATCTTAGAGTCAGTGTAGAGTGAAATAACTATTCTTGTCCTCCTCACACCAGTGGGATATTTGTTTCTGTCTTCCTCACACCAGTGGGATACCTATTGCTGTCTTCGTCGCACCAGTGGAAGAATCTTTCTCTCTCCCTCACACCTGTGAGGATCATTCATAAAAAAGGGACTATTCACAACTCAACAAAGGTACCGAAAATTCTCTCTATTCTTTACCTATTCCCTGTGCCATTGTTTGAATCATTGTAAAATTTTAACCTTGTTTATATCAGTGTTAATTTAAATAAATTCAATTTGTATTACTTTACTAATCATTGTGTACTTTTCATTGACTTATCCTCATCCCTAAGAGAGGATCATTCGATCCTAACTTAAAACGAGGAATCTTCGATCAAAGTAAGTATTTACGTACTTGTGACGTAACACAAGGATAAAGTTAAATACTTATGTCACTTAATATTATATTCAGAATTTTTTCTCTTATCGTAATTTTCGAATTACATTCATCTATATCAATATGTATGTAGTAGTCAGTGCTACAAATAAGTGCTACAAAATAATGTGTGTGATTATATAAAGAGGAAAACGAAATAAAACAAAAATCATAAATGAAAAATACTTATGTGTGTAATGGATGTTCTCAAAAACAAAAAAATATATTAAAAAAAAATTAATCATCGTTTTTAAATTATATTCAGCTATAATATGTATGTGTCCATTGCTTTATGCATTTCTGTTGTATTAATTAAAATAAAGTGTAAAAGGAAAATATAAAAAAAAAAAATCATATATGTTTCAAATGTTAGAAAGATTCGAATGGACGTTTTGAATTTTAAAAATAATTGTTGTTTTATATATAGGGGTTTAGTATAACGCATCAATAGGTCTTCTAACAATTATTTAACAATTATGAAACAATTATGTAACAATTATGTAGGATTTATGTAATATTTATGTAACAATTATGTATCAGCATTCGGCATTCTATTAATGAACATTCACTAATTCAAATCATATTGCAAATGATTATTGCTTCTATGGAACTATTATTGCGTGTTGTAATCAAGTTAATGTATTAATGGAAACACGATCATTAACCGATTAAATAATCATATGTATGACGAACAGTAACAATGATCATTGAAATATATCACACTTCTGTATGGAAAACAAACCTCAATATCTGCGAAAGTTTGCACATGGTCATTTCATCCCCATTTCCAAACTAAGGGGGGAGGTGTCACGTCCTGTGACCATTAACATTTATTTATAATATTATAATTATTATTCGGAATAAAACATGCAGAAAAGATATGTATTGGAAATTATTAATTATACGCAATAAAATGTACAATACTAAAATTGTAATAGGGAGAGAGATAGTAAGTTTATAAATAGACAACGGTTATGAATGAATCGTCGAAACCCTTACAAAGGTGTGAACGAGAAAACCCCATCAGAATGCGCTGAGTAAACAAGAATATCGACCGGGGCAGCAAAATAGGGAAATTAAAAGTCTAGTCGCTTTGAAAAGAAGGAACGTCGGGGAAACCAGAGGAGGAAAACTATTCGAATATATTCTTCCCCTTTTTGTTCTTCAATATGCGAAAAAGCCAAGCAGATCAGCCACGTGCGAAGGTCGAGAAAGGGTGAACCAGAGGTTGGTAAAAATATCCAGGGCAAACCAACTATCGATTGAAAAATGGCGACCAGGATCACAATCGACCGAAAATTGCCCATAAAAGCAAGTGCGAATCCGCAAAAGTTCAGTTGCCGTCGGGAAATCTTAAGCTTCGGAACTCTCAGTCTTCAGTCCAGTTGTTCGTGAGTTGTCTTCAGTTGTCTTCAGTTACCGTCGGGAAATCTTAGGATCCAGAAACCCAGTGTTCAACAGTTCTCATCGCAGAGTCGGTCTCCCCAAAAAAAAGTCTTCAAGTGTTCGTGAATTCTCGTCAGTTTCTTCAACCTTGTTCCTTCAAGAAGAATCTACAGTTGTAACGAAAAGTGCCTGCTTGCTACGCTACCGTGCCCCTGTCGCGGCGTTCGGAGGGGTACTCCCACCACCGCGACTCACGTGAGTACCCCCACCGGCCGCCGAGCCGCGCGCGCAGCTACCCCCACCTTTCGCGAACGATATATAAGGATGGTCGGAACACCGGGACGGGGCAGTTCGGCTGGAGCGACGATCCGGGTCACACCGGAGCGGCGCTCTAGACGGACGGCATGGAGGTGCCTCTCCTGACTGGGTGTTTCTCCAGGCGAAGCCAGGTGGTTACCGACAATCGCAGAACACCGAAACCTCCCCAACACCGGTCCTCCTGGTCCGGCCACATCGAGCGTCGATCGATGGGTTCCCCCATGGTCGACTCTCGGTGACAGCCAGCACCCAGCGTCAAGTTCCCCTGACTGGGCGCTGCTCAGGCTTGCCAGGTTGACACCCACCGTTCACCCGAAGATGCCGCATCGGACACCGACCGAGTAGGTTCTTTTCCATGCCAAGCCCCAGCAGATGCAGCTACTTCCCAAATCCTGCTCGGTCGTTAATGTAGATCGCTGCGTCGGCCATGCCCAGCCCTAACAGATGCAGCTACCGCCTGAATCCTGCTCGGTAGGTAATGTAGGTAATTCGTGCGGATAAAGGTTCCAAGTATAAGAATATTATTATAAAACTTCTCTCAAGCAGAGAATCATCATTAAAAAGACAATCAACCAGTGGAAGTTCGTTGAAAAGACGAAAAACAACTAATACATGTCCACTACCTCACTTCATGATAGCAAAGCAAAATTCAAGGCCAGATTACATCTATTGGGATGACCCTAACGAGCAATCCAAGTCATAATAACGAAATTATGTCCATCATTGAAGAATTACGTGAAGATAAAATTTTATATTAGGATTGTACTGTTAAATAGAGCTTCATTATCACAATGAGCATTGACGTGTTCGGACATCCTCTAAATCGAACAGCTGTATCGAATCGTGAACCTCCAGGTCCTGCAGGAACTCCTGGTGCTGGTTTCAAGCTCACTTTACATGACAATCACGACATAGAAGGCAAGAGACTCTGCAACGTTACCGAAGCTATAGATCAAAACGACGCAGTGAATTTAAGACTTGTACAGCGCATCGTTCTGAACGAAATACGCACTGTATACCAGGTCACATCATCTTTGCGATCAGAAATTGATAATAATAATGTGCTGATTAAAATCCTAGAAGGATCAATAAATGAAAAATTGAAAAACCTACAAATTGAAACAGATCATGACGTATCACTTAAAAACTCTGAAATTATTACACAACTGGATGCTCGAAAGAGCGCTATCGAAAAGAAATGGACACCGAAAAGTTAACAGTAGTCAGAGAGCTACATAAACAAGTGAGAAAAATGACCCTCGCCGACGTGTGCAAATGTGTGGTATAGACGAAACATGGCAGGCTGATTTGGTGGAAATGATACCATATTTCAAAATTAATAAAGGTTTCAGGTACTTACTTACAGTCATAGATATATTTTCGAAATATGCCTGGGCTGTCCCAGTAAGAAGCAAAAATGGAAAGGATTTTACTACCGCAATGAAATCCATACTTACACAAGGACGAATTCCAAAGAACTTGCATACTGACAAGGGTAAAGAGTTTTACAACACGCAGTTTAGGAATTTAATGCAACAGTTCAACATCAAACTGTACTCAACTTATAGTCATCTAAAGGCATCAATCATTGTAAGATTTAATCGCACACTCAGGAACGAAATGTGGATACAATTCATCTTACAAGGCAACTATAAATGGGTAGATATGTTGTCCACTCTAGTTTCCGAATACAACGATTCTAAGCACCGAACCATTGGCATGAAACCTAAAGAGGTCACCGCTACAGATGAGGAGGTACTCTTGCAACGTTTTCATGAACAAAAAAAATGATTCCGAGACGACCTAAATTCAAAATTGGTGATAAAGTTTGAGTCAGTAAGTTCAAAATCGTTTTTGAGAAAGGATACACCCCAAATTGGACAACAGAGATATTCACGGTGGATCATGTCAGTTCATCCAATCCTGTAACGTACAAACTCAAGGACTACCAGGATCAATTGATCGCTGGCGGCTTCTATAAACAGGAACTTCTCAAAGTCAAGTACCCAGATATTTACCTTGTAGAGAAGGTTCTCAAAAAACGTGGCAATAAAATTCAAACACTCGACATAATCGTCAAAACCAATAGTCTTATCAACTATACCTGCTCGTATACCTTTTGCCTTTTTGACAAAATCTTGGCCATTAACTCGGATGCTATACATTTTGCTCCGCAAGCCAACAAACTCTGTTACAATTTGACCACTACATTCGTCTTTCAGAAGACCCACAATCTTTTTGTTGGCTTGCGGAATACCAAAGACATTATTTGAAAGATAATCGGACGTGTCAAACTTGTCTCCATTATTTTTCCATAAACTGCATTATTCACTAATTTAAATAAGTTTTTTTCAAATTCATTGTTAGAATTGGCTCTCCTCAAAGTATTGAAATCTATGTATGGTGTAAGCCAGGCTAATTGTTTAAATTTAAGCACACGGTGAATTTTCTTTAATTTAAGACCATTTACCAAAGCTTGTTTCAAAACACGGTAATGAGAGAGAGAGAGAGGGAGAGAGAGAGGGGGGAGAGAGAGAGAGAGAGAGAGAGAGAGAGAGAGAGAGAGAGAGAGAGAGAGAGAGAGAGAGAGAGAGAGAGAGAGAGAGAGAGAGAGAGAGAGAGAGAGAGAGAGAGAGAGAGAGAGAGAGAGAGAGAGAGAGAGAGAGAGAGAGAGAGAGAGAGAGAGAGAGAGAGAGAGAGAGAGAGAGAGAGAGAGAGAGAGAGAGAGAGAGAGAGAGAGAGATTCATAGTGATTTCTTAACCTAATCAAAATATTTTTAGAAATTCTTTTCTGGATTCTATCTTGGGGTTGAACAGAATTCAAAAAAGTCATGCAATTTTTAAAATATGTAGCTTCTTCAAGAAGTTTTTAAAAATCGATGTATATCATATTTTAATAAATTTAGAAATTTTTATCAAAATATTGATAGTTTGGATTTTTTGAATTCTTCAAATGAGTGTAGTACAATCATCATTTGAAATTTGATGATTTTTCATTACCATCTTTGATTCTAGAGCAGAATCTAGCAGAAAAATTCCAAAAACATCTTAATTAGTTAGAAAAATACTATGAAAACGTACCTTTGAAATGAGACTACAGACTTTTGACAATGTTAATTAATTTTAGAGTTATTAATATTATTAAGAAAGATCTAAATTTGATGTCTTTTAAATTCTCATCATATGAGAATTAAGGTTTTGGTTTTATGTGAAAAATAATTTTCGGAATTTTCGTCAAATCTTTACGTTTTGAGATCTCCTGAGTCAGAAAAAACGGTTTTTACGAAAGTGTCTGTCTGTCTGTCTGTCTGTCCGTCTGCAGTAGTAATAGGTCATATACTCGATAACTCTGGATAGAAAAAAATTGTCGGATTGAATTGAGCTTATGCATACATTATCGCAGCTGAAAAAGTAAAGGCAAGTTCGTTAACCAGCTACATCCGACAAAAATTGTCAAAATAGGAGCATTTTTTGTGTTTTTGAAAAAAACTTTATGAAAAAATCAAAATTTTTAAGACTGGTTTCTGATAATTCTCGTAAATCTCTACTAATTATCCTGATAATATTTTGCAATTAAAATAAATTTAAGAAAGTTACAGTATATTAAAACTTGAAAAAAGTCAATATCCATTTTCCAGTTAAATTATACGAGATACGAATAAAAGTTATGATAAAAAATGGTTTACTACATAAAGATCTACAACAGTAATAACTGTAAAGTGACATGTTTGATGACATGTCTGCTATTATATTGACCCAAAATTCACAGAATTTTTGTTAATTTCTCATTTTTTTGGCATTGGGTCCGCCTCTTTTTATTTTCTTCTATTAATATTATCAATGCTACTTACGATAAAAAACGCAAAAAAAGAGAGAAGGCAAACGTTTCGGCCACATATGGGGGCCCTCTTCAGTGCCACAAATTAAAAGATTAATTCAAAATTTTCGTAAAAGATAAAAATGTAGAAGATAGTTAAAATAAGGATAATAATGAAACTCAAAAACTTATCTCATTGCTTGCAATTCAAAATGAAGAAGTCCAGTAAGCAACAACACGAATTGGAAAAAGTATGTAAAATTCACTGTATATAGAAAACCGAATAAAATGAACGAAAAACTTAGAAATTTGTAAACAACAGGCTAGAATTTTTGTTTGTTTTTTTCCTTTATAAAGAACGGATGACCATTTCTTCGACCGTTATATTATTATATCATATATATTGGTTTGGTTTCGTCGGTCTTAGGGTCAATAAAACAACATTAAAGAAAAATTATTGAATCAATTTATATCAATAAAAATATTAATATTTCAATAAATTGTAAGGCTGAAATTATGAATATTAATCGAATTTGCCATGGCATTATTTAACATATGATTTTCAAGTTTGTGTTCTCAAGCTTTAGCACGCTTTTCATTGGTGAATTTAATTCAATTTATCGTATCTTCGTCTCTCTATCTTACAGTTTGCGTTACTTCATCGGATTGTACACACCGTATTATAATGTAATTTTAAATTATTGAAGCCCTTAATCTTTGAGGCTTTAATTTTAATAACATTTTCAAGAATAAGACTGAATCTTCATGTGTGCTTTCGTTTTTTTGTAATTTATGTAAGTACTTATTTATTATATCAACACAACATATAAAATAGTTCTCTTTGGAAAAAGAAATTTGATGGTAAATTGATTTGTTCAATGTTTAGTGACATATATATTCTTTGAAAAAGACCCGCAGTGAGGTTAAAACATAGGGGAATTTTTAACCAAATATAATGAAGGAGTTTCTTATAGAAAGTTGTTTTATTGACCGCAAGACCGACGAAACCAAACCTAAATGATATAAAGATCTACAAGTTTGAACTGCAACATTTTTTCATAGGATGTATATTTTTCTTTTTAATTAAAAAAAAAATACCATTGAAAATCCGAAATTCAATTTTTTAACTAAAATATGTGAAATACAAAAAAAACGTAAGAATGGAAAATTGTTCGTTTCAATAATGTATACAAATATTTTCAGATATAGTTTCTAATAAAACGTATATTTTTCATTATAATTTAAAAAAATACGATTAAAATTCAAAAATTCCATTCTTTGAACAAAATATGTGACATACGAAAAAAACGTTGAGATAGAAAATTATTTGCCTAAATGAGGTCTACAAATTCTCAGTAGGGCATTTTTTGACAAGATATATATTTCATGTTTTGGTTTTAAAAAATACAATACTGAAAATAAAAAATTCCATTTTTGAACCAAAATATGTGTGATACAAAATAAGCGATAATACAAAAAATCGTTTTCTCTAAAAGAGTCTATGAATTCTCCTCCTTTTTTAAATATTTGGAAGAAGATAGATTTTTTGTAATCTTGTAAATTATTAGAAAGTTACAGAAAAGTATACAGAAAATCGAGCGCGAAGCTTTAAGTAAATTGAATTTCTTTTTTCATTTGAAATAAAAAACAAATTTAGTAACTTTGAGAAAATGTAATTCACATCGATAATATTATAAAATTGACTTGAACTTAAGTATCAAATTACAAGTAATAAATTTAAATAATAATGAAACAGGACTTATATCGGCCCTTAGTATTAATATTCAAATATTGTTCATGTTTTTAGTTGGCTTTAGGGTCCGAAGAATATAAGACCGAGTGCGACGATCGAATCGCGCGCCCCAGGCGCGCTCAAACTTGCAAGCGAAGCGCGCGATGAGAATGTGCCCACGAAGCAGGCAGATTTTTGTAGTATATTTTTACAAAATTAATATTATGCTCTTAACTTGGGCTTATTAGAAGCAAAACTGCGTTAACTTTTATTTTAGCATCATGAAAAAATGTTAACCTTTTATTATAAAAATTAAGTTACTTTAACAATAGCTTAAATAACATATGAACCTCTAATTTCCGATGGAAGTGTCTGTGTAAAGAAAGGTTTTAAATATTACAAAAAAGCATAAATTGTATTTGAATTCGCATGTGATCTTGCACTTTGAGATTTATTCGGTGTAAAGTAAATTCGACAAATCATTACTATAAAGTAAAATACTTGAAAAAACATTTTCAAAATATTTAATATTTTTACACGAATGTACATGCAGTCTACCGGCAATCGAAATACCCGGGCTCGAATCCTGGTGCATTCGAAAACGTCTTTTTTCCACAGAAAGATTTTCAAATTCTTTAAACTTAAGTATGTAACTATGAACGTATTAATATGTTTAATGTTTTTAAATTGTTCAATGTTTCATTAAAACAATTAAAATAGTAAATTGTAATGACCCTTGATTTAATTTATAATAGACTTCTTCATTTATGGACCCTAAAGCCAATGCAATTTATTAAAACATTTTGAATTCAAAATAATTCTGAATGTTTGAGTATAAAAGGTTTAAATATTTGAAAAATACATAAATTATATCAAAATTAGCACACGAAATCGTACACTAACTTTAATTCGGTATGAAGTAAAATTGAAAATAAATCCTTTAGAATAAAACATTTTGAAAAAACTTTCAGAATACATAACATATTATAAATGAAAATTTCAATATATAAGTATAAATAAAAGGTTTGATTATTCAAAAGTAAAATATATTATATCTAATATTTTATCGAACAGCACACTTTAAGATTTCATTGGTATGGGGATGCACATTTTTAAAATTACACGACTTTTTGTAACGTGTTCAACCCCAGCATATAGAATCCAGAAAAGACTTTCTAAAAATATTTTAATTAGGTTAACAAATCACTATGAAGACATACTAAAAAAAATCTTTTAAAATTTTAATTTTTTTCCATACTTATTAATTTCCTTCAAAGAGATCTAAATTAAAATTTCTTTTGTAATATCTTTCTATAAAATAAATCACTTTAACGAAACTTGAAACTCCAGGTCAACCTCTGTAATTTCCGATGGTAGTTTATATATATACAAATTGTCATGTAGAAGATGTAAATTCCAAAAATGTTATAGTTACAAAGCTTCAAAATTTTGTAACTAAAATTTTAATATAAAACTTTAAGCATTTATTGACCTTGAATTCCATTGGAAAATTTGTTGTTTATTGTTCAAATCTTCCTCCGATTTCAGAAGAGCAGACAAATTAAAAATTACAAAACATTTCATTAAAAAAATTGAACTCGTCCATATGATCTTGTCATATTGTAACAAGATTTGAACAGTTTGGACAAAAATTTTTGTGTAAAATTTAATATCGATAAATATTTACATGTTCATATCAAGATAGTAATGAACACATATTTTAGCTTCTTAATTTATCCACATCTGTTAGAAAATTTTTCCTTTCCATAGACCATTTCATTTTTTTAATGAAAAGTCTGTGCTTAGGCTATAAAAATGTGAGATGAAAATATTGCTAACATAAAACTGAGAATGTAAATTTTAAACTTGAATTTTATGTTTATCTCTTCTTAATAGAAAATATCTCTCTAACTAAAAAGTTTTTAAATGCACAAAATTGATAAGAAGTATGGAAATTTGAATAGGAAAATATATATTGATTCAAATTTGGAACATTTATTGGCATCAAATTTTACTGAAAGTTTATTTTTGAAGTGTTTAAATGCTTATAAAATTTTACACGATATTTCAGATTTTTATTTTAGGCAGATTTTTTCCAAAATATCGGAAAAAAGTGTTGTCTCTTAAATAACATATTTCGTAAATTTGAAATTGTCGTCTGCTCCGCGCCTCTTTTGCACGGTTTCGACAGAAATACACAATTCTCAATTCCGACTCGATAACCGAAAGCGTGAAATCTAAAAATAGCATTGCATGAAGGAAGCGAGGAGAATAAGGAGAAGTGGGACGTGTCGTTCTCGCGTGCAAGAGCGACGAGAAAGAAACAAGGGCAGCGCGCGCCGCTGCCCCTCCATAGAAATTCTGATGGTAAATCATTTCTGGATTTTCTAACTTTCATTATTTACCGACGAGCAAAGTACACCTTTTTCGCAACGCGTTCAGAGGACGCGTTTATCAGCCCACTTTTGTGAAATTCTCTTATTCCATTACTTTAGCAATCTCCAAACTCATCTCTGATCGTATAGACAGGTCTGGCATCTCCCGTGGTGGGGGATGTTCCCTTATTGTAGTCAGAATGTTTCATATTTTTGCCACGGGCAGCGCTAGTATCGAGTAGTGGCCCGAATGACCGCACCGTAGCATGTATGCATTAGATATACCCAGAACGTAGTCCGCTGTAAAAGCTGTCTGTAAACCACGGGTATTCCTTCAACTACTCGATTGCAGCGCTGCCCAAGCGGTCACTTTCGAAACTACTACTCATCACGATAAGGGAACATCCCCCACCGCGGGAGATGCCAGACCTGTCTATACGACCGTGGCCACAGCACAGACTCGCAGCTTGGTCGGTAATTATGGTCTCTGATATATCAATTGAGCATTTTTTTGGCATATACAGTTAGAGCTACTCGAGATCATCCCCCTTATGAAAACCTCTTAAAATTTTCTCCGCTTCTGCGTATCTCTTACGGTTCTCGAGATATTTCAAAATTTTGATTTTGAAGGGGTAAACTTGAAGTAACCCTCATCGGGACCGTCAAAACTACGTCTAATCGGTTCTTGTGTATACGAGCATATACACAAAAAGTTTGAGATTTGTTTTAAATGTTTCAAAATGAAAAAAATCATTTTTTGTTTGTTTATTCATTTATTTTTGAATTTCTATTTCCATTATAAATCAAATTTGTGAACATTCATGTGGAAATGGATGAAAAAAAAATACTGTTCAAAACATCAATTTTTTGGGAAGTAGTGGAAAATCGCAAAAAAATGTATACGGTTGTATACATAGAACCGATAAGGGTTAATATATATACACAAGAAACATGTCACAGCACAGACTCTCAGCTTGGTCAGTAAGTAAGGTCTCTGATATATCAATTGAGCATTTTTTGGCATATACAGTTGGAGTTAGTTGAAATTTGCCGGTTTTACTCATAGATGTCGCTAGAGATATGTATAGATTTCTATGATTTGGCATCTATGTCATATTTTTCTATGGACAATAACCTTCAAAAATACATAATTACATTCTGCCAAAATAATAGCATCATAGTTTTTTACCTCAGTGGATATGTCGAGTTTCGTTCCAAGTAAATCGCATTTGCGACTTTCATTGCTTTTCTTATTTCATCAAAAGGAAAACGCAGTTGAAGCTCATCGATTGCTGGTAGAAACTTATGGTGAACATGCTTCAGTGATTAGAACATGTGAGACATGGTTTCGTCAATTTAAAAGTGGAGATTTCGATTTAACAGACAATGAACATCCTAGTGCAGTGAAAATGTTCGAAGAAGAGGAATTGCAAGCGTTATTGGATGAAGACCCAACCCAATCGCAACAACAATTGGCACAAACACTAAATGTGACCCGAGGAGCAATTTGCCAACGTTTAAAAGCCATGGGAAAAATCCAAAAGTATGGAAAATGGGTACCACACCAACTGAACGATAGACAAATGGAAAATCGAAAAACCATTTGTGAAATGCTGCTTCAACGGTTCGAAAGGAAATCTTTTCTGCATCGAGTTGTCACGGAGGACGAAAAATGGATTTATTTCGAGAACCCGAAGCGGAAAAAATCATGGCTTTGACCTGGTGAGGTCGGCCCATCGACTCTAAGGCCAAATCGCTTTGGCCGTAAGACAATGCTCTATGTTTGGTGAGACCAGTGTGGTGTGGTGTACTTCGAGTTATTAAAACCTGGTGAGACGGTGAATACAGATCGCTACCGACAACAAATAATCAATTTGAATCATGCGTTGATCGAAAAACGGCTGGAATGGGCCCGAAGACATGGCAAAGTTATCCTACAACATGACAACGCACCGTCTCATACCGCTAAAGTGGTGAAGAACACATTAAAAGCATTGAATTGGGAAATATTATCGCACCCGCCGTACTCTCCAGACCTCGCCCCGTCCGACTATCACCTTTTCGCATCGATGGGACACTCACTCGCAGAGCAGCGCTTCGCCAATTTTGAAGAAGTCGAAAAATGGCTCGTCAAATGGTTTGCCTTGAAAAAGAAAAAGTTTTTTTGGAATGGTATCCATGATTCGCCTAAAAGATGGGCAAAATGTGTAGAATCCAATGGTCAATACTTTAAATAAAATTTTTTTTGAGATTCCCTTGAGAATTAAGTGTTTTCTTTATTGAAAAAACCGGCAAACTTCAACTAACACCCCTGGTACACGATAGTTCAAGAATTTAAGAGTACTGACAAATTTAATGTTCAGATAACGATTCGAAGACAACTTTTTCTGAGAGGCTCGTCAGAGATATGCTTTTATTTATGACATGGTTTTTTTGGTTGGGATTACTCCCTCCAAGGGGCACCCTACCGGAAATCTAGACGAGTTCTAGACAAGATTGTCTAGGAGCGATCCTCTAGAATTGACCCCTTTCTAGAGTCATGCTAGACTCATTCTAGATGAATAAAGGTTCAGTCCCTTTTTTACAAGGGTAGCAGTAAAGTCATAAATTGTCCTTAAGCCGACCCTATCGATATCTATACCTGTTTTATGATCGTTCAGCATGGGTCTAGAACGAATCTAGAACGTGTCTAGTGCGCATCTAGAATGAGTCTAGTGCGCATCTAGAATATGTCTAGTGCGTATCTAGAGATAGTCTAGTCCAGTCAAGAAATAAAGTATGTCTAAAAAAATATTCAAGTACATTTTTTTTTTAATTTCCTTTATTCTTTGCAACTAGTATCACAATTATATAACGACGTACATAATATTTATACAACTACAATATATACACTACACGTCGGAAATATGAGAACACCTGTTTTTCGTATATCGTTTAAAAATAAATTAAAAGCTATCAACATTTACTTAAAATAAACTCAGGACGAAATTACTTTGACAATTTTTTAAGACGATATTGCAAAAAAACTTTAAATCTCAAGGTTTTATAAAAATACTAATAACTTTGTAAATAATAAACATTTTTAAAAATTTCTTGGGCCCATTTTAAAGCTAAATTTCTATGGGATCTGAAAAACTTATTATTATAATTTGGTATAATCGTACAATTATTAGGCTGCATTGGCGAGGACATAAAATTGGCGCAAAAAATTTGGACATATTTGAATATTCTTCCTGTTGAGAAAAATATTTCTATAAAATAAAGGAAATAATTAATCATGAAGTTTCTGCTAAAATATATTTAAATTTACACACTTGATTTTTATTATTATTTTCCTACTGAATAGGTAATATTGAACTTTTCACGTATTTTAAAACCAAATTTAAGCCCTTGTATAATGCACAGAAATAACTATACAATTATTTCAATACGTTTATCAGATTCTATAGAAATTTACGTTCGGAATGAGTCTAAACAATTTGAAAAATGTTCATTATTTCAAAAGATATTGACATTTTCATAATACATTGTGATTTGACTTTTTTTTACAATATCATCTTAAAAAATTGATAAAGTGACTTCATCCTATAAGAATTATTTATCATGTAGTATATTTATTAATATAATTATTAATTATGTAATAAGTTAACAAAGTAAACAGTTATTGCTTGTATATTCGTTACACTGAGAGAAAGTGTTAGTCGTGTCTGCCCATTTTTTTTATGTACAAATGGGTCACAAGTATGTTTTTTACTCTGTATCATCTAAACACCTTGGTTCTTACAGCTAGATTAACATTGTAGGAATAATTAAAATTTTTATTCAGACTTACAAAATCCGATTAGTCGGCTTGTTTTGTAGCCGGGATTATTTTCATGCATTCCCACAATGTATTGATCTTATAATAGAAGTTACCAATACGTTTTTGTAAAACTTACTAATTTCGTTAATTGCTATTACTATTTGTCGAGTTTAGTCATTAAAAAAAATATATATTTTTTCGACATAACGGAGAATAGTCGTATTAAAAACTATTTCAATATCTTAATTAGAAACTGATGAATTTTTTCATCCGTACATGATTAAAATAGTAATTCCAACTTTGAAAAAATGTTAAATTCATCATTCTATCTATTTTATTTCGGTTAAAGTCGATGGAAACTTTCTTAGGTTAGAATTGTTTACTCTCTAAATCTGAATCAGTCAAATTTTTACTGATTGAATCAGTGAATTGTCTTTTCACTGATTCATCAGTGAAAACAATATTTTCTACTGTTAAATCAGTTATTTTTTGCTGTTAAATTAGTGAAAACAATATTTTCCACTGTTAAATCAGTTAATTTTCACTGAAGTAATCAGTGAAATTTGACTGATTCGCGGTAACCTCTTTTTAGCTATTTAAATCAGTTAAATTTCACTGATAATCAGTAGATTTTGACTAATTCCGATTTAGAGAGTAGGATAAAAACTTTTTTAATTATGGTCTTTCAAAATGTAACAAAGGACGACAATTGTTGACATATTTTTCATCACAAACTGCACAACAGTTTACAATTATACTTTAAAATTATCATGATTTAATTTTTCTCATTTTGATGAAGAACAAAAGCAAAATTTTAAGTAATCAATGTATGTGACGATTTCAAAACGATTCAAAACAGTTGATAAGCAGGAAAAATCTAATTCGTCTGTACAATTATTTCTTGAAGTTTACTATCATCAAAGATTTATAATTACACGAAATATTACATATGAAAATAAAATAATTACTTTTCTCAAAATAAATGAATCTGATCAATTTTACAAAAAAAAAACTAGTAGCATACTTAGTTCCATAGACTATCTATTCTACGACCAAGGCTGGTAAAAACTTTTACAGTTCGTATTACTTGAACTTCTAGCAGGTGGTTCAGGTTCAGCTCTCGTGGATAAAATGATTTTTTCCTTTAGTACCCTGGAAGACAATATTGTTGGCTTCAACACTCGGGACTTCAGTTCCACCAATTTTGATTTTTTTTTAACTGAAATGTTATCTTCGGTTTGTGCAGTTGAGGTCGAAGCTTTCAAGACAATTGAGGAATTGCAAGCTTTAGATATTGGATTTGTTCTGGATCCATTTTCTTCTTGGTCATGCCGTCTTTTTTCGGCTAGTAGCCATCCACATTTCTTGTTTATGTAAAAATTCATTTTCCTCAGTTGCTCAAATACCTGTCGTGTTTCGTATGCCATGTCATGGACTAACCATCTTTCAAACTCACCTGCAAATATATAATATAATTTTTACTTTATGTTGTTAAATATATAATAATTTTTACTTTGTGTCGTTAAATATATAATGTATATTTTTCCAATACAACTCATTTACTTACAACGTATTGCTTCCATTTTTTCTGGACACAATACTCCTTTTTTCTTATTTTTTCCATATATAGTATTTGACATTAATGTTTTTTTGTCAAAAACAAGTTCTGCCAAATCTCCAACAAAAATTGATGGTGTCTTGCTCATTGTTCGTATAGTGCGTAAATTTTTTTGACACATAGTCACTCCATTGGCCAAAGTAACCTAGAAAATATAATATTTTTAAAACGCTTATGAAAAATAGGGTGGTTTTGTGATTTTCATTGACACTGTACAAGAATTTCCTTACGGTATCTGTAAAGAGTTTTTATTGCTACAAAATTATTTACCTGTCCATTTAGTGGTGCACATCTGTTCGTAGCATTGTTAATGTCAACATGATAGGAGGCTTGTGTGGGTGGGCTGCTCGTATCTAAAAGTTTACGTATAACTTTAAAATATATGCGAATAATTTTGTTTTCATATTATTGTAAGTCAAGCAACTTTATATATGAACGGCTGAAAGCAAAAAGATGACAAAATTATTTTGTGAGTAAGAATTGAACAAAAACGTCTTTAAAGTAAAAACGGAAGAAACAAATTTTCCGCGTAAAAACGGAACAAGTAAGCGCCAATCCAGACCTTCCATGCATTTTCATCCGTGCGTTGATTGGCGCTCACTTGTTCCGTTTTTACGCGGATGATTTATTTGAGCTGTTTTAATACCAAATTTAGTCCTAATACGATTCCTAGTTTGTACAGTCCTCACAAAAATTGATGTCTCGTTTTAACTTTCAGCTGCTTACATTTCAATGAAAAAATTGGGGAAAGTAACTAAAGAAAAAATTAATAACTTTACCTGCATTAACTTTCATAGTTACTGCTTCCAACCGAGAAATCACTTCATCCAACTTCCCAATTACTTCTTCTAAGTGCTTATCTTTTTTTGCACATTCGTCTCGTAGAAATAAGTTCTCTTCTTAGGAACTCTAACTCTTTTAATAAATTATTATCTTCTGTAGACGGAGTTAAATAATTCTGAGACGTACTTTCCTTTGGTTGGTTGTCATTAAATTCGGGGGCTTGGCATTCTAGTCGATGTAATGCAATTACTGGCTGTACTTGCGTTGCAAACATCGCTTTCTTCTGCAACATATCATCCACTTTTTTCATTCTCTCTTCAAAAAATTTGTCCTCTGTAGTCTGTAAAAGAAATTTATTAGTACTCAGAAAAAAGTAATGTTCAAATTTAATAGACAAAAATGAGTTTACATTCAGCTTTGCAAGTCAAGCGAAAACGTTGCCTTTAGTGAAGACTAAAACGCCCCTATATTTCTTTTAAATCGTTAAATATTTTTTGTCGCCCTTTATGATTAAAATTTTTCTTAAATATTTTTTTAAAATTGTTTTTATAATCACAAAGCTGCTCAGATTCGAAGAAAAATTTTAATCATTTATTGCATCACAAACAGACATTCTTGTATATATAATATTTTTATTCTAACAGACTAAACAATACACACAGAAAAATCACCATAATTTTTGCTCACAAACATTTTTTAAAATTTCAACCTAAAAAATGCAGTTTATATAAAGATATATATATATATATATATATATATATATATATATAATGTAAATAATATTAAAAATGAGAATAATTTTTATATAAAACTTAAATTAAACTCACCGCTACATTTTGCTGCGGTGGAGAAAATGGAGTTTCATTTCCGCTATTACATGAGTCGCTTTCATTAGATTGGTGATGCAGATACTTTAAGGGGAGAAGACGAGTTCTTCTACTTGTTTGTTTTGGCCGTACTAAATCGGCCTTCTTCTCTGAAAGTACAGAATATTAGTAAATTGAATAAAAATCATTAAATTCTATGATGTTAAAAGATAAAGAGGAATTGAAAAAGTTAAAGGACCCAATGGATTTTATTTTGGCTTAACGAGAACTTAGTCTTGTGTGAAAATAAATACGTAAGACAAGTACCAGACCCTTTATTTAAGAAAAATTAATATCAAAAAATAAAATCTATAAATTGATTCGAAATTTTTTTTAAATTTTAATGGAAATATGTAAGTTTTACAAGTTTCATAAAAATTATTAGAACGCTGAATGCTTCTTTCAAACTCATGTGATGGTTACTAATCATAACGGAAATACTGTTTTTAACTTATGGCACTGAAGAAGGCCCCCATATGTGATTGAAACGTTTGTCCTTCTTCTTTTTGCGTCTTTTTGATACATACCATTGATAATTTAAATAAATAAAATAAGAAAAAGCTGACCCTATGCCAAAACAACAAGAAAGTCAGTAAATATTGTGTATTTTTGGCTCAATATAATGGTAGACATGTTTTCAAATATGTCACACTATAATTGAGAATTATGTTTCACACAAATTCACACACGGAATTACACAGTAGGATTTCTCCGATTTAAGGAAACATTAAAAAACATTCCATTTGAATAAAATACTTTAAAAAGTTTTTAAAATATATGTAACATTTTCTACAAGTGAATTTCGATACATATAAGTGTAAAAATAGGACTTGTATCGGTCCTCAAATAATGATTTAATACAATGTTGTTGTTCATAATTGGCTTTAGGGTCCAGAAATGATAACTCAGGAAGTTATATACTTTCAATCGTTTCGACTGATCGGAGTCCTCATCAGTCATCTTAATTTCTGAAATATCAAAACTTTGGATAAATATTGCACATATGAGCTCTATCTTGGAATAAACTTTGGCAATGTGAAAAATGTTAAAATTTTTTTTTTTAAATTGTAAAATGTTGTGAGAAAATCTACATAAAATTGTACAGAAGACATCGATAAATTACCTAAAACTTCCTCAGTAATGACAATAAAATTCTACACTGAGAAAAAAGAATATTTGAATCAAAGAATATTTTTTTGATTCAAATAAATGGTTGAGCTGGATGGTGACGAATAACTATTTTTTTAGATCAAAGAAATATTTTTATTGTCTTTAAAAAATGAATAATTAAAGCAAAAAAAATTCTTGAGGTTAATGCCAATACAATAGCGCAAACGATTTTTTTTCCAATCGGAAATATTTTTATTTTCGAGTAGGAAATCAAAAATCTGTATCTCGAGGTGTACTGGCGATCAAAAGGGCGTATCCCAACATTAGCTCTTATGGGAAATCCGGGTTTTTTTTTTGAGCGTCAGGTTGTTTCGTTATTTTTCCTACAGATTGTGGTATCTAGCGTCGTCACCGAGTAGTGTGGACCTCGTACGACATCAGCTTCCTGAGAAATTCCGGTTTATTTGTGTCTATCTGTGTCCTACCATCGATTTCGTGCGTGCGCGACGTAGACGTTCGTCGAATTTTGGAATAAAAAGTGTTGTGTTTCTGAAAAAACCAGTTTTTGCACAAAAAGGTATTGTTGCTCATATCCTCGTGCACATTTTGATGTATTATAGTTATCATTATTCCTTCTAGAAGTCCAGTTATGGCGAATAAAAAGAATAAAAAAATAAAATAAATTAAACCTAAAAAACCAATTTTTTCACTTGAATTTTCAAAAATTGAAAAACATTTTGACAATACGTGTGAAGAATAAAGAAAAAACAGGAAAAACCGAAAATTTATATGAATTTTCTCATTAATTACCTGCGACGGAAAAGAATCAACGAGAGGGCCGAGACGAGATACGCCCTTTTGATGCCGATACACATCGAGTTACGCCCTGGCATAACTTTACAGGCGAATATCTACCGAAGTATCAATTTGAAATCAACTGCCTCACGGGTTTCGACATTTCCCTATGTAATTAGCAACATATCCGAGTTGCAGATTTTTCGGTTAAAAATTGTCGAAATGGGAACGTTTTTGTGCCACCGTCTAAAATTTCAGAAATGTGGGTTACGCCCTTTTGAATGTCCACTCTTCATTTGTTTTCCATTCTAATATATGATTCCTTGTTTGTAATGAGCGTATTGTAAATTGAGAGAAATATTTCTTTGAAATGAGGAGATAATTTTTGGTAGGATTGAATAATTATTTGCTCCGAAGATGTGATTTACTGTTTAAAATGGTCAAGTAGTAAAGTGTATTGAGTAATAATGGATGCATAGAACGATAATATTGCCTATAGTAAGTTAGAGATTTATGTCAAAAAGATGTTACTGATATGAATAAACGTGTTTTGAAATTTAAGAAATATTTCTTAAAAAAGTAATATAAACTTCATGCACTGAGAGAAATCGGCTTTGGTTCCTGTGCACATAGCACATAAATTTGTTGTACAGTAGTTGCCTTGACCAAAAAAGTTGAGAGAAGCTACTACTTTTATAGTTATCATGACAGTAATTTGGACTTTTTTGTGTATTCGGTTGTTGTGACCAAAGTTGATGATTAGAATGAGCTTTATACGTACCCCAACGGTTAGTACACGTACATTTTCTTTATGTGTACTGCCAAGCTCCTTTGGTTACTACAACCGCAGCGTTCGCTGTTGCGCTAGACAAATCAAGTATAACTTTCATTGAAAGATATGCAGCCTAAGTTGAATCCTGCCAATTCTCGTTCTCGATTCCTGGACTATATTTCACCGTGCCAAGCATTATCAGGTAAATAATTCTATTATAAATATAGTTTGGCAATTCTTTCTAAATGATAAACGATTTTGTTCGGGGACAATGCAATGCGTTCCAATTTTGCTGTCTCGTCGTATTTTGTCAAAACTATAGTCATTCAAAAAAAGTTTATTGTGATGAAAAAAGTGACAATTTTTTAACTTAATCGACGAAATTTATCATAAATATCATTATTCCGGATTATTTTTCTTAGATCTTTTCGGTGAAACTTTATTTTTTCTAATCAAATTGAATTTGTATTTTGATAACTAAGAGAACCATACCTATAACCTCAAAAATAATTTTGGCTGGGTATTTACTGTCCGTAGACTTAGTCATTTTAACTAAACTCTATGCGCGGCTTTACGATGGACTTTGGTTCCTATAACCGCAGCGCTATGGTATTTCAAGTACCAGAATCGTGGTCTCAGTAACGTTCCTTGTCGTTGAAGTAAACACTTTTCCCATGTATGACAGCCACTACCATGATTGTCATGAGAACTTTAACATTTTTGTAAAGACGATTTTAACAAAAAAACTTTGGTCAGTGAAACCTAAAATTTCTCTCTGTGTGAATTGTAAGGAGTTAAGTAATGGTTTTCTTAAATAACAAAAACCTGTCATTAGTCATCCGATACATACAATCATCAAAACATCATACAATTTCATTCACACCATTCAGTCGCAGCCAATCATATTTTCTATCACAAATACACTTAAATATGCAGCTACGCAAATATAACCCTAATGACTAAAATTTATATATACACTACCGTCGGAAATTGTGCGCACGGTGCTTGTGATCGCTATTAAAAATTACTGCTGACTTTGAACCACGATATCTCGGTAAAAAAAAAGAGATAGGGCATTTTTAAAAATACCGTTGGAAAGCTTATGAAATTTCACATCTAGTGATGTTCAACAAATATTTTTTTGATTTTCTGAAAATAATACAGCACGTGAGGAGTTAAAAAAAAAAATTCAAGATTTTCTCAAATTCTTTACCTTAACTTCAACTTTTAGCATGACCTAGGAAAATTTTTCCAAAATCTAAAAATTATATGACATAGAGTCTAAAATCTCATCTTTAATTTAAGCCAAGAAAACTTAAAAAATATTCATGGGTACCCGAGATACGATTTAAAATGTTCAATCGTATCAGAGTTGAATTTAAATCGAATATCGCGGTTCTCGGCCGGTTTGTTGCTTGCCTCCTTTGTTGAGGCAGGACCGAATAGGCCACGCACAAAGGTGGTGCTTAAGTATAGCTCTCTTATATGTTCTTTGATCCAAGAACGTGCTTCCTTTATTTCCTTTCCTTTCAATCTTAGTTGATATTTAAAATGAATATTTAAATTTTTATCAATGTTCTAGTTTATAAGAATTTTAAGAAATAAAAAATGTTTAGATATCATCGTTCTATTCGTTAGTATGGAGATAATATTGGATTAAAATAATTGTTAATAATCACAAATAACAATAAATATTTTGTAAAATTTAGAATAATTAGAAATGAAAATTACTAATGAACAGAATCAAAAATACATATAAGAGAGCTCCAACTTAAGCGCCACCTTTGTGTGTGGCCTATTCGGTCCTGCCTTAACGAAGGAGGCTAGCAAAAAACCGGCCGAGAACCGTGATCGTCGATTAAAATTCAACTCTGATACGATTGAACATTTTTAATCGTATCTCGGGTACCCATGAATATTGTTTAAGTTTTCTTGGCTTAAATTAAAGATAAGATTTCAGACTCTATGTCGTATAATATTCAGATTTTGGAAAAATTTTCCTAGGTCATGCTAAAAGTTGAAGTTAGGGTAGAGAATTTGAGAAAATCTTGAATTTTTTTTTAACTCCTCACGTGCTGTATTATTTTCAGAAAATCAAAAAAATATTTGTTGAACATCACTAGATGTGAAATTTCATAAGCTTTCCAACTGTATTTTTAAAAATGCTCTATCTCTTTTTTTTTACCGAGATATCGTGGTTCAAAGTCAACAGTAATTTTTAATAGCGATCACAAGCACCGTGCGCACAATTTCCGACGGTAGTGTAAGACGATCATAGAGATATTATAGATAGAGGAGACAAGCCAGCCTGAAACCTGTCAGCTCGGGCGAGAGAGAGAGAGTGAATTGTGGGTTAGGTTAGGCTTAAATAAACAAATTTTTTAAACGAAAAATACCTACAGTTTTTTCAAAAAAATACTTCTTTCTTTAAAAAAATTGGGTTTTTTGGTTTAAATTATTTTATATTGATAATGTAGGCGGATATTTCCTAGGAGATATATAACCCTCCGTTGCCAAACTTATGAGGGATTCCCTCAGTGGGGTCAGTTTTTTCGAAATAACTTCGAATTTACGCTTCACACAGTCTGGTCCGTTTGAATACCTTTCCACGAATTATTCCTGAAGCTTTTTGTAGCAATAAAAAATTTTCAAGTAGAATACTCATTCAATAATCACTTTTCAAAACCAAAGGTGACGTGAATTCTGAGATAATCCCTCCATAGTTTGGCTTTCATGCAATGGAAATAGCTTGAGTTCTTGAGTGCGGTGTTGCCACATTTTGATGTTACACGTTCAGCCAAAGTAGTTGTAACATTTGGCAACACTGCAGATGTTCTAACACGCAGAGGGAAATCCTCTAAGGTTTGGTAAACGTGTAACAATTTTTAAGTTTAGTAATGGAGGTCTAATAAAGATTTGACTCTATAAAATATGTTGCAAGTTCAAAAAGATTGACAATTGGAACAATGATGCCAAACATTTATATAAAAGAAATTATTTATTTTAACTGAACGTACTTGCAGTCATTTCAACAAAATATCGTTTTCTTTGAAATAAATGTTCTTTTTAACATGAATTCTTCCATTCTACTGTTCACAAAAAACATTCCTTTCAACTAAAGAAATAAATATTTATGTAAACACAATATTTTATTCATATAAAAAAACGTTACTTTAATATACATGTATCAACTCTTTGAATCGAATAAATATCTTCCTAAATTAATACCTCAATTAAATTAATATTTCCTTGATTCAACTAAACCTAAAGCTTGATTCACCCATGGATAAATTATTTGATTCAATTGCGTCTTGTTGAATTAAAAAAATGGGACTTATTGAATCAAATAAATATTTCTTTGAGTGTGAAAACAAGATTTAAATAAACTAGGTACTTTGTTCCAGACATAATTTGGTTGAGTTAATTCGCTCACATTTACAAGCAAAGAAATATTTCTTTGTATTGAAGAAATGCCTATCAAATAAATTATTTCTTTAAATCAAAGCACGCGTTTCATGCTTCTAAAAAATATTTAATTGAATTTTTTTCAGTGTATCACATAAATCTTAGATACATCCACTAACAACTAGTATATATTTGTGCCTAAAAGTCACTGAGGATATAGATGCAAGTACTTATATAGTATAAAATTACAAAGGATTATTTATATGAGAATTATCTTAGAATTGCTAATATGAATTTTACACTTTTAAAAATTTCTACCGCAATTTTCCAGAATATGTGACTGATGTTTTATTCAGCTATCGCTTCACAAAATTAAGGCAGAATTTCAGAAAATTCTGTTACTTTTTAGTAAATTTATGGTAAGAAATAGTATATTACATTACAAGGGGCGAAACAGAGCGATTGCATGAGTGTGAAGTTTGCTCTGCCCGAGTGAAACGAGGGCTGCAATCACACGAAATGCTTTCGCTGTGTTTTGTTTCGAGTAATGTATACTATTTTTCATAGCAACTCTTTTGAGAATCTGATTGGCTGTAACTGTGGAACAGGTTGAAACAGCGACTTTCAACAACCCTAGGTAGACTTTCAACCCTAGGGTTGAAAGTCGTTGTTTCAACCCGCTCTACAGGTAGTGAAAATCGGATTTTCAAAGGAGGCGCTATGAAAAATAGTATACATTACTCGAAACAAAACACAGCGAAAGCATTTCGTGTGATTGCAGCCCTCGTTTCACTCGGGCAGAGCAAACTTCACACTCATGCAATCGCTCTGTTTCGCCCCTTGTAATGTAATATACTATTTCATAGCAACTCTCTTGAGAATCTGATTGGCTGTAACTGTGGAGCGGGTTGAAACAGCGACATTAAACCCGAGGGGTGTAAAACGTAGTTTCAACCCGCTCTACAGGTACCGAAAATCGGATTTTCAAAGGAGGCGCAATGAAAATTTTTTTATTGTATAAAATTCAGTTACAAAATGTTGAATATTCTGTATATGTCCTTCTGGAAATACTGAAACTTGTAATATGAATAATTTAACGTTTTTGTAACTGAAGTTTAATGCAGTTACATGCAGCTTGAAATTCCGCCACATACAACCAAAACTCCGTTACAGCTACGTAATTTTGTGATAAACTAATAACAGTTCTGTTACAGTTTGGTAGTTTTAAGATACATTTTATGAATATTCAGTTGAGCTCCATAATATTAAGAATTTTTTTTTGAAAATTCAGTAATTTTTCCCAAACCTTTGAAATATAAAAATACATAAAGGTATTTTTTGTAAATTTGCGAGCATTTCTAACAGTGTAGTGTTCAAATACTTATTTCTTCATTTCAAAATAATAACAATTTTTTATAAAAACGTGTAAAAAAACTTTTAGGGTAAAAAATTGAAATATAGCGAATAAACTTGCAATATAAACGTAAAATTATAAATAGCTCATAATAATGCCAGTTTTCAAATATTAGTTTTACAAAAACAATGTGTTCTGACAAAAGCATATTTAAATTTTTCGGACTCATCAACACTTGGAGTTTGAAAATAAATTCAACTAACCTTATGCAATGTAGTATTCTAAAGTTTCAAACTGAGGGATTGTGATACCCTCAGATAATTTTAAAAAAAAATTTGTTTTTCTTCTAACAGAGTAAAATTCATATTAGCAATTCTAAGAGAATTCTCATATAAATAATCCTTTGTAATTTTATACTATATAAGTACTTGCCTCTATATCCTCAGTGACTTTTTGGCACAAATATATACTATCGTTGTTAGTGAATGTATCTAAGATTTATGTGATAGAATTTTATTGTCATTACTGAGGAAGTGTTAAGTAATTCATAGATGTCTTCTGTACAATTTTATGTAAATTTTCTCACAACATTTTACAATTTTAAAAATAATTTTTAAAAATTTTTTACATTACCAAAGTTTATTCCAAGATATGGCTCATATGTGCAATATTTATCCAAGGTTTTGATATTTCAGAAATAAAGATGACTGATGAGGACTTCGATCAGAGTCGAAACGTTTGAAAGTATATAACTTCCTGAGTTATCAGTTCTGGACCCTAAAGCCAATTATGATCAACATTGTATTTAGTTTTTGTAAAATGACTTTATATGAACTGTTTAGAATATTTGTAAAGTTTGTATCTATTTTTTTGTATGATTGACTTAATAAAAGCACGTGTTTTTTATAAAGCCAACATTATAAAAAAATTTATACATTATGAGTATTAATAATGTAATTTTATGAAAACTGAATAAATGTAACAATTTTGTATATAGTAAACCTTATGAAAGTTTTATAAAGTTTTCTATTTTTATAAAGAACTTTTTTTTATTAAAAGACTAAACTTTATAAAATTTTTGTATAGTTGACTTTATGAAGTCAGTATTTTTATGAGGATTCGTTTTTTTATAAAAAATTGCATTTCATAAAAAGGCCTACATTCGAGCATGACGCACGTCTGTATACACATGCACACAAGTGCACTGCTCACGCGAGCACGCCGCACACTAATGCACGGAGTCATTTATAGTTGATGCCATCAGTCCGAAAAAAACCAGTAAAATCTGCCTTGAATTTGAGGTTTTTAT